>FR990126.1:12333710-12958710 GCA_905404295.2 Ochlodes sylvanus | reverse complement strand
CTCATTCCACAATGTTTGTCGCCTTCGACATTCGGTCGTCGGACTTTGTCGGGAACGACTCCCGACAAGTGGAAACGGAGTTCCACTTTCCCACTTTCCAAGATTTATATGGAATTCATGTGTAGGTAGGAATAGCTACGGATCCTACGACTGACATGCTGAAAGTTGTAGTGAAAATTTGGGTATACATCTTCACCTTCCTTTTCTCCTTTGTAGCCTTTGTAACTGAGTACCTTTAGTTATAAGGGCCAAAATGCATTAGCTTAACCTACGACAATATCCTACGTCATATGCCACCTTCGATTGGTGACGATGGTATTATCTCAAACCAAGAGTGCTGGAGGAAAATAACATTTGATAAATAGGTCTGCTAATTTGCTTGTAGAATTTTGAGAAAGAGAAAAATAATCTGACATTACTTAGGCACCTGTACTCCGTGAATGCTTGTAATGAATAATAAACATATTTTTAATTTGCCAGTTTTTTTTTTTTAATTGTATTTTGTATAAAAAATATCATTATTATGTCACTATATCTCGCCTGTTCGAATAACTAGTTGAATACTTCATATATACATGAATATTGTAAATTTAATTACTGTCTAATTTAATACATTTCTAAAAATTGTCATATAAGTCAGTCAAAAGTTTGGTATAAATTCATTGAATGAGTAATTAATGAAGAATACTGTAATTAGCAAAAATGAACAAGTTTTTAATTAAGAAACAATTTAGACATTGTACAAAATTGTTCATTCAAAACCAACACAATCATCGCAGTGTCCATTATAAATGATTCATTTTAAATCGTCGAAACAAATAGTACATTGATCGTCATTGTGATGCGTCATATACGGCATATACCTACTTAATATAAATGTTTAAAGTGGAAATACCGGTGACGACATATTTTTGGCTTCACCATTGTTTATTTTAACTTTTAATCTTGGCTTTACACAATTACAATACGTATCTATGTAGACTCATTGGTCTCATTGGTCTCATTGGTCAAATAATATCATATCAATACTGTACGGCCTACATTAATAGGCAGGGATAATATTATGTATTGTAAATTGTAATATAAAAAGTAAGGAATACCACTTTTCCCACTTACACCGTGTTGAAATAAATAAAATAATTTGTCTTGTCGTTCCATGGTTGGTTATAGGTATAATTATTTAGTATAATTTATCTATTCCGAATTCTGTCACAAAATTTCTGTGATATAAGATAAACAACATTCGTAAAATCATTAGAATAACATTAATATTTTCTACGTCACCATCGGTAATTCACAGTAACTTTAATGCGTAACTCCAAGACCAAATGTACAGAAATACGGAAATATTTATTACAACGTTTTATAGGCGACCATTGATAATAAAAACCCGGATGTAGTCGACGCGGAAAGTTCAGACTTATGTGAATAAGACATAATGTTCATTACTACTACTTGAGAGTACTAACAACTTGACGATAATGGTGTGACCTTTGACAGTTGCTAAACAACTGACAACAATAATGGTTAAATAAAATATTGGGAACGACACAATGTTACCTTCGGAGACTAGTATGCGCCCCAACAGAGGAATCACTGAGCAATTTCGGCCTATCTTCGACGAACCTCATCACTTTACACCGAGACTTAAGAAGAAAGATAACCGCACATCGCGGCAGATGATACTGTCATGTTTAGTCTAATACTTTGGCAAGGTGGACGCTGGCGCAGTCGGGGCAAGGAGAGTGTCGTCTGGAGCTTCTCGCACGGACACCGAGTGCCTGATGGACGCTCTTCTCCTCTCCTTGATAGCGTGCGCGAGGAAGAACGTGCAGAATATTCCGGTACTCTGGAACAAATGGAATAATTAGCTCATTCTTGACCTTTTGGAACGAAGTTCCTTACGGCAGGCTTGGAGGGGATAGGTTTTGCTACGGCGACCGAACTGAAAAATATATGATAGTAAAACCGTAAGGAAGAATGCGTGGAATAATGAGACGTGCGCATGCGCGACAGTCGCATACACAAGCGAGTAGTGTATATTACCTTTCTCTTTCTCCCTGTTTCAATTCGTTCGCCGTTGCCTTAATTAGTTTTCATATCATATAATTTCATAAACTAATAATATAATATAGTAATATAAAATAATAATATAGTAAATAAATATAGTAAAAGAAAATGCCAAGTGAAAGTGACAGTGCTAATAGTGGGAAATTATTACTATATTTATTCAGTGCAAAAGAATTAAATACGTAAGTATTAGTTTATTCTTTATTAATAAATATAGTGGAGTTTGCGAGATCTGTCAGAAAACGGAGAATATGATTATGTTGAGTTCCCGCGGAAAAAGTTATGAAAGTTGTCTTATGTCGCGGAGTCTCGTAAAGTTGTTGATGAAGTTATAATAAAATGTGATATCGCGGATAGAGCGAGTGGTTAAAACGTTTAAATCAATATTGAGAATCGCTGAATAAGCCCACAACGGAGGTTATGTGAAGAATACCTACTTTCATGAAAATACATGCTAAACAGAGTAGAATCGACTGAAAAACCATACAAACACCCACACCCGACCTACCTGACGCCGATATCAGAAGCTGGGATAAAGAATCCGTAAGAAACTAGCTACTGAGAAAGCTTGGATGTCAATATGAACTGGCAAGCAAGGCTGCGATGCTTTGAGATGACTATGAAGTACAAGATGTCATATCATGGTATACAAGTATTGAGTGAGGATGTTACATGAGGTCAAAGAGCTGCAGTCTGCATCACCTGTATCCAGGAGTCGCTATCCACAAGTCCACGCTGAAGGATTTGTCAGGTATGACCAAGTACTTTTTGAGTTTGAGTTGTTATTCATTAGTTATGAAATAGAATAACATCAAAATAATAAAATGATAATCTAGACACAACGGAACTAAATTATCAAGAAAATGAGTTTTTGAAGTTAAATATTGAGTTCTAATTATGACATTGATAAAGTTAATAACTTTTTGGTAATTTTGTGGTAATATGGTACTAGGAGTATAACATTTGAAGTACCTACCCATCTTTGGCTTTATCACACAGGGTTTACTGGTGACTATAGGTAGTCTAGATACTTAGAGACGGTCACATAATTAATTATTGACAGTTACAGTTAAATGGTTAGTTAATAGTTAAAAAGAAAATAGGGTTGTAACATATGGAGTTATTTATGATATGGCTTAGTAAGTTAGCTGATTGATGATTAATTCACTGTAATGAGATTTCTTTTGTTTTTGAAAATTTAATAAAATTCAGCCATCTTGTCGAACGTAACTCATTGAAATTATTATTTGATCATTGTTATTTTTGTACAATGCATAGCTCTTATAAGGCACTAGAGAGAGGTGCTCAGTTCTGTTATTGGAGAGTGCCAATGGACAGTTGTATCGGGATGGACGATACATATGAGAGCTATGTATACAGGTTAGATGTAATTATTCTTAGTCTTGTTTTAAGAGACATTTAATTGAGTGACGTTCGATGAGCCTATTCGTTTTGGAAAAGTTTACTCATTTTGAGAAAAGCCAACTTGTTTGAGAAAAGCTAACTTATTTTGAGAATAAATGAGTTGTTTTGGAAAAACTTAATTAAACATTATTTGAGTAAAATTGTTAAAAAATAGAACAATCAGATAGTGATACATCTTATACTCCCTCTGTAACTTTCACAGAATCATCAATATCTTTTCAAATGGAGTCTTCTTCAGATTGTAGTGATTATACAGGATGACAAAAGACGAGAAAATTTAAATGCCTTAGAGTGTACCTTGAATAAAATTAAAAAAAGCCCCCGTTCTTATATTGGCAATCCTTTAACTTGTTATTATTTAGTTAACTTGATTCAAGAACAGACAAATATACCATTTAACCATATTTTTACTATAGCTTGTGATTTGATTAATATACAAGATTCTCTAATTAAATAAAACACAAATGAAATTTATGCATTTTTATTTTCTATTCTATACTTTTATATAACAATGGATACACATGGGTTTTATATTATTGTTTTATATATTATATTTTATATCTTAATATATATATTTCTTGTGTGCGTGTGTATGTGACTGAACTCCTCCTAAACGGCTTGACCGATTTGGTTGAAATTTTTTGTGTGTCTTCAGGTGGATCCGAGAATGGTTTAGATTCACAATTGGACCCGGTAGGTGGCGTTGCTGTCGATATATCACTAAAACATTTTTTAATTATAAAGCGGTACGAAGTACGCTGGGACCACTAGTTATTTTATATTATTTCTTAAAATACTGAATTTCCTAAATACTTTCTTGTACTTAAATAAAAACTAATCAGCAAAATTTAAGAGAAAAATCAAGAAAACCTACATAAAATTGAGCACGATTTTTTTTGCAATTTGTGTCGATTCTACATTAGCCGAAGGAACTTCGTTCCTACCTGGTGTCCCACGACACCACATCATTTTATTTTCTTGACGACCCGTATGGCGCAATGGTTAACATGCCGGTAATTTGCAGGATAAGTTTAAGTTTCTGTTCTCGGCCTGGGTGTGTGTTCTTGTCGTGTCTTGTCTTGTGTGTTGTCCGTGGCACCCACGACACAGGGAATCCTAGTGTTGTTATGAGTGTGTAGCGTTATTTTCTATTCTTGTTTCTGGCTGTACAATGACCTTATGACTGGTTCTTATAACCTATTTAAAGTTAAAGATTGAGATACGTCATGTTCAATTCGAAAACTTTACTAAATTAGATACTTATTTGCCTACTAAGATGATTCAGAGGAAAAATTTCAAGAAAAACAAACAATTTAATCAAGATAGACAGTTTAAAGCGCTAATAACATGATACGCTGACATGAATCAAATAACTACATCTAAAGTTTACGCGAACTCGTTTCGCCAGTGTCAGCGAGAAATCTGGTGTAAATGACCCAAAATATCCGCTCTGGACTCGAGCCAGCGCCCGTTCACCTGACTAGTGAAGCCAAGCTGCTAATAGACTCGGTCGTAGACCTGTAGGATCAGTACTTTCACTACAACAACCTGATAAACACTATTAACATACTACAATACATACAATACAATACACAACAATAACGTAGTACAATAATTACGTTGGCAGATGTAGCCAAGTGGTTTGAACTTTGAATGTTGGAAACACGAACAGTGGAGGCTGGGGTCGATCCTGCACGCACCTCTTATTATTAAAAAATATGTGGGTATTAAAAATTAATTATCCATCACTTACTTCGCTGAAGGAAAACATAGTGAGGAAATCAGCACACCTGAGAGTTCTCAAAGGTATGTGGAGTCTGCCAATCCGCACTTTGTTAGCCACGTGGACTATGGTTTGTTCCCCGCACATTATGACAGGAGACATATGCACACCAATGGGATACAATGATGATGAACATATTGCCGACATATTTAGCGGTGGCAAGGATTTTTAAGGCCAACAGTGTTAGCCCTGCTTAAAGAATTTCTACGTGGTAGTATAGTACATATTACTTCATCAATCATTAATTTATCCGGAAAATTAATAAAAGTCTAATCCAGGGACCAACACTGAATGTGTCTTATTTCATGACGTGAGCGTGTACGATTCATCTGTTTATCCGACCAATGAATCACATCATGAAAACGCATCATGTGATCACCGCTGGGAACGCACCATTGTCCTGCAGCGATCTACTCAGGCACGTAAACAGACCAATGACGACAAAACACTGATGTAGTGTGAGTCGGCATACCGCTCATACTATGACATCATTACAAGTCTACGGTAAGCACATCGCTGACCACAGCCATCAAAGCTTCAAGCGCGTCATTGCAACTCTGCCGACCAAAACCGGCCGAAAGGTTAGCGTAGCACTTTGTTTACTATTAGAATACTGCCATTGTTTATTGTGCTTGTATATTTAACAACTTATATTTTATTGTCAGACTGCACACATTTTCATCAAAACTGAGTGGGAAAGATAAGCAGATGTAGAGTATACGAATCTTCAAGAGGAGAGTGAATAGGTTTTTAATAGGTAAGTTAGTGCATCCAACCACTTACCATCAGGTAGGATTCTTGTCAAGCATTAACTTATCTTATGTTAAAAATATTTATTTTTATTAATTTTAAACTGCTGATGGTAAAATGCGACAATATTGGGCGCTAAAGCGTACTAACTTCAAAGAAGCCAAGTAGGAACATTAGGAGATCTGAAGCACTCTCTGAATTTCAGCCTAATCTGTCCTGGGAGAGTAATAAAGTCACTATGTAATCACGTATACATACCAATACATGCATTAATTAACGCCATCCTCACACTTCACTTAGCATGACGGTAGCATTGATCCATGATTGTCCTCATCGTAGCGTGCTGACCGGCGCGCTATTAATGTGGTCGTTAAAATGCTACGCCCGTTGTGGATGCAGTTGGGTCTTGGAGGCGGTGTGAATGTATGATGAATGACGGTACTTGTAGATTACCTACTTGTAGATCTGAGCGGCTTCTGTCCAAGGGCATAGGATGACATTTTTGCTACCGTCCTTAATATTCGGAAATTTTAAATCAATGGCATAAATGTTTCTTCTCGGGTCATGGGTGTTATATGAGCTATGTATGTTATCTATGTCATCCGCGACACAGAAAATCCTAGTGCGGGAGTATGAGGGTGTTATCGTTTTTAAAAAAGAAGTCTTATTGGGTATTTTGGAAAGCAGATCAGAGTGTATTTTCGCGGGTTACAGAAGTGCGCCGATGTAACATATTAGTTATTTCGAATGGTTAGTATTTAGTATGAAAGAAACACGTAATATTCGAATTCATGAACTATACGTAGCGTAGGTACATAATTATATTATGAGATAACTATGTGTTTTTTTGAACTTATAAAGTACCTATCTATACCTACTTACTTTTTATGGCACGTTTTGGAAAACACATATCAACGTGTATTTTTCCCTGTATCAAATTTGTTATATTTTACCAGAATAATGACCGTCTAATTATCGCGAAACTAATTAATACAGCTATTAAACTAAAATAACTTGGGTAATACCGGATAACATTAAATTAAATGCCTACGTACATTATCGCTTTAAACAGAGGCTCTCAAATCTATTTCCTCTACTGCCCACTTTGAAAGTCAATTCACAATTTTTTTTTACTTTACCAAATCCACATTAAAACCCACGAGATATTAGTCTGGTCTGGATTTTAAAGATACAATCTAAGCCAGAATTTTACTAGTGAGAGCAATTAAAACCATCATCTTCAACACCCCCACTTTTTTTGGGCCCCTTACTGCTTTATACCATCAGCGCCCACAAGGGAGATCGCTCACTTTAAGAAGACTGCTTTAAAACGATAAGGCCATGCATTTATTCATATTCCTTCCTTGTCCTTTAGGTATATGTACCTATTTGATTTTTACTGTGCTGTAGAAACAAGTGTCAAAAAAACCTCAGCGTTTACTTATTTAATGCACGAAACTGAATTCGCATGCGGAAAACCTAGTATGATGTTACATAGCTAACATGCCTGTGATATTTATGAGTCACCAACACACAAAAGGACCGCAAGGTTGGCTGCTCACGGCCCACGTACTTTACATATGATAAACACTAAACAGTATGTATGAGTATATCTGGCCACCTGACGCGCTTACTTACATAAATGGAACAAGATATACAATGTTGTATCCTCTTATAGTTGATCCTTTGATTGATGAGTATTTTTTTACATCACCGACAAACGAGCAGACACAAGCCACCTGACATGAGTAAAACTAATTCATTATCAGGCATCAACAATGTGTTCTGGCACAAGAAAGAGAGAAAGCTCCTAGTCGTGCTCTGACCGTAGATTTGATACTCAGGATTATCAGGAAAATAATGGACCATGTCATAAAATCAGCAATTGTCAACAAAATCGTTGCAAACATCCGTAATCATTTTGCCATGTATAGTCCCAGAACAGAAATACTAATCTATTACTAACAATAACTAACAGGACTAACATTCACTAACAGTCCCTGTCCCAGTCCTGATACTTACAAACTAACCAACTAATGTTCTAACACCGTCACCTAACCGGACTAACTATCCCAGTCCCCATACATGAGTCTTGTTCTAAGTCGGTCACAGTTGTCATGGGCGGCAGCGGAAGGTGGTGCTGCATGCTCGTTTGCTGCCTTATATCAATAAAAAAAAAATCATTTACCAATGTACTGATCGTGGAAATATCAATTAAGCCCGTCAGTCCAACCACCTATTGACATCAATCACGCCCCCGAGTACGCCATTAATCACCGTAGTTGACGCGTCGGTTGGAGAGTTAAGAGCCAATCCCATAACTACGAACACACTCTGGGATGATGTATTTTGATTTTTAAATTTCTATGCACCATTTTGTTTTGCTTATTACTGCGTCTAATTTCTAGACACGTCTGGACTGGATACACAAAAAGTATTTAAAAGGACACCTGTTTCATCTGTTTAATAAAACGCTAACGGTGATCGATTGATAGACAACGCTGAGCCTGAACGAGAAGGTCCATTATATGAAACTTTCTACAGGATTTATTAGGTATATACATAATGTCGGAAGAGACACTAAGAAAGAATGTTTGAAATTTCATTCCCTGAAGATTCAACATGGGGAGTAAGAGATTTGTATCAGTACAAAAATGAATTTCATCCGATTTTCTAATCGGGAATAACCAGAAAATCAGCAAGCTGTCGCATTGGTCCTAGCGTGTGCGCATTTGTTATCACAGACAACGCGAAAAATTGTTAGCTATAGAAACTTTTATCACCTCTATACCAATTATAGCTGAGATGTTTCGAACATATCTCTCTTGCACAGGCTCTAATCACCAAGGAGTCTCCATAATGTTCTCAAAGCGTCATTGTTGCTCGCCAATCCGCACTGGGCTTGCCCCGTTCCCAACCCCAGCAGTGGCATGGTTCGCTGGCTTGTTTCGCTCTTGACCAGTTTCATTTCATACTCAAATGTTCCTGTTGACCTCACAATTTATTCAGCACTATTCGGAGCCGTTGACAAAGAGTCGCTAAATTTAGAAATTGCGTTCAGGGTCGAATTATTTAATATAATAATGTTAGCTCAGCCAATGTAACTCTTTATGGTAATTCGAATGAACCAACTCTTTTGTTAACTCGGTTAAAGTATAGAACGAGGATATTAATGATGGATGCTCGCACATAAATAATATTCGCTTAAAAATTCGTGATATTACTTCTGTTCCAAGCAACATTTTAGGATTAAATCGACCAATTTTTTGGATGAAAGGACAATTTTATATTATTGCCAGGATTGCTATACGTTTTTTTGCCTCAATTTTTGGAATTTTGGATTTGTTGGGAACAAAGCGTTAATTAGAATATTTCTCTGTTACAAACACGGAAAAAGAGACTGGTGACAAACGAAATTACCTCTGGAGCTTATAATAATTTCGAAACATCCAATAAATTCTTTGATTATATACACGTCTATATAATCAAATAATAAATTAATATGAAAGCCATTGACATATTACTATGTCAATGATGAAAGCGCAAATCTTTTGACGTAGGTACGCAGTATGAAGCCATACTGGTATACGCTGCTATAGGTCCCAACCTGAAACCAGGCACCTTCTCCAGCGAGGCCTGGTTTTTTTTTAAGACAGTTAAATGAAAATTTAAGCCAGACCACCCAAAACGACATCTCCATTTGAATAATCTCCAAACTTCAGTACTTTAGCACTGTTGGTAAAACAATTTTAAGGAGCGGGAGCGATACGACATTGAAAAACGAGCGCGTAATACGAAAATTGGCGCAGAACAGAGGATGTAACGTAACTATACTCATTAAATGCAATATGCCCACCTGTTACTCCGCGTGGGAAACGACCTATCCTCTACAGGACGACAGCATCAGTCTCTCTCTGTTTGATATAAACTGAGAGGGACACATAGCCAGCATAGCAATGACTGCGTTGTGGGCTTGTGGCAATTATAATAGTGATCCACCAACGATTACGGAGATTATTATCGGATGAAAGGGGGATGAGGAGGAGGACGATGGGGAATATGGTAGTACTTTCACTGAAATAAGTGCTCAATATTTTGATCGATTTGATGACAATATGGTTTGGTTATGTGGTTACGTTTGCTTTAAGCTTGGCTAATACGATTGTCGAATTGAAACTGAAATTTTGACAGCAATGTCAACACCGCTGTCAAAATAAATACACAATGGGATGGCTGAAGCACCATTGACGAACATCACCGACCGGCTGTGTGGTCACTCACAAGGGTCTGAAGCGGTGTGTTACTCAGACCAAACTCAACTCAAGTACTGAATCAGTGAGGGCGTTGACATCCTTGGTAAACTTCGGCCATTAGACACTTAGTGACGTCACTGGTAGACTGGATGTGTTAATCAAATTCAGAGCATGAATGCCTGTCTGGTGACCATTCACTGTTAGCGACTTGCTCAGCTGGTAGGTATCCATAATATCTACTATTCTTTGTTAGCGGTATTTATTACTACGCTTCACTAATCTATAGTTTATTTAAACAAGGTCCAAGGTCCGAAAGTCCATTGACTCTCGGCAATTGACATCCTTGCCTTTTTTTTTATTAATGTACACGTGGATACAATTATAAAAAATTACATTAAGTAGGTAAGGATGGTACAAAATAAGGATGGTTATAATAACAGCAGTCGGCCTTTTCCGGTAGGTATTTTGTATACCTACCAGAAAAGGCCGACTGCTGTTATGTCTGATGTGATAAATTAATATAACTATTGACAGATAGGATTAATCCAGTTTCCGGAGCTACTGGCGTTGCCATACGTCCTAATTTTAATGGGACGTCCATATTTTAAGGCCAAAATCAATTATTCAATCTTAGAAAAAATGATACTCTGAAATAGCTTTTATCTTCAATGGTAAATAAGTAGATAACCCGTAATTCCGTGACTAATTGTTTTTAGTACAGTGACGTTTTATTTAAGATATCAATGTAAACTTAATTTGAAACACAAATAAAATAATAACGTATTTTTTGATAAAAACTAGTGATTTACTTTATTTTTATTAAGTTCCCGTTTCGACATTGAAATTCGCATTTTCATAAGTTCCAAAATCACATTTCGTCCCGAAAAATAACTGCAAATGCTGAGCAACACGTGCAAGCAATGTTACTACATCATAATCAAAGTTATACATGCCAATATAACGTAGGTATATAATGTTAGTAATTCTCTTAAGTAGCAATGACGAAACAATTTAAACTGCCATACCTATCTTATACCAATAAGGTGATAGTACTCAGGTGTTTGCATTGCAATGTAGATACGTTTCATTTACATTTTGTTATCTGTATTTAACTTACTCACCCATAAAAATAGAGACTTCACGCTAATAAGTAAATCATAACCTAACTTACCTTTAAGTAAGGCTAATTTAATTTTATCTATGCCTAGTAGAGGCATGCCATTATACCACTGATCTTAAATACTCTTTCCGTTTAATCGAACCCTATTTACGTGTAGTGCAATGAGTACCATGCCAGAAAGTTTAAGGTGCGAGCCATTCATTCGTTTTTCTACCGATTAAGATACTGCTGTAACCATTAAAGATAGATAGCAATAAACAATGGTTACCTCACCTTGAATTAAGCGCAGAGCCCGCTGTGCCTACGAATTACGTCTGCGCGTTCCGTGCGTTCGTTTAGGCGACGACGGAGGCCGTACAATGAATATTACAGCCATCAATCAGATGATGCTTTGGGACAAGATTACGCGTACACGGATACTAGATTATTTGTAGGGTTGTTTAAAGAAACATAACCCCGCACTAGGCAGTTCGTTCCCAGTATCATCGGTAGTGTTTGGGAGCTATTAGAATTATCCGGATACTAAAATTGGGCGGATAATTGAATGCCCTAATGTTCAATCCGTACCAGTGACATTTTGAGAAATTAATTATTAATAATTTCTACGTAGGTTGAGCTGAGCTACTGAGCACGTATAATAATTAATATAATATTAAAGTGATATCTAATGTAGAGCAAACATCTGAATAAGATATTATGTAGGTACTTAAGTAATTTGTCTTAATATGTGAAGGAAGACGTAATGAAAAACATGCAGTTTTTCATTACGTCTTCCTTCACATATTAAGACAAATTCCTCATTTTTTTTTCTTTCATTTTTTTTCTCTCTATTTTACGTGTTGTACATTTGTTGTTAGCGGCGAAATAAATGTTTTATATTTCTAATTACCCGAGTTCTTAGTCACGTTACAAAATAGTCTGGTGTCATATTATGGCTTTATTACGTATCTAATACTGAAAGGATATCTTCTGAGCCCACACCTGCACATCATTCCCACGTTCATGCAGTAGTATTTGATGTCTTATGTAAGTTAACATAAGAAATACCACCGCAGTTCACGCTATGCTTTTCTGCTGCACTGCTACGAGCATTGATAGGCAACGAGTATGTTGCTAAAGTTGCCCAAATAAAAACGCCGCAATTGACTATGGATTATTACATATTTACAAAATGGCCTAGTAACGTAGCAACTAAGTACCGCCGAGGGTTGGGTTATCTGTAATCATCAAGGATACCTGGTCACTGGCGGTCACGCACCGGGGCGATGTATGGACCCCAATAGGGTAACCAAACAGTAGATGCCGCATGCCGCATGTTAATTTATTCATTTACCTCAAGACAGCCAGTGCCAAAGCCAATAGCCAGCGGGTTTAACCTGAGAGCTCTAAGTCTCCACATGCCATCTCTGTGAGGCACCAAACTCAACACTGAATGTTTTTAGCAAACTCTTATAATTATGTTCTTTACAAATTAATTTAATCGTACTCAAATTAACAAGTGAAAAACAAAAAAAATAATTGAGATCAAGGAAAATAAAATAAAATTACTATACCTATGTCTACAAAAAATATATACATATATCATCCAAAAATCTTAAATGGGCCATTGTGCCCAAAACGTCAGCAGCAATCCTTTGCTTTATCGCTAAACTAATTCTTTGGGCAAATTACCTGCCAGCCTACAGGTCTCCAGTAGTATAGATTAGTCGTTTAGACATGTCTTTCATGAGAGACTTCTTGTCAGTCGACCACAAATCCATAGTCTTCTGTAATAGGAGATTATTTTCGACTTTAGAAACTGAGTAGTTGAGTACGAGTACGATCGGAATTTTACTCTTATTTTTGTTGTAGATTGATAGCTGTCAGGAGGCATTTTATAAACATTTTTTTACGAATAATAACAGAGCCACTATATACAACAATGTTGTTGTCCCAAGAAGCCGACATGACGTAATCTTAACTCCTGGGGACCGTTGTAAAAACTGAGAAACAAACGTCTTTATTCACAAAACAACAGCATTCATTAAAATACAATGAACAATGGCATCTAGGAAACACTTACACCGTACAAACAATAATTGTCCTAAAATTATTTTTAACATGGCCGCCCCAATTATTTATTAGGTTTGTAGAGGCGATAAAAAGTTTAGTTATTAATGTTTTATTATATTTTACCTAAATTATGTTTGGTGTGAATTAGGAAGGTCGATGAACAGTAATGACACTAATGACGGATGGTTTAGTTTTCAACAACCACCCATTATGGGTTAACTGCTTGCTCTCTCTCTCTCTCTCTCTCTCTCTCTCTCTCTCTCTCTCTCTCTCTCTCTAACTCTCCTGCCTATTCTCCTGCGCACTTCTCTCGTGATTGAGGCGCACCACCACTCAGCACCACAGTTCTGCTGCTGCCCATGATAACTGCGACCGACACAGAACAAGACTCAAATCGGGACTAGGATGGTTGGTCCAGTCAGCAGAAGTTAGAGTGATAGTGAATACCGCATTAATACCCGTTATTTTGCTGAACCTCCAGTTTCTCCCTTAATCCGTACTCCGTACTTAAATTAAAATACGAATTATATGAATTATGAATAGAGCGTTAAGTATATTCAAGTCAAGAGTGTATAAGCTTCTACTAAACTAGTGCGCGTTACCAAGCTAGAAGAGTTCTTCGCCACTGACCATCATGTGGGACCGTGGTTCAGCATTAACTTGTAATATCTTTGCTTGTTATTAATAAAATATGCAACGATTACATAGGATCGAAAGTTTAGATTTTAGAACCTAGACAAATAATAATATACGTAGGTCTAGAAACGAGAACTAGAAGTTTTTAACACTATACTGACTTCTCCGCCAGTCAGCCCTCGGTGGATGTGGAATAGTTTCCGCCACGGTACTTAGTCCCATTTCTACCATTTTTAGAGGCGAGCACCTCAGTCCTCAAGCGTGTCGATCCTTACTACAACCACTAAAAGGTCTTACTATAGTAAGTCCTTTTAGCTGTTAGTGATAACTAACAGCCCCTGTCCCAGTCCTCATACTTACTAACAATAACAAACTAATCAACTAATGCTCTAACCATTGAACTATTGTAGTATGTAGTACCTCAGTGGTTCTAACACCGTATCCTAATCGGACTTACTGTCCTAGTCCACATTTGAGTCTTGTGCGTGGGTAGGCCGGGTAGCGGAGCGGTTTTTTTATTTTTTTATAAATCAATAAAAAAA
Organism: Ochlodes sylvanus; assembly: GCA_905404295.2. Lineage (NCBI taxonomy): Eukaryota > Metazoa > Arthropoda > Insecta > Lepidoptera > Hesperiidae > Ochlodes > Ochlodes sylvanus. Next base: position 12,944,079 of record FR990126.1, on the reverse strand, counting down.
AGATACTACAAAGTTAACATACTAATGAAAATTAGGTAAATATGTAGATATATTGACTCCGAACATTATTTAACATTATTTAAGCATAATTATGCGGAAAATACATAATTATGTAGGTACTTCCGTTATTTTACTTGCCACTGAAAGCTACCAATTAATTTTATAACAAACCGCTTATCAACATGGGTAGGTAATTCAAATTTTCCTCAAAATTATTAATTTAAATAGCCTGTAAATGATAGCGGCAATGTAGCAGCAAAAAAAATAATTGTTATTCCCAAATAATTGGCAACACTTCAGTTTTTCATCATAAAATTCACAATACCCGCCCTCCCTTAGTTTCGGGGAACTTATTCCTAACATTTACAAATATTTAGGAGGTATTTTCAAATCAAATTGCCGCATTAAAGTATATCATGTGTAGGTAGTTTATATCTACGTTGTTTATTTAATAGTTAAATATGAAATTTGTCTGTATATGTCGACGACCCATCCATTGGTCTGCTAACTGCTAACATTATGTAATCCTTAGAAAATCTTAGGTATATAACTTTAATAAAATGGGGTAATATACTTTAAATAAAAAAAGTAAAACCTTTCTACTATCTCATACTAAATGTATGGGAGAGTTTAATGTAATTTTTTTGGATATGTCTCGTTTTATTTTTAATAAATTATTATTGTCATTTTACTCATTAGGTAAAGTGCTTTCGATATCAGTTTAAAGTTTTTTGATATCTGTAAAAGTTACGGAATAATCGCCTGTGCACACTTAACGATTACACCTGTATATATGTATTTGTCGTCGTCATCGATTTTTTTATGTATGTACCGATTACGCAGATATTTATGATCCGATATACGTGATTCTTCTTTAGTTTTATGCGGAGTAGTTGCCATTTGGGCCCATAAAAATTTGGGCCTATTTTTTTCAGTAAATTGTTGTTAAAAATTCTTGTAATCAAAAGCGGGCATTTTTTTAACTTTTTGTTTGAGCTTTTAACAATGCAGTTCAACAGTTTTAATGAATATTCATTGACTGGCCCTGGATTCCGAGGTATAAACCTTTGGGCACTCCACTAACGGACTTTAATTTTGGAATGTACTTTTTATTTAAATTTTGGAGAGTTCTCTGTTTACTCCTACGGTGATATCTAGCGACGAGATCGGTTCGTCGGTGTTGTGGCCCTCGAAAGTTAATTGGGGCTGTTGAAACGCGGGCTCGGCCCTACTTTGATTTATACTGTAAGCCAGCGCTAATTCAATTTACCTTTCAACGTCGGTAGGGCTGCCTCTACTTGTTTTAATGAAATGTTTGTAATGAATATTATTTGAATGCTTGTTGTAATGAATGTAATTTTTTTTGTCTTTCCCAACCCAACACTTATAGGTATTTGTCATTCCCTGCATGTTTCTTTAAACATTATATTTATTTAAGGTCCAGCATGAGAGGGTAGGTATATGGTTTTTTAATATAATCTAAATGTTATATGTAATTTATAAATCAAATAACTTTGAGATTACCCCACATGGGCGCTATTTTTTGTCAAGAACCACTAACTGCAACAATCTTTCTCAAAGTGGGCGATAACGCCCCCTTGTGGGCGCTGAAGGTCTAGAGGGGGGCGGTAAGGGGCCCAAAAAAAAGTGGAGGTGTTGAAGTTTGTTGTTTTAATAATTGCTCTCACTGGAAAAAAAATCTGACTAATATAGCACATTTTTTTACAATTTTTGTCTGTCTATCTGTCTGTTTGTTTAGGCGAATCTTTAGAACGGCTGGACAAATTTTAATGGCACTTTAACAGGCAGATAGCTGAAGTAATAAGGAGTAACTTTTGTTTAGATATTTCTCCGAAGCAATTAAAATTCCACGCGCACGAAGGCGTGGGAATAGGAACAGCTAGTTAAAAATAATATTTAATTGACTGAATATTATATAATTATGATGCCGAAATTATAGTAAGAGCTGTTTTTCAAATTATTATCAAACGTGACAGTGGCGGCGTGGTCTTGCTAATCTGTTTCATCTGATGACATGAAAATGAGAATTGAGAACCTATTTATTTATAGTTATACACAAATCTATGCTATGCTATGCTTAATGCTTATAACTAATTGCTCAGTTTTATGTGGGCCGATCCCGGCGGCACTGCAATGCCGGGCCGACCCGTGACGGGAGTGGAGCGAGCCCCGAACATCCCGTCGAGTCACAAAAATCAGTTTAATATACTGGTCCCGACGTGCGGGAACTTTCAGATATTAAGCTGAAAAGAACAGATACTACACTTTGATCTTAGCCAAAAGGCCGAGAAGCGATACCAGATTCAACTTTCTGGAAACACTTATACAAATGCCAAAGAGTCTCAACAGCGTGATTCAGAAGTTAGCATTTGGTTTTACTAGCGACATCTAGTTGAAATAGAGATAACTTACTGAAACGCCATCTATTATTTGCTTTGTGAATTTGAAACTCTACTAGTGAACCATCTGGCTCATTCACTAGGGTCAGATCAGATAATTATAATGTCTTTATTGTTAGACCCATAGAGAACTTAATATTGGTTAGATTAGACCGTTGCAATAAATTGGTTCATGTTTTAATACTTTTAATAATCCAAACAGGTCGATAACATTAATAGTTGCTTTTTTATCGTTTTAGTGGTTTGTTTCCCCATCTTCTTGCAACCACGCATGTTTATGTTTTGTATGTTAGTTTTGTCTTAGGATGTAAACTTTCTTTCTATCTTTCCCATACACCTCTAGTACTGTACACCCCCTTTTTCTTACTGTTACTGTCCTTGGCTTTACCTAAAGGTTGTCTGGAAGAGATCTCTTTCAGCGATTGTATGTGGCCATTGTGACATTGATTTTTTGGTGTAAAATACAGTTATTAATAATAATAATAATAAAAATTGTTAATTTAAAACCTCTATTTCAAATATTATTAGGTTGATTTTCAAGTAGATTTTTTTAAAGAGAAAATGTTATACATTGGGTTTACTGATGCGCAATTCGTGATGTGGAGGTTGAGATTAGGGTTGTAACGGAAGCCTTTTTAGCGGAAGCGGAAGCGGATGCGGAGGTGACGAGTTTCACTTCCGCGGATGCGGAAGTTAACGGATGCGAAAGCGGAAGTTAAAGTGGCTGTAGAAAAAAATTTGAACCGTCACGTAACCGCTGGCAGATGTGATCATCGAAATTATTTTTATTAAGCACACTGATCGTTATTTTATAAAGATTTTCAATTTAATGGTAGATGACATAAAATATATGAAATAAAATATATCTAAAGAGATATATTCTAAAGAGATATATAAAATATATCTCTTAGATATATTTTATATGTCTAAAGTAAAATATATCTAAAGAGATATATTTTATTTGAAAACCATCATATAGCGTGGCGATGCATCGCCACGGCCTGTATCACCACGACGCCAACAATCAAGTTTACCCTGACCAATAGATGTTTAACTTCCAAAATAGTAATTTGTGGTTCATTAAATTATTTTGCTCTAAATCATTTAAACCAAGGATGAGCAACCCGCGGCCCGCGGGCCGCATGCAGCTGTTAACATGCTCATGCGGCCTGCCAAACATTTGTAAAATTGAAATAATTTTATTTTTTAAATTCTAATATTAATTATAAATAAAGTTTCGTGAATTATTAATAAAAGTTAATCTATGTGCGGCCCGCCAAAAAAAAATTAAATTTATTATTATTATAATATTTGTCGGAGAGTAAACACGTAGCGCCATCTATTAGTGAATAATGGAAGCGTCAAGTAGTTCACTTGAGCGAAGTCGGTATCACGTGGTCACACTTTGAGTTTGACTTTGACAGAAAGACAGTTTGGACGGTAGCCATTGCGGCGATTGGGCATTCAGATTCGGAACGTCGTTGAGAACGGTCGTGTCCACGTGATATCGAAGGGCGTGTCCACGTGATATCGAAATCGCTGCGTTTCCAATATTGTTTCGTTAATTTGTAATCCGAGTATATCAGTGCAATCAATTGTGATTTTGCGAAAGTAACTTGATAGGTAATTTGTAATCCGCGTGTATCTGTGCGATCCGTTCTTATTTTGCGAGAAGGTTATGTACACGAGTTATTAAAAGGCTTAGTTGAACCTGAGTGGTATTATTTTGGATCCTACGCCATGACTGACCATTCTGACAGCGAGACACGCCCACCTTACCCTCGAGATATTGATTAAAAAGGTTGCTCACCCTTGACTTAAACCAATCACGGTTCAACTAGAATTACATTACATCGGTAAAACTTCGTATGTTACTGTCCAACCCGTCCAAGCAATTCGATGGGTTGATTTCTGCCGTTTATCATTTGACATAATATATGACATACGCCCGCTCCCACCCCAACCGCGTTCCCGCCGCGCAATCGTTGATTCTTCAGCACTGGACGCGCGTTAATGTTGTATGATTAGTAAATAAAGTTCCGTTATAACTCCGCAAAAAATTTGCGGATGCGGAGGCGGAAGCGAAGCTACGATTTCTTGCGGAACTTCCGCAGTAACGGAATCGGAAGCGAAGTTCCGTTACAACCCTAGTTGAGATTTCAGACTATCTACATAAGAGACGACAGAGACATACATCCCAGTTCAGATAATTATTATATTAGCGTTGCACTTCACTTGCACTGCCTTAGAGTTCGATTTAAAACTCTCAGATGAAATGACGGTGAATATAAAAGAGCAGTAATTTACTGCGGAGAAAAGTGAAACTGTGAAAAACGAATTTGCAGAATTGAGAAATGATGTGCATTGCATACAGTATGGTTGGGAAGTGTGGGACATTAATGAAATTATACACATAATTATATAGGGACAGCGCGTACGCAGTCCCTTCTATCAAAAATTACGCGTCCGAGTTACCCACATTAGGGGTAATCGCAGGGGTCAACCAAACCGGAGTGCAATGGGATGGTCTCGCCCTGGGGGAACCGCCTTCATGATCACGGTATCCCCTACGCCAGGTAAGTATGCCTATGGTCGCTAAAGCCGAGCTATATAGGTGAGCATCAAGGAGTCTGAACAGCGTGATTCAGCATACGATTTGATACTGCCATCTAGCGAAGCAAATTGCAACGAAGTCAGGGGATAAAAGCATACGATGTGTTGTGACTTTGTGAGTTGTATTTTTAACGACAGGGCTTTGTCGTCGTTGGAAACAATATTGTCAGAGTTCATTGATGAATTAAATTTTGATATACAGTAAGTACGGAGCATCTAACAGTACTGACCTGAGATTTATGATCTACCCTTATGATGTTAATCGCATCCAAGTACTGAACGCGCCCGACGCGATCGGACGAGAACCGGTGTGTTCAACGTGGTATGGACATTGGCGATAATGTGAGCGAAAAAAGTAATTACAATATTAATTATTTATGCATAAATACACAAACACATTTTTTCGGAACTTAGTGTACTTTAGTCTTTGGCATAAGTCTCTTTCAAAATTGGTACTTTAATTGATCACCTATTCGATTTATTCATATTAATAAATATCCCGTGAAAGGAATCTGTCAACAAAATAGATTTTAATTGAACGTCAAAAACCCAATATCTAAAAAATGACTTGGGGTTTAGGATTTACAAAAATAACAAATAACTTGTGTGCGGGTACGATTTGTATAAATAGTTTTTTTTTAAGAGAAACGTTAAAATTGGATGTATTTAGCATAAAGTAATTGAAATAAGACGTACCTACTTACGAGTATAGCTGTCACGACCTACTCTGCAGCATTCATGCAAAAACAACCATAGTGCTATTAAATTTACCCATGACTTTCTTTTAAGCAAACAAAGAGTAATATTTATGTAAATTATTTTCACACACAAAGCTGTGAAACCTGCAATGACTTAGTTAAAAGGAAAGTTGTTCCACGGAATCTACTTATTGATACTAACCGCTTATATAAACGGAAACAAATAATTATGTGGGTCTAGAACGGTAAGCTAGCTAAATATTGTCTAGCCCTGACTTCCCCACATACCATAAGATGAGATTAAATTGAAACACTGAATCATATAAAAAATTACATTTTCATTACTAGTTTTTTATACTCGTATATCAGTATTCACTGTAGTTACAACCCTAACGTAGGCGCATACCTACTTGATTGTGGATGGTAGATTGGCCAAGCCAACATATTATTCGACGTGCAATATCCGATCGGCCACGCCACTCAATTAAAAATAGCGCCTTACGATTGTAAATTATCCACTTTATTGTTCTACTTGTAAACTTTACAATTCGGATTGTATAAATCTATACAAATAAATAAAATTGGAGTGTCTGTTTGTAATATTAAAATAATCGCTTTTTCCTATATATGGACACACGATAAATATACCAATATATTTTTTTACAATTTTTGTCTGTCTGTCTATAGGTTTGTCTGTCTGCCTGTTTGTTTGTTTAGGCTATACTATGGAACAGCTGGACCGATTTTGATGCGACTTTCACTGGCAGATAGCTGGTATAATAAGGAGTAACTTAGGCTTCTTGTATTTTAGAAAATTTCCCATAACAACTAAAATTCCACGCGCACGAAGTCGCGGGCACAGCTAGTTACAAACTACCCTAGTGTTTAATAAATAAAGTTATTCATGTATAATTATAACTTACCTATTAGCATCTAAGTCTAAGACGAAACTCAGAACGAAAATTTATTTATGTTGTAAATTGCGTCCGTAATTAAGTCCACCCTTTGATGACCCTTTGTAATAAACCTGACTTTGGGTCTTACAAAAAAGAATAAATAAATAAACCTTTCGTGGACGCTTTGCCATTGTGTAGGGATGATGACTATTATGTATGAGTACCTACCGTCTATTGAACAAGATTATACATAACACAGGCACTTTTCGCGTGCTACCCAGTAACATTATCTACTTCTGTTTAACTTATAATATCATTGGCTGGATTAAGTTAAATGCCGTACAAAAGCACAATACGATATATCAGTCATGCGTCGTCTAAATATTTCATAAGGCTGTGGAACAAGTGACCCAGTTCAGCTTATCATCGCCGTTTACAAGGTTTCAGTCACGAATTGTATATCGGTGTGGGCAATAGACGTTTGAAATTTGAAAATATACATAAATATTCATTTAAATTTGTAAATGCGAGTATTCACCGACCCTGACGTGTAGAATATCGATAATTAACTTGTACAATCAGTGGTTTCGAGAGTTCACATATGAAACGAAATATCAAATACAAAACTATTTCAATTACCATATAAAGTATAACTTGCGTCGTGTAAATCTTTAATTCATGATTGATATCAATGTGCTGACATCATTTCATCATTTTTACTATTATTAGCGAACTAGCTTATGCTTATATGGCGTAATAGAGCAGTTACGGTGGTGCTTTGATTTTTTGACTACCAACTTGACGGCTACTTTGTACTGACGGCAAGTAGTCACGCACGGTGACTCATAGACATCGGTAACCGACGCGTTACCGGCCAGGAGAGAAGCGGAAGCAAGAAATAAAAGACAGTAAAAAGACGACCATCTTAGTCCTCAAGGGTAGCAACACATCTGTGACGGATTTATTACAATACCCTTCCTAACAACTAACAATCCTAGTCCTTGGTCAGCGAAACTTTCGCTCTTTTTATGTCGGCCTGCTGGAAAAATGTATATTTATTTCCGACGAGGCGGAGCGAGAAAAGCGGAAATATATGCAGTTCTGTTGCCTATTGTCGATGTTTAACGCAATCGTGACCTCGTACGTGGGCGACAACAACAGCTGTCTAATAACTTTCTACAATTGAGAAACCTAAAATAGGGGGACTAGTACCGTCTGAGGTGAATTAGGCAGGTAAGTACAATTACGTACCTTTTAATTTTCATTTTTATGATATCTTTCTTTGCTACTAAAAAAAATTGTGACATTTATTCTTCTTAAATATAGAACCCACCTTTGCTCACTTCCCAATTATCCGTAGGAGATCACTTCTAAGCTGTAAAACTACCACTTATTATACCTACAGTTTATTGCATATTATTTCACCTTTACCAACTGTTTCTTATGTACAAAAATATACCTACTAAATGTCATCTTTCTAATAATAGATGTGTATAAAAACATCGTAAGATCATAAACTGCCTTCAATGTGAGTGTACTGTACATGGACAAAGACCTCGACAAGCACGGGAGGGTTAACGAAGCGTGACCCGCGACCGCGACGCTTCGCTGCGTGTTAAATGCCATACCCAGCGGAAATATTATAAAACCATAGGATCACATAGACAATAGACGTATCATTTTCCATCTCTTGTTGACTAAGACTTTGGGCATTAATAACATGTCTATACAAAATAAAATAAAAACATTAATTCTACAATCTATAGGTATAAAAGGAGAAGCTGACTGACTGAATGACTGACTGACATATCAACGCGGGGCCTAAACTATAAGGATTAGAAACTTGGTTCCTTTTATAACGTAGGGATGCTACCCTAAGAAAGGATTTTTGAAAATTCACCCCCTGAAGGGGTAAAACGGGGGCGCAAAGTTAGTATGAAAGTTCTCTGATTTTATCAACTTTTATATATTTAGGGATTTTTGGCGAGCGAAGCCGCGGGTGTAGGCTTGTTTGATATATTTGTAGCTTATATCACGGGCCACATCATTACATTACAATATTTCACAGGATAATAGTCAGTATGATATGCGAAAGAGGTTCTGTGAATATGAAAAGGCGACCGAGTACCTAATTAATGTTTTCACAGCATTTGTATGACTACCTATTGCAATAAATGAATATCTTATATACTTGCTTATAGAACAACAAAAATTGCCCCTAAATCAATATAATGGGGTTAACATGAATTTTACATAGTGGGAACCTTAATTATGTTAGGGGGGGTTGTGGTGGTTTTTTGCTTTACACCCAAAGGTTTAGCGAAGCGAAGCGTGAGAGGGTTACAAGTTGACCATAAAATGATTGATATTTTTTAAAGTTGAGCTCTCAGCATGAGTGTTTTAAACATAAATTAAAAAGCAAATAAATAATAAAAAATCGTCTGAATTCGTTTTGTTTATGCAAAAATCTACAATATGCGAATAGACACTACTATAGAGAAAAATAAATTCCCCAGTGTACAGAAACGGATTTGCCGTAACATGAGGATAACAATTAAAACACACGGGAGGTACCTATGTACCTACACGATGCCACTGTCACGAAACTCACGTTATACATCGCATTATACAATCATGTCAAGGATGACCATTACAATCTGCGTCGATGCTTCGTATTAATTTCAATGGCTACCATATTTGTATACTCAAGGATTTTTATAAGGAAACTATTAGCGCGACTACAAACATCAGTTACGATCCCACTTCTGATGATTTAGATTCTAAATTTTAGAAGACACAATGTTATCAATGTAATGTGACTGCATCGTCAAACTACATCTTAAATTTACCACTATGACTAAAGGAAATGCTTATATTTCTACGAAGCTCAGGGCGCTCCTTAATATACGAGTATGAGGTCGTGTAATATTTTGTGAATTAAGGTACTTAATCGTAATATACCTAGGAACACTGTACACATTACACACACAAACATAAACGAATGAACTGTGTGTTTGATTTACTTTAGGATCTTTCATGCAGCGCCACCTAGCAGTGTCATGGCAGATATAAATTTGTTTTTATTTATTTTGCTTTCATAGCGACGACCCATGTGACGCAATTCTTACCATGCTGGACTGCTATCCAAAGTGTCCTGGGTTCGACTCCCAGCATCGCCTAAATGTGCATGTGTGTGCGTTCTTGTTCTTGTGTTGTCCATGGCATCCACGGCACAGGGAATTTCTAGTGTGGGGCTATGAGTATTGAACGTAATTTATAATTTCCGTAGCCCAGTCCGAAGTGACTCTGCTTGTTGTGCGAAGATTCCCTGTTTTGATTCCTGACCAAGGAAGATATGGGGAACCACAAGAGTCAGAGGACCCAGGACCAGGGGATATATGGATACCAGGCGTGAATAAGTTGATAAGTCGACTTGCATAATTTTTTTTTTACATGGTACTTGGCTTTAGAATTGTTTGCTTTATAGGGTAATTCACAAGACTGGTGTGTGCTATTATAAAAGACCTATCGACTGATTTATTCACTCTAAGAAGCAAAAAATTCTAATGCCAAGTACGATGAAAACAAAATATACGCAAGTCGACTTATCAACTTATTCACGCTTGATATATTATGTCCAGCAGTGGACTTCAAAAGGGTGATAGACAGTCCTACCTGTAAAATAGACGCAGCGAGGGCGGTCATTGCCACTAAAACTAGATGCTCTTTGGCGTATTGATGCAGCTGCTTCCCACAGCCGCGCTGGAACAGCGTGGTGCAGTCAGCGGTGTACGGCTTGTGCACCGAGTCCAGGGGACCCTGGCCGCAGCACGAGAACGGCACGTGGCCCGAGGAGCTGAAGTCACCCGGACCACTCACGCCGCAACACTCGAACTGGAAGTGGAAATGTGATATGGATGTATGTGTAAAATGTTTACAAGAGCCTAGCCTGTGTTACATTTATTAATATTTTAAATTATGATTATGATGCGTTGTATTTTTTAACCTTTTAACCAGTAATCAACATTTTTATTGTGGTTTTCAAAAAAGTTCGCAGGGAGTCCGTAACCTAATTCTTTGGTAATTCGTAATTCTATTAGTACTTCCATTCAGGCAGAACTGAATGAAAGAGGAAAACATATTGCGCCGACCCCAAATAAAATTGGGAAATAGGCAGGAAGATGATGATGGTACTGACTCTGCGAGATGGCCCAGGTTCGTATACCGGCCGGGGCAGACATTTTTGTGCCGAATAAATGTTTGCGTTGTTACACCTCTCTTGTCTCACATTCTGTCTCACCTCGTTTGGATCGTGTTTACACCTTTTATTTGAGGTGATGTCCGTGCCACTAATATTAATAAATTAATGTAATCGTTGTCTAAAGGGCCATAACCTTTATCGTAATTAATACGCGAGTAGACCCATTAAAAAGCTTAAAGTTTAACTAAGTAGGTACCTTCACATGCAGACTGTCCCACCGGATGGTATCGGTGGTGGGTTCGCTGTTCTCGTGACTCTGCTCGAAGTACGCCGTCATGGTGGTCTTGATGTCTATCTCGATGTTGTCCCATACCACCATGGCCCACACGAAGCATGAGAATTCTATCACCACTACCACTATAATTAACAGTCCCGCCTGAAAAATAACAGTAGGTAATTATGTGATTGTTTGTATTTTTATCTCGGAAAATTGTACGATTTTAAATAGTTTATATAGTCGTATTTAATTTTATTGTAGTAGTCAGTAATTCGTAAATTATTTAGGTTAATCTAAGTATACAAAAGATTTAGAAATTTATAAATACGTGAAATACGTAATTAATAAGTTATCGTAACCTCTGCGAACTGAACAATACTCGTAACTTTTTTGGTAATTGGCAGGCGATGCCGCGCCGAAAAGCTAGTAAATTAATAATTCACACAGTTTTGTGATATAGTAGCTATTGAAATTTGTACTTAATTAGTATTATTATTAGTAGTATTAGTAGTTAATTTTTTTACACGGCGGTACCCGCAGTAAAAATTTCACTTAAATTTCAAGGGTCTAATTTAATTTAATTTAATTAATGATCTATAAAAAATAATTTTACCAGTTTTTACAATACAAAAGATATCTTATGGTTACCTACTAACATTTACTTTTGTTAGAACTTTCTCAGAAAAATTAGAAGTTTGTTTTAGAACTAGGAGGAGAATGATTTATAGCACTGACACGAAATTCTCCAGCGCCATTTTTCTAAACCAGCAAAACATGATAGGTCGTTAATTCATTTTGTTAGGACTGCTACTCGATGCGAGTGACAAAGTTTTATGACCTACTTAAAACAGGTAGATACTTAAAACAACTTAAAACAATCTAAAAATTGCCATTAATCATGTTGCATTTACCATAATGACGTGAATTTGATGCATAGATCTTGCCGTTCTCCAACCAATCCATGCCACGGAGCATGTTATGATAGACATCATAAGAAGTAATATGGCAGGATACTCCACATTGATCCCTATGAAGTGACGGTAGATGAATAGCTTGTACAACAGGAACCCGCTCGCTCCAAACAGCACTAATGCTGACATCTGTCGAGAAGTAGCGTAAACAACAATACAGTAGATATAATGTGACCGTTTTGTATAGGCAACGCATGCAAGGTGATTGCCTCATCTCTCTCTTTCTAACCTGAACGTTTATCATAACAACTAGCGCCATCTCAAACGTAAATCAAACCACCGAATCACCAATTGATAACAGTAGAATTTACTGCGCTCAATTTAGTTTTGTTAAAACTAACGAGGTGACAAAAGCCAGTTATTTATAAATTAAATCAGTCCTCCTGTACTACCGGCATTCACAAACAACAGGGATCGAATTTCTCCGCAGCTTCGCAACGTGAGATATCGGGTTCAATCTGCTCAATGTTATGTTTCGTCAAGTTGTTATGACAACATACTTAGCGCGCTGATTCAGCATAACGGGAATTAAACAAAATCCGTGTAAATAAATATACTTACAGCAAATAGCACATTGAAGGTCAACACGAGATATTTCCAGCAATTCGATGAGAGAGCCATTGTGTTCGTGATCACATGTCAAGAGTTCTTGTTTGAAACTCGGCCCAAAACAAAGCGGTCGTTCCACCTCAGGGAACGTTCGTATGTCGCTCAGACCGAGTAGCACACGACTGATGCAACGATGCCGATGTACGGAATTAACCGCACATTTATCTACTCAAATGTACCTTTGACTATACCGAAATTCGACAAAAACGCGACAAATTATTTTTTCAAAGTTGTGATATAACCCTTCCCAGAGAATGATTCGTTAATCCTTGATGGAACTTGTTATCAGCTTATCGTCTTGATAAACATAGTCTAACACACTTTTCATGCGCAATCTAACCTAGTTTATAACGATACACGAAAGCAAGGGGTTTAGTACTTTTTATTTTAACTATTAACTAAGCAGGACAAGTATTATTAGCCAAGTGGCACTTCTATTTCTGCGCGCGCTCATACTTCTTGCATGCTCTAAGGAAACTGTGACTGGACGAGGTAGATAGCTCGTGCAAGATATTCGTCGCTCGTCACACTTTTTGTTGTCATCGTATAACATTATTTCCTCACAGTAACGTAGAAACAACCTTATCGAGGTAGACTAAAGTATGTTTCATATTTGACGAGTCTTTAGCAAACAATTGGCCGATAAAGTCTTTTGTGCTAGAAAAGGAAATGATGGTCCTAAATTCATTACATGGCTTTTTGTAATATTTGACTATTGTAGACATGTAGTGCCTGATATTTTGAATATTGTCGAAATATTCTATGAACTTTCCCGTAAGTCAATCGCTTTCCCTGAAACTTTTAGTAAGTCTCTCGGTCTGCAAAGTGTATAATTTCACGAATACACAACATATGAAGTACTTTTGCGCAAGAACCTAATGTTTGCAGAAACAAAGCAATTTGCAATTAGGACTGGAGGCTAAAGGATACTTAAAGCAATTAACCTCAATAATTAACGTAGAATTAAAAACGTCAATGATTTGTTTATCATCGTTTAATACATTTTGCAAATAATAGAGACAGTAAGCTACAAGAATAGTTAAGTTTAGACATACTACGACGACAGTATTAACGTAACTAATAAATCTAATAATACTCACAGAAACATATATTTTTTACTAAGTTATCTGGTAACTCTTCTATATGAATAACATGCCTAATTTTCTTTAATTCTTCTTCAATATCCGAACTGATTGGTCCTGCTTGATTTGCGGTGCGCAGCATAGCCCTAGCTTTATCAACATTTTTATCATGCATTGCAAGTATTGCTAAAACAGCCCACCCATCAGCTAACAGCGGTTCAGTATTGACTGCTGCTGCTGCCCAACGTTCCGCTAGATCTTCTTTGCCCATTTTGGCAAATATTCTACCAATTAAAAGAGCTGTGTGCGCCGAAGGGGCTATTTTATGTGCGCGTGCTGCTCTTTGTAAGGATATCTCCGGATTTGTCTTAAACCCGCCTAGAGCTGCACGCAAAAGTAATGCTGGACAATCTTCCGATCCTGCCTTATCTGCTTCGATTAAAGCTTTGTCACAATCTCCATTCCAACCAGAAGTATAAACCATACAAATTGCTCGCATTTGAGACATAATTGCTGAAGGGCCGTATTTTTTTATTCCTTCATGAACAGTATCCATTGCTTCATCAAGTTCTCGTTTTAACATTAAGGATGCTGCCCGCAAATAATAAATATCTGAACTCAATTCCATTCTTAATAATTGGCGTGATCCCTTCCTAGCACACCCATCTTCGACACATTTTAAAAGCTGTGCACTAAAATTATAACATCTCAAACAGAGAAAAAAAGCCGATGCTATCAATATAGGATTTTCAGAATTTATAACACCTGGAGTCCAAAAAACCTCTTCTTGGCCACTAGTATCTATCCAACGTTGTAGATATTTTCTCCAATCTTTGGGCAATTCATAAGATTTTCTCATTTTCTTAGCAGCAACAAATGCAGCATAAACATTATCATTATAGTGGTGTAACGCATGCAACGCGGCCCACCCAATGGCACATGTTGTTCCGTCAGATATATCGCCTTTTACAGCTATACGAAATGCTGCTGCAGCTCTTTCACTGGCCTTCTTTTCTTTGTCAAATTCCATAGCGCCAAAAACCCAAAGTAAATATCGGTTTCTAGTTTGAACATTCAAAGCTTCTAATATGTAGCGCCGTGCCTCAAACTCATCGCCTTCTTCAAGACATCTTAAAACCTTCGATAGCAGTATACTTGGATGACCTCGAAGTGCTGCCATATTATTTTTTACATGTTCATTAGCAATCCTAACTTCTCCTGCTTGTCGATGTCTAGAAGCAGTCACGCGTTGTGATGGCCGAGGAAGCGGTGGCTGCGGGGCAAATGATGCAGCTACTGCCCGTCTACAGGATGAATGCTGCCCCATCACGGTATCTTGCCAGTCAATGTTGGAACATTCACCGGGTGGAAATTGTTTTAACATTGTTCTTACTCGCATCAACACACGATTAGCTGCAGTGCGCTTTATACTTTGATTCATTTGCAACGTACCCTTGCAAGCTAAGCCGCTTAATTCTTTGTGAATAGCTAAAGCTCCGCACTCTTTACGTATCTTCCGCACATCAATTGTAATATCTTCTTGGACCGGAGCCATGCTTAATTTGTCTACAGGTGTGACAGGACCATCAGGAATAGGAAATCCAAGAGTTTCAAATAAGTTTGTCATTTTTGCTTTTGGAATCAAAGAGTCAAATAAATCAAATCGTATCACTACGTACGATTGATGACCATTTTCATCTACGACGAGATCATTTTCTCTCGCGGTCGTTTTAGCGCTCGTTGGAGGAAGATCTAAAAGTCCTCCAACTTGTTCGGGCAACTCAGCTTCATTATAGAACAAAATTTTAGCACAGGCAGTGACACCAAATACACCGGGTTCCAAAAGTACAGCCGCATCTATGAAAGCCATATATCGGCCACGTACGTCAATTTTTCCAGTCCTTGGCACTCCAGCTATTTCCATTAGAAAAGGTGAAGATAATCTATCTCTCAAAGATATGGGATCTACCAGGACACGAGTAAAAGAATTCCAGTATACTGAATTACATTGATCAGAATTTGACATTTCCACGTCTACTGCAACAAACATATCATCATCAGGTGTACTAAACGCAGCTGTGGATGCTTGACCACCGTTACAGGCTGATGCCCATACAAGTTTTTTGGCCGTAGAAGCACTTAAGGACATACCGAAATTAGTTGCTATGGGATCATGAATACCATTTAAACCCAAAGCGCTCACATAGACAGTGCCTTCTCTAGCGTATGGCATACAATGAGCAGAAATCATCGTAAGAGTTAATGGAATTTTAAAACATTCTGAAACTCCAGGAGCGTGGGCTTCAACTATCACGCTACAATCAGTTGGTTGACCCGAATTCAACGAAATCAATAATACTTTAGTAAATATTTTCTCTTCGCCAATGACCAAAGGAAATAAATCAACGTTGCCTCCAGCTTTATTATCTACACTTAACAAAGGATCTGGGTCTTTTGCACTTTTGCCTCCAGTGCTACGTAATAGAAATATTAGGGGCGTATTGGCGACGAGTGCCTGATAATAAGATTCTTTTAAGTTTATTGGTAAAGCTTTCAAAACAAAACTGTTCCCGGTAAGCCATTTTGCTTCCAATATAATTTGATTATTGAAAATTATAAGGAAATTATAATCTCCTCCACCAGGATTACCTTCTAGCAATACAGAAAGGCTGATAGATCGTGGGGTAATAATAATATCTTCATATTCACCATATTCACTAGATTTTTCTGTTAGTGGAGTTCTTTGACCTTTCTTGTTGTCTTTTGGAGGCATGTCTTATTTAAATAATATTTTAAATGATTAGATGAAAGCTTGTATGTGTACACACAGGTACTTTCTCACAAAGTACTTAAATACTACGTTTAGTAACGTCTGAAATCATAAAAATTAGTATAACTTTTAACCTGATATTCAAAGAGTAGGGGAAAGTGGTTACCCTTCGTACACTTTTTAGAATTTATTTTTTTACTTTATGATTAATTGTCAAATTTATTTAGTTTATGTACCTGAGTGTAACAAATATATTGTAGTTTGTTACAAAAAAGTCCGAAACTATTAAGTCAGAAGGTTAAAGAGTTACAGCTATTTTCCTACGACAAGATATTTGTACGAACGTACCCCACGCATGGGGTACGTTCGTACAGTCATAAAGGGTAATTAAAAAGCCAATTAAAGTCATTAAGTTTTTATTAAATATTATTAAAATATTTATTTTTCAAATAACTAACATGTGACTTGACTCATAGTAGATAAATCTTTAGAAAAATAACAAAAAATAACACCGTTTATCCTTAGTTCACTTCTCACACTAAAATCCGATCCTTCAGATTCCTCTGAATCTTCAACGCTTCCTATTTTCTTAGCTTTCTTTTTCTTTTGTCTTGAATTAAGATCCTTCAAACTAAGTTTCACTGCTTTGCCTCTGGCTTTCCTTTCCTGTTCTATTTTTTTCAATTATTTCTGTCTATGTCTCTCTTCTAGTTCAGTTTTTTTAGGTGTATCTGCATATATACGGGATTGTTTTCCTTTATTTGTTTATATTGTATTGTTTATGTGTATTGTAACAGCTGTAAAATAAGGTCTTTTGACTTCTGGTGTTATTCTGCAATAAAATACGAATTATAAGGTAGACTTCATAAAAATATTTCATTTAGTGAAAAGTAGCATACTGCATAAAAGGAAAAATGTGTTATTATGTTGTCTGCACGATAATTTTAAAAGGTAATACTATATTGTACTTCATAAAAATTGTATTTTGATATACTGGTTGTTAATAAAATCAAAAGGGAAGCATTCGTACGCGTACGAATGTGCCCCCTGTGTGGCTGTCCGAATGCACCCCATGCCTTTGCACAAAATTAAAATACAACTTTATACAAAGTCTTATTTAGTATGCGAAATATAACAATTAAAGCTCAAAATAAACTAAGTTAACATTAATCAATCAACACCATTTTCTCAAAAACATAACAATTTTTACTTACAATGACGTACTAAACTTAGGTAAAAAATTTACTCACCACGCGCGAAAACGCTTTACGTCTTGTCAGCTGATACACCATAATGCGACTGTCACGACACTCCGCTAGCAACATGGTGGCCGGTATGTCTATGCACACAAGCAAAGGCGTGTTTGTTTGTCGTTTAGTTTTTCTGTTAAACTCACTGTATGGATGTGCCCCGCGTACGAAGGGTGACCACTTTCCCCTACCTATATATAACACTATAGAAAGACAGTCTTCATACAAGCGCTCTGTCTAAATCTAAAGTGAAGCACTAAAACCGAAACTTTCCCGAAAGCGGAGAATGATTCGGCTGGAGATAATCATATATTTTTAGCAATAATACATAAATAGCTTTTCAGATATTTTGTGACACAATTTAATTTAAGCGCGGACTTCGTTTCTATAGCGTAATTGTTCTAAGAGTTTAGCAACAATTATAATACTACACTACGGTTTACCTGACATTATTTAAATTGACTTGTCAATCAAACAGTGAAGCTCGTTGTCATCAGACATCAACTAACGTAGTAGGTATTTACATAGGTAATCCGTTGTCAGTAATTTAGAAATAAACTAAAACTACTTTATATCACAGTATAAACAAATCATTAAAAACATTGACTTATTATTACTAAGTCAATGTTTATAAAACAAATTAAAATATATACCGATATTTTTAAACGGAAACCACCGGTAAATACTTAATTCTGAAAGATTTATAAGTTGTAATTACGTATTCTGTGTCTGTGGTTTTAACTTACTGACTAATGACATGACATGTCATAAAATCCCAAAAAAAAAAACTGACTAATGTCAATTGTCAACCTTATTCCGTGACGTTTGTGACGTTTTTGTGTTGTGTGTGTGTGTGTGTGTGTGTGTGTGTATGTAGAAAGTTGAATTTGACGTTTGTTACAACAAGTTACTCTATTTTTTTTTACTTTCAATGCCTTCTAACAGAACTTACAATAAAATTTTATTTTCAGTTAAAATTAAGCATGTTATAAAATGTATACTTTGCTCCACGGTTTCTATAAATATTTGATTCAGAAAGACGAGTACTGTGTTTTAATTTTAGGGCTTGATAATGCAGGCAAAACGGTGACAACACACAACAATCTTTGTTGTAAACTTTTATCTAAAAGTATATTTTTAAATTAATATTTGTATATTTTTATTTCAGACGTATTTGGAGGCCACTAAAACGAAATTTACCAAAAAGTACAAGGCGATGAACCCTAATAGGATAACTACTACTGTAGGTCTCAACATAGGAAAAATAGATGTAGATGGTGTGAGGCTTAACTTCTGGGATCTCGGAGGACAGCTGGAGTTGCAGTCACTTTGGGATAAAGTACATAAATTTATTCATATAGAATATTTAGCTGTGTAATTTAGTAGCTAAAACATTATCTTCAACAACATACATTGGCCTGATAATGTAAGACAAGTGTTACAGTATAAATCTCTACATTTAAGTAACTTTTCCATCCAATTATCCATCACCTCAAAATGTAACAATATTATCAAACCTTTTCATTAGTATCCTGAGGTCCGTTCCATCCATAATCCATTACCGTAGAGAAGGCTGCAAGTGGTGTGTGACCAACCAGTCAGCACAATGAATATGCTTGATGTATCTGACAATTCTGACAACTTCACCTAGTAATGACCAACACAATTCACCTTAGTGTACAAGTATTAATAATGTACAGAATGATGATGATGATATTAATTATTGCAAAATTTTACATTTACAGTACTACGCAGAATGTCATGCAGTGATATACATTGTAGACTCATCTGATAGGGAGAGGATTTCAGAGTCTAAAGAGACGTTCGGTATGTATTACAGATATTTCAAGATATAGTCGGGAATTTGTAATTTGTATTATTTAGGATTTTGTGTCTTTTTTAATATGTTATGTGTTATATAATAATATTTAGTACTTAATTAGTAATGAATGCCCCATTCTTCAATACCCCGCAACACATTGATGTGTCCTTTGTGATGTCTGTGGACGATATTGACTATTAACTTTTTGGTGACAAGTATGCTTGTTTGTCATAAAAAATATAAATTGCATGGAAAAAAAGCTTATTGAGATTGCCATTTAAGGAGATAATTCATTATTAAAGATGTATAATCCACATCCACAAAATTGAAAGAAATGTGTTCTACATAACACACTACTGGAAATGTACTAAAATAATAAAATTTTGTCATATTTTACAAGTTTTATTTTTAGCATATGAAATTGTAAAGTCCACATACATACATACACATGGCATACAGTAAATTATACAGTAGTATTAGAATGAACATGAATTATTTATAAGTACAATTAAAGTCACAAGTATAAAATATAGCAAAACTATTCTTTCTTGTTATAATTAATTTAATCTAATTTAATTAAATAGTAATAATTTTCAATATCCTGCTGTTTAAAAATTACCTAATACTATGCAATATTCTTAATATTGCCAACACCAATTTATCAACAAAGTGATTATCCTAGGTAATATTTAATGTAAGATTATATAATTAACCTGAGTAAAAATAAAATTATTTGCTATTCTTTCAGACCGCATGATCGCCTCGGAGCATCTCTCTGGAGTTCCACTCTTGGTGCTAGCTAATAAACAAGACATTCCAGATTGTATGGGAGTACATACAGTGAAGCCAATCTTCAATCAAAATGCGCACCTTATTGGTGCTAGGGATATTATGCTAATGGCTACATCAGCATTGACTGGGTAATTATGAGTTATTATTACTAAGCATATTGCATTGTTATGCAGTGCAACAATACTGCGATCTTGTTTGTAATTAATAACAAAAACAATTATAATTAAATCAATTTGTTACATTTCAGTGATGGAGTAGATGAAGGTATCAGATGGCTTGTGGATTGCATCAAAAGAAACAGTGTAGACAGACCGCCACGCAATCACGACGATAACTTATGAATCAATAGTGACACCTACGGCTTAACATAGTATACGTTCGCGCCAACCTAATACTATGAATAATAATTAGCTTTCCTATTAAGATAATGATGTTGTGATGTGCGTCGCCTCATTGTTTTGTACAGTATTGACATTTAAAAAATAAAACATCAAATGAACAGTGTCTGTATTGCTATCCCTTTCCAGTGATAAATAGTACTTTTGATAAGAGATACGTAATTGCTGGATATTTGAGGAGCACCTGTAGCTGATAAAACATCACTGATAACAGTTCAGTTTGCACGGTTGTGAAAACTACTGTGTTAGTCCGGTGAAATGTTTTAGTGTTTACGTTTAACTTAATTGTGGGACTTAATATAGCTATTTAATATGGCATATCCTATGTATGAAGTTGATTGGAGTGTTTTACCACCAGAGCAGAACAGAAGGTAGGTGAAAATAGATCTTGAATTACCTATTTAGCATCCCGTGATTAAAATCAGTTAACGAAATACGTCATGAAGTGAAAGAGATAAAAACAATGCAGTAAAAGTTATTTCGATATTGACTACTACGTTAGTAAAACCATGAAAATATTCATGTTTCAGAAAAGTTACCACGTCGCGTCCGTTCAAATAATGAAGCAGCCGAATTCGCTTGTCAATTCGTAAAGTCATTAGAAATTCTCTTTATATAAATCCTCACCAGTATTAGAATTAAGTAGCAAAAATAAACTTATCTTGTATTTAAATCATGATCAGAATTTAACACATTATTTACAAGATTAATAACTGTAGTAAATAAATAAAGGAAACAAAAATGATATAACGTCACGTCATGTGTGAATGCAAGAGCGAGTAAGCTGCGAGTCATGTCATGTCGATCGGCCATGTTTAATTTCTTGCAACGCAGGAAATGTCAGCTGGCGGCTGTCGTAATATTTCTTTGTAAAACTTGTGATAAAAGAATTAAAGAGAGATTTCTCTGTGATACACCAGCAAACCCAATACATATGTTACAATAGACTTTCTGTTTGAAGTGAAAATATGATATTTTTTGCTCAACGGTGGCATGTGATTTCTCGCATTTTTATGGTTTGTGACAAGATAAAATGGTTATAACTAAGTTATAACATCCAATAAGTTAATGTGAAGTATTTCTTGTGTTTTTAAGTTATAACAAAAGTGATTTCCAGTGATAGTTATCCAGTCAAGTGTTGAGTTCTTTTGGTATATTTTCCTGTTCATCCGAGTTTCACCTGTCTACTCATTGTCTACTGAATACTGACCGAATAATCCTCGAGCCTAGCGATCTGGAAAAAGATCTGTTAACAAACTATTAACGTATCCATAAGTGGACAAGATGAACGGCTCCGAATCCGGGTAATTTTTATTTGATACATTCACTAAATCCTGTGGTAATTTTGTAGATAGTTTTGTTGATATATTAATGATAGTCTCCGTGCCCTACGTTGGGTAGCTTAAAACTTCCCCATAGGTCTCATCAAATTCGGTTTCAAGAACTGTTATGGTTGTGTTGTTAATACTGGAATGAGGCAAAAACCGCAAAAAGTCATGACTCTGACAAACAAACTTTTCTGCATTTGTAAACATATTTCATGGGTTAATGTTTATGATTTTCCTACATCACGGGCATTTGATGCATTATTTATTAAATATAATCAACTCGTTTTATGGTTAAATAAAATTTCAAAAAATGCTTTTAATTATTACATTCAGAATTGAATAAGTATTAGGTTTTAGTCCAAGTAAGTTACTTTGTTGATTATAATTAATAACTATAATTAATAAATAAACACCCACAACGTTGCACTAAGAACCTTCTCTAAAGTTAATTAGCAACTATAACTTAATTGAACACAATACACAGTTGATGTAATTTTTTCTTTGTAACGAGCATCTGAATATAATTAATGACATATGGCATCTTACATATTTTGTATCGATACTACTATAAAATGAAATAATGTGTAGTTTTCACTTAACTGAACAACACAACACAAAATATCATTTTAATTAATTACGAGTAGTATCTGTAAACATTACAACATAAATGATCTTAATTGTCATTGTATATCTAATTCAGTACCACAATTTGTTAGGTAGTTATTTGATAATAATAAAGCAGTGCTTCTGCAATGGATGTAATTCCTGTGACCTTTAGCTAGTATGATCTGTAATTGAGCTGATTGATCAATTTACGTTTGATAAAGTGATAGAAAACCTCATTGAACATTATATGCTGATTGCTGTTATATTACAAAACCAATAAAGCGAATTTAAGTTTAAGAATTAAATGGGAATTCTATTAATATTATAAATGTGAAAGTTTGTATGGATGTATGAATGTTTGTTACTCTTTCACACAAAAACTACCAAAAGGATTTTGCTGAAATTTTACAATAATATAGCTTACAAATTAGAATACGACATATGCTATAAATTATGAAGATATACTGTGTAAAAGTAAAAACACTACAAGCCTAGGCATAATGTCTTTGTGATGAGGCATTGTGCATTGATTTATTATAGTGTAAAACAAAGCTCCTTGACATTCCTATTGTGTTGAAACAAAGGACATGAAGTGTGTTATACTCGTATGCTATTCTGATTCTATTATCTAATTACTGCCTGTGTCCTGTAATGTATCCGTTGCTAAGGATTTATCTATTACATTACTTATTGTTCATCTATCCATTTAAGATAAGTAGTTTAGAAGTTCCAAAGGAACAAAGGGAAATACTAACATACTTATCGCCTGAAATCATAAACCTCCATATGGCTTCCCTGTAGTCATATAAAAATATATTTATTTGTGACTGCATAATGATTAATATGAATATATTCAAGATATTTTTTACATATACATACATACCCAAAATGTACCTACTTAATTTTGGTTGTGAGTATTTACTTAATATTTATTACAGGGCTCATACTAACATGTATAGTGTTTACATCTGGTAAAATATTGCAACAACGGAAACATATTTCTATACCATATAAATGTACACAGACAAACTATTCAAAAGCAATTTGGATCACAGCCAACTGTATAAGATCTATCACCAAAAACTATGTCATAAGAACACTAAGTCTAGACACTTTGCCTGTTGTTTTAATAGTTGCTAATATCATTGTTTTAGGTTTAACCCGGCATTCAACATTGCCACCATCAAGCAGGTGGTAAATGAGGCTATAGAGAGAGGTGAGTACTTGTTTTATTGTACTATGTAATTTAAATTATCAGGTAAACACTGCCAAACTGTATAAATAGCATTTTGTATGGATTTGGTAGTGTGACACTTCTCACCTTTGTACTTTATTATGATGAAGTGCTTCATTCAATTTAAAGTATTTTCAGTATTTAATTTTAATATCACTGTTTTCTATTTTTAAATTATTGGTTATGATTTAATTTATTATTGACATGCACTAATTTATTGATTACCCAAATGCTTACTTCTAGCAATATTTGCCTAATTGTATATAATAAGTATTTATATTGTGGAATGGGTTGAAATATTTATATTATATTTTAATGCAATATAATGCACTGTGACCGGGATCAACTCACTAAGTATTAATAATTTGGTCATTAGAGTTTTTTATTTAATTATTATGTTATTTAAATTTATTAATATATTTAATTAGACTGAGAATTAGATTACACTAAAGTACCAGTTACTAACAAGGTTATAAATTTGTAGTTGCCAAGTAGTTCTATTATACTATTTTTCTAACACTAGTAGGATTTGTGTGTTGAAATTTTAAAAGATATTAAAATATTACATATAATTAATTTAATGTCACAAACAATTTCTGTCCGCGTTAAGCTGTGAAGGCCGCTGGGGCCGCCACTATCAATTAGAAAAAATAACTATTATTTTAAATATTATATTACTATGAATTTGTTATAGTAGCAGCAGTTATTTGCATAATTTTTCCTCCCATTGATTTACTATTTATATATATTATGATAGATTGAATTTTTATAAAATACAAAAATGGACTCAATATGGAGAACAATTATAAATTATTAATATGTTGACAAATGTTGACACTTAAGTACTGTTCACTATTGAATACACTACTAAGTGCTAGTGGTCAACCAAAGAGTGCTGTTCTGCATGCCTGCAAAACTTTTGGGAATTTTGCACATGATCGTATTGTAAGAATTAAATAACACATCTGTGTTATTAACTTTTGACCTTTAAAACTGTTTATCTAAACAGTCCTAAAGCTGTAAACTTTGATTTTTTATTTTTTATTAAATTGATTGCGCCACACTTTGAAAAATAATTCATAACGCGCGCCAAAATAAAGGCGTAAAATATGTAGGGCAAAGAAGCCATATTATGACCCCGACCGCTCGGTGTAGATAAGATGATTATCACAACAAACAAGATTAATAAAGGCATCAAAATGTTTTTGCTGACTAAGGCCCAATATAAGTTCGAGATTGTTCATCGTGATACGCATGTTGACTATACTGTACTGTGTCGTAAATTACTTTGTGTTGTCCAAAACTGAAGATAAAATACTTTTGCCATTTTAGTCTATATTTTCTCGTAGATTTTATCGTCAAATCTCCTATCCGTAAACAAATTTGGTGACATATCGATAGCGCCACCTACCACCAATTGTAAATCTAAATTATTCTCGGATCCACCTGAAGACACAAAAAATGTCTATCAAATCGGTACAGCCGTTTAGGAGGACACTTGTTCTTTACGTTTACACATATTAAATATTTTCCCGTTTTTGCAACATTTTTCATTGATGCTCCGCTCCCATTGGTCGTAGCGTGATGTTATAATTATAGCCTATAGCCTTCCTCGATAAATTTACTATCCAACTCAAAACGATTTTTTCAATTCGAACCAGTAGTTCCTGAGATTAGTTCGGTCAACCAAACAAACAAACAAACTCTTCAGCTTTATAATATTAGTATAGATATATTTAGATTTTTCATAGCTTAGGTAGTCGCTTAACACAATACGTGCACATACAGTGATGCACCACTTGAAAGATTATTTATCAAAACTGTTTGGGTATTAAGTAGTTGATAAATGACCGCTATATTGCATATTCATACTTTTTATTTCTAAAACAATGAATTTTTAAACTTAAAATTTTCATCGCACAAATCCTACCACGCTTATTATATAAGTTAACAAAACAATGCACTGATGAACGCTTTATGTGTGTGTCGTCCGTAACAGTCGCGCCGGTTTCAGTGCGAATGACGACTCCTACCAGGCTCCGGGATCTTATAAGACAGATTCGGGCCGCCCGCACTGCGGCCGAAGAACGAAGCGTCGTCAACAAGGAGTGCGCCTACATCAGATCAACGTTCAGAGAGGAAGACAGTGTTTGGAGGTGAGTTCGAAATTTGTCGCGGTTACCCTACATAGTGAACTTGTACGGATACTTCTATGATAAATCGTTAGATATGAGTCATAGTAATGATAGAAATGACGGTGATTTTACTTCCGAACCACAAGTAATGCTGACCAACGAACGAGCCTAATGATGAGATTTCGGTTGACGTTGCTAGGCCTTATTCCACCCAGTTTACCTACGGTAATTGGGCATGACTGTAAGTTCCTGATAATTATGCTTGGCCAGCAACCATTACTTCGGCTAAATTAACCGTGAAATATAAATGTAATCGGTTTGCAGTATTGCAAAGCAAGTTCACAAGCATTGAACTGATGCTCTAGATTTTATAATCATGCAGAGTGGCGGCCAGTCGGCCATTTATCTACCGACTTCAAAGCTACTCCCTATCACTTTAGCTCAATAAGTACACTCTCGTAATAGTTGTAATGCACCATTGCGCCTACATTAACATCAAATCTCTTGACGATTGAACCGACAATCTTATCGTAGATGTACCCACCTACTTTGTGTGGGTGGATGGCTCTTAGAATGCATCCGCTTACTAAATTGTTCATTGTTCATTTATGTACGCTATCGAGATTGCAATAATTTCATTCAGAATTCTCCGAATATCTTTTTTTAGTTCATAGAGCAATCTCGTATTATTAGAATATATTATATAAGACGAAGAATATAAAATAGAATATAATATTTTTCTCAGTACCGTGTTATTTAAATCTGTTTTCCTCTATTCATTTTCTTCTACAACTTAAAGGTAAATTACAGTGTATTGTTCAAATACAGGAAGTATAATACAGTGGGGAGGGCATTGGTCTCCTGTTTATAACTTAAAAGCGTTATCTTCCAGACAAATCATTAACGCACATAGGGGCAGATTAACTTTTTCTACTCTGTAGGCGTTCGGTAGGCGTAAGCCCAGCGCACACGTCACTATTTAAACGACTTTGTTACATTACAAGTTACAACTACATCGACTTTTGAAAAGTGTTTGTAAAATTAACTTCGAATAAAATTTCATTTCCTTTCATTAACCAACTTCAAAAAAAGAAAGAGATCCTCAATTTTTATGTTTATTACCTCATCACTTATTACTGGGAGTACTTATTTTGATATTTTTAATAATCCTTTTTTATTCGAAAGCCTTGAAGACTTGTCATGTGGTCCCTTTATAGCTCGTTGTATGGTCGCATAAGAATTTGAGCGAGATTTAAATTATTCCTGATAATGAGTATTTTAAACTTCGACTACGTTCATGATCTCATTTTCATATTTATTTTATATTTTATTTTATCTTATTTTATATTTACATATTTATCGATGTATTTGAAGTCGATTATTTTGGTAAAAGTTATCTCATATAATGAAATTGATGTCTGTCATTTAGATGCCGAAACATCGCGAAGCTCCTATACATCCACATGCTGGGCTACCCGGCCCACTTTGGTCAGCTGGAGTGCCTCAAGCTGATCGCCAGTCCGCGGTTCACGGACAAGCGGGTGGGCTACCTCGGCGCCATGCTGCTGCTGGACGAGCGACAGGACGTGCACTTACTCATCACCAACTGTTTGAAGAAGTAAGTGCTTAGTGATACAACGTTACGTGACCTAGTTGGTACCGAGCTACGCAGCGAGGGGTTCCGGATTCTGTTCCCGCCCAGGGTAGATACCTACTTATGTGACAGATGAAATCGACACTTAATTATTTGGTTTAGCAATTATATAACGATAATAATGTCGCGTCCACGGTAGATACATATGTGACAGATGAAATCGACACTTAATTTTTTTTGTTTGGCAATTTTAACGATAAAAATGTACTCCGGAATTAAATCATAATAATAATTGAAATTGCGTCACCTTCAACTGTCGAACTGTATGTTTTTATTGCATAAGTTCCCGTGAAATTTACTGCATTTAATGTTAATAAATACGAGTAACACAACAGCGTTCGGATGAAATACATTTTTATTTAACACTAATTAAGCCTCTAGGATTTGCGGAGCTGCGCTAACAGATTGGGTCATTGAGTACAAAGCACGTTCTGTTTGTACTGGCAGCTCTCTTATATAATTGTTTTAAAAATTAACGAGTTTCATACCTCATGAAATCTGTCTTTCTTTAAAATTTTCATTATTCGATACGGCATGTGGTCTTTAGATGTGTATGAAATCAAACGAATCTTAACTAGCAACAGATAATACTTATCTATTGTATAGTTATTTATACAGATAAAATATTGAAACACGATGCGTCACACACATCACTCTGATGTCTTCGCATTCTATGCACGTCGCGGCAATCAAGTGGATTGCACAGGTGTAAATACAATGGTACATGGCAGTTTCGCCTTGCAATGTGTTTACAACATTTTTATTAAATGTCAATGCACTAGCTACCCGCCGCTACGCTCGCCTGAATTTGGACATAGCTGTAATTTTCGGAAATAAGGCAACTTAAAAAAAATCAAATAATCAAAATGTGTGCAATTCACAGGTGCTAAAAGTCAAAACTTAAAAATAACGAATACTGTCAGTCCAAATATTGAAGTTTGGCTTTGCTTATGTAAGTCGCCGTTTTGCCGATGCATCCTATCTCATTTTCTCGTACGTTAAAATGTGTCTGTGTCTTTTTCGTTTCCGTGTCATTTTATTTGCGCGTCATTTCCGTTTCTTCTAATTCCAAATCACGATACTATAGAAGCTTTCACTTCAAAAACACATAATCCCTACTAATATTATAAATGCGAAAGTAACTCTGTCTGTCTGTCTGTCTGTCTGTCTGTCTGTCTGTCTGTCTGTTACGCTTTCCCGCTTAAACCTCTCAACCGATTTTGATGAAATTTGGCACAGACAATCTTTAGACCCTGAGAAAGGACATAGGCTACCTTTTATTGCGAAAAAAAGGGATGAAGAGGGTGAAATAGAGGTTGAAAGTTTGTATGGACCGAAGGAATTAGTTTCCCGAAGCGAAGCGAGGGCGGTTCGCTAGTTATAATATAATATCTTCAACCGCTATGATTTGTAATTAATAAGTAGATATTAATGGCCCACTATTGGGCACGGGTCTTTCCTCATACCTGAGGAGGACTAGATTATACTCCACCACGATGCTCCAGTGCGGATTGGTGGAGGGATTAGTGGCCAACCCATATGTCAGAAGATTTTATGCCACTCGAAGGCTGATTGTTTTCTAACGCAAGGAAACAGAAATATCACTAAAATAGTTATTAGTGATTCTAATTACAAATCATAGCGAAGGGAAATTGCCTACAAGTTAAATATTCTCAACGTTATTTTGGATGTTGTAAAGGAAATTAGATCTGTCATTTTCAGTAATTGCGGTGTCTCGCGTCTGAAGGTTTGGGGTCGTCCTGTTTAATGGTTGATAAAAGATGTCATACGGACGGATTGACCGTTGTTACGGTTAACAAGCAGCTTAATAAGGCTTTAAGGTTTAGTGGTTTGTTCAAATTTAGGGCTTGTAGGCGTAGTGCTGTTTATTGATAGCCGTATCTTGTAATATCGTGTACTGACCAATTTACTTAAACAAAATAAAAAATAAAAACTACATTGTGGATGCTGAAACAAAAGAGAAAAAAACAAGATTGAAAATTGAGCACTTTTTATTATAATACCTACTGGTACTCTTTACAAAAGCATTTTAAACCTATATTCGGTTTTTTTCGTGGTTACGTGGTTTTTTCGTATTAGGTGCCTACGGCTAAACTGTATTGACGCAGAGAAACTCAAAAGCTTTTACATACACGAAAATTTTCGTAAATTACGTTTGTTTCGGCCAAAATAGATTTTAATCTGTGAAATGAACTCGATGAATGTCCTCGTCTCTAATGCAAAGTAATAAACTGGGTGTAATAGTGAAGAAAGTCCGGCCATGAACCTTGACCTAACGGTCTCCCTTGATCGTAGCCGTCCGCCCGGCTTGAGTACCGTGTGATACGTAATACGGCTGGCTACGGATATTGTCTGGAAACTTCGTTATTCAAAGATAACAATACAATTTTTTTTAATAAAACAAACTTTTTTAGACGAGCATGATAAGGTTAATGTAAGGCTAATTTGAAAATATGTAAGGCCCGGTAAGCGGTGATTGCTGTCCATGGATATCATCAAGACCGAAGGCATCACTAATGCGTTGCCGGCAACGGAAAAGGGGGACAAAAGAAATGAAACGAAACGCTCGCGCGCATTTTCTCGAATCGAATTAAAATTCAAAAGAATTTATTCATTTAGGTATCACTTATGCACGTAATTTTTGACTTGATAACGTCTTATAAATTGATGAACACCGGCAGTGCGCACGAAAAAGTGTCCCGTTCCGCCTGAGCCTGTGCGTGCAAGCGAGAACGCGACAAGCGATAGAGAAGCACCAAAAGTTCGGCTTGCAACGCATCTATCTCTCGTCCCTTATGACGTTATCGCGTAAAATTATCGTCCGTAAACCGACTGCACAGACAACCACATTTTTCATGGGCAAGGCTTAACAATTTTTTGTATACTTAAAATGCCCGTATAAACAACCATTCCTTAATGTAGATTTTGCGATATCTGATTTAGTTTTTACCTGCAAGGTCCCACCGATGAACTTGAGGGACCCTACCTACAGTGGTATCATGTTAATCGCTTATATTATTTATGACTCACCTGCTATGTTATGGCCGATAGCTTAGATACTTTGGGTACGGTGTAACTAATAGATATTTTGATATTTACTTATGTACGTCCTATAGTAGGTTAAATATTGAGCTCCGCGTTTTTATAATCGAAATGTTATTAAAGGCACAGTTCATAAGCATAAAGTAGAAAATATGTTTTATTATATTTTAGTAGGTATTAAGTTATAAAGCAGTTATTTTCAAGATTTAATTACTATAAAATTTTATTTTTCCGCTCCCAAATTAGCTACCTTTTACATATACCTAAACTAACTACCTAAACCTAAATAATAGGTTATGTATAGCATAACGTGTAGGGGTTGTGGTGCGTGTCGGTGGACCTACAGACCAGCACGAAGGTCAGCCCAGGGCGTCGCCGTCGCGACTGTATTGATGGCAGTTTGTGAGTACCCTCGGATATTGACCTGGGGCCAAGTCTGCTAATATATATGTAAATACTTTTTTGCGTCGTGTAGTTTGACACATATTACAAATAGAACGTGTCCAAAACAGGTCCTTGATAGTTGGCATGGGCACACACTTTTTAAAGGTCTGCGTTTTTACGACAACTCAACTCCGACTCGATTCCCTTTCAACTCATAGGAAATCATTGGATTATGAGCCTCATATCGTGACCTTACGGTTGAATTTTCAACATTTACTCAAAAGAACTGATCCACGCGCGATTGAGGCATTGTATACTTACAGACAACTCTAATCCGGCCGAAAATTCGACCGTAAGTGGCACGAAATAATGCTCATATTTCAATGCTTTCCTGTGAGTTGAAACGACGTCGAGTTGGAGTTGTGTTGTTGTAAGGTGCGCAAACGTTAACTCAGAAACTAGTCGGCATTGCCTATCCTATATCATATCGATAATCCTACTGTAGGACTATGAATGTGTAGCGTTACATTAATGCCCGGTCCTTAATGTAACGCTGGTTATTATTATATAATTATTATTTGAAATGGGACTCGTATTTCTTACGAATAGTGAAAAGTGTTATGAAATAAAAAATGTTATGTAATAAACGATTATATGGAAAGACTTTATCGATTCGTTACTGATAATTCGAAAACGATCGGTTTAACGATTGGTTAAATATACATAAATGTAGGTACCGGGCGTTAAATACATTTTTCCCCAACAGTGACCTGAACAGCAACACGCAGTTCGTGGTGGGCCTCGCGCTGTGCACGCTCGGGGCGATCGCGTCCCCGGAGATGGCGCGCGACCTCGCCTCGGAGGTGGAGAGGCTGATCAAGTCCCCCAACGCGTACATCAAGAAGAAGGCGGCGCTCTGCGCGTTCAGGATCATACGGCGGGTGCCCGACCTCATGGAGATGTTCCTCCCGGCCACCAGAAGTTTGCTCACGGAGAAGAATCATGGTGAGTCGTGTTGCTCTGTTCATTTTATTTACGTTTTTGCCACGATCTCTCTCTGTCTCAAATTATTATCGTGTATCTTATTATAGCGAAGGTGGACTGTCAAGTTTGTAGTAACCTACCCTGCCTGCAAGCATAAAGTTCCGGGTTCAATTTCCGTGGTAGCTTTTGTGACATAATCAATGTTTGTTTTGATGTCGTTTGTGTCATCTCATATGGATGTTTTTCTCTTTCTTATATCTCTCTTATTCTTCTTATTATATACCTACGTTACTTTAACATGAAAACGCAATGGAAAAGCAGCCTATGCGCGCTCGCCGGCCGTCCGCCGCACTGATTTACTTGATCGCTTTATCAGTACATTTATAACTATGTTGTTGCGATAACAGTATGAAATTTTATGAAAATAAAATTTCGTCCCAGTTGCGGCGACGCGTACATAATCTGTCTGAGTCAACACACAGGTGACGTTATCTGTGCCGTCTGTGCGCACATGGTCACACGTGAAATAAATCATTCATAGCACTGGATATATTGATGATAATACTGACGGTAAAACTGAATTGATAATGTTTAAGGTCAATGCAATATTTGACCCAAATACAACCTTATATTTAGGGCGTTAAGACACTTTTATGCCATGACCTTTTGGCGTTTTGGTTGGAAGTAAGTAGATTGGGGAAAGCAGAATTAATTACGCTCCAACCCCTAATATTACTAGTACAAGCCCTGACATTGACCCCCAGTATTCCTAAGACTGTGTTGATTTAATCCCGCGGGATTTAGGTACGGGATCCGTCCGAAATTCGGCCTGTAAGTTGTAACAACATGAAGGATTACCGTAACTGCAGAGGGTTTACCTAAAATTTGAAAGTTTTTGCTTCTAAGAAATAAAATCATTATTTTTTGTGTCTTTTCTTTCGATGTTATGAAATATCGAACGGTACTATAAAACTAGAACCCTTTTTTACAATGTTTATAGACTACACTGATATATTCAAACACTCAAATATTTTAAGACCAATAAACTATCTATTAAACGTGTACTTATCCGACAAAATGTGTTGTTTCCCAGGCGTGCTCATCACTGGGGTGACCCTCATCACCGAGATGTGTGAGA
The DNA here is from genome assembly GCA_905404295.2 of Ochlodes sylvanus. Classification (NCBI taxonomy): domain Eukaryota; kingdom Metazoa; phylum Arthropoda; class Insecta; order Lepidoptera; family Hesperiidae; genus Ochlodes; species Ochlodes sylvanus. The sequence continues at coordinate 12,910,754 of FR990126.1, read as the reverse complement.
ACAGTCCCGACACACTAAACCATTTTAAAAAGGTATGTTATTAAGTTATTTTTTAAAAATTGGACGATCTATTCTGAAATGAATAATTTAAATTTGAATCATTGACATTGACTGAATCTGCGCACATGATGTTCATCTAGGGTCCAAAAAATGCCAGCGCTGTAAAAATAACTAATTTTTGCTTGTGTCTAGTGTACATTCACGCACAAGAAAAGTTAATGTCATGTAAGGGTTTCTTTTATCGATTTTCATTATCCATGATAAAGCACTTTTGACATCCTGTAGTAGGGACAGGACATCATGTTTATAAATGTATCACGATACCTGTATGAGTTAATGATTAAAATAATTATTTTGTGAATCCACTAGGAACAATAAAGAATTTTCTAAAGTCATCCACTCATAGGGTTAAATGTGTATATGAATATAAAAACAATACTTACGCGGGCGAAGACGCAGGTTTCAGCTAGTAAATTTATAAATTAAATATTGTCATGTAAGTTGTGGCATATGATAGCTGATTAAGGCGTCATTGAGTGATATTATAATATATGAGTCAAATATGTACTGACATAAGTAATCTATATCGGCGACCAATATAACATACAGGTGTAGAATAAACATATCGTATTTGTGGTCACACGACCGCTGGATACTGTCTGTGCGGACTATTGAATTGCACGATTTAGTTTAAAAATTGTTGCAAGGTTGTAGGATCTGAAGTTACTAGCAGAGAACTATTGTCTATATTATGTGAAACGCACCGACATAGGACTAAATACATTAATTATATTAAATACATAAAATATTATATTATTTAAGAATATCAAATCGCATGTGATCAGACTTTACATTTTCTTTGACAACTTTGTGAATCACACTCAGTATCGTCACGGTGTTTTTCTTCACCGATCACCGTGACAGTTAATTGGATGTCTAGTTCACACAACTTTGATAATTTAGATGTGCGCAAACTGTGAGCAAACGTTCGAAGTAGAGTCGTCTTGGCCGGTAATCAAACAACTGGGCTCTCGTTGCATTAATAAGAAGTACCTACTATCGGATACTTAAATCTGCGTGTTGGACCACATAGATAATATTGAAACTAAACCCCGTTACAAGTAATTAGCAATGGGTTTAGCGGCCGGTATTGGCGTCGGTAAAACGATGTGGTCCGACTGGTTTCTGTTTACACAGCCAACGTTTAGACGTCCAATATGGTGTTATGGGTCGCTGCTTACGGATTATTGCAAAACGCTATCCTATAAACTAAACTAACATAGTTTAGTTTTAATTTAATTAATTATGTACTATCGTTTTTGTGTGACGTCGCAATGTAGGAACATATTTTAAATCAATTCGTACCTTTAGGTGTACATAATTATTGATATTCGTTCTATAATAATATTGCATTCCATTTGTTACTTGACTAAGGCGAATATACAGGAGGGTTTATTATTGCTTTACTTAAAATATTATTTCAGAATATGTTATTTATTTACATGTCATTCTTTATGCCATGAAAGTTGCTTCAGTCGCCAATCACTTGCGATTACGATAATATATGATTGAAAATATCCGTGGAAAACACGTCTGCTATCGTCGTATACCTATATACACTCAATGTAAATATTCCACGCCTTATCAGCCGTCACCCTCCGCATCGGACACAACAATGCTTTATATCGATATCGCAAAATACAAGTGTTATTTTATGATTGTAAGTTATGTTCGCTTTGATTTCTATAACGTATTGTTACCAATTACCAATACATTGCGTGTTCAATCGCGTGACGAAGCCGCGATATCGTTTAGAAGTGTGAAATGCAATGAGTCCAACACTAATCACTTGTTTTATATTGTCCCGTAGGAGAGCGGGCAGCGAGAGGTAATCACTACCGCTGATCCTTGCACAAATATACATTTAGCCTGTTGACATCAAATTAGCTTCTTTTATTCGGCGATTTTCAAATGATGTCAAAATACACGAATGAAATTAAACTATTACTGTTGTTAATACTGTGTGAATACACAAATGTTTTGATTAGCCATCCGAGATGTCAGTTTCATACTTAGCAACGATTCACTTCGGAAAACTTTTGCCTCATTCACTGGTAGTTAAAAAACCTGAACAACTACTTGTTACTGCTACTTTTTATCCGGGTTTTTGTAGTTTTACTTACAAAACGTTCCTAATGAATCATAACCATAACTATAACCACTGACTGATCAATATCTATAATACTTATTTGTAAAGAGTACCTACATATTGATTTTTTCCTTGACGAAAACTTACAGTAAAGTAAGATTGTTCAAAAAAATATCGAATGTTCGTCATAATACTTTAACGTCAGATGAATTGAATACTTATTATTTTTAACTAAATAGTATCAAATACTTCTATTGTTTATTGATTATACATATTTTAACATATCCATTCATGTTCTGTAACATGTTATATAAATAATTCGTTTAACAAGTAAACATGTTTACAAAGCAAATCATGTCAACAGGCTAAATGAAAACAAGCATGATTGTCATACTATATTGGTCATGTATTATGTATGTTTGTTACAGAAATATTGATATTCTACGTGAGATTGTCATAATATTAATACTGATATTGTAATATCATTTTAATTTTTTTTATTACTTGAAATATTTCCAATTAATATCTTTTTATTATTATGACAATGCTATGTACAATGGGTGAGATTATTTGTCAAACTATAAAACGCTTCCATATAAAACGTATTTATCCTAATAACACCCGTGTGTAGAGATTAAATCTTATCAAAAATCAAACCACTTCGTAGTTTGTTGGCATTGATACCAAAAATATTTAATGGATAAAATGATGTGCTCATACAAATAGCCTTTTGTTGTTTGTTTGTGTTGTTGTTGTTCTACCTATTGTCGCTGGGTTTGCGTGCGTGCGTGCGTCCGTGCGTGCGTGCGTGCGGTGTGTGTTTTGTTTCTTTCTTCACTCTTGGGCAACCACGCATCGACGATAGTGTTTAATATTAGAACTAATTATCTATCTCCATTTAATTTTGCTTTTATCCTGTGAAATTTATCCTATAGGGAAATAATTAACAATAAATTGGGTATAACGAAACGAGAATTGAAAATTTGTCCTTATATAATGATTATTACCTTTATTTAATTTATGAAGGTCGGTACAGATTATAAACAAGGCGAGGAGAACTTTAGTCAGAGCCTGTCTCAGCAGTAAATGTGACTTAAATTCTCTCTTTAAAATTGAAAAAGAACAATAACAAGTAACAGCGGAGACAAATTAACTTTCCTTCATTGTTATATGGGAATATTAATAAAACATAATTAGGATATTTCTATGAGCACATATTTATAAAAACAATAATGAATTAATGTGGTTGTTCTTATGCTTATGATGCCGTTATCTAACATTAGGTATTTTGTATTGTGTTAATATTATGTACCTATTATAAAATAAAATCTGTAAATTATTATTGTCAGTGTAAGTAATTTTTTTTATTAAATACACACTTTTATAGTTTTGATAATTTGTAAAATTATTTTGAACACAGATTCGATACTTTTTTCTAAGCAAGTTTTCTTAATAAGTAGGTTTCAAAGACAAAATATTATGACATGTCTGATAACGGCATTACAAGTCAAACACGGCAATGATCATCAGTTTGAAAACGTCGTATCATATTATATACACTACGACAGACCACGTATTACAATATATATCACACGGTACTAACTGAACTCATAATGAGTTGGAATATATTTCACGGTTGTACGTTGCACTAATTGAGTACCTATCGTAACTAATTCACCAGTGGGGGAGCGGTGGGTTTTATGTTTTAAGTCTTTTTTATTTTCGCATTCTCCTGTTTTTTCTGTTCAAACTCAAACTCAAATCATATATTTCATGTATGTATTTTTAATAGACTTATGAATGTCAACTTTTGGCATTTACCGTTGTACCATTGTTTTAAGTGACACTTTCTACTGATGCATAATACATTTTCTTTTTCTACTCGAGTTTATTTGTATTTGTTACATAACCTAGACAGTATAACATTTTGTTAGCGATGACTGTAGTCAAGCATTGACTTATCATTAATAAAAAATATATATATACTTTAGCATTTCGTCGCTATTAATAAAATATTACATTGTCTAGGCCTCTGATAATTTTTGATGTTACCTATACAATAAATTGTTGCACTTAGGTAATACAGCAGTCCCCATCTTTTATATACATTAACATTATAAAAAAAACATTTGAAGGATAATGTTGTAAGAAGTGTCACTTGCATTGTTTGACGGAAATGTACACAAAGTGTTGTATTGTATCCCCCTATACTATCCACAATCGCCTCTGTATTTGTGTAAATAGCAAAGTATGATCGTGTAAGAATGGCGTATCTTTGTATTTGTTGTCATTATTGTATTTAGAAAGTATTTAATGCATCAAATATATGGCTGTTGATGATTGTGTATATATCGAAATTTGGTTGGTTCTGCTTTGCAACTTGTATCTGTATGCTGTGACACTTCTTGTTCGGTTCATAATGCAATATTGTCTTTTTCTAGATCGTTCCAAATTTAGTGAGGATATTGAAGAATCTTATCCTGGCCGGATATTCTCCGGAGCATGACGTCAGCGGAGTGTCAGACCCATTCTTGCAGGTATGAAAGTAAATTATTGACTATTTAATATTTTGCAACCATTAATATAGAACAAATAAACTACATAATATTATTATTTTAATATGCACAAGAATCGAATATTAATATTTTTATAAAATATCCCCACAAACTGAACCAAATGGATAAGTATACTATAAAAATTTTGTATGTAAGTTTTATGTTAATAAAAGCTTAGAATGTCTTAGAATAGAAGCGTTGTAGGTAGGTAGGTTTTTCTGTGTAAATAGCTGAGGAACGAGCAAGCAAGCCAGGTGATGGGAAGCCGTCTTCGACAACATCAAAGGCACAGCCCATGTGTTGCCAACCAAGAAACAATCAAATACAGTATACAGTACATCTAAAAAAGAGCTTATTTGTAAAATTAGGTAAATATGTAGGTAGGTACATGATAAGATTATCAATTATATTATTGTATTACAAATATTTAGTTTGTTGGCAATATTGTTTTTTTCTATCATATACTTGTACATGACTGTCTGTGACCAAAATAAAATAAAAATAAAATACATCTGACGACATTGTTATCAAATTCCAGGTGAAAATCCTCCGCCTGCTCCGGATTCTGGGCAAGAACGACGCCGAAGCATCCGAAGCGATGAACGACATCCTCGCGCAGGTGGCCACCAACACGGAGACCAGCAAGAACGTGGGCAACACGATCCTGTACGAGACGGTGCTCTCCATAATGGACATCAAGTCGGAGAGCAGTCTGCGGGTGCTCGCCATCAACATCCTGGGCCGGTTCCTGCTCAACAACGACAAGAACATCAGATACGTGGCGCTCAACACGTTGCTCAGGACGGTGCACGTCGATACGTCAGCGGTGCAGAGACATCGGACCACTATATTGGAATGCTTGAAGGTGGGCTTTTTTTAACATTTTAATTTTTTAGGGTAAACAAACAGTAAGTCAATTTTTAAATTTCATGTAGTCTTAATTAAGTAATACTCCGGCAGCATTGTGAGCAAGTTTTGCTTTTGAGTTTATTTCTGTCTGCCAGCAAAGCAAAAGTGTTTGAAGTTGCAGTTTTTTTACATCCTTCTTGATTAGCAATATGTGCGTGGATGTCGGTGAGTACTCGTCAGGGGCCGTAGTTAATTTATGGCATATTTAGTGTACCAAATGTATCATATTATTCCGACACGACGCCATGTACAGTCACTAGCAATAATATGTATACACTAGTTGTCCCGGCGTACTTCGTACCGCTTTATGATTAAAAAATGTTTTGGTGATATATCGACAGCGACGCCACCTACCGGGTCCAATTGTGAATCTAAACCATTCTCGGATCCACCTGAAGACACACAAAAAATTTCAACCAAATCGGTCAAGCCGTTTAGGAGGAGTTCAGTGACATACACACTCACACTCGAATTATATATATTAAGATTGTCACGGTTTCTAAAATATCTTAACTTGTAACCAATCTAGAAAGAAGTGAAGAACAATTCGTTCTATATTAACTAACCATTAAACGATGTCAAAATAAGGTATAATATACAATTTAGAATGAATTGTTGTTGTTGTTGTTCAAGTTAAGATACTTTAGAAAACGTGACAATGTATACGTAGTATGCTCGTGACTGTACAACGAGCCCCGTCCACCGCAGGACCCGGACGTGTCGATCCGGCGGCGCGCGATGGAGCTGTCGTTCGCGCTGGTGAACGGGCAGAACATCCGCGCGATGATGAAGGAGCTGCTCGCGTTCCTGGAGCGCTCGGACGCGGAGTTCAAGGCGCACTGCTCCAGCGCGATGGTGCTCGCGGCCGAGCGGTACGCGCCCAGCGCCAAGTGGCACCTCGACACGCTGTTCCGGGTGTTCCTCAAGGTGAGCTGGCAATTGCCGTCAGGCGGGATTGTTGACGAGCGTTAAGCATTATTATCAACTTACTAGTAAACCCGCTCTCGCATCGCTTCGGGAAACCTGTCCCTTAGTAGATACCCAAGTCCAAAATTGTTTGCGAAAAACTTTAATATATTATACATATAAACTTTCCTCTTGAATCATTCTATCTATTAAAAAAAACCCCATCAAAATCAGTTGCGTAGTTTTAAAGATCTAAGCCTCGAGCCTCGAGCCTCAAGCCTGAAGCTTTAAAGGCTCAAACTCTAAAGCTTTAATGCAGCTTTAAAAGCTCAGAGCCTTAAAGGCTTGTAGCTTTAAAGGCTCACATTTTTAAGCTCTCTTAACACTTATTGGAGGTCTAAAATAACAAATCCTAATGATGGCTGAGGCTTGAGGCTCAGGCTTAAAAGGCTTTAAAGGCTTAAAAGCCTTTAAGGCTGAAAGCCTCGAAGCTTTAAAGCTTTCAAAGCTAAAGCCTTAAAGCCTTAAAAGCCTTTTAAGGCTGAGCCTTATGCAACACTAATTATAAGTATATCGTGTGGTGTGTCGGCAGGCGGGCAACTACCTGCGCGACGACACGGTCTCGGGCACGCTGCAGATCGTGTCGGCGGCGGCGGGCGAGCGGCAGGCGTACGCGGCGATGCGGCTGTGGAGCGCGCTCGAGCGCGCGGCGCACGCGCAGGACGCCTCCGAGAAGCAGCCGCTCATACAGGTGCGGGCGGGGTCGTCGATCTAATCGCTGGACGTGCCCGTGGGACGGAATGGTTGCGTGTTGGGTTGCCATTCGAATGGTCCTGGGTTCGATGGCCTAAATTTGAGTGAATGTCAATTTGTGTTCTTGGTCGGGGTGTGTTCTTGTTCGGTGTTGTCCGTGGTACCCACAACACAGGAAGTCATAGTGTGTGGCGTTATTTATATATTTGTAGTAAGATCATGTGCATATTTAACTTGGATTATGTTAAGTTACAATAAAGTTTTAAAAAACAGAAATAGATGAAATGACCCTCGTCATCCTACTCCGCTTTTTTACGTTAAGAACGTTTGAACACACATTGGGACACAACTCATTAAGAGCCTAGAATACACCTCTAAACCGCTTCTAATGCCGATTTGTAAGCGGATTTTTAGAATCTTGTCGGTTTCATAACGCGAATGTCGTATTCCAGGTAGCGGCGTGGACGATCGGGGAGTACGGGGACATGCTGGTGTCGGAGGCGAGCAACGCTATATCGATGGTCGATGAGGACGGCGTCGGTGAGCACACTTGTGTCAATAATATAACGGTATACCTATATCTTTATCGACATCAGTAACATCCAAGGTGTCACCTACGGGTTGCTGGCCAAGAACGATAATACGTGCTATATATGTAGTACGAGCTGAATAGTACAAGCTCCCAGCCGCGACACGGCGAACGACTCCGTGCAAGAGGAAGGTAGCGAGCCGGGCGGGATTAACGGGGAGAACGATACGAGTAGTAATAATGATGATTTTATATTATGAGGGAGATTTTATATTTTATATTAAATTTGATGGGTGGGGGTAGGGAAGTGGAAATTTGGGATTATGTGTATTTTTTTATGTCACACTGTAAAAAAATAAGCAAAAAAATTTTTGCCAAAAATGAACAAAAAAATTCTAGGGTGGACAACCCTTAACATTTAGGGGTATGAAAAATAGATGTTGGCCGATTTTCAGACCTACTCGTTATGCACACAAAATTTCATGACAATCGGTCGAGCCGTTTCGGAGGAGTATGGTAACTAACATTGTGACACGAGAATAATGTCACCTTTGAATAGTTTGACATATTTGGTACACGAAATATGTCAAACTATTGCGACACGACGCACTTGAAACATTTATAAATTACCAAACGTGACCCACGTTTGGTAATTTATAAATGATGAGTTGTCACACTTGCCACTCATCGACATCTAAACGTCAAATGCATCACGGATGCATTGACGGCCAAAAAGAAGGAAGAAAATGATGATGTTTTAACGTGGATGTCCGCAGACGACTTCGTCCGGCCGACGGAGGAGGAGGTGATCGACACGTACCAGCGGCTGCTGTGGTCCACGCAGCTGTCGATCACCACCAAGGAGTACCTGCTGCTGTCGCTGGCCAAGCTCTCCGCGCGCTTCACCGCCGCGCCCAGCCACGAGTCAGTGTCGTTGTTGCCGCTTTGAAGTGAAAACTAAATGTTGATATACTAACTATGTTAGCGACAGCCGGAGGATTCAGAAAAACCAAAGCCTTTTTACTTAGACAATTTAATTAAAATTAAATTTACAATTAAGGATTGCGCTGCTGCCTAATGCTGAGGGCTAACAGAGAATGCTCATTATTAGTTAATTAATGTAAAACGAAATATTGGAATGATGAGCTGTTAAATTGAGAAACTAGGAGATTAGGCTACGCGATTAGTTCAATCGGCCGCGGCGTCAGCGGTACTTCACTCGGTCGCTCGCGGTGGCAATGCAATGCAAATGCAATGCAACCGACTGAACTGAAGGTCAGGCACGTAACATACTCGCGAGCAATTTTATAGGGGTAAAGAAATTGTGTAACGTTTTCTTGCAACGGAAGTTGCGTTATACCGTATAACGCAACTTCCGTAACTCAACGAACGTATAACTTTACCTTAATACTAATATATGTTATACGTTAATAACTTCGTTACTAACGTCGAAAGCGCAGTCAGAATCGAAATCAGAGTTAAATTTAAAACTGAATTAGAACAGCTTTAATTTGGTACAAAAGTAAAATAAATGTTCAATTAATATGTTCAAATTAATAATTATGTTCCAGAAAAATCCGAGTTATAATAGACACATTCGGCTCACACATCCACATCGAGCTGCAACAGCGCGGAGTGGAGCTCGGACAGCTGTACAGGTTACTATTATTTTATATATTACTTTAAACTTCAACTTATGTGAAGGTGCCCTTGAAGTTAGTTATCTTAATAAAATTTATACATACTATAGTAGACTATAGCATACTTCACTTCACTTAAACTTAGTAAATTAATTATTCAACAAAGGCATGTCCTAACCACTCATTGATAGAATTTAACTGTATGAAACGTATAGGCAAAAAAAACTAGTTTTGATTAAAACATGGAAGGAGGATTGTACACATTTTATTATGATACGGGTACTCACGATAATGTTTTTTTGGTACGCCGATATTTGGACCCAGTTGCATGGATCGTGGTCACGACTGAACTATCGGCGGAATATCGGCGTACTCTTGGTACATATCGTGAGTACCCGTATCATAATAAAATGTTCTCTCGTTTTTTCTCACAACCATTTTTCAAGTACTCAATTCTCAATCACCGCGGCAGTACAGTAGTCTCTCGCACGTTGCAGGAAGCACGCGCACCTGCGGCCCGCGCTGCTGGAGCGCATGCCCGCCATGGAGCCCGCGGGCGGCGCCGAGCGCGACGACGCCGAGCCGGAGCCCGAGCCCGCGCCGGAGCCCGCACCGCAGCCCGAGCAGGTACACGTAGTATTTTTTTATAATTCGACTAGCTGTGCCCGTGACATGGTCCGCGGGGAATTTAACAATAATTTTAAAAAAATCTTAAAATAAAAGTAGCTTAAGTTACTTCAGTTACGAGACAACAACATAAATTATTCGTAGTAGTGGTTTTTTTTATGGTACTTTTTTATGTTACAGGACGCGTTATTAGACTTGATCATCGGATCGGAACCCCTGTCGAACGGCGACGTGGAACACGCCCCGCCCACGACGAACAATAGTAACACAACCAACGTGAGTATGTTCGATGTCTCACATTTCAACTTATAACAAACTAAGCTTAAAGCATACAACACTAAACTGTTCCAGCGCAGATTGCGAGGGGGTTAATGGCCAACCCAAGTGTCGGCTTTACTTACGACGCCTGAACGCCTGTGACATAGCTCAACGACTTCTATCTAACGATATCAACCGTGACCGATGGCTTTACACACCCTCCGAAGCAGGGAAAAGCTAAAGAAATTTTTGTTGAACGCGCAAAGAAATCTAAATCTTAAATAATTTTATATTAAGATTATAATCACTCTCGAACGCTACAAACAAGTGTAATGTCAATCGACAGGATATACTGGACTTGCTGAGCGGGCTGGAGCTGGGCGCGCCCAGCGTGACGTCACCGGTCGCGCCCGGCGTGACGTCACCGGCCGTCAACACCGGCGCGCCCGCGCTGCTGCTCGACGGGCTGTTCGCGCCCGCGCCCGCGCCCGCGCCGCAACCGCACACGCACTACCCCGGTATGTAATTATATAATGGCAATTCCCCGGTATGATATTGCATTATAGATTATAGAATGCAATTAGCATGAAGTTCGCCGTTTGTACCGTAATATTTTATATTGTGGGCAATAAAGCTTAAATAAATTAATAATTAATTTCGCTGCGTGTATAGGCGACGAATGATTCCCCGAATTACTAGCCGAGTGTTTTTTACACGAATACATTCGTTTAAATATTCGGGACTATTCGTCTATTTAAGAGATCATAGATCCTTCCAACATGAATGACATACACCTCGGCGTTACGTCTGTATCCTTATTTAATGTGTTGCATTATAACTAGATGTTGCCCGCGGTTTTGACCGAATGGAAGTACTTTTAACTGATTACCTACCTATGTTACTCTTAAGATTCTATTGTACCGATTGGCGAAAGAATTTTCACAACCGGTCCAGTAGTTTCGGAGCCATCTTTCCTCTCCTATATCTCCTTTGTAATATTAGTATAGATATACGTATGTTATAACCACGTACATTATCCACGACAGAGACGATAGTCCCGGCGCTGGAGCGCAACGGGCTGCGCGTGGAGCTGCGCGCGCGGCGCGACGCGGACGCGCACACGGCGACGCTCACGATGCGCGCCGCGTCGCTCGCGCCCGCGCCGCTGACCGACTTCCTCTTCCAGGCCGCCGTGCCCAGGGTACACTGTTGTTAATATTATAATAATAATAGATTGGGCAAAGGTTACGTTTCCAAAGGCCGCCTATCGCACACAAGTCACACGGTGACGTCATGAAGCCTGAATCACGCTATCGAAGTTTTCTACACCGCTCGCATATAATATACAAGTTCCGACAACGATCAGTTGGGGTTTCAATGCCTCCCGGGCAAGACGTCTTGCCCGGCCGGAGATCTCCCTTTGCCAAAGATCTATTGCAGTCGGGTAACCAATTTCTACAGTGAGTTGTTGCAGGAAGGGTATGTTGTGTTGCGGGTACAGTACGTATACGTTTCGTATGTATACTTTACATTAATTAATTTGAAAAGTAATTTAAAAGTATAAGTTTATCCCGGACTCACGGATGATTTATATGATCAATAGAATATAGAAACCCACAGTAAATGGTATGGAAACATCAATAACTAATATACAACCTTCAACTTTTACGATTTATAAGTAACCCGCCCTCACCTCGCTTCATGGAAGTGATACCTTACATTTTCAAATAATTATGTGAAATTAATTTAATTAATAATAATTAATTTAATAAAACAAACTTTACAGACGCTCCGCCTCGACATGATGTCGCCGTCGGGCACGGTGCTGACGCCGCAAGGAGAGATCACACAAGTACTGAAAATAACAAACCCATCAAAGGTAAATAAAATCAGTCATTACCATACCATGACAATAAGTGCTCTCGAGGCTCGTGTGTCCGTTTGTTATGTGGATTTTGTGTGTCCATAAGAAATATTGGACCACTTGTCGCTAAAAAACCTAATCACCATGTTAAGTGTTAATCATCCATGGGAGTAAAGTAAAAGTGAAAATATATTATATAATTCACATTATATAACCATATTCCACCTGATCCGATTTTAACCGGTTTCGATTCGGAATTAACTAGATAATTTCTAATGTCCAACTCCGCAGACCCCTCTGAGACTACGGATAAGAGTGTCGTACAACATGGACGGCAACCCGGTACTCGAACAGGCCGAGGTGAACAACTTCCCACCGGACCTGTTCAACTGACGAGGGGCCCACGCTGTCCACCGAGTCCCCATGGTCCCGTTGGCTGTCTCGTGAGCCGGGCAGACGCTTCCGATGAGGCAAGTTATGTACGAGTAACATCTCAACAACAGTTCCATTGAGGCCTCTCGCCTCACCACCGCCTCACCGCTCCACCAACGTCGCTTCTAGGGTCCTCGGGGGCCAACTAATGAATGGTCAAGTGGGTTCCAGACATTTTAGTGCCGGCATCGTGTTTTGCTTATGACCGTTGGTCACTTGTGTTACTAAATTATGTAGCTTGATCTGATTGTGCACTTGTATCGAAAACAACAGTCCGTGTTAATATTGCTGCAATCGTACTGCCCTAGTTGTTGACAAATGTTGTCATGAAGCGAATGAAACAAATGTAATAAATAACACATTGCATGCTTGTGAAGTGAAAAGAATCAAAATTTTGCTTCGACTAGGAAATTGATACTAGCTCCGGTTGAAAAAAAAATTGGTCATCCCAGTCTTCAGGCGTTTAGCATTGATTTATTACTTGTATTGAAATAAATCTTTCATAGTAACGATTAATGTGAACACAGAATTGTGCAATTTTTTAGTTCTAAGCTCAAGTTTGGTTGAGGGACCTGAACACGAGTGACAAAACTAATTGAACACCATATTTTTATTTACACCGGAGGCAGCTTTTATGTTAATTTGCAAATATTTATTGAAATAAGATCTCCTACGTGACCCTTTGTATTCCCAAATCGTAACATACACTATACAGTTATTGATTGGACAATAACTGTAAGTGACGTCATCTCGAGAAACTAAACCACATTATTATTATTAATGTAATCTACAATGTATCAATGGGTTACCTGGGCGTTCTTATTGAGGGAATTTAGTATCTGAACCGTCAATTTTACATTAAATATAATTTTAAGGCGAGTGAAATTAAATTGACATTGTGTGATACTTAGCGTGTGTGTGCTATTTTCCTAATGCAGAGACGATGTGCACGATTTCAACTGTGACGGGTACTCACGATCTTTATAATTTACTGGTTTTTTATTTATGGTTTAATCGTGATCATGTTTAATGTATTTGGGTTGGAATAACATTACCGAATACGACAATCGTGAGTACATGTTACAGTTAAAAATGTATAGTGTACGATTATGTATGTATGTATAGAATGAACACAATTTTTAAAATTCAGATACTGTTGATCGTTTACATACAAATAGATGTTTGTTTTCCATATTTGGTCTGTCTGCTAGGGGTTGTGTGGAGGTAGGTTATAGTTATTACTTTTTAGAAATTGGTTTAACATTCCACTTTTAGATAACTTTACTAAAAGACTCTAACCAATACTGAGTGTGAGAATGTTGTGGGGCCTAGGCCGCTTGTCGTCGGATCCGTGGTTGTCGAGAAATATGGCCTTATTATACAATCAATGTATGTAGTCATCTATACGAATTTAGTTGGAAATAAAAAGGTAATGTCTGCATATTTGTATTTTTTGAATAGTTTTTATTGTTAATCCTAAGCGTTAAATTGCTATAATCGAGATTTTCAACTATATAAGATTGTGTATTAGTATTTTTCAGCTTTCGCGTACGAGTGTCCTACTAGAAATCACTTATAAGCGCTTTCTGAAGTACTGTTATATAACTATGTATCGTATGTAATGTACTTCCTTTCATTTCGGAGCATTCTGATATTGTGTTTCGATAAGTAGACGAAACGTTTTGTATAAACAATTGTACCAGAGGCACGGCCTAGGTTCCCTGGGGGCACACTTTAAAATATTACTATTGTGTCCTGTGATGTACATAATGAGATTGTGAAATTGTAACATACATGTATAGTAAGATCAGAGATGGAATTATGTGGAAATGTACTTAATAGTGTACGAATAAAGAAATTATCACTATAATAATTATTGACGTGTGATACGTTTTAGTAAATTACGGTTGGATTATTTAATTGTCGTATAAAATTATAGGCTCTGGTCATGATATTTGATTTTATTTATTTCACGCATAGACTATAGCCAAATTGTATCTGATAGGAACGCTAACAACTATTCCTGATGCATTTTATTTTTATTTAACAGTGGTGATTGATATTTTGAATTGAAACAACTTTCGACAGAGTAGTCCGGTTCAGTTAGACTACTGGTTTTTATTCGGAGACATTGTAAATATCTACGACATGTACATGCATCTCTTTAAATAGTAGAATAGACGTTATGCTAGTTTTATTATCCCGTCAACATTACTTTTGGGATGTGTTAACACTAAGGCACTTATTATTATATTATTTACATCCTATTTATGTTTAGTCACTAACCAGCACATGATGAAATTTAGATTTATTGTATTATAATTATTATATGATGAAATCTCGTCGCATAATTCCCTTGACCGGGATTCCCCTGGGGCACCGACAACACCTGCGAACGATATAGTTTTTACAGTTGTGCCGACGCGTTTTTGAGGTCCATGTGTATGATGTGTGGTTTATTATAATTTTTGTCATAATCGAGTCAATAGTTTAAAATAATAATAAAAATTAAGTATACATTATTTATTAATTTCACTGTGATCTATAAACATATAATTATACATACATTGGACAGGCACTACCAATTACATTTTATTATACTAATGTTACCATGCAGGAACTAAAAGCAATCAAGTTTAAATTTATTTAATTTTTTCACTGATGTTTGCTTACTTCAAAACGATACGATAGCCCCAAATGGCGATACTATTCGAGTATTATAGATATATTAGTCCTGTACATATCCAATGTGTTTATTGTATGATAATTGAGATTAAAAAGTGGTATGTCAAAATGTGTGGACCTCTAAAGCCCCGGATGCATCAGCCGGGAGGCCCCGCGCCGGCGGAAGGGGGCCTCCCATTTCATTATATAAAGAGAGCTTGGCAAAAGAATATATCGCAAATTGGTGCTTGTTTTATAATAGTGTCTGATTGAATAGAAGGCCCTCCACAACGTGAGATGTTATGATTTTATGTATAACTAAAGCTATGTGAAAGATGTACATAATGATAATGATTTTATGTAAATTGGTTAATAAATATTTGAAAATGTTTATATAATCAACCCAGTGTATTCTTTTCTACTGTGAATTCCTAACATATAAATAATTTGCATTCGTTTGTTTGGTTGCTGTTTTACGGCGCAATTGCAGTCACTAAACTAAGTTTTAAGTTCTTAACTTTTCACTTGTATCATTTTATATTGTATGGAACGAATAATAATATCTATACTTGTTTTTAAAGATCCACTATGGGTTCACTAAACGCATTAATACAAAAAATATTTGGGTATAAGAATACATGAAAAACAGTTATTTTTATACACATTTATTTCCACATTATGTGGTTATTTTACATCCATTATAATTATGACTTATAAGAATATACCTACTTATTTATCACTAAACCCAAAAACAGAATAACTGAGTCTGCTTGTTAAAGGTGGATTGTTACTCCGACAGTCCATATCTTTTACCATACAGTAGTTAAGTTGGTTTAGGAGATAAGATAAGAACAAATTGAAAATTTTTGATTTCGAATTTAATGACAGTATCATGAAACAATAGTTTTAAACCAACAGAAAACAATTTAGAATTTGAAATAATTAAGAACTAGCAACAGAAACTCCCGCTTTCAGTGTATTTTGAACGAACATGGTACTAAATTACAAATGCAAATAAAATAAATCACTCTATCATCGGTGTAGCGACAGGTTTCCCGCTCACACTATTGAACAGTCTATCCTTGATCATCTGCGCCATGAGCCCATGGATCACCTCTATCGTGGTCTTGCAGGCGTCTTTGGTCGCTTTACCCAGCTTGTCTTCTGTTCTCTTCTCATGAGGATCCGTGCCCGGGACTATGAAACCGCCTCGACCTGGAGCAATTACAACAAACTTTCAAAACAGGGCAGTTAGCTTTTACACGCATTGCAATTCAGCCACCAACAGGGCATGTGTTTTTACATGTATATATTATAGAGCTTTGTCTGAAACACGAGGGCTTGCAAGCCCACAGCAAACTTCCGAACATTTAATCACATTGCCCAAGTGCTGTTTGGGGTTGTTAGCCAAAAAGGTCTAATGCTGTTAAAAGAGCTTCTACAATATAAAACAACAGATTTATAAAATTTATTTATGTACATATAATTGAATAAACTGTCATATGAATAACAAAACTAATGTCATTGAATAAGAGATGAAAATCAATTATTGTAAGAGATGTGTGGATGTGTAAAGAATCACAGATGTACCAAAAAACAATAATAAAAATACGCACCCAAGCAAACCTCGCTCTGTTCCAGCTTATCTGAGAGATCATAAATTTGTCCAGTTGTATAGTCAGCGTTTGTAATTAAACTGGAGCTACTGAGGGTGTTCACCCAGTACTGGTTCCACAGCGAGTCCAATAGCCTTCTGTCAAGGGACGACTTGAAGTATGACACTTCTAGAGAGTAATACTGCTTGCAGTGGACTCCAAAATCTTCTATTTTATTCAATGGAATAGTTTGATACTCGGAAGGTTCTTCATTAGCTGGTTTGTATCCCTACAAAAATGTTTTTCTTAATAAAATGATAGGACTCCTATGATTTAAGGTTCCATAATGTTGTTAATGGGAATAATGAACATTACACTACTTGCCTTATTGTAAAAAAGAGAGTACATATGAATATTATGTAATGTAGCTACATTAGTAAAATATCCTTTTTGTTACCTTGGGATATGTGCGGAAGGCTCCAAGGCACACTTTGCCCGCTGAGATTGTTCTGACTGGGTCAATGACAATCGCGACAAATGGTTCCTGGAAGTTTTGGTTGAGCATCTGCGTTGACACATCAATACCAGACAACCAACAGCCATAGCCAGGGTGGCTGTGATACCATCCAATTGCATTTTCGTGGCGGCCCACCTGTAACAAATATTAAATGCAATCAGACTACAATAGTATTTGTAGTATCATATGGCTCCAAAAAGTAGTGATAGCCAAATAGTTTGAATGTTGCTCTCCCACCCCAGGTTGGAATCATATAACAACTCTTAATTTCCGAAGTTTTATGAGAACAAGAAATGAATTATCCCTTGCTTTGGTGAAGGAGAACATGTGAGGAAACCTGCACCTAAGTTTTTATAATGATCTCAAAGGTGTGTGAGGATGACTAATGTGAAAGAATAGTCTAGAATAGTTAGGTTTTATGTGGATGTGGATATTTATAAATTAAAATCACGCGAATCATTGCGTGAAAAATTCAAAGAAATAGATGTATTAACTGTAGCTTCCCAATATGTTTATAGCAATTTAATTTTTATTAAGAAGAATTTGAGTTGTTATAAAAAAAAATCCGATATTACCGATCGGCAAACTAGAAATATGCACCATTTAGTGACTTCCTCGTACCGCCTTCGTAGGGTCCAGCGGTCATTTGTGGGGCTCGGTGTACGCTTTTTTAATAAGTTACCAAAGTCTGTTATTGATTTGCCCTTACAAATATTTAAGAAACATGTAAAAACACGACTATTAGAGAAAGGTTATTATACAGTAGAAGAATATATTAATGACAAAGATGCTTGGACATAGACATCTGCAACCAGTTCTACTCATGTTAGTATGTATGTATCTGTATGTAGGTATAAAATTTGTAATCTAGCATTATTATTTAATTTTTTTTAAAAGATGTGCCGAGGAGTTTCTTTCGCCGTTTCTTTTTCTCCTCAAAGATTAAAAAAAATCAATATTTAAAGGCACCTTAGTGAAACGGTGGTAAACGCAAAAAATTGACGTTCATAAGTGTATGCATCATACCTACATGAAATAAATGATTTGAGTTTGAGTTTTGAGTTTGATGGTAAAGTATACTCACTTGAGTGCACTTTACATCACCTGATGTGTGAGGTGGGATTGCAGTCAAGCATTAACTTATAATTAATAAAAAAAATACTGGCCTGTACCTCTTACATTGTAAGAGGGTTAAGGGCAGTTAAGGAATGAGGCAGAATACATTTAAACAAGTACAATATCTTCAAACAAATATGCCAATGAGGCTTTTTTGTCTGTGTGCCCCTGCACTGCCATGTATGTATGTACACCATAAAATCACACAAACCTAAGTATCACCCATAGGACAAGGACTCAAATCTATGTGTGCATTATATCTAGTTAGGTTAGGTACTTAAACACACTTACCAATTTAGCATTCTCTATGTAAGCAGTCATGTACTCGTAAGCTTGTGCCTGAGCATTCACACGGGTCTCTGTGCCCTCCACCGGCAGAGCAAATGAATCCATGACAATCATTGTGTTTGCATCAACTTTGCCTGTAAAAACCAACCCCTTCAGTCATTAATAATCTCAATGATTACCTAACAAAATAACAACAGAATAATTATATTTATGCCAATGAAGTGAATGCTATCTGCCATACAGTCATTTAAGCTCAGTACTAAAATAACAGTGGGTGGGTATTAATTTTTTTTTAATGGCTTCCTGAAATGGTTATTCAAACACAGAAGTCGGTTTTAACCATTAGCTATGGAGCTGGTTTTAATATGTTAGTCAAGTTTTTTTCCATAGAAAAACGATCGCCGCAGCGAATGTGCTAAGTTAATAACATTGATAGTTTGTTTAATTACAAAAAAGCACAATGTGTAAAAAAATATATTATTATGAAAGAAGAAGAAAGATAGAAAGTATTGGAAACATCAAATGTACATCATCATTATGTATGGTAAAATTATTACCTAAAAGAAGTCCCATAACCTCCAGTGTACCTCCAGATCTAGCGTGCATGACCATTTTCAACAGAGCCAATGCTGAAATTTTGATGTCTTTGAAGAAATGTGGACTGAAACAAACAACAAGGAAATAAGTAATAATTTATGTCACTGAACTGCTACATTAATACAATGGCACACTTGAAGACTAAATTTTTCCAAAAAATAAATAATTCCTTCTTAATGATCTATGAGTATGGGTTCAGCTACATACATTTTCATAACACAATCACTTTAACAAAATTATCACATATTATTTTCATAAGTTCTACAAGGATGATGTAGCAGGGTATCCAAATAATTGAGCACCAATAGTTTACACCAGCATTTCCCAAACTATGAGACGCAAGCCACTGGTGGGTTGGAAGCGTTTAATGAAAGGGCCCTTAAAAATATGACGATAAAAAGACAGACAGGGCTAACACTGAAAAGAGGGAAAAATAGGAAGCAAATTACATAGTTCGCATTTAAATAACAGTCGGTATATGTAATTAAATGTAAAAATCTTCGATTGCAATAGAATGAATTTTTCCAAATCGTGTCATTACATCCCTAATTGTATCGGTGAAAGGAATAAGTTAGTTCCGAATTTGAAAGTTTTTTTGAGGTGGGTCGCGGTCTAGTCAACTTTGCGAAGCACTGGTTTACTTAACATCCCACGACCTCTCTGTACACCGGATAGCTGCCCAGGGGGTTTCTGTGGGTGATAATCAATCAATAACCAGATGTACCATGGTGGTAGTAACATACCATTGGGTGGCACGTTTACTCGTTTACCGGATGTAATAACGGAAGGCCGGGTATTTAACTCAACTTAGTTCTTCAAGATAAATTGATAAAAAAAACTTAAATGGACGAGCCTCACTCTTTCTCCCAGGGCTTCGCCGCAAGGATATCTTGTTGCTGCTTTTTGTCATAACGGTATATGTCGTCAACACTGGCCACTGTATCCATATTATTCGCCATCACCCATGTTTTCTGGGCGATATTCGATTGTGAATCTGCACTCGTTGACGCCATTTTACCTCGACCACAAAACAATGTTTTCTTTCCTAGATTATTTGACTTGCAAAAAACGAAAACAGTACGTTTTACTGACTGATTTATTTAATGGTAGTCAATGAATTGATTTCATGCCTTTCATGGAATTCATGAAAGAAACCAAAGCAAACTTCAAATCAAAGTGATTGATGTGAAATGTGAATTGAATGAATTCTGTGAAATTTAAATGACAGAAATGACAGATTCACAGATTATACCTGATTAACAGACATATTATTATTAAGACATATTTGACGAATCAGGAGTGTCTTGCAGGTCACAATAATCACGCAAACAGCCCTTCTGTTATGAAATGCCGACGAGTTGACATACAAGCTCTCTTTTTGGTATTTTGATATTTTCCCGACCCTTCAATCAAGCCCACAATGCTATTCCCGCCATTTCTGCAATCCTTCTCCCCAAGTGCCAAATCTTGACACTTCACCCCAGAGCATGACGTCACCTCGCCAAGCTGTCACTACTGTCAGCTTGACGTTCCACAACAGATTACAACTTGACAGACCTCGCGATCTTCACGAAGCATAGATAACCAATACCATCGATTCACGCGTATCATAGACTAATCTGTGTTGTATTAAAAGGTGTGTTCACGTTTTTGTGGGCTGAGTCGGCGCCATTTTAGAGTTAATTTTGGCTTCAGATCACGTGACCTTAGGGCATTTCCTCTTATTTCTTAATTTGTTGGTACCAGTTACCACAGAACGGAAACCGAAAAATGTCCAGCCAAATAATGTCACAGAGTATATCTATATAATATCTTACGAACACAGATTACCTATATAGGTATATAATTAAATTATTTTAAACTTCTACTCGATCGATAGTATCGATACTACATTTTTGTGAAATATAATATCCCATTTTCATTTTGTCTTCTCTTATCTCTTGATCGTCAACGCATCCTCTTCTCGTCCTCAACTTCTTACCATGATACCATACCATTTTCGTCTGTCGTTTGCAGGCAATAAACATTAAAAATGAGGACTGCCGACAATGCTGACAGAAGCAAAAACTTAAAACTTTAGAAAATAATTTAACACTTAACAGTACCTAGGTATGTATTTATGTAAGTAAGTAGATGCTGCACAATCTGCACATCGTCGATCCGGTACACTACTTATTTCACAGCATGTTTTTGACACGAACCCTTAAATTCCCTACCAAAAATCGTGTAGGTATAGAAGTTTTCACCTCAAGAAAACACACGATCATAATATCCGGACCGATGATTTCAGTTCGCAGTTCGGTGTCATTGATATAAATTATAATGTTCGGTCTTCGTCGCTTCCCGGCTTCCGTTTATTTACAAATGCAGCAGCCCCCGCAGCCGGCATTTCCGGGTAAGGGCGGAGCCACACGGTGCGGCGCCGCACCGCACCGCATTGCGCCGCATCGGACTGGCGGCACACCACCGTACCTGGCTTGGCTTGCCCAGTTAACGTCGTATGCCTTGCGCCGCTGTCCGGCGCGCCTGCGGTGCGACGCCGGATGCGCCGTGTGGCATACCATACATTTTTATATGCAGGAAACCGTTTGCGGCACCGCTCAGGCGCCGCATCGGAGCCGCACCGCACCGTGTGGCTCCGCCCTAATGCCAAAAGCCGCAAGCCGGCCGCTACTAAATATTTTTTGTATGGTAGGTACCGTGAAATTGGCATAATTTAACCTTGAAATTTTTAAATGTAACGCATGGCATGCAGTTAGAGTAACTATAGTTAATTTTTTTACGTAGGTACTCAGAATAAATAAAAAAAATTGGTTGTCTGTAAAGTCGGTTTACTGACGATAGTTGAACGTGACAACGTCTTAAGAAAATAATTTCCTTTGAATGAGTAGGCAAGCACAATAAAAGAACACTTTTTCAATACAAGTTAAGTCATTTATTAAAAATGAATGCTGGATACTTATACATCCTACATCGTGATTCAGAATTATAGCGCCCCACTACTCAACGCCATCTAGTGTACTGCGAGTGAACTACCAGCTCAGCCAGCCTTCCTCCATCGATAAATGGACCCAATCGAACTTAATGAATAATTGTTCACTGCACAATACATAGATGGCGCTGGTATAATAATTCACCAACGGTAACGACGGTAACGCATGAGTCATGTTTTTTCATGCGTGCCACCGAATTATAAGACGTTGTCACGTCAAAAAACAATCTGAGCGTAGATCTACATAATATGTACCTACTTTGAATTGATTTAGTTGTTATTGTTAGGTACTTAAATGTAAAATCAAGTAAGTACCTACAAGTAGGTACGGTCGAATAAAGTGACTCGATAACATTTAACAGTATGTATATGTTTCGACTATACTACGATCAAAACAGCAGTCTCTCTCTCTTTATAGTGGAGGCCTTTAAAACACATTGTGGAGGCTTTTACTCTAGCTCCGCAATGTTAGGATCCGCTAATAATACGATGTGCTAGAAATAAGATAAGTAGCCTAATAATAATAGGTACCTTACCTACCTATGTTGTGTTAGAGCGATTGTCACTAAACCGAATGACGAAATTTCTTAATTCGGTTTGGTCAGTTTGTGAATCTAAGCAAATGTATTATATCTTTGCATTGTATACATGGGCGTTATCAGGTATTTTTGGCAACGGTTATCTAACCGCTATTTGGTTTCAATACCGGTATTGGTAACCGTTACTGAATATCGATATTAGCGATTGCGACTATTGCGAGATGTTTCATGAGAGCAAAAAAAAAACAATGACTAACTTTAACATCCTAACATCCTGTACTGTGACCACGGGGAGAGCATAAAAACACCAACTGCTGCATCCAATACTGTTTTTACCAGTGACAGCAAAACTGTTTTACAGCGGGGAGAGCAAAAAACACACAATTCAGCATTGTACTTGTATTCCCATACATTTTAGGACTAAATCACCAAACTCTTATTTAGAAGCTATTTATTGTAATATTTTAATATTTTTTCAACAAACCGTGAATGCTCAAGTCTCTAAAACGACCGATACACCATAGACAACTATCATTTTTTGAACGAATTGAAATTATAACACCTGTCGATTTTTAGACCGACGGGCGTTCACTTCAGATAAAAAAACCTGTCATGTCAACTTGTCATTGTCAAGTTCAAGTTGTCAACTGTCAAATGTGAAGTGTGACGGTTGTCAGCGTTAATTTGCTACGAATATTCAACAATCTAATAATATAGGAATAGTAAGAATTAAACAAGAAAATGTAAGCATGCCAAAAAAATAGAAGCATGAGCATTTTTCAAATGAGAGTTCAAATTCCCGGTCGATGTTTTATATGACAAGATTTTCTTGCAATATTTACAGATAGCGAGAATATTGTCTTTTTTATCGAAATGAGTCCACACAATACCCTTTCTGCCAGAAATATTTTTTTAACTTATAAAAACGTAAAATATTAAAGATTTGCACAACACTTAAAACTATTAAAACTAATTTTGTTATATTTACATTTATTTACACTTTACATAAACTACTCGGCATTCCAAAGTCTAATCAGTCTAATTAACTCTAAAAAAACAGAAAATCTGGCTTTTAATACGCACCGCGCAAACAAAACAAACTTTTTTTCTAATGAGTTTAAGTTCATTTGAACTTTATTTGAATTTGAACGAGACCTGCGCGCGCAATTTTCACAAATTACCAAGACTACATTACATATCGTAAATATCGCAAACTCCGTAAAGTAATCAGGACCTTATTTCTATTCAAGCAGAGTTTAACTAAATAACTATGATAACCTTTCATAAGTCAAACTAAAATGAACGGTTTTGTCGCTACCGCTGGGCACTGTCCCCATTATACTTTGATCTATCAAAGCTTAGTACAGTTAAGCCTTAGTATGATAGAAATAAGGTTGTCTTTGGTTTATATCTATCATCGTGAGATGTTGCTGGTTTTGGTTAGTAGCCAGCCGCTCGGCCGCTCGCTAGCTAATATTCGCCCCTTCTCTGTTTTGCACGTCAGGAATCACTTAAAAAGAGAGAGAAGGCATAGTTATTTTGGTGATTATTGTTCGTTCGGTTAGTCGGTTAGTTCATTAGTTCGGTTACTAGTAGCGCTAGCGAAACGAGCATCGTGAATAACTGATATTGTGAAATATTGTGATATTGTCAAATGTCAGTTGGCAACTTGGATTGGAAGTTGTTAGTTAGTACCTACCTTAATATCTGATAGCCGCTGCTAGCTAAATCAATATCGATACGGTACGTTAGAGGCATGTCAACGGTTTTCAGTTGCGTTTCGCTATAGCGGACACATGTTTATTGCATTGCAAAACTAATGAAACTATGACTAATAAAATTGAAGTCGCGAACTGCAAATTGCATCAGACAGAAAACCCCATAGAACCTTCATGAAAAATACATTTTCTGTCTAGCTCTATTACACATCGTCTATCTCTTTCATATTATCAATTCTTTACCAGTTGCCACCCACTTGTTAATAATCTACCAATCAAAAGGCAGCACGTACGCGCATTCGAGAACCAACCAGCAGCACAATCACTTTACTACGTAGCGTGAGCTTGATTATGTACGACGTAAGTGTATATTGTAGAACAGCGAAAATTACACGCATTGTGATTAAAGTAAATCAGATGATATCAAAGCTGAAATAGCATGCGACCCTTAAGACTGTTGAGTCATTAACAAGAGCTAAAATCCGGAGTGTTAGTGTTACTTTTTAAATGATAAAAGAAGCGATAATGAGTGCGCCGATTATCATCACCGTACCTAACCACTACCTGGTGGATGATGTGGAGGCCACGGTTGTGGACCTGGCTTCACCTCAGGCCTCCAGGAAGCGGAGACTCGACCATCTAACATGGGAGGAGAAGATGCAAAGGAAGTAAGTAAACACAAGTGATTTTTGAGTCATCTATTGCTTGCGTGTCATGTCATTCACGCTTTCTGGAAATAACGGAGCTCAATTTACGCCGGTCACATGTTTGATGTCAATATGACGCAAGTGTTGAATGGAACGTGAAATACGCGTAAACGAACAGCGGATGCTGATAGCAAAACAAAATGAGTTTTAACTTTTCGGCGGAAAATGCTTGTATATTGCTGCGCAACAATTATTTCCTGTCATATTTTCATTTCTTATTAATATAAATAAAATTTAATATGACTCATTACTACTCAGATACGTCAGCTAATTCAAATCTTTCCAGTGCTATTTTTTTTTTTGTTAATAACAGTAGGTACTAACTGGCCATAATATAAAAAATATATTTTAAAGTTAATTATGTACAGTATATTTAATTTACGTGTCGATATAATTATTTAAGTAATCATGGGCAAATCGGCTATCTACATACAACTTTCCTGCATCGGTTAAAATCGGTTTCGTCATCTTTTAGTCATTTCATTTCCCACAGGTAAAATAATCTGAAAAACAACCGACATGATCACCATGACTATAATAATCTGTTATTAATTAAATTGTGTTTATCAACATGTAAACATCACATAAATAATTTTTGAAAACCAAAAAACTGAAAAAACCAACTTCAACAGCGACAAGTAATTACAAATAATAAAAATTTGAAGGTTTCCCTCGATTTCCCTGGGGTTCCATCATCAGATCCTGACTTAGTGACAGTGGGACCACCTCGGAAGTAAGTTCTTTCAAAAAAAAAAAAAACGATATTGGTCCACAAATGACAGAGAAATCGATGAACATATATAAGAAAACAGCAGTCGAACATAGAACCTCTTCCATTTTTAAAGTTGGTTAAAAACTAATTTTGCTATTTTCAAATTGTGAGAATTGAGACCCGATCCAAGCCTAGCCAAGTTTGGTTATAATAACGATTTTTACATTAAGACTACATATTGTTCTTTGTCCGGTAGGAAGCTGAAGAACCGAGTGGCAGCACAAACCTCCCGCGACCGCAAGAAGGCAAAAATGGATGAAATGGAATCAAAGATCAATGAGCTAATCAACGTGAACAATCGGCTTGTGAGCGAGATGGAGAACCTCAAGGCTATAAACGAGAGGCTGTTGAGCGAGAACACAGCTCTACGCAGCAAGGCCGCGGCGAGGACCGTCGCGGAGGCCCCGGGACCGGCAGCGTCTCACCCTCGGCAGAAGGAGGGGCCTCCGTCGGCGATCCCCGCGGCGCGCCTGATGCTGGCGCTGTGCCTCCTCTCACAGACCTCCTCGAACAACTGGAGTCCCAAGAATACCTCGACACAACCCTCCTTAACGAGCTCGCTGAATCCCTCCTCAAAGAGATTGGTTCAGCTGCTGCAGGAGCGCTTGAGGATGTGAGTATACTGTACTGACAAATCTTTAAGTTGTTATAACTTAATTATTTATTTTATTTTACCTACATTACATTATGTTTAAGGAAGAAAAGCAATTATTGCTTGAAAAGAAAAAACTTTAATTTGGTAATTTCCTCAGTGTTAGTGAAGTCCATGGGTAGAAGGGGCCAATTACAACTACATGGCGGTGTGTATGTTAGTGGCCTAGTTACATAAGGAAAATTATGAATTATCTATCCTATTCAGGTATACAATCTCAATAGACATAAGACGTATATTGATTAATAATTCATAAGATATTGGATAGTAACACAATCATTCTATTGAAAACCTCTAAATAATGTTAACAAGTATAAAACTTAGTATGGAAATGTTATACATATAATATGAAATATGTTAACCTGTTAGGAAAGGTTAACCTGTTATTGCATCATGCATCCATTTATATCATAGTAACAAGAGATGCAGATTATTTATAGTTGTTTTGTCATAATAATATGTAAGGGGTAACAGTTCATATGTGCCTATAATTATGTAATGTAACATTAGACTTATAAACTACATTGTCATTAAAAAAAATGGTGATAATATATTTTTTTGTTCACAGGACCCAGCCGGGAGCCCTGCAGAACGCCCTAAAGCAGGTGAAGTGGTGGGGGCCGCAGCAGAGCAACTGGAACCCAGTGAAGGTGCAGTCGTAGGCCAGATCCGAGTGGACATGAAGCACGATGTCAACAGGATACTGGCGCAGCACTCTTACGCTCATCCCTGCCCTAGCATTAGTATCACGGACGTTGACAATGTCGACATTAAGGAAGAAAACGGCGACAAGGGCGACATGTTCTTCGAGAGCTGTGACGAGGCCAACGATTGCGTCACCATCGAAGTTTCCGATGACGTCACTGAAGTTCCTGAAGAGGTTGAAGTGAAGCCAATCAAAGTGGAGACAGACTTCAACATGTTGATGTATAACGGAACTGATATAACATTGGAGTGTGATATGAAGTTGCTCTCACCGCTAAGTCTGTCTCCGAACTCGATAGAAGAAAACTTATTGGGAGTGTCTCCCTCCCACACGAGCCTCAGCTCAGACCTGGGCTACGAGTCGCTCGCGTCGCCGCTCAGTGAGCCTGAATCTATGGACTTATCGGACTTTTGGTGCGATTCCTTCTCAGAGTTGTTCCCTGGCTTAGCATAGGGGGGCGCCTCTGTGCATTTTTCTCACCAAAGACTGACTAGGTATTAGTTTCACTCTTGTAGGTTGTTAATTTTAAAAGACAA
The DNA here is from genome assembly GCA_905404295.2 of Ochlodes sylvanus. Taxonomy (NCBI): domain Eukaryota; kingdom Metazoa; phylum Arthropoda; class Insecta; order Lepidoptera; family Hesperiidae; genus Ochlodes; species Ochlodes sylvanus. The sequence goes on along the minus strand of FR990126.1, from coordinate 12,882,733 downwards.
ATTCTATTAATTTAATTTTACATAGTAATATAATTGTTTAAGTTTAACATAAATTATCTAATGTAAATGATTTATGTGATATGTTAGTGTAGGGATGTCGTTAAGTGTAAATAAAGTGTTCTGTGAAAATGTTTATTTATTACAAATACAAACCCATTTTGACTTCAATTATACTCAAATATTACCTCTTAATTTCCCATCTATCTGCTTAATTATAATAGTTAACATATTAGAGATTGGTTAAAGTCAATCGTAATTGGAACTGTTAAGTACCATGATGAATAAATTAATATTTACTTTTACCTTCACGGTTTATAAGTATCTACATATTTTTTGCTTGTATAATTCCAAATTGACCTTGTATAAAAATATGTGCATGATAAATATTAATTATTTATTTATCATGTGTTATCATGTGGAAAAATTAAATGAACGAGAATGTTCTGGATTATTGATGGATTACTATCAGATTATTCTAAATTAATTTATCAATGTTATTTCCAAACGTTTGCTGCAGTGCCTACCTCATAATTACATAATGAGCATTTATAATGATACAGTGTGAATTATCCAAAATAATAATAATAAGTAAATCAAGATAAGTATGATATGAGGCATTGCCTCATGTTATTTCAAATTAAAATAAATGAAAAACAAGGAAAATATTGTATGCGGTTTATGATAAGTTCAGTTTATATCCCAAACAAAATGTCCCAAATCAATAAAGTAAAATCAACTATTTACAGTTTGATATCTGTTTCATTATCTCTACAAGGAAATTCTCTGAGTAAACAACATAGATTGGGTTTTTACGATACAGAGTTTATACAAAGATAATAGCAGCCCAATAATACCTCTGATAAACAAGCGAACAAATGATTAATGAAGCGGTACTAGTAAATCGTTATTTTTACATAAATACTGTAAATAGTCAATAAACGAGCAGACGGGCCTATCAACGTCACCAAACTATAATAACAAAAATGCTCTCAAAATTATAAAAAGGACAGGTCAATCCTGACTGAAAGCCAGCAACCATAATTTTACCGCACCAAATAATAAATAGGTAATTGCTTTTTGCTTCAGCTGAAGTTATATCCCAATGTCTTCAACAATAACTTTTGTAGTTATGACATACCTAATATTATTATTCGTTATCCTTTCATATTTTTTTTGTTGCCAAGAGGCACAGATAAATCTGGAACGGGTTTATAAATAAAATAAGCATTTGATTTGTTTTAAAAAAAAACATGAAATATATTTGTTAAAATATTACAGATTCAATAAAATCGATCTTATCATATACGTACTACCGTCGTTACCTCGGGCTCACCATCCAACTAACGGGCGGTCGCTCACGGTACCATCACAAATTATGTCAACCTAAATACATCCATTTAGTTTTAAAAATTATATGTAAATAAATAATACATTAACGAATTTCAGATTTAATTAAACATAGTACCTTAGAATAATTACACTATACAAAGACAGTCTTCATACAAGCGCTCTGTCTAAAGTGAAGCACTAAACCGAAACTATCCCGAACATCGGCTGCGGATAATCATATGTTTTTAGCAATAATACATAAATAGTTTTTCAGATATTTTGTGACACAATTTAACTGGACAAATCGTCATAATTCTTTTTTTTTCGCGGGACACGTTTGGCGTGCGTTGACATTGTACACTACGGAGCTGCCCGGTGTTTGGACTTTGGAGTCAATTCTGACTCCAATTAAGGTGCTTCAAAATGGCCGCGCGGACTTGGTTTCTATAGTAATTATTCTAAGCATAGTACAAATTGAAGTTACTTTGAAACATTATTCGTATAAACTTTACTGTTAGACAACGTTCTTTATCATTTATATAAAAAGAAATAAGATATTGTGTAATATGTGTGTAATAAGAGGATTCAACAGTAAGATAAACTAGCGCCATCTATTGGGCCAGACAATTCAACAAAGCATCAGTCGTAAACGATTACAATAACATAAGTTGCCTTAATTATTAGAGTTTAATACAGTGTTTTAAGTTTGTTACATATTATTATTAGTATGTATAGATGCAGTTAACTAAACTGTTAAAATGTGAACCGTGAGCCGCCGCCCTAACCGCCTCCCACTTTTGGCACTCACTAACGAACTAGCAGAAGCGATAACGTAATTGAGTAATAAAATATAATATAACACGTGAATAACGCCGATACAAAATAACTGTACACTATTTATACACTAGTGGAAGATAACACAACTTAACTAAGTCGGCGGATTGTCACAGGAAACTTTTTGTAGCGGCTCAAATATACAGTCGATGAATAAATAATTAACATGTACTTGAATAGACGGAATTGAAAAGTCAGTGAGGGCTGTTCCAATAATCTTATTATTCATAATCCTTAGTAGGTTGTGTAGCGCGACTACTACAAAGTACCTACATTAAAACATACATTATAATGTTTGATTATATATATATTTTATTATGACGTAGGTACTCACGATATGTGGATCGTGGTCACAGCTGAACTGCGGTGGCGCGGAGAAACTTTTGACAGGATGACAGGTTACATTTGACATTTGACACTAATACATTAGTGTATCTACTTTCCGCTTAGTTCATTTTTGTGTTTGGTTAAGCACATTCCGACACTACACTAACCACATCATACCACTCAAAATTTTAATGTTGGTTCGGTATAACTTCATCTAACTTATCCATAGATTATGCACACATAGAGTATTGAGAACAGCGGTAAATAAATTCATATACAGAATGGAAGATCATTGTGTCGTTATGATTAACAAATATACATTATACAATTTTATTAAGCTATTGCATAGCTTTTATCGCGGGCCTTGAGCGTGGGGACCGAATCCAGAAATTCCGTAACGAAAAAAACCTAACACCCCCAATCAGCGCCATCTAGTACCTTAATACTAAGGTATGGTACGTATGTTTTCTACAAACTAGATGGCGCTGTTCTGATATAACTATATAACTTCTAATAATTATAATTGCATAAGTTGATAAAAAATGCTATGCAATAGCTTTACCGCGGCAGTCTCCGAGTGCCACATTTAGTTTTTTTTTAATTGTGTTACTAAAGTGATGCTACAAAAATTAGCGCGTGACAAACTTATCAATTATCGATATCGTACATAAATAATATGGTCAAAGCGTACAAAATAAAATGCACTTAAAACAAAATCTCGGATCGCCCCGGACCCAATGTCCATTAACTCATTAGGTCATATCTATCACATCACTCATACGGACACCATACTATTGTAACGTACACAACAACAAAATGTCGCCGGTCTGAACGTAGCATCATTGATTTGTTGTAAACTGTCACCAAATGTCAATGTAGGAATGGTAGTAATACAAACTTTTACCTCAATTTTACTTTATATCTTTAGGGGATAAGGTTTCAAAATTCTGTAATATTTTTTCATTGATTTGGTTCAGATGAGAAAACCAGTTTTAATTAAATCGAATGATAATGTATTGTATTTTTATTTATTTACATATACACTATTGTGCCCTATTTCCCCCCCTTTTTAAGACTGAGAGAGTTGTTATAGTTTTCGTTTTGACAAATGACTCTAGAAACCATACTAATATTATTGTTTGTAATTCCCAAGATTTCAATGGGACATTATTATGGCACCAACATCAATTATTATTGCTACATTCGGAGCGCAGACACTATCATCATACTAATACAATATTTTTAACTGTTACTGCCAAAAATCCTAGAACATCTTAAATTCTAAACATTTAATATTCATATAACTTTTGTTAACGTCTTTGACATTTTTGACCAAATTGCACATCTCGTATATTATATAAGAAAAATCTCTATCTAAATTTTAGAATTTTAGTACAAATACTCTAGTTCCATCACATGTAATAAATCACCAATGTGACCTATATAACTATGTACAGATAAAAGCAATATTGTTGACACAGATTATAGTAATATTATGGTGATTCTTGTTCATAGATAACATGAGCCATTTCAAAAGCGAGTGTAATATGCCAGGCTGGATGTATGCATATTAATACGTGTTTGTATATAATCTATATCTTCCTCTCTCTCTCTCTCTCTTGCTGTAGTGTGTGTATTACCTAGTAGTTTATTACATTAACATGAGTTGCTACTGTAACGGCCAATTAACTCGTGATCATTTGAATTCCATGGTACTATGATTTGTGTTTAAACTTTAAAAAATCAAATAGATTATATATGTATAAGTTATATATTATTATATATATAAGTTTCGTTAGCGTCCGTTTTCACTACAATTGGAATAAGTAGCAATTCGCGGCAGAAAGAGGCATGATGAAAATAGTAAAAATATCGTCGATATTTGTAAGGAAAACTATTTTTCTTGTTATATCACACCGTTTGAGAAAGACCAAATAATGTCGGTAATAAAAAAAACCAGTACTAAAAATTCTATACGCTATTAGCTGATCGAGATTGGTCGGGCTCAATAGGTTTTCCAAAATTTTCGGGCAGTTTCACATTACAATATTCACAATGTTGAGTCAACTATAAAAAAGTAAATAAATAGCTATTTGATCTGAGCTTACATTATTACCTAAATTAAAGTATTTTCAAATATTTTTGTATCGAATAGTATTATGAAATAGGTTAATGCACCTTTTAGAGTCACTCATTCATATTATAATCTGCATATTTATACGCTGAAAGGAAGATAGCAGAGTTCCTTACTTAAATCCCTTTTTACTATTATGATTCAATTATTTCTTCATAAACAGTTTCGTTTTGAATTCCAAGCAATTTAGAATCGATAAGTTAACCGACATTTCATTCGCCAATCATAAGCCACCTTATCAACAAAACTCAACGTAAATATAATTTCAACGCCATCTATCGGCGGCCGATGTCATCAACAGCTCGAGCGCCATCTGTCGGTCGCGCCGCGCACCTACCCGAACAGCTTGTCGAAGCACGCGTGGCAGTAGGGCTTGTCGTTCTGCTCCTTGAACGTGCCCTTGTTGAGTTGCCGCAGGCAGAACGCGCAGACGAAGTGCTCCGGGTGGAACTTCCTGAACATGGCGGTGATGCAGCGGCCGGCGATCGGCTTGTGGCAGCCGGCGCACAGCGAGCCGCGCTTGCCGTGGTAGTGCGTCTCGCAGTAGGGCTGCCCCTCGTGCTCGAAGAACGACCCGCCGTGGAACGGTTCGCGGCACTCCTAGAATATACAACTGACAATTAGTATACAAATATACATTTGTTGTTACTCTGTTACTAATGTGCTGTGGCTACCACGCCCACCACCCTTTGTTAGAGTCAACCGTCAAATGATTCGTTTGTAGGTAGTCGGTATTTTTATGTTAAAAACAATAACAATAAATTACACGAAATCACGAAATGGCAACAACGACGTTTGAAAGGGGACTTATAATCAATATATAAATTTCAATATTATCAATCGATTTATATTAGGATTTTCATGCTGCCTACTCAGGGGTAATAATAAAGATTGTGTTGATGTCTGAGATACGCGAGATGTGTGACAAGTAAATTATTGCAAAACATGCGTATATAATATTAGACAATTTATAAAAGAATAATATTACTTTTTGATCGTAACAAGTACAAGTATTTTTGTATTTCCTGTCATTGTTGTATATGTGTATATATACTACATATACTATATATACTTATGTTATGTGTATACTTATATAATATGTATGTATACTTATCTTGCGTATCTTTTAATCGTGTTTGTTTGTAAAGATTACCCCTTAGGTACAGTTAAAATAATAAAAGTATAAACAGATAATATACATTACAATTATTGAAACAACAATTCCTTGATTGTAGTGTTATTTTACTAATTACAATAATTTAGTTGTTGCATATTATTTTCTAAGTATAGATACATATTAATATGTGAAGAGAAACCCTTTGTAGCCTGTGTAACTTTTTATGAAGTAAGAGTTTGAGATTAGCTAAAAGTAGTTGAAGTATGTAAGGAGAAATGAGAAGTTAAGAAAGATTTTGGTGTAATAATACATACATTTTGTAACAAACAAATACCTACATTAACAAAAAATGTCTACGTTCAGCGTGTCAAGTGTCAATGTGAAATTAGTTGAAATAACCCTTATAGAATTACGGTCGCGTTTCCAGACTTTCGAGCATACCACCGTATCAGCATACAGCACCAGTCTTGGAATGAGGTAACATTTTTGTCGATGGACCTTCGTTTGCCGTCCGAAAGTTCAAAAGCTCGTGGACATAGCTACCGAGAATTGGTCTACGTTATGAAAATGGGCATTAAGATGTACCTATTTCAGAAATCATAGTATGGGTCTATTCAAGAAAAACTACCGACAAAATTATAAAGTCCTTGCGACGTTGGCCAAAAAATAGTGACTAGTTTCTCGAGCGCCGAAGTACTTAACTAAGTAACTTGCCCAGACTGACAAAGTATTTTCAAAGTTATTTAGACGAATAGGAATTAGAACTTTATATGAGTATGAAGGAAAATATTTTGAGAATATGTAAACTAAATAGTCGAATACTTTTTTTATCTCAAAAGTTATTTAGTGACCTTCGTCTTCGTTCTAGTGTATACTTATTGAGTGACCTTTTGGTATGCTGTTTCCATTATTTTGAATAAACTTTTACGTAGAATAACGCTTACGGCTTAATTGTAAAAGTTAGTATGTGTCAACATTCATAAATTATAACTGGCGCTACTCCAAAAAATTACTGTCTTCCGTACTTAACCATTAAATGTCACGGAAAAATTGTATTCCCTCGAAAAGTTGCCAAATATCGTCGCTTCATTATTATACAGAATTGCAAAGGAAAAATTATGACTCATTAAAGTGACATTTATTATTCACTATCGTGTATGTTTCTATCTGTCTTTTTAAAGATGTTATCTACTGCCATATTATATGTAATTATAGAAATCGGTTATAACCAAAGCGGCTCGATACAGTAGCCAGTGTGACTGCGAACGGCTGGTGACGTCACAGGCTGCTATATTTAGCGCGCGGGCACTCGGCCGGGAAACACTATACGCCTAGTACTTGACCTCATTTACGATTTCATCGCGTTTTTCATCGCGTCCTTCGTTCAGCCGTAACAATGCACTGATAAAAGTTCATTGCCACAACGCACGCATCCAACCTTGAACGTACACGGATGCGTACAGCACGCATCGTCAGTGCTGATTAATTCATTATTGTGTTTTTGTTTTATTGTTGTTTTTTTATATATTTTTTTATAAATATTTTTTATTTTTATTTTCTCTTTATTGTATAAACCTTATAATTATAATAGTATTACAAAAATATATTACATAAATTAAATTTCCTATTAAGTAAGTACGCTAAGACTAGGAAAACGGTTAGCGGTGACCGTAACCGTGTTGTGTGTATGTGTGTGTGTATCCTTTCGCAGGTATCTTGCTGGTGACATCATAGCATTGCTGTAAAAGAAATTTGGGGAGGGCATCCATTTGGGGGACTACGCAGATTTTTATTCTTCCTCGTCGGCTCCGACGCATGATGGACATACCGGCTTTCCTTCCATTGCATAGAACGATTTGCCTTTAACGGCATTTTGACATTCCTGTTTAGATAGAAATGTTGCGTTAACAAAATCTCATCCCACATACTTTGGCTTTATACTTGACCTGGCGTAAACGCTTGTGGCTTTAATGCCGTAGAAATGTGATACTGTACCTGTCATCGACAAATTTTGCTGTAAAAAGATTGGACCTGACATTCGTCGAATACTGACCTTGCACACGAAGCAGTCAGGATGCCACTGAGTGTTTAGGGCGGAGATATAGTTCTCCATGATCGGCTTGTTGCAACCGCCGCACTTGGGCGCGAACATGTCAAAGTAATCCGCCCGGCAGTACGGCTTGCCGTCCCTCTCGTGGAACCCTTCCTCCCCAAACTGTTGCCCGCACTGAGCACAGAAGAAGTGCTCCGTGTGCCACGTCTTCTCCAGAGCAGTCACACATTTCTGTAAAGGTACCGAAAACTGTTTTAGTAAAATCTCCAAATGAGAACTTGAAATCCGTGGGAAAAAATTACGCGAACTAACATCGAGGATCGGTCCGTTGCAGTAGGCGCATCGCGGCGAGAACAGGTTGTGGTAATCCGGCTCGCAGTAGGGTCTTCCATCGCGCTCGAAGAAGTTCCTCGTTCCAAGTTCTTGATTGCAGTGCGCGCAGGTGAAGTGCTCAGGGTGCCAGGTGCGGCCCAGCGCCGTGATGACCTGCACCAGAGAACGTTCCAATAGAGCACTCAGAAACATCGGCACTAGCAACATGAATTTACGACTCGGTACCACAACGCAACAACTTTGAAATGCTTCGACAATTGCGCGCTATCGGTCGCTGCGTAGGATTCCTGCCGATGATCCAATGTATCCACCTGTCCGACGATGGGCTTCTCGCAGGCGTTGCAGCACCCTTTCTGGGGTGTTTGTACTCCTTGGCGGCTCATGTCTGCCCGGAGGGATCCGAGCATATGTTCGAGGGAAGCGGACTCCGGCTGGCGCGGGTTGCTGCGGTAGTGCTCCTGCCACGCGCGCTTCTCTCGGTACACGTGAGTCCCCGCTTCGCCGCCCGGTGCAACGCCTGCTCCGCTCACCTGTCGATTGATGAGAACCCGATTAAATTATATCCTCCCGCTGCTGCCGATAATTTATCAATTAAAGATTTATATCGACAGCGGGCCGGGTCGGACTATAAGTGATTTGTTTTCGTTACGATCTTTCGCGCAGACTCGAGATCGTCTCGAGCGTGCGCCAAAGATCGCGTCGACGTACGGAAAGTAACCGGTCGGTGGCAGAGTACTGGAGCGAATGCGGCTCGCGTTAAATGTTTGACTATGTACTAATATTATAAGCTCGCGGCCCCACTACGCCTGTGATGTAACTCCCGGGACTATCTTTAGCCGCGAGCTTTCCAACGGGCGGGACAGAGACGACGCTAGCGCTGGAGCGACGGCCACCGACGCGCTGGAAATAGCCGTGGACCAAGAAAGGAGACTTGTAAATATTATAATAAACGGAAAAACGAAGTTCGCTAGTGCAGTGTGCCGATGTGCCACGTCAGTCGCCGGCCGATATTAACCCTTGCGGTCCCCGTGACGTTGGAACAATTGTTTATGTTGCCATCGAGAGGAATAATTGTTATTCCGACGACAAACGATATTCATTTATAAGTCAGGTACTTAACATTAAAACGACAATAACAGTTTACTGAGTCAATAATCAACCTATGCATTAAGTATCTTGCGAAAATCAATTTTTACTTCCCCAAATACAAAACACGATTCAATGATGCGAATAATTTTCTGGCACGCAGCTCTGCCATCCCAATCATAATTACAATATTAGGTACACAAACGAAGAATACAATTTGATTTACAAATTAAGTTAATATTATTAATAGAATATAATTATATTACAGAAATAGAATATTTTTAATCTTATCTTTTAAAATCGCAATAGAGTTGAAATCGGCAGTCATCAAGGTCTGCGCCGTGGGCATTGACTTCGGTTCGTAACATTAGACGGAGAGTATATTCATGATCAAATCATCTTTTGAGAGAAAAGTGAATTGTAAAATAGTTTTGTTAGCTTTTTTTTGGACGAAGCATGGAGATTTCTCGTAATAATATCATGTTGTTCTATCTACTGACGATAAAAATTAAAAACCATAATTATCTATAGATGTTATTGATAATGTTTATTGACTTATTTCTGCATAACTTGTCCTATTAAAAATAATGGAGTCAGTAAAGCTTTTTAACACGGGCTTAATCTTGAGCTACTGACCTTACGAGTAAGTCGGCTAGTAAGCTAATAGTTAGAATTCTTTGGCTACGACCCATTAGTGGCCAATTATAGGGCACGGTGGCCCAGTAATGAGGACCCATTGAGCTCTACACGGAAAGAAAACCATAAGGATTGAACGATCATGTCTACCGAAATAGGCCGTTTAACATTTCTTTACATTCTAATGTTTGTACGTAGTACGGTACAAATTCTTGTGTGTGTTTGTTCCCATATTTTGCAAGTGTTTGTGTGGTTAGATAAATAATGATCGCTTCAATTCCTCACTAGCAACACTGACCTTGAAGTCTGAGAGCGACGCCATCAAATCGTCCAGCTCCTTGGTAGCGCTGGACGCGTGGTGGTGGTGACGGACGGCGGTGGTCGGCGGCTGCGGCTGCGACAGCGCTGGCTCCACCACAGTCTCCTGGACGGTTACCGTCACCTGCTTCGTGCCCGGGCGAGGGAGGGTCCCCGATGCCGGCGGCACCGGTGACGTCGAAGCTCGACTGTGGGAACAATAACTACGTCAACAACTGCTTCGAATTTCAAATCCGGAATTCCATAGCTGGTTTTAAGCATTAGGGCGGACTTTTACAGATCAGATGATCAATGTAAAATCAAGGGCGCTGATGCAATACTGTTCGAAACAGAAGCGTTGTGTCTATTTGTTGAAAAACCCTACATCATTGTGGTAATATTGGTTGAAAATTCCTTCCATGGCCCCGAGAAAGTTCAGTAGCTATATATGTTGCATATTTATACATATCATTTCATAATACAAAACAAGCGAAACCGCATTCGATTCACTTGGCGATAAATGCTTACAGCGACTAATATAAATAAATATCCAATAATTTAATGACTATCTTCAATTAATATAGGTATAGCTGTAACCTTATTTTAGTCATGTCTAAAACTTGCGTACCCCAGTTTCTAATAATATTCTCAAAGGTGCCCTTTCAATACTAATATTTATGTACCAAACGCGTGTTAAATTTTATTTACTCTACATCGAAACTGGTCAGTTCGATTCGTTTCACATACAACGAAAATAACTCCGAGTGAAGTGTGCTAGTTAAAAGTAGTAACACATTCTTTTATTTCAGCGTATTGTTGACGTATTAAATCAGCGTGCTAGTCTATTTGGCAATGAAGCGGCGAACGCTACTGCATAATTATGCATAATATCAAGTGAACATGACGAGTGAACAGCCCTCTTGCAGTAAATTATTGTAACAATTAGTTCACGTCTGGATGCTTTATGAAGACCATAATGAATGAACGATTGCGCGAAGAAACTTCGAAGACTTGTGCCGTACCTCAGCTGGTAGTGACCCTGCTGAACTAAGTGCTCCGTGTATGATATTCAGCCGGAGTATACATTTATGTGACAGAGAAATATTTGGTTTGGGGTTGTGGTTGTATGTGATGGCTTATATTATGTGTTGTCCATTGCAATCGCGACATAGAAAATCTTAATATGGGCATGAGTTTCTAAGCATTTGTTACGTATGGTTAGGTAAGACTTATTGTTTAAAGAAATATAAAATAGAAATAGACATGCAGATTGCCTATTTTTTGCTGGTCGCTGGGCCGACACAAAATATTACGCACTGAAAAGAAATTATGTCTGTAATACTCCAGTATAGGGTTCAAAATTTCTTCACCTTTTGAATTTATACCACGAAAAGTTTAGCTAGAGCGCAAAAAGCAAATTTAGTTCTCAGAAACATCATTTGGAAATGTCAAGATAAATAAGTTCATACAGACAAATGTCGTCTGGAATAGCAGCCAAATGACGGCCAGGTAGACGAAAATGACAATAAAGCAACAAGAGTAATGTGCGTTTTGTCCACGGGGACAGGTGGACTTATGCGCGATAGATTACGTGCTAAAACATAAACACAATGTTAATTAAAGAGCGGAAACCACCGGGTGCCAACAACAATTATGTATTATAATTACGATACTACATACGTACCTATACCTAATAGAGATTTAAAGCCTCGTGTCAGCGCCCAAATAAACTGGTTCTAATTGTACTGTTGTCGTTTGTTTCATTGTTTTTAAAATTTGCATCGTATTGTCTATTTATTTATACTTTTTGATAAATAAAAAGTACAAAAGGCGGAGTTAATCACCTTCCTACCCATTGTTCGATTTTGTTCGAGGTCGGCGCAATATGTACTTTTCTTCCATTCTTCCCTTTTAACCGTCAGTTCAACGCTGGCTCCCTTATTTTTATATCATATCATCATATCGTCTATCATAATAATCACTATACTCGCTACACACATTTCCTCTCATCCCATCACACGCCCGTACCACGGTATTATACACATCCGGAACGTAACATAACGGAATTAATGCCGGCGCTGTTTCCTAGTAGAGAATTCTAATTAACCTTGATCACGGTAGATCGAGACTATCTTTCAATTTTCTTTGATCAGCGCGTTCACTTCACGCGAATTGTATTTTGATTTTGAGGTGCGAAACCTCGAAAGAGTCGCCCCTGTAAAAAACACTCGCCAATGTCGACACACAGTCCCTAGGGCCGCCACTGATGGATCGCCTTGCGTCCTGAAACCAAGAGCGACCGCTCTTTACGCTCTGACCTAGGTGTGGCCCCGTCAGTTCACCTTAGTCATATTCAGAGAACTATGCACTGTGCTAAACAGTTCCTTGTCCAGTTGGAGTAAAGATACAGTATAAGTACCTACTATACATATACGAGTATATGGTGCCATTTTATTTAGCACATAAAATATGTGGAACCGTCATAATTATATATTGTCGGCTTATCCGTAAGTCATGCATGAGAGTTTTATCAGCGTCAGTTGCTGATGAAGATTATAGGTCATAACAGGATAGGTTATCAGCAGTAACGATTCATAAAATGTTAAACAGTAAACTACATTGTAAGTTTGGCTTCAACCCATTAGTCGCCGAATACAGGACACGGGTCTCTCCTCATAACTTAAGAGGCCTAGAGCATATTTCACCACACTGCTCCAGTGCGGATTGGTTGGGTTAGTGGTCAATCCAAGCGTCGGAAGCTATGCTGCACGAAGCCCTCCTACAAAGTGACCTAGGTACAAAGAATTGAAGGATTCGAATAATTTACGCACGGGCTGTCATCCATCGAACGAGCGTCTTTGCTTTGCTCACAATTGCTCAACTTCTCCAGTTAAAATAGTGTTTAATTATAAGTATTCTGGCAACGTTCACTTCGTACAAACAATCTCTAATGATTCTAAACAGAGCAATTACAAAACATCAAACTACTTAGATCTTGGCAAACCAAATAACCGAGGCAGATTTATGGCTATGGATAAGAATTATTATGTGGTTTACAAAGTAATATTAAATGCTGTTTCGCGAGTGTAACACTGGCTTACAAGTTATTGTTCTACCTATAATTCATTGTACTCTTTAACGCTACCTATAATTCATTGTACTCTAAAAACGCAGTAAAGACTCCTATTCGAACTTTTTATGTAAATAACCAAAGATATTAAAACTATAGGCGAATGGTACTTTTGGATGCACTCCGACTCCGATGACATTTTGTATGTCACTATGGATGAGACATGGATCATTAGAGCAAGGGAGAGACATGTTACTTCAACGTTAGGAAGTTTACCGAATGACGCATAGCAATATCGCCAGTTCTGTTTGTTTGTTTGTTTGGGTCAGAGAAATCTATATTTGTCTCTTGAAAGTTTATTATAAATTATGATATCTATTAGTATGTATATTTCTAAGCTTCAGTATCTCTGCTTTTTAACTTTGCTTTAAGTAAATCCGAATTCGGATCAACTTTTTACTTTAATCTTTCTTCCAGATTCGTCTTTGCTATCTCGAGACGATAATATCATATCACATATAACTTGATGAGTTGTGTTAATCCTGAAGTGAATAAGACACTTGACACAATTGTCCTTATGCGGATTGAACTGGTCGAACATACTGCCGCACCTGACGCCTACCGCTGCCTGCATCTGACGAGTCACCAGGCAGTAAGTGGTCACCGTCGTCTATAAACTTCAGTAACACCAAATGCAGTACCGATGAAGTGCCGGCCACAGAAAGTAGAGACAAGAAAGAAATAAAAAAAGACCTTGCCAACAGACGTAATGTCCTTGTACCAAGAGTGTATGTTTTCACGAATTTATGTGCGTACGGTACGGAGGCGAGTCCATCGTTAAATTCTGCAGTAAATAAAGCATCATGAGGGAGCACCAGTTACATGAGTCTGAAGTGTCTGAACAATCTAGGGCACAAATCTCCTAATCTACAATTGCGTCGTAATTGAATTGTTTTACACATTTTGTATTTCCGACACGACGAAGTAGAAGCATTTAGAAATTAGCAGAATTGGGCCCCGGCTGAATTTGAATAGCATGCCAATCAGCGAAATACTTTATAGCTCGTTGATGTCAATGGTTTTTGCGTATGACGTCAGAAACACAATAATGAAGTCGCTTCAGAAACGCATAATGGCAGGTGACGCAAATTGACAGATTCGCGTAATGACAGAGGCGCAAAAGTACGTCGAACACATTTAATAAAACTAGCCGTTTGTTTACAATACTTGACTCACGAATTGATTATCATTATGCCCAAAATAACAATGTGTAGGTACACACAACTTGGGTGATATAATCCACAAGGCAACTGTAACGTAAACCGTAGTATTTACGTGATAAAATAACGGATACCGTAAATCATAACTAAGCCCCATCACCAATTCATTTATCTCCAGACCCTAACGGCTTGGCATCAGTCCATTCCGTAATAATAGAAAAACATGACGGCTATCTTCCTGCCTGAAAAATACTGTCTACCTTGTTTACAACTAGGATGTGTAAAGTTGTACCAACAGAATATTTATATGACTGTTATCTTTTGAATTGAATTGACTGACACACGAGTCTTAATAAACTCCTGTTTACTGACCATAAACCATTAAAGCATCACATTCTTTACCAGCTGAGGACGCTTGGCCTGGTCACTATGTTACTAGAGATTGGTTTGGTAGAGGAGTCATAGGCGAAGGTGATTGCTGAATTTAACACCGCAATTTTCATTTAATAATATACATTAAGTACCTAAGCTATCATGTATCCTCTTAAACGCGCTTTTTCATGGTTCATCAAAGGTACGACACATTTGGCTTCTTTTACCTTCGCGATGAAGTATATGGTAAGCCTGATCTTAAAATAAGGTAACATTTCCTCTAAGTATAATAATATTATTTTATCTTTTGCTACTTTCTACGAAACTCCGCTACGTGTTAGAAAATTAACATTGCTTAAAATTTCAGTTTATCCAGCTGTAATTCAAGTATGTATTCCTAAAGCACACGTGTAACATGAAAACAGATGTGACAATATACAAGGTGGATACCATCATACGACATTAAATGAAAACACAAGCCCTACTCCCTCCTAGGAACATGTTGCATCAATTAAAAAACTGTTAACATCAAATTAAAAAAAAACAAATTTTCAAACAAACTTAATAGCAAAAAATGGGGTAAAAAATAGAACATCATTTGTAAACACTGTTCACTAACCTTTGATAAGAGCGGCAACAGCGCACTTTCGTCACGTGATCTTTTGCCGCCATCATTGCTGAATTCGTATACAGCGTGTAGAAAATTTCAAAAGTGAAGAAAAATTCCTGTGCCTAAAGTATTGAAGATATTTGATTGAAAATTTGTTTGTAGACTTGGAAGATGGATAGGTACATGCAGTTAAATTTAATGTCGTATGATAGTATCCACCTTGTATTCAAGTTCAGGAGCGTCTCGTGCCGGGCCACGTGGTAATAGTGTCAGTAGGCGATTATTACAACAAAACCGATGTGCCCGTGACGTAGCCGGCTATTCCTGGTGCCGCGCGAATATACGCGTCCGTTTCACACGACCCGCTAGCCGTCGCTGAGAGCACTCGCGCCAAAATATCTTTATTGACTGGTGGACTAAATCACGGTACAATATAGTAGTGAGAAGTAACGTACCTAAGATGTACTGTTTGGGAGTTAACATTTAACAATTAAGTAATGATTAGGAACGTAAACAGTTTCTTTAAGATGATAAACTTAAGATAACTAAAAAAATTAAAATATCGAAGAACCTAACCAGTAGCAAAATATCAATATATATAACTTGTGACTTAAGGACGATTTTATCAATTTACCTGAATAAACATAATAGTAGGTACGTTTGTCGTAGTATGATACTCGAGTGGTAGTACAATACAATAACAATATTTACAAAAATATCACTACTACTAATAAATAAAACTAAAAATAAAAATACACCTCCAAATATGAAAATGAAAAGTATTAAGTAACTTAAATAGGTAAATATGATTAAAGATGCATTTAAAAAATGTGCGAAAATCGTTTTGATGGGACAAATATTAGCAAAGTAATAGAATAGGTATACAGAAGACAATAATCTTACCCATTAGGTACATCTGTGCTAAGCTGGTCGAGCAGGGAATCCACAGTGGGTCTGGTGGACGCAGGACTCGTAGCACCATTGGTTCGCGCGTAACTATCTAAAACAAAAAATTGGAACATTTAAAACCACTGTTATTTCAAAACATTAAACTGAAACTTAAAAGTACCAATAACAACAGGTTGTTAACAACAACATACAATGTTTTAACGAAAAGGTTCATCATATCACCCAATGTTAAAATTAAGCTTATTATATATTTTAAAACAGACAGAGGAGAGATGATTACTGGAAATATTACTAAATATTTGTTAATTTACTATTGTAGTCGTTAGAAACGTGTATTTTGGCTGTAATAGGTGTTTTAACATTTAAAATAGATGAAGTCACGTTGGAGCTTTTAGCGTTAACAAATATATTTACAAATTCAGAGAATATGTAGCCAAAATTTACTAATTTGAATATAAATAAATGCAACTGCGCAATACTGACAAGCGACAATGGAAGTAGGTAAATATTACACACAATAGCAGGTAAAATTAAAATAATTGGCAAAAATAAGATAGATGAATAAATCGAAAACCTGAACATAACAATTTGATCCAAGAGTTCCATTACAAATTGTTGGAGAGGTGGATACGATTCAGTTTATAGTGGTTTAAAAACAAAAATGAAACCGTTATATCTTTTACAAGATATTAGAGGGCAAGGCAGGTGGGTAGGGAAGGACATTACGCCCATTGCCAAGAGCGCTCCATTTCACAGTAGGCCGACGTAAACATAATCTACACACACTAGTAGTTGGATAATTTGGATTACGATGACAGATGTATACAAAGCAAGGTTGTGCGAAATGTTTCAACCATGAAACTAGTTACACAAGCTTTCATTTCTTTGGCTCGGTCCTTGGCAATGTGGAGTCATAACATCAATAGAAGATAAAAGAACGCATTATTTGGACACTTAACCGTGTTTACGAATAGAACAAAATTAGATACAAAAATAATTACAAGTATCAATGGAAACAGTTAATATTTTTAATTTTAAACTTGTTATTTTCTTGGATATAAAACATTTTTTATCTATAAGTCAAATCGCGCGGTGAAATTATAAAAAAATTAATGTGTCCTGTCTGTTGCAGTGTGCCTATAGCAAATGTTTTCTTTGGCAAGTCCGTCCTACCTTCCAGATTGACAGAATTAGATCACCGTTCGAAAGCGATCCATTTCGGATCGTTTAAATTTTGAATTAGTTTACGCAACTCAAATCGTTTGTCTTTGCTTTCAAGTATTTTATACTTAACCTACTTTACATTAAGCAGAAACGTAATTTGAACGAAGATTTCGTGCAATCTCAAATAAACTTTTGCAACAGCTTTATAGTGAGTGTTTTTATTTTATTCGCGTAGTTCTTTATGCAATTAGATTATTCGTGCACTGTTTTGTATTCTTTCGTGCCTTTCAATTTACGGCATTGAATTTCTTTTTGGCACGAGTTTGTTAGGTACACATTTCACATAAATTATTATTTGACAATTAACACCAGGTACATTAAATACGTTTTTTATTTAAACCTTATCTTACTTACGATGTCAAGCTTACCGATAGGTTTGTTATGTAGTTTGTACAGATACGTTCTACAATAGAAACATTTGTTCAAAGTTAAAAATGTTAACTAAACAGACTTGATTCGCCAACATGATCGTAAAAACTTCAAGCATAGTAACAGTATTATTTAATATTTCCTTCATCAAAGCGGACGCTCCTTACGTTGGAGCTACAAATCTTATTATACGAACTCTTGAACGACTTCTGGCAGAGAAGTGACACTAAAAGTTGTCGTTTTTATTTGAAAAGACGTAATCCGCTCATCAAAACAATATTTTAGGAAAGATCCACGATAAATGAGTCATGCGATTGAACAGGAGTCGTATACACAGAACAAAATAAATAATCTCCAATATTATATTAGACTTGTTACAGATAGCACCGTCGCTGTTGGAAATGCTCAAAAAGATTTTGTACAGTCACGTGATGTATGCAATTCTTTTATTTATACTCCGGAAGCTTAAAAGAAGCATTGGAATGGTTGTTCGTCAATTTTCAACAACAACACACCTCATCAACTTCACCATATTTATAAATTGTATTCGAAGCTGTCCAATAAGTTAAATTGATATATTCATACTCCTCCGTCCGCGCATTTTTCGAAAAAAGAGGTACAAAGAAAATATATAGATAATCACTGTAGGTAGTTATTGAAACATTATCTTAGTTTACATTTGCTACAGAAATATTTCTGTTTGCGGATATTGATTCAAGTCTCCTTGACGAAAATATTTATGTCGATGACTTCATAACAATTTTGCTAAATACTGGATATAAAGCGATTATGAAAATACTAAATAAGTTAATTCTATCTATTACATGCTGTACTCATGGATTGTAAATAATCGTAGTTGGCATTAGCTAGATGCCGTGGCGAATGAACTAAATAAAACAAGTCTAGTATGACGCGACCCAAATAACGGTTTGAGCGACTGCGCTTCAGAAATGGGGCAGACGTTTTTAATTTTCATAATCGAATCATAAAATTGATTGTCCTTCGAAATAATGTGGCCTATAACAACATTACAGACAATTTCGTGTTTGTTTAACTAAACCAATGTACCTATATCAGTGATGAGGCCAAGAGCAATGGTCTGGATTAGTGAAAAGGTTAGGCGTATCTAATTTGGAACTCATTAAATTGATCGAAAGTCTTCCGTACCTAAACATCGAAATTGATTGCCTGATTTTACTACAACGATAACAACTGAATGCTGACACTGCTGATATTAAATTTTAAGTGATGAGCACTTTAAATACCACGAATATTTTAAAGAAAAATGTGAATTCTTCATTTTCTTCAGCAACGTAAGTATGGCATTGTAAGATTTCGTTCATAAATCTATGCAAAGAATTTCATACGAAATGCATGCCGTACATAACAATACTTGTCAACACTTGATATATTTCCGGACTCAAAATCGAAGGTCACAGTACGAAGTTATGTGGCCGACAGCCAGAGGAAATTTGAATAGCGATAACTGTCTTCGAGTTGGGTTGATTGATGACAACAGAGAATATGATGATGTATTTACAGATGAAAACTAATTGATATGTTTTGTCAATAAAACAGAGATAAACATACTACACACTGTTGACTTGAGATTCAATATCAAGAAGTTGTTGGTGTCTTGTCCTTTTCGCTGAATATTCGCAGTCAAAAAGATTCAACCTATTGTAACTGCTCATATTATAATTATTATGTCAAGTGGCTTCCACAAAGGATTGTTTTAATGGAAATAGCCGGAATATGAGCCATGATGACGTGATGGTAGGTGGTCGTAACCACCTACAGATATCAGCAAATATATTAAACATGTATTCAGATGTCAGAGCGATATCACTTACCGCTTCTATCGCTATATGTACTCTTCTCAGCATAGTTTCCATACCGGGCGTTGCTCAAGTCGTCCAACAATGTGTCAAGCTCGGAGAGGTTGCCGCGACCACCCGTCGTCCTGCCGTACCCGGTGGTCTGACCACCGTGGCTGGTGTAGCCAGGGGAGTGGCTGCCGTAACTGGACGTCGTGTTCGTATACTTCACTGGCACTACCTTTTCTTGGATGCTCGTCGTGTTTTGATAGGTTGGCTGTGGACAAAGAAATTGCTTAAGTAATTAAAAGTTGTGCACATTTTATAGCGTGGAGACCAATTGTTGCGATTGTCAGAATTGGTCTAAATGCTGTAACGCTGTGAGTATATATCATGAAATATATCATGAAATGTTGAGTACATTCCGGTTGCAAAATTGAAGAGACAGTCAAAGACAGCAAAAAGATAGTTGACGCTAATAAATCTTACGGAAATCAATTGGAAACATTTTAACAGTTGAGTAAAAAAATACGTGTTAACCTGAGAATGTTATGTATATGACTGTATAGGCATGAGGAGATGATTTTCTACATGATTAATCCTTTTTACAAGCTGTTATTTAACCTGCATTATTTGTTTGTAAGTAACAACATATATGTATGTATGTACAGGTCAAATCTTGCAAGCTGAATGACTCTTCCTAGGAAGGAAGAAAATATTTCACGTCCGTAGAGGACTTCGGACTTGAAATATTTTCTTTAATAAGGCAATATACAAGCATGAACAGATACTACGACCAGGATTGGCTTTACACAAAAGTATACAGCACTCCTCAAAGGTTAACACAGTGACTAAATTTATTGCCTCGCATTTATAATTCATTTAGCATTGTAAAGCGTGTTTTTAGTTTTTCAAACTATTAATTATCATGCGAAAACATGTATTCTTATGTGAACTAAATTAGACCATCATCATTCACGTTCACGAGACATTTAAAAATATTGGGTTGGTAATAGAAATTGTGAATTAAAAACACCTCGAGTATATGAGGGTCATATATTTTTTTTTAAATAGAGACGGTGACAGTACACTGTATTTACTGAAACCCGGTGCCTACATTATAAATGACCTGTATCGAGTGGACGAGGCTATGGGAAACAACACCAGGCCGGACCCAGCTGGCACGGATCCCACGTAAATTAACCCAGTCACAGACCGATGTAGTTCAAGTGTGACATTTGTTTCAGTTATAATAATATTCGAAATACGACGTAAAAAATAAAATAAAAAGCAATAAATTGAAGTAGCGACAGCTTCATTGTTTAGAAGTGGATCTCTCGCTTGGCTCGAAATTTTGAATTACTACTTTATTTTTTTAGCGTAATGCGCATATTTAAAAACGTTCAGCGGGGTATGCTCTAGGCTCTAGGCCTCCTCAGGTATGAGGAGAGACTCAGTAGTGGGCCATGAATAGGTTGAAGACAAATAAAACAAAAACAACCCAACCTAGCGACATCTATTCACCATCACGTTACTACTTGGATACTTTCCAAGTCGGAAAGTGTGCATTCCCGTGTGTGTAGGTTGTTCCCGAAGTGTTTCATTATGAAACTAGATGGCGGTGTCAATAATTTGAAGTGTCATGCCATCTTCAAATAATTCTTTTAATACATTGATAAGCGCTCCGTTGTGTTAGAGTTTTAAAATACTTAATAATAATAGGGTAGGCATGACAGATAGAATAATCATTTAAAACAGTAAACACCCGTTTTGCTTTTTAAGCTCGTTGCCCGTTCGCATTTAAAATATTTAAGTGTCCGCTATGATTTAGGTAAGTTTAAAATCATAGGTATTACATATTACCATGTATGAAGACTATGAATAGAGACAAGTTGGCGTTAAAGCAATAAATTGCAATATGGTCTTACCTACATATTTTTTTTTTACAAACAGGAAATGAAAGAAATGAATTATCAATAAAGATCATTCAAATATGAGAATGAACATCAGGAATCTATTTTAGAATGACATGCAAAATAATATTGTATCTTTGAAAAAAGGAAGTATAGTAATATACGAGTACGACACGAGGGTTGCCGGTTTGCCAGTTGACCTCACTAAGCTACTTGACATGATAGTTGGGAGTAGTTAACCTTTGAGAGTATTCATATTATTTACTTATCTGCTAGCCTGTTACTCAACTATAATGAATATAATATTATCTGTATTGGTCTATGTATACTGCAGCAATAATAAATCAATATAATAAAATCTTCTTATTCTTACAATGAAATAATTTACAAAGTTATGTTTAAAATAACTGCGTCTGACCGTTGCGAAGTTCCCTTGTCTGCAGGGGCGGCTTTACCTATAGTGCAGGGGGGCGGTGCACCCGCGCACCGGTTGTTAGGGGGCGCCGAAAGCCTCTTTTAGGTAGGTAACTATTCCATCTCGACTGCGTATTTTGAAAAGGGCGCCAGGGTATTGATTGCACAAGGGCGCTACATGTACTAGAGCCGAGAATGCTTGTCTGGACCGAATCCTGAGCGTGGTACCTACCTGGTCAGTCATGTTTGTTATAAAATTGCATTGTCACCAGAACTAAAGCAATATGCAAAAATTCGAGTCCGTAGAATAAAACGATGAAGTTCTAATTCAGCTTGCAAGATTTTACGCTTATGTGCATACCTACAAACATTGCAAGTAAAATAATCATGTAAATATATCCAACGTACAGATTTGACCCCGTTTGTTTTATCATCGGTAATC
The DNA here is from genome assembly GCA_905404295.2 of Ochlodes sylvanus. Classification (NCBI taxonomy): domain Eukaryota; kingdom Metazoa; phylum Arthropoda; class Insecta; order Lepidoptera; family Hesperiidae; genus Ochlodes; species Ochlodes sylvanus. Next base: position 12,860,227 of record FR990126.1, on the reverse strand, counting down.
TGTAGATTATAAGGAACTATTCTGGATAATACTATCGGTGATTTCAACATGATTTTTCTGTAGTGAAGATGAACTTTTTCGCCGAGCGTGGGCGGCGCGTCTGGACGGTAAATCAGTGGCCGTGTAAATATTTTAAAACAGACGCAATCGATGGCTTGAACTGCCGTTTACTCGTTTATACTTCACTACATTCTGCGGTACATACATACGTACGATTATAGTTCACTAACATACAAAAAACATTGGTGTTTTATTCCAAACGCTTCCCAATACAAAATTGTTTAGCGCATCAAGAGTTACTGTGGATTGCATCCGACCCTTCGATGCCGACATCCGACTTACCTAATTCAGATTTTCCAATTGCAGGAGTTATGTAGGTAACAAAGATAAAGTTGATACTACATTTTGAAAGTATTATAATTAGAAATAGGCTAAGAAAAAACAATTCCATTCTTTATTTCATTTTTGTTTGATAGCTAATGGACCAGTTTTTGTGACATCAATAAAATGCTCGAAACAATGAAACTTTATAATGTTATAATCAAATGTTCAATAATCATTTCGACCACAGCTATTATAGCGAGTGTTCGCCCTGTGCACAGAGAGGTCGTAATTATAATTATTAAAATAAAGCAGTGCAGTGCAGTGCAACGCATTAGGATTAGATAAATAGTCACTTATTTCGATAAAAGAATACAACGCGAGGAAACCTGAACATTGCGGTGGGTTAACCACATTTAAGTGTTGTTGGTGACGATGAAGATTAAAATAAATTGAGGGTTATTAAATTAGTATTAAACTAGTTTATAAATATCCGCTAGTTTCTTTAACGATTTCGTGATCAGACGGTGCGTAATTCATTGATTCCAGTAGTCAAACAGAGGCCAATTCACGTTAAACAAGGTTCAAGATAATATTGACGTTGTTGACAATAATTACTATGTAAACAAACTACCGACCCATAAAAATAAGAAACCAATTAACAAACAACGATTAACACATAACCAGCAATAACAGTATCGATGAGTAATAGCTTCAAGGAAACTAAATTAAACTCATCATAACAATACCACCGTACTGCCAATATTTATATAACTACACAGACACTGGCTAAGGTGGAAACAGGGTATCAAATGTCTCGTAAATGGAACTGTTTGTCATACACATTAAACATTGCATAACGGCTTATCAACAAGGGCGTATCTTTAGTACCTCTACCTCCTGTTTGAGGCCACAAGTGCATGGATGTACGCGTAGGATATTCAAAAATAAGATCGGATGTTTGTGATTTATCAGATAAAACGGAATTAATATGATATTAATTGTTGTTTTTGGGTTTTAGTATAGCGGGGGAATAATTGTTTTATGGCCTGAAGGGCAAAAACCAGAAGAGTCAACTGACGGTAAGAGGTCCTCTTTTTACATCTTTTCATTGCGCTTTGACCCCATGTCAGAGCGCTTTGAGAATACCTCGGAAGGAAGCATCATTTTCAGTTTGCATGTACATAACTACAAGTGTAAACTTAAACTTTTTTGCCTACATTCAGTCCACAACATAGCAACAGACGACATGAACATACTTGTCTTATCTTCATAATTTGTCAACGTCAATAAATTACTTTAAGCTGGATCATTAGCTGATAGGCACTTACAGAAGCAGGCTTTGCATATTCAGATCCGATGTTCCGTGAGCCGTTGATGGAGCCGTAGCCGGTCGAGGTGGGCGAGCTGAGACTGCCGCCAGGGGAGCTCAGTCTGCCAGGGGACGTACCCCTGCCGATGGGGGATACCGTGCGGCCCGGCGAGGTGGTCCGACCCCCCGGGGAGCCGGTCCTGCCGCCGGGACTGTTGACCCGCCCGGGGTTTATCGAGTTCTGTAGGTCTGCGAGCAGGGCATCTGGAAACAAGAGACGACAACATTGACTTGATGTTTCGGTATTTGAATTTGGTTTTGTGAGGTGAGAATTGACAGATAGATGTTAATTCTTAGCTGTTGCTTACTTAAGTCTTTTTGTTTCTTTTAAGACGTTTAGTGCTGTAGTTTATTTTTGGGAATTTTTATTGCAAATCATAAAACACCTTTACAAATCGGCTTGGTTGCGAGTTGCGAGTACCATGCAATCTCGAATGACATCACAAACACTCACGGCCCGAGAATAAACAGTTACTTCCCTCGATGGGTCCCTAATCTAGCTATACCCATAAATTAAACAGATCACATAAACGAGATAAATAAAGCAATAATTATAATAAACCAGTATGATATATCAAGTTACGGTTGGAAGTAATAAAAGGACAACAAAATTAAAAATAGTGAATTTAATAAGGATAAAATACAATCATATTACTCAAATAATATTAATCCATAAAGAGTTTCTGTAAGTATAAATAAATGATCGAACCATTCAAATATACTGGTTCTAGTATCTACCATTATGATGCATCCAGGTGCACGGAATAAGTCCTATAGTCCGGCAGAAGATATAAGTCCTTAGGTACATACTATTTTATGAAAAATGATGTACGAACTGGGTAATTCAGTGAATGATGTCATGTTGTTAGTGCGAATTGAGGGTCTTTTAATTGACGACGATGGACACACAAGTGTTGTCACAACCTACTCGACTCGATTTAATTAATTTGATGTTGTTTGAAAAATGCATTATAATACGCCATTGAAGTAGCTACCTACCTAACGGTGTTAAGAAAGTATTTTTTGTCTCACATTTTCAGTTTATATCCGTAGGACATAAGCCGCATAACATACAAAAGAACCTACTGATTGTGTCAACCCCAATTTTCAGTGATCCAGAGAGATATTGGTAGACCCCGTTCGTTAATGAGGCCGTTCATCCACTGCCTACCATGGACTGTTTTATTCGGATTTGGAATGGTTTGAATATTAATTCGATGACAAAAAACATACAAAAACTGCAATAATAATTGATGATGGATAATAGAAATAATGGATGATGGAAAATCTTTTCTTTTTTCTCTTCTATTTTATTTGACCGGCAGCGCATCCCTGATGCCTATGGTGTTTCTTATGTCCATGGGCGGTGGTGACCGATAACCATGAAGTGGCTCGTCTTGTATTGTCAGCTATGTTAAAAGCTAAAGCTAAAGCTAAAGCTAAACATAATATTTAACAACAAAATTCAGTATCGTAAGTATGAGATAACATATCAGTGTCCTGAGATGTTTGCAAGGATGGATTCTAATTTTGGCACTTTGCATCCAAACAAGGCATTGGCGAACTCTCGCCGTCCTTGTCGCCACTTCGGCCCAAAACTAGTTTTTTCGGAGTTCAACGATCTTCAGAATCCAGTTAGCGACCAAAGTTATTACGATCACTTTATACTGTATTCGGGTGCTTTTCAAGGCTTCATTACTTGTCCCTTATCGGTCAATATGCTTAAGACTAAAGCAGACGTTGTTCCCGACAAATTGTCGAGAGCAATATCGTTTCCTACACATGTTACAATAGTGTCAACGCATAATGTGTACAATATGATAAGCCTACTCGTAAGTAAAACCACGTAATTTAAATAAACGTGTAGGAGCTCAAAGTAATACAGACTCATAATTATCTAAGTATTATTACATTAAAAAGAACATGCTCTTAATATAATAATGTGAACTAAAATATTGTTTTGAGTACAAACATTGATTTATAAAAAGAAAATCCCTTATATTTCAATGGGCACTAACTATAAATTCTGTTGGTTTTATGTACAAAATTGATCCTAATGAAAACGCCAAGTATTGTCGTTGGTTCCTAATATGCGTGAAAAATTTCCCGTTATTTTGGAAGACATTAAAATTACTGATTCCATATACTCAATTATTATTGAAACTTACAGGTGGAGGCAATATAAATATGTTAAAATATCAAATACCCAATCCTTCGACGGCCTCGTACACTTCTTCATAATCCGTTTTCGGTTCCAAATTAGAATGATTCTTTATTATTTTCCCGTAAATGTCATCGTTCACCGTATAATACGCTCTTGACATGTTGTATATAAAACAAACAGCTGTATCGTAAGCTTTTAATGTTAGCACTGCTCAGACGCAGCAGAGGAACTGGTCACTTGGTATCCGATTCGCGAAAGTCATAAAAATTAAACAAAAACGAAAAAAAAAAAACGAGACACGAAAGGGCGGCGGAAGGGAATCTAAATTTAAAATACCTCGTTTGCCCTCGGAAAGGAGGCGCGAGCGACTCTCTTATGGACTAATACAGTACTGATTCACATCGAGTTCGAGCGCCGACCGCAAAAATCGCGCACAGCCTAACACATTGTTCACATAAATATTTGTAATTCTACAATCGTATTAATCGGCGGATAATCGAATATGCGTTTTATTTAAGGATGTTTCTGTTGATTTTTGTTTGGCAACAACGCCGAAAGCACTGCAATTATTGATGTGACAAAAGTACGTCACAATGAGGTAACTTTATGTATTTATCCCTTAAGGAGCAAAATTGACATTAGAAATGCAAGGTTGTACCAGGGTATCATACATGCAGAGTTGTGGGTCAAGGCTCGAAAAGCGCTGTTTACAATAATGAGCCATAATGTGTAGCGCTTAGCGCTTCAAGGTGTGGCCTCATCAATGAACTCGCTGACGCTTCTGTGATAATGAAGACGGCGTCATGCGATGACGTGCATCGCGAGGAATTTGTCTTGCTTGCTCTTTCTCTCTTCGCTGGAAGTTATACCGTGAGGTGAACCTCTCAATCTTGCCTATAAGGTCATAAGTTATAATATCATCTAAGCTACACAAAAGATACATAAATAATTAAAAATTCTAAAAAACAGTAACACGCAATTACCTTACAACCAGGAAAACTTAAGCAATGCGCCCGCGCAGATTCACTACGGTTCGCAAAGTAAGCTACAATAGTTTTCAACCCCGACAGCGTAATGATTCTCTTCTAAAGGACTGCGCACATTACACCAACTCGACGTCAACTCCACTCCGACTCCACTCCGTTTCAACTCCGACGTTCTGTTCCGCGATCAACGCTTCATCGACGTCAACTCGACTCCGTCTCCACTCCGTTTCAACTCCGACGTTCCGTTCTAGGTACATTACGTCATTGTGTCGGTCGACGCGTGGACTACTCGTCTACGGTGAGTCGTCAACGCAACGTCGATGCGTTGGTCTCGAAACGGAACGGCTATGGGTGTAGGGCGGGGAGGGGCCGTACAGGGCTTTTAAGTATAAGTTCGAAATTCAACCTTACTTTCAAAGATATAAGGCTCATAATTGAATGTTAGCTTTGTCAAGGTTTTAGTCGCGTTTTCGTCTGTCGGTTGTGGAGTCGTTGTACTGTGCGCAGTCCTTAATTCCTCTATAAATTAAGAATTGTTCGTACAATTATTCTACATAACGGAGTATATAATAAATACTATTAGGCGAGTAACTCATATTCAAAGTTAATGAGTACATACACATTGACTTTGAATATGTGTAACTCATTTATGTATGTTCAAGTTACAGTTCAATATGACCTGTCCTCCGTCGCTCGTTTCTTTGTCCGATGACATGACCAGAACGGATCTGTCTTCACTAGCATGATTCACGCTCGGATCTTTATGTGCATTTGAATTCTTGATTCGTGCTTCATTGTGGATATTAAAAATTCTATTGGGAAAAAGAGTACTACTACAAAACAGTATTACAAAATCGATAACTTTAACTGTAGGTATGGCAAAAAATAATGCTTTTCTTCTCGAAATTTACTTATCAATTCTCAAACACAAGTTTGGGAATTGATAAGTAGATTTCACAATAAGATTTTTTTATGTCAATAGCCAATAAGCGAGAAGGCCTGATTGTCAATGATCACCGTCGCCCATTAAAATCAATAACATAACTGACATCACGGATGCGTTACCAGCCAAAAAGGACGGTAAACTCTCTCATTATTCACTTAACTGAATCACGCTAATCTAAAAGAGTGGAAGTTAACCGGGCATTAGATATCACTACCACAACGTCCGAGTACCTACTATCTGTCATAAACTGGGGAGTAACCATCGAACGTCGACCTCCAACAGGAGGGTCGAGTCGAGGCACCATAAGCACGTTCGTTGGATAGCTACTGCACCACAATCGCAAGAGATTTGTTTCAATACGTCCAGCTCATCTGACGGTAACTAGTTGCCTTCAAGACTTGTGCAATGCCGATATAACTGCATATACTGCAATGCATTGTAAATTTCGGACTCGATTCGTTCCCTGCTGACATTTTACTAGCAATAGTTTATAACTCAATCCCGTATTCAAGATATTCCATTTAAATAGCAAATGACTGCAGGGATCCAAGTGACGAATGCCACTGCTTCTATAAAGGCTCAAGAGAAGGCCTTAAGATAAATAATGTAACCCGTAGTATTTCACAAACAAATAGGGCGTACGCTCTTTGTAGTGTGCCTCCTCTATGACAGCAGCGCCTGACGATAGTTCAAACGCAATATAGCTTAGCAAACTTTATTGATATTTACGTAACAGGCGCACGACAACATCCTTGTATAAATTTAATATATGCCAATGGATGGATGCGCGTTTAAATTCCTGGTCTCGGTCTGGGTTTGTGTTCTTGTGTTTGTGTGTTGCTAATTTGCTCATGGTCCCTACGACACGGTATCCTGGTCCTACGCAATACACACTCATAACCCCATGAGTGTGTATTGTGTAGTTTATTTATGGAATTAATGTAGCAAACGATCGTGCAGCACCACCTTCCGCTGCCGCCCATGACAACTATGACCGACTTAGAACAAGACTCGAATGAGGACTGTTGTTGTATTTTTACAAAATACTGGCTCTCAATCTCCAGCCGGAACACAAGTCGTTTGGCGGCAGAACCATGCTATAAGGTGGTAACCAGCCTAAAGTAAATTCGGGATTACACTGGATGGTGTCGAGTTCAGCGACCTTTGAAAGATGGACTGGGCGCCGTAACCAATTCCGTTGTTCTGCTCGGTGCTCCAGAGAGAAGATCAGTTTGAACTCAAAGATGGATGGAGACCGTTACACCCCAAAATTCATTAACATTATAATTACGACCGTGGTCAGGTTCCAGCTCTTGATTAACCGTGTCAACCACAACCATTTGATTTCTAGATTTCATTTTTCATTTATTTATTTATTCTTTGTTGTAACCACCTTAACATAGGTTTGCAAGGGGCGGACTTAATGCCTATTGGCATTCTCTACTAGTCAACCCATGGTGGCCATGGTGATGTTGAGGTTTGTTGTAAAACTCGCGCATGAGTTTATAGGTTTTATGGATTGCGATAATTTGGTCAGGTCTCGTACTTTGCTGCCTTGCCAGTTATTATTTTGAGATTTATGACCACTAGAATTGGTTGTTTGCCAAACAAACTGATGGCAACCCTGAACTAATTCACATGGATGACAGGATGTAGTATTTACTACGGAACAGGAATTAGGTTTATTGTTTTTTAAATTTATATTTATTTACTGTATAAATAAAATTAGCGGGAATAGATGCGCAGACAAACAAGAATTCTAAAGTAATTGTTAAGGGATTCCTTTGTGAATAACCCTAAAGTTATCTGCAATATCTTCCATGTACCGACATTGACATCGTTGTTTATCGATTTTTTGAGTAAGTACTTTACAGTACAAGACTAGTATTTGGACTGAGTGATAAATTAACTTGTACCTACGTATGTTCTGCTCCAATGAATCAATTAAATGTAATTAGCTAGTAATGACCGCCGCCGATCGACGTCTAAATTGAATGAATGATAAGAAAACCATTCATCTTGTACCGCGCGCGGCACATCAGCAAACCTGGCCAGCTTGCCAGAACAATACGTACATATTACGTCACATTAAGTGTTGCCAGGTCATCCAATTAAAAAAAAGAATTTTTAATGAGGAAAATTGTGACGGAACAAGTCATACATTAATACAAGTACCTAAACCTAACCTAAATAATCTACATATCAATTTTTTTTCTGATTCTAAATTGATATGTAAATGTAAATTGAAATTTAATAATTAGGTACATAATAATAACATCTAATTAGATGATCAATAATTATGGATTTAGGATTTTTTTAAGATACCGAGCACGCAGCATCGACCTTCAGCTGCTGCTCATGACAACTGTGACGAACCCAAAACAAGACTTAGTAAATCACAAACAGGTAGGAGGATGATTTGTCCGCTTAGTAGAGGGTGTTTAACAGAAAAATCACGTATAGAATTAGTTAATTTATTAAATTTACCATAAAATTATCGTTATGAAGGAAACAATTCTTATTTTTTAAATCGTAATAAAATGTATTTGTTACTCGTAGTTTTCCTGCATACGATTACAGTACAAAACCTTGTCTCACTTCACCAGTTTCTGAGAGGATCAACTTTAGTGTGATATGATAAGGGCACTCGGGGCTTTATAGATCGGCTCGCGGTGCGCTGGCGCCTAGCCGCAAGGTCATCAGCTACTTGACACCACATCACATTATACCAGAACAATATTCACTTTCAATTGCCTAACTGGTGTCAGACAAGAATTAGACATCGCGACATACGGCTTATTGTTTAATGAACACGCCTCGATGTTCAATAGTTCAATGCAGGTGACAATTACATGTTGTGAGTGTCTTTTTTGTAGAGCAGACATTGAACAGAAATATTACTTAGGATCTTTGAAGCACCTAGTCATAGTAAGCCAAGCAAGTAGGGTAGGGAGGGGCTAGTTGAACAATTTTTCACTTGAGCTGTTATAGCAAATCTTAATATATATATTTCTTGTGTGCGTGTGTATGTGACTGAACTCCTCCTAAACGGCTTGACCGATTTGGTTGAAATTTTTTGTGTGTCTTCAGGTGGATCCGAGAATGGTTTAGATTCACAATTGGACCCGGTAGGTGGCGTTGCTGTCGATATATCACTAAAACATTTTTTAATTATAAAGCGGTACGAAGTACGCTGGGACCACTAGTCAACTATAAGTCTTAATGCCTTGTTATGCATACTGATGGATAACTCATTTATTCCTTTGCAAAAGCGACCTTAGTAATTTATTTCTAACAAGCCCAATTTAAAAGTTACAGCTGTTTAAATATAGAATGTCATCTATGCTCAACGTACCCCATAGGTGAGGTAAGTTGAGCAAGGGTATGGGGCAAATTGAGCACTTAGAAAATATAGCCAACCTATGGGTTCAATGTTAACTAGACATGGAATAAAATTTCTGTTTGACAATCAACTTTTTATTTATAGACTTTTAGTGACAAAACAACAAAGTAGACTCAAACTAGGATCAGATTCAGTCTCTCTCTTTCTTCTGTTAGTTTTGGTTGCTATTCTAGGGCCTGCCTTTGAGTATGGGCGGACAATTTCCAGGGAAAATAAATGTGTTAGATCAGCCAATTCACTTTCTTTTATATGTCCGCATCTTCCTAAAAAAATTAAGTTCTATATTACTCTTGTTACAAATCGTGGGGATAGTTGAGCGACTATAGCTCAACTAACCCCAACCCGAAATTTTAAAACAAAACATAGGTTATGAAAACACAGTTACAATTATACGCAGAATTTTTATATATATCAAAAGTACAATAAATGTATGCAAGTTTAACACTTACCTAATTGAAAACGGATAATATTTGACTAGAACAGACGAAATATTCCGTTTTACAATTATTTTACTTTTTAGTCACAAAATAAACAATGCGAGCTCGTATCTCACTCGATCGACAAGTCGCCACTGGTGGTCGCGCTATGAGTTCCCCTCCCGCGACCCCTTCTTTTCGCTATTTGATGTCATCGCGTGCGGTGTATAGTTTTCGAGATATTGCGATTGCCCAACTTACACCTATGCTCAACTAGCCCCTCCCTACCCTACAAGGATTTTGCCAACTTCCATGAGACGTGATTACACTAAGATCTATCATCACAGAGGGCACAGAATTCCAGTACCTGCCTACTTCATAATAAATATAGACCCTGTAACGGGTCCCATTGGTTCGTGCGTTGTTGCGTTTTTAGGGTAGCTTTGGATTGGGATTTAACATTCGATTGTAGAGGACACAGGGACAGAAAGTTTTTAAATTGATTTGAATACCTATGATCCTTTTGATCATTCCGATGTTTACCTTTGATGACCTTGAATTTTAAAATAAAGAGCTTACACTAAACACTTGGGTAACAAAAAACTTCAAAAATAGTACCGTGAAACCAAAAAAACAAACGCGCTGCATTTGCGCAAAGTTTGTTTACCGAGACCGACTCCCAAATGTTCCACTATACGCAACAGATATAGAACAAGGTCGCACAATAAAAGCAATCTGACTCATTCGCGAATCGTCCCAAATTAAGCTGACCAACTTACCGAGATACGAGCTGAAGTCCGAAAAATACGTCCTCCAGTCCGACGAGCTGAGCTGAGGGGGATACAGCGGGCCGCGATCAGCGCTGTACTTGCGTTCAAGAACAGGGGAGAACGAGACCGATTTAGGGGATGCGGAGCGCGTGCGCACGGATGCCATCCCTCACGGTGGGGTATATAAGGCGCAACGTATCAAATTATCTTGCAGTCGTGGCTGGACTGCGGCTGGGGGCAGACTGGTTATTTTGGTGTGCGAGTTGGGTTATCTAACCGCGCGCGACGCTCGAGGATACCGCGGTCACACTGCAGAGCTGGCGGTGGCGTGAGACAAGCTATTCCCGTCAGGTGGTCGCTTCCGTCGCCGTATTTCATAACAGGTCGCGAACCGACTTCATTAACCTCTTTACTTACTCACCTGGACAACGGATATAGGGCGGCAGCGTGTCTGTCTACCCGGAAACCACAAATGTCAGGGAAGTGTTAGAGAACAGAGAGCTATATTAAAGACAAAGGCGTCAGTCAGAAATACAAAAAACGTTTCCGTTACAACAGTTACAAATCTATATTCAAAATGTGTAAAAGATATTAACAACATGCGTAACGAAGCAAACCTTACAGTAACAAATTATTATTTATTCATTACTGAATGGCCTGAACTCGTGATTTTGTTCAAATTGAAACAAGATTAATATTTGCTTGAGGGGGCCTGCATCATCTCGAGACATAGCAAGGGAATGATAATAAAGTCCTAAAACATAATAATACGCATATTATTATGTTTTAGGACTAACAATCTTTCCAAAAGCATAACAAACAGCACAAGAAAATATATATGTAGGTATGAAGAATTACGCAACCATTATGTACAAATTCAAAAGTATTCACTTGCACACGTACCTAATGAAGGAACTGATGAAGTGTTTCACAAGTGATGATTTCGTGAGTGTATTTGGCGTGACGTGGGCGGGCGTCGCGCCCTACAACGGCTACAACTACAACTGATCACATGTGTACGTGGGTAAACATAATTAACCCGTTTACGTAAAACGCGTTTTTATTGGGCCTGTAGAGAACAAACTGTCATAAAATCATCATCACTAAACGGCATTAATGGATTTTATTTTGTTTTACTTTTGCTGCTTAGTAATAAAAGTTTTTAATAGAATTTCAATTACGATTACGAAATACGCATGTATTACTTTCCAGACTAGTGAAAGTAAAAGGACAATATAACCAGATTTTTATATAAGATCTAATTAAAACACTATTACTTTTAAAGACCGATCGAAAAAAAATATTACAGCATCAATACTAATATTATAAATGCGAATGTAACTATCTGTCTGTCTGCTACTTTTTCCCGCTTAATCCGCTGAATCGATTTAGTTCCCAATTTGAATCCTAGGAAAGGTAATAAGATTTTTATCCCGATAATACCTCGGTAATGGGCATGGCATGCCTAGATATCATTACCGTGATCGTTCCCTTGGGATATTTTTAATAGGTACATATTTTGTCGTTTTCCGACACTCACTCAGACACGTAGCCGCGAGCAACGAGTACATTTAATAAGAAATATTTTTAAGTGATGGAATATGTTATTAAATAACGGAATGTAAAATGGCGATCGCAAAAATACCTCCGCCTAACAAGGAATAATGTGGGTGGTGGCACTTATAAACTATATTTTTATACTATCATGCATTACCATCGATAAATATTCTAATAACACGTTTAAGGTTAAAAGTTTAATATTCCTTATCGATGGGTTGTAGGCGATCTCTGTAGGCGGGACGCAACACAAGGCCACTATTAATTTTACCCAACATAACTAACAGTTGTTGAGAAATTCTATCGAAGGATCGTTGTACGGTCCGATCAGAAAGATCCATCGACACAACTAAGAACCTATGCCTGGACGGTGCGTCGAACAATGTCAACACAAGTCCGAATGGCTGGCAATCCATAAAGATGACAGTCAATATTCTATGAACGCTTTGTATTGAGGACCTGGTGTATTTCGCAATGGTTACCATACCGAACCGCCGCTCGAACGGACCTGGGTTCGATTCCCAGCGAGGCGGAAATTTGAATGACAAGTTTAAATTTCTGTTCTTGGTTGGTTTGAATAATACACACATTATTGTCTTATGCGTTGACCAAAGCACCTACGAAACAGATAATCATAGTGTAGGGCTATGAGTGTGTAGCGTTATTTATTTATTTACTTACAATTACAATGACATTAATTGGTCAATCACGATTCAGCTTACATACACTGATACACTGGCCACTAACCACTAGCTCCACAGCACACTGGAATCTTAGATGCATAAATGAAAAGATTAAACTAATAGTTCAACATTAAGTTTATATTGTTCCTTGAGACGACACCCACAATTAATTAACAGGCTATTGTGTAGTAATAAATGGACGAGATGAGGCTAATTTATTTCAAGACACAAAAGATATATAACACACTACAAACAATACTATACATTAACGAGATAATGTAAATTAAATTACTGTTTGAGGCTCCAGTTACGACTGACACAAAATAATTACCTACATTAAAACTATACTCCGAGCTGGTTTATGTATGAAGTGACATAAGCCATTGTACAATAAAAAATAAAAATCAGGAGTATTAAAAATAAAGTCAAAATTCTACACGATAATTATTTTAAAAATGGCAATCAAAATTGCCTAAAAATACTCAGAATGTACGGACACGGTGTGCAACTGCAAACGCCTGAAACAGCGGTCTGCGGTACGGCGGCGGGGCCGTACAGGCGGGGTTAAGGACTTTTAGTGGAGTAGTTTAAACCGCGTGCGCTCAGTTTGTCCACACTATGGGTTTGTTATGGATAATTACGTCAAATTTTAAGCACCTTTTTAAATTAGATATTTGGAATGAGAATTGAGTACCTCCTATTATGTAAAGTGACTAAAAAATACCTTTGTATATCAAGTAAGCGTAAGCGACGATTACTATAATTTGTATGTATATACATGTATACACGTCCGATTAACGATACAAAAGAGGCTACGAGAGAGTTGCGGAGTGACGTAAAAGAAATAATTAACGTAATACATTTTTGGAGCATAATGATAGTGAAAATATCGTAAAAGGGTAACCTTTAAGGAAATTATTTTCAATCCCAAGCGGTTTCGCTATACATAAATAATGTTATCGACGTACTTAAGTACTGAGATTAGTATACACACTAGATAATCAGAGATATGGTATCGACGTTCATTATGTTGTCCAGGATGAATTATTCATCGACCAATCAGTCAACATCTGCGTCAAAATTTCACACCATAGCGAGAAGGCCGCGGCACAGAATAACTCTTCATATTTTCGCACTCGACACTGCGACAATATTAATTAACGAATAAACGTTATACGAAGAGACGAATTAAATTCCCGTTCATCAATTAGAGTGGATCTAACGGAGCATAATGAAAGCTGTAAACCAAACAGTCATGTTTTTAAATAAACGAACATTAGAATGGGTGCTGTAGTGGAGATGAAAAAGAGTTTTGTGAAAATTGAGACCTTATAATGAGTAATGGATTAATAATAAGGTATAAATGGATATGGATAAAAACTCATGAAGATTTCATATATTCATGAAGATTATACTTACATAATATATACAAGTATTCCTCTTAATATAATGATAATCCTACTTAGAAATATTCAGTCAAAATTTGAGCTTTTTAGTCCGACAGACGCCAACAGTCCGAAGCTCCGAAGTACGCGTCACGAAGGGTCCTCTGAAAACCAGCGGCTGTCGTTATCCGCGACCTTATGCTGAGTGCGGTCCTGTTTGGTCAGTTAACATTGCTGTACCGTTTTATTTTACTATTTAAACTTAATATGATGTTTTTCTTTGTTTTTGTTTTCTTTTCAATAAGATTGTTACGGTGTGTATACCTACATATAAGGCAAAATAAATTATTCCTTCTTTCTTTTTTTTTCTTTCTAAGATTTAGGTTAGGTTTAAAGACTTTATTCTCACAAAGACTTAGATTAGTCACTTACATGAGAACATTAAATAGATAAACCAAAAAAAAAAAGAAGATTTAAAGACAATAAGCAAATGTACATTTATAAATGGCCTGGTTTTCAGCGGTGATTGCCAACCGAAAGAAATTTGAATAACCGATCTCAAATAAACCCGCAGTCCTAACCACAATATAGACAGGTATTTCTGAGGATTATGTTTAAATGTCTAATGTATCCTCGATATTCAGCCTCAAATTTCAGCCAAACGCTTACTAAGTAACTTACTTACTTAAGTAAAGCGCTTACCACTTTGTGATGCAATCTAAGGAGTTCATAAACAAAGTTAAACGATTTGTTAATAGATACACCAGAACACAAGTAAACTAGATGACACATCCTCACGCCATCTGCTTGAAAAGTACCAATTGAAAGAGATCTGTTACATCCGCATAAAAACTTAATATCGTTCCCGGTTTCTCAGTTCTCATTAATCTGGTTGACGCGCAACCCTTTATGGGCAATTAACAGCAATGTCTCGTGGCGCCAAAACTGTTTCATGAGCTTTTGATAGACTGCTGACATTTCGTTACTACATTGCAACATGTTTGTGTTGGTCTGCACAAATCAAAACAATGGTTGAAATGCCAGATAACGTGACACATTCAGATTGCAATATGTACCTTATATGTTAAGTTATCGACAGTATCGCCAAAACTATTAGGCTCTATATTGGACAGGCTAGATAGTCCAAATATCGTAGCTGGGCATTTCATAAAAATGAAATTGGTTTCCAAGAATAGTTACTAAACATAGCCTTAACACATTTCAAATCATACACATCCACGTTCTAATTAACGTTGAATCCTAAAAAGAGGACAATTTATTGCCAAGCAACTGCCAGCTCTGCAGCGTGAACGGTAACGAACACAAATTGTCCAATTCGTCTCACACACTAATCCGCCATATTAACCGTTTCTAATCAATTCACGACAACAGCGTCAACTGGCACAATTTGTCGCAATTTCAGAACGAAATACGTTAAATCGATCTGTCAAAGTTCGAAAATCGAAAGCACGAATAGCGCGCGCTAGCGGCGCGGTCGGATGGATGTCGTCGCGACGACTGACAGGCTCAGCCGCTGTATCTAAGCGTAACATTCTGTGGGACGGCTTCTAATGATCTTAGTTTCATTGTAGTATAGTGGTTCTAATGGGGGCATGTGGGCGAACACATAGTCCGGTAACGAGCGTCTACTGCAAGGGTCGCAGAATGGTGCGTAGCGGATCTTCTAGGCATTCTCGGTAGCCGCCGCGTAAGGAAATGCAGGACGCGATCGACAGTTTGAGGAATGCAGCTATGCTTCCTTGCCTGGTGTTAAGAAATACGGAGCAATGTTTACAAACTTGTTTGTCGCGTCCACATCCTCCACCGTTCATAATATCCAACTGTAACAACAATGCATTCAACGGTTCTGTTGGCTGTCGCAACCGTAGATAATCCGCGTGTAATCACCTAGACGGTGAAACGTTTCCCATGAGTTTTAAATACACGAAAACGTGAAACAAAATACTAATGACGATGACGTGGAACAAAGCGTAACGAATCTTGTGGCCGTTGCCACTCCCAGAGCCGGCGAAGCGTAGAACGTCGATAAATTAATATCAGTCCAAGAGTGACATAAGGAATTGTGTACTCAAAGCAATGTCAATCGCACAAGGCTATGAACGATACAACATTTTAATGTCTCTGTAGCACTAGCAATACGATTAACAAAAAAGATTCATAAAATTACATACGACGATCACGTTCTTTGGGTTAATAAGGGCCATTATTAATATTCCATCAATGTATAATCTCTGGATAATTTCGTAAGTTAAGTAATACCAAATGAAATGAAGTTATTTTTTATTCGAATTTGGATTTTACAAACATTTTTCTAAAGTCAACTTCAATAAAGCCCTACCGTGAGTAGTCTTGGAAGAACCCTACCTTTAATACTTTTAAACAGTTCCTAGGCAACTTATTGAGGATTATGGACAGATAAAAAATTGAGAAGTTCCGTTAGTTAATTATTGTACTCGTACTTATCCGAGCCCACTCACACAGAGTTTAGTCCGAAGTAGTCCGAACTTAGGCAAAACAATGGCATAAAAATGTAATCATATAAATTAACCAGTTCTTTATTATCGACAGATAATGAAAACCCTTCCGGATCGGGTAGCCAGTGGGCGACCGCTATTTTTGGTAGCTTGTACCGAGCAACAAATTGTAGTACGGGCCTCCGTAGTCGTTAGGAACGACAACACGTCTATAATGTTATGTTCTTGTTTGAGATAATGTAATACATTTGATAATAAAAACAGAGAGAGCCGATCATTAGCGATAGGTTATGGCTCATTATATATTATACATAATCATACTGGTAAGCATAACTTAAACCGAAATCAGTAACTGGATCTCAAATTGAATATTATGGTATGTATCTGTAATTGAAGTCAATCTTGTAGTTGATAAACATGGACCTAATTGTGTAAATGTAACAATATTTGAATTACATTGCATTTTGATATCATTTTTGGCCTAAGTATTAACTGCATTTGCTTTATTTCACTGACCTAAACGTAAATACTAATATAATATACCAATGTACACCAAGCTGATAAATCAACACATCTGATGAGACCTCTTCACGACCAAACTTGGTATGCCGAAGCCGGCAACAATCATCATACAACTCGTATCCAAAAGGCATTAACCCAAACCGAACTTTTGGTTCGGTCTAGAGTTCACTCAATAAAGTTAACATTTACTCACTCGGTCGTAAATCGGTCACCGCCGCGAAGAATGCCTAACCATGATGTAAGTGTTAATTGCTTAAAATGAATGGTAATTGTGTTCATAATGCTCTTAGCTATGGTATACTGAGCAAGTAAAAAATGTATAGCCAATAAATACGAACTTACTACTTGATGAACTGCTAAAAATGATTTATCCCGAACTCTCATTTATTTATTTCTTTATAACAGACTAGCTGCCCCAGCGAACTTCGTACCGCTCTATAATTAATAAACAAATATGGTGACATATCGACAGCAGCGCCACCTACCGGGACCAATTGTGAATCTAAACCATTCTTGGATCCACCTGAAGACACACAAAAAATTTCAACCAAATCGGTATACCCGTCAGGAGGAGTTCAAAGTGGCACTGATTTTATTATACTCGTATACAACTTTTTTCTAATACTTACTTAAATTATTAAACTCGTGATATCTTTCGAATGGAATGTCCGAATTGAATAATTTAAAAAGTTATTTATAGGTATTGAAGCAGTCTTGAATATGAAATAATTTATTTTGATAAGGATTAATATCAAGATACAAATAAAGAGCCTTTTCTAGCGGCGGTATTTCAATTAAATTTTTAAAATAAAAAAAAACACTTATTGTGGCATAACTATAATAGTTAGACATATGCCAACGCGGACTTTATTGTAGATATTGATGTCCTTTATAAAACTGTAGTACATCACTTTGCTCTATTATCCATAGTTTTCGCAGCGCACGCGATGGAAAGAATATTTTAGGTATTTTTTTTACACCTTGGGTTACATTATAAAGATCCCTATTTTTTTTTTCAAAATAAAATTTAGCCTATATTACTCGTAGATAATGTAGCTTTCGAATGGTGAAAGAATTTTTAAAATCGGTCCAGTACTTTTTGAGTTTATTCGTAACATACAAAAATACAAATCTTTCCTCTTTATAATATTAGTGTAGATGCTTGTAGTACTTACAGCTCACAGCTAGCATACTACAAGCCTATTACTAAAATGTAAGTATGTCCAACCTCAAAAGTATAGTACATGCGAGTTCAGGATAAATAAGAAATACCTGTCAATTGCATGAATGATCAAATATTTGTATCTTCATAGAACCTCTCATGATTAAGATTTAATTAAATTTATTTCAAGAGTGAATAGAATTTTACTAATTACATAAATGACCTTTACCACCTACTACCATAGCCACTTTTTCATCTGCTGGCTTGCATCGCTCTCAGCCGATTGTAGCCAAGCATTCACTTATAATGAGTAAAAAAATTGAAGCCTCAAAAATATGATATGCAGAATGTGCTTCCCTGTGAAATGCCTAACCAGTTTTAGTATCAGTTCAGAATGGGCTTAAGCAGGATACATCAACACTGACAAGTCCCAGAATGTGAAGTTATTGAGAAGCTTTGATTATTCATGGCCGGCTTATACAATATATTGGGCGGGTACCGCGGGATTCACTACATAATTTATGGTCAATTGTCTTTTATGCTGTAAACTTTGGAGCTTATAGAATAGCGCTTGGGTGTTGCGTGCGCTGTAAATATTATATTTGTGGTGGTCGGTTGGTTGGTGGTCTATCTGTCTACCCTATCTGGGAACCGTTTTTTCGAATTCCTAAACGCAAAAGGTTAAATTAAATGATGGCGATTTTTTGGTGAGTGTAGCTAGTCATAGTATAATTAAATATTTAAAAAAGGCTTTTGAAATTCAATGTCTGTGCTTTGACCGTTGAGATTTCTCGTATAAAGTATAATATCTCGTATATCTGGTTGCGTAAGTCAGGTATTGATGAAAGTAAGTTAAATGAAAGATTTAATGTCTGTGAGTTACCTGTTGAGTTCCCTTATCTGGAGCCAATTATGATATGAACAAAGTATCAGGTTATGCTTATCCTAAAGTATATTGTCATCGAATTTAAAGTTAAATGTAAAGTTTAAACTCCGTAGGAAAAAAGGGAAGTATTTCTTATTGCTTGCAACATTTGACCCAAAACTATTATAATAATATTTATATTATTATTAAGTATTAGAATGACATACTCAGAACTGTGATAACCAATTATCTACACTAATAAACATTGCAAGTTTATCTCGATATCCGGCAAAACTACAAGTCCGATGGAAAAAAGTTTAATGGCAAAGTTGTAGCTAATAAAAAGATCCCCAACTTTTGTATTTTCCACTTTTTCACATAACCTCAAAATGTATGTGGAAAATTCAAAAAACAAATTTTTTGTTTTTTTATTTTTATCTTTGCCAAAACATATATTTTTTCACGATATTTGGTGGAAACTTACCTTTTTTTTGTCCCAAACACTACTTTTTTTTATTTAAAATCTTTACTTTTGCACCTTATATTGACTTAATATCGAAAAATTACAATCAAAAATTCTCGCGTCAAAATATCTTTTTGTTTACAGTCGGTTGGATTTTTGTTCGTTGATATCTCTACTCTTTGACTGTTAAAAAAATATACATTACTATGGTAAATTTTATCAGAGAATGCGCTTTTACTGCGACTAAATCTGGGACATTTAGAAGAAGAAAGCCTAGAAAGAAGGAAGTGGAAAGAAATATTATATTACCTAAAGTTCAAAACAATTGAAGCCGTAATGTTTTTGCGTTTTTCTACCGTGCCGCAAATAGTAGATACCTACGCTATATCAATCATGTTCACATTTTTTATGTCTACTGCACTATAATTAAAATGCTATAAAAACCGGCATAAAGGACACTAGCAACAAATTGCAATTTAATTATTTTTATAAAGTGAATTATTTATTAGTTAGTTAAGTGCAGGTATTATGTGACACTGTAGATAGGTTACCTACTACGCATTATGTTGCTATGTTAATTTTACTAAACAGTACAAAGTTATACTTGTCTGTTTGTTAGCGATAATCTCAAAAACCAAAACAAACATTTTCATGCGGTTTTAGCAATATAATTCACGATAAAAAATTAGTTAGGAATGGGGTAAACATGAAAATATAAACAGATATCGATTATTTACATGTACGTACATGTATGTACAGGTATTAAATTATTAATTACAATTATTTACAACACCGTGGTAGAGCATGCTCTAGCTACACCTCAGTTATGACGAGACCCGTGCTCAGTAGGTACTGGGCCATTAATAGACAGATACAACTATTGTGTTTCCCAAAGCTAAGTGACGACGTGTTATTCGTTATTTATAAAGAATTCAATAAACGAAAATTATTTAAAGATATCATGTGGGTATTTTTAACGCAAATCGATAAGAAAACTACTCACCGGCCATTTTAACGGGAACAGCGAACACACTGATACAATATTCAAATAACTATGATCAAAATACACTATCCACAGTTCGTAGTACTACACAGCCGAATGATTATTCCCGAATATTCGAAAGGGGATCTGTTCACCCAAATCACAAGCCATATGTTTAGTGTTTACCAGCCGTGCGGTTATTGGCTGTCGATGGAATTCATCTAATCATCCAGTCTCAGGAGTGAATCATAGCGCTAACTAAACACTTCCATATATTTCACACTTACGTCTATGTATGGACTAAAACACGTATTACATCGCGTGAAAAGAACACTCTAAGCTCATCTTTAATTACTTTTTTTAACACAATTAATATTTTGATTGTAATTTTTATTTCGGCAGCAATTACATGAAATCCAGAACTATTCAACGATTTACCGGTGAAAATAATTGGAATATTAATGCTACAGTGGCTACAGGGCTACAGATTTAAATATTTGTAAACCCATGGAATGACTTAGCGTGTACAGAGTAATGTAAATTCACCTTTGACTGGGGTTGGAGAGGTGCGTAAGTGGCAATGATATTTTGTCTGGAGTGGGTGGGACGCTATGCACCGGTTATTGCACTCGTGACGTCAAGGGTTACAATGCGACTGAGATATTGATCGCCCACGCATACGTCCTATAACGTACAATCAACAAATTATCCTTTAAATTTAGAAATAAAATTTAGTATTTTTAAGTTATATATAATGAACATTTAATACTATATAATGCAGCTTACTGCAGCTATGTAACAAAATATAATTTATGTTCTTAATTATATGAAATGAGCGCCCTCTGTTATAACTCACGCGTACTTCTAGAGCCGTAGAGGTTTTCCTTGGCGGGCTCTACGAAAAGTTTCCGCGCTACGCTCGTAGATGGCGTAGTATTTTTTTAAATCTCCGCCTCTAAAGTTCATTTTGGAATCTAATATTTTCGCGCAAAGTAAACAGTATATTTTTAAATTGACTCATTAAAAACAATGTATAAATACGTTACTTTTAAATAATAGAATCTAAAATAACACCGATACGCCGACGGGAACGACGCGGGCGGCAGTTCTTCCTGTGCGAACGAATGTTTTGGACATCAAAAATAATAACAGCGAAATGTATTCTGTTGAAAAATGATGACTGGCCTTTTGACACAATCTAATAATAAGTGGCGACGAAAATAAAAGGTGGCAGGAAAAACGTTTGGCGTTAGAACTGCGCGTGATGAGGCCATTCACCGGATATTGTTCAGCAGGCGGACTCGTGAACACTGCGAACTGTCTCTTGGACTTGTACATGTTGCCTTGTAATATTGTATTTTTTAAATTTATTTTTTATGGAATTAAGGTAGCAAACGAGCATGCAGCATGTTTGTATCATCCCTCATTTCACATCTCCTTCGGGGCTGATTTTCTGAAAACACTGTAACAGGCAACAATTTTTCTAACCAGATTTTTAAATGTTGACGGATTATCATCAAACACACGTTAAGCTTTTACCACCTTCCTCTTTGCCTTTGGTGTTTAAAAACACCTAATTGTTATTTTCATAATTCTACGAATGACAGGGGAGGAATACCAAATTCCGTTCGTAGCTGACCTCTCCTACTAATAAATTACCTCCCTGAAATGTTTTTATCTACATAGCTCCAATAGGTTTACAAATTTTATGTTTAATCAGTGAGTGAGTATCCTTTTACTTTTATATAGATTAATCACGTCATAGAACTAGCTCGTTGCGCATAGAGCATGTTCCATAGTAGCTAATGTAGTTATTAATGGAGAGTCATTTACCACAATAATGGCACTGTGATCAGTAAAACCCGATCAGTTCTAATAGGTATTGTTTTGAAAGTGCTAAGGAGTTTATTTAGCAGTCTTTTCTTCAATATCTTTTGAAACCGGTAGAAGCAATATAATAAAGATTATAAATATATTGATAACTAGCTACCTAGTACACACAGCGAAGCCTATTCGAACCGAAAAGTGTCGATGTCGGAAAAATTTGAATACCTTCATATAAAATGCTTCGCCAATAGACCACCAGTTGTCTTACCTGACACCCACAAGTGGGAACGGGGCGTTAGACGTGCCATAATGCTATTAGTGTCGTTAAGTAATGTAAATAGCGTTGGGTTTATCGCGTGCCATTTCGGTTTAGCGGGCCCGCCGGCGGTAGCCCAGCCCCGCTACATCAAGGTTAAAGTTTATCGTAATAGGATCATTCCATTTGGTCGTTGCTAATTTAATACCCAGAAGCGAAATATTGCCGGAAATACCACAAAGCTACGCGAGTAAGTATTCAAATTGTACATAGAATTGAGATAAACCTCAACATTATCTCCGCCAACAATAAGATGTTAGTTTCAACCCTAAACGCAAAGTGGATATTATAAGATTATTTCTGTCTGTCTATGGCATCGTAGCTTCTTAACAGATTACCCGATTCTTTCGTTGTTGATGTAGATACCGTCCAGATAAAAATAAATGAAGGTGTATCGTAAGCCTACAAGACACTTGAAACTCAAGCGAGTCCTATACCCAACAACATGGTTGAATGGATTTACTCGCATACACTCCAACACTCCATATACCATTAACCTGGTACTAATAACTATAACTTTGGCCGTATTGTGTCTGCTTAGATCACTGGCCCTAACCCCCATTCAGACAAATCTCACCCCAGCATTTAGTGGCTGACCCAAGCAAGAAGCTTGGGTCAGCCACTAAATGGTCGTATTCTAGCTGGGAACTTGGAGCCAATACTCCTTTCATTCTCCTTCCATCTTTCCTGTCCAAATACGCATGGGAGACGACTTTGGTGTTACTGAGGTCGATGGACGAAGGTGACAATTTACAATCTGATGATTCAACTTACTCTGCTCGTTGTCTGTTATTTACATAAAAAATAATACCTAGTTATCATTTAACAATAGGAGAAGTGTCCAAGCTGTATTTGATGTGAGTCGTGAAATGTCTTACAATTGTGCCGTCGCATCACGCGCGTGCAGGAAGGTTAATGCCTCCATAACACCACCACGTGAGCGTTCACTAATGCTAATATAATTACACGCCACAAGAAAACTTAACGATTTTCACACACTTTCCCAACTTTCTACAATCATAACTGAATACTGACGAGTGAGTCCCATCCGTTCATCGCTTTGCATCGACACATTGTCATTGAATGTTTTTCCTTGTAATTGAATTATTGCTTATTTACCGTCCAATCTATGTAACAAGTTGTCAGTCACAAGGCAGTTAACATCATGATGATTGTTACAGGTAACAATGGGTTGTTTAAGTTAGCTTTCTTCACTTTCTATTACAAATAGTGAACGCCACGTTACAATTATCGAGATGTGATGTGTGAGATTGAGATGTGATAAATCGATTGTAAAACTTACAGAATCGAGTCAGTTTTAGGATATCTTAGAAGAGTGGCAGCCAGGCGAGTAAAATACCTTACGACCATCATTATGAGCACCGTCGGCATTAAACAGAGCCGAATAACGACTAATAAGAGATTCAAATTAATTTAACATACAATAATAAATAATCTATCCTATAATGTTATCATCAATGCCAATATCGTTCTAAGAGATGAAACAAACTCAGCAGAATTAGATATTGTACGTTAAGAATGACTTCGTTTTAGTTGAAGAAAAGGAGGTACTTAATAAAAGAATTTCGTGTCTTAATTAAGGCTGTTTAGCAGAATCTTTTAGATTGCATGATATGAATTGAAATCTTAATCAAAACAAAGAATTAATATTGAACTGATAAGAATGAATATCAAAGCTTCAGTACAGTAAGAAAAGAAAAATATTGAAGCAGGTACGGAACACATAAGATACAGACACATTGAACATTGCCAACTAATTGGCGCTCATCCAGACTCAGCAATGATTTCAATGCCATTGACCTATCATGTCACAGATTATATCATTGTAAATACTGTTATTCTCAATTAATTCTAGAGATTGCAACTGTTGCTTTAGCGAAGGTAAACAATAAATGCACTAGTTGATATGTCAACAAATTTCCGATCGTGAGAAGAAAGTTCACTTCAATTTGTAACGATTAAGCCACTGAACGGATCGGATCTATCCTAAAACTGAAGATTCAACACGTTAAGAATCATCGTCAGTGACCATTGCAGAATGCGGACAAAGGACCAACTTGTAGTCTACAAGTGACTAAAACAACGTCGGCAACGATCGCAATTGGACTAGATCGATCAGACTACAAATTACGACGATAAACAGCACGCTTGGCAGGACATGAATTATCTCACATTACTAAGCAATTTTCTCACGAAATGTCATTAATTATGTATTAATCAAATCTTCATATCCTTTACTTAATCAGTAATGTGTTGTTGTTCACCTTTCCGTCATTCCAGAACATAACACAATTGCAACGGTGCTTGGTACAAAGATAGAAACAACTTCTAAACGACTTGTAAAAATGTAAAATAAAATCTAAAAACATTCGTTAAAAATAATTAAAACAATATATCTCTTGACTCATAAACACTAGCGAAGACACAATCACAAGATAATTTAAAATACGCACAGTGACTCCTCTCTTTGTAGACGAAATTAGTCCACGGTACTTTAGAATTTTTTCAATAACTAAGAATATAAGTGACATTTTGCTGTTGTAAACTCTAATAAAAGATCAGTTAAAAACTATTTATGAACCCATCATTTTGTGGTGATACATAATTATGTAAATTTGGTAAGATTTACGAGTATGCAGGCATGCGCCATCGTTAGGCAAAATAGCGTCAACACAAACACAACACACACACACACACACAAACCTAAAGAATAGTGGGATTCTACGTCACTTGGAGAAGTTTTTACTGGAGTATGTTCGAGAAATGCACGTCCTCGATTTTTTATTATTTTTATTACAATATCTTAAACGTTTTCAGAATAATCATATAGGTAAGTATATCATATATCAGTCATATCGAATACTGCCCAAATGTTTAGGAATTTGTTTCTAAGTAAAGCGGATAACACCTTTTGGTAGTTATTATCATTGAAAAATTATCTATTGTTAGGAACTCAAACCATTTTTGAGTTCAGCTCAAGCTAAGATATCTTGCGGTATATCCTCGTGAATAATAGATGATGCACCAGCGTAGTCGCTTGGCCATGCACCACTCAGTATAATCTTTGGCTTAGCAAGAATTGTTTAAACCAGGTCAGACAATTAAATTGGAATGAAAATAGAACCGACTGACTAGACAGTCCCTGTCCAAGTACTCATACTTACTAACAAACTAACCAACTAATGTTCTAACACCGTCTGCTGACAGGACTAACCACCCCAGTCCCCATTTGAGTGTTGTTCTGGGTCGGTCACAGTTGTCATGGGCGACAGCGGTACGGTGGTGCTGCATGCTCGTTTGTTACCTTCATTCCATAAAAACAAAAAACTAAAACAGAAGATGCATATCCGACCATTCTATTGCTTGCGATATAGGCGTCGCTTACTCAAAGGAGCTAATTAAATCCTAAATCGAACCATTGTAATATGTGAATCATACAGAGATAGACAGACGAATAGAAATGAAAAAATACAGCTATAAATAGAACACTAGTGTGTGTTGAAATAATTTGTTTACAGACCTCGATTAAAATGGTACCTATTAAATATCAGACTTGAATAAATGTACCTAGTTTTTGGTACAAAAGTTATAGGACATAATTATAAATAGAGGTAGGTACAGCTACAGATACAATCGTGTGAATTTTAAAGTGCGAGTGCAACCGACCAGATGTGGGGAGCCATATAGGGAACCCATCGAGACTGATGGCCTTCCGTGGAATGGTGAATCATCGAGCCTTTCGCGGTCACACACATTAGCCCTCGCGGCCATGCTCCGAGAAATATAACAAAAGTTTATATAATTATGATGCGTCATAATATTATGATCGGTGTCCGTAACTAAATGTAGGTAATTCAAATTTTAAAATAATAAGTTAAAATATAGCAAAAGTTTAGGGAATTAAAAGTTAAATTAACCATTTAATTTCCTAAGTAGTCGGACCCAAGGTTAAGTAGCTTCTTATCTACAAGAAAGGAAGTGACATGAACTATATCTGTGCAGGAACATAACTATTGGAGGTGTTATTGAGGGTTTACTTAGTAATAAAAATCAGCACCATAGTAATCATCCTAATCCATCGATGTCATAGCTGAGACCTACTCAGGTACTTAAGTCTACGAGGTACCTCTATATCACTAAGACAGGACTTCCCAACCGGGGGTGGGGCACGCCCCCCTTGGGGGGGGGGGGCGTAGAGAAATTTCAGGGGGGCATACCCCATACCATACCATATCCATAAAAAAAAACTGTTTAACGCGTATGTAAATTTACAAGCCACCACACGACGTGTGACGCGCGACGAAATAATTGAAATACATAAAAAACAAATACACAGTCATACGAGTAGCTACCTATGTAGATGCCTCTAATAAAGGTACAATACGATTTCTCAATGAAAAGGCAACGTAAGTAATAATGTATTTTTTATAAACGAACCTCGATTCCACATGTAACCATTATGTCACTCGTCACCCGACCTTCCCGAGGTCAGCTTTTAATAAAAACGAGTCAAGTTTATCCACGCTGACACCGCGCCCAATGAAAACAGGTTTCCACGTATAAAATGTGTAAATTCTTTAATTCGTCACCGCCACGAAATATGTCAAGGTGGACACAAGACAATTTCATTGAGGGGAGTTATTATTTATTGAGGTTATTTTTAATCGTGGTATTTAAAAATGTATTTATAAGACTGAATTAACAAATTATAAGGTGTAGTAAAATTAAATTTTATATAGTTAAATAAAATGAAAACCGGACGGAATACATACATTCCCACTTTATGTTCAAAGGACGAATACAATGACATTTTAACTATGGGTTAATCAATACAGATTAGTTAGGTCAGCACGCATGGCCGGTCAAGTATGCAGAGCTAATTGAAATTAAACATTATGTTAAGACCTATAGAAAACATTTTTCAACCAATCAGTCTGTGCCTCCACTAATCCGCAATGGAGCAGCGTCGTGGAATATGCTCTAGGTCTCATCAAAGAACAGGAGAGATCCGTTCTCTGTAGCGAGCCATTAATGTTCTGATGCTAATCAGTGAGTAGAATCGCTAGAGAATAGAAAAGAAAACGAAACATTGCGAAATCAAACATCCTGTAAGAACCTTGAATGTCAAGCAATACGACCATGAACTGTAAATGAATCAGAAACTTAATTCGAAGATGGAAACCACAAAGTAACTATGAATCGTGATATAAAGCCAGGAAAATGACCTAATAACTGCTCTTTGAATCATGGACAGGACAGCAAGAAACATATGGCGTTCGTCCTTAACTTGCAACACTCACGTGCAACCTTGCGACGACTCTTATTAAAGTTACGCTTTAGTGACATAAATAAAACATTACGACAATTTAAACTCCTAGCCACGTCAATGCAATTAATGTACAGAGCAATAATGAATTTAGAGCTAATTAAGTTAATAATTTATCGGTTAAAGTTATCTAGAGTTCATTTAAGGATAAATAACGTCTAAAAATAACGTTGTCTGATTGACAACTGAGAATTTTCGAGTATGCAATTAAATTAAGATACATGTCTAAGATAGTTATTATCGAATTTGAATCTGAAATTTACTTTAATACAATGGACAAGACTTAAAAAATATTCAAAATATTTCTATTAACATCGCAAAACCCGTTAAGTAGGTATTCTTAACAGATTAGTATAACTTGCCGAATCTGCTATTACCTACTTAATATTTGATTACAGATATATTTCTATATTATACCTAACGTTTTAGTATAAACTGTTCAATAAAATTCAAACAAGCCTTTTAATGATAAAATACTCGTAAATTTGCAAATAACATCGCTAATGCCTTTCGACCTACCAACCATTCGTGGAGGTGAGCGGCAGTGGTACTAAATTAGGTACATTACCGATTTCATAGACAGAGTTAATTAACTAAGCACAGTATGGCTTCTTCGAATCGCCTGAAATGGTTTTCGAAATAGCTTTAAATTACTTATTGAACTAAAGATCATGCATTTGAGTCTAAATAATGATGATATCAAATCAATCACGCATTCAAATCGACATTCCTTTTGATATCAATTGATAAATTTTAATTTTAGAAATAACTTTAATATGAAAAAATAAATTATAAGTATTAAACTGATAATAAAAAGCATAAAGTTTGAAATTTGAATTATAAAAGTTAAAACCGAACGCCTAATAAGGTAATAGGAGCAATCACAGGAACGCGTAGGCGATCGCAATGGCATTCAGCGTGGCCTTCTAAATGCATTTAGAGCGAGACAACCGGCTTGATGCAGCAGTCTGCCCACGGGAACTTGTCTGCCTAATGCATAACAAATCTGCAAGGGGTCAGGTAAAAATATAGTTACAGTGAAGTGGAATATTGGGCCAATTCTACAGGGTATACCAAGGTATAGAAATGAGTTAAGTATACACACACCACAGCAAGAGAAAATATGTATAGTTGACACAAACATACCTATGATGAACTATGAGTTAATTAGAAAAAGTTACAAAAATACTCTTGTATTTTTGTAACTAAACTAAACAGAAATTAGACTAGGAAGTAAGGTAGTTTTGAACTAAGTTCATGAAAGAAGTTAAATAAAGAGCCTTGCCTCTAGAGATAGGCAAGGAATTCCAGAGGCAGAATGCTGTTGCAATAAAAGAGTTATGGAAGAAGAGGAAATTTGTGTGAGGGAGTGAGAATGTATACAGAATGCAGCGGGAATGTATACAGTACATTTATAGTATATATTTTATAGTTCTAAAATATTAACTTAGAATTCTCTTTTCTGATAGAAATAATATGGCAATAATGAAAAAATAAACGATAACGTTTGAAATACCTTTACGCGTTCTTAATTTCTCCAATAGAATGGATCGTAAACATGGCGATGCAATAAAAGTTGGCATTTCATTCCCCACCCACGAAGCCATTCGGGAATAGTCCCTGGAGTCGTAAAGCGTGCAAAGAAGAACCGCAAACTGATGCTAATGAAACCAAATTAACCTGACACACAACAATCGCGATGACCTCACCCCGAGCCCGATTAACACGTGAGCAAAACAAACAACTCCTTTGTAGTGTATTACATGCGGACTATATACAGATTACTGCACTACGGTCATCTGATAAGTTAATTACTTCTTTAAGCACATGCTTGTGTAACGTTTAAAATTAGTCTGATTATAAAAAACTTCAAACTTCATTCATTCAATGTTAATTAATGACATCATGATGTGATATGATCATAAAAAGGAATAATGAAGAATCCTTGAAGCGTCACATTTAGCAACATCAATCAAATGAAAAGATCGTTATGACTATTTATTCATCACGTCTCCTAGTTATATACTGAGACACGACAAACACAACCAAACAAGCTAAAAATATGTTGGCAACGGACACTACAATTACAAAACAGAAGAAGTTCAGTACATCTACACAACATTAGATCACACAACAAAAAGTAAATAAACACGCAATGAAAGAGCTATTCACTACGAATGCAATGCACTCTTGAGCACCTTATAAAAATAAATATGCCGGATGAATAAACGAAACCGAAAGTAAACGTAATCATTTGTAAAGAAAACACGCACCGTTACGGTACACTACCTCACGTAGTAAATACACAAGTAAGCCCAAGTATAACGTCGTAACAAAATTAATTACCTGGATTAGATTAAATTAAACTAATTATATTTGTACTCACAGCCCGGCGATATTCCGTTCTCCTTCATCGCGCAGCGGAACGGGTAATAGGTGCCGGGCAGCACCTTACCGTACATTGTCCGATCCATCTTCGGCCAATCACGAAGCTGATTTTAAGAAAAATCACACCCACAGGTCCAACAACCACGTTCAGCGCACCATAATCACAGCCTACGTATTATCCGAGTAAATCTCGTCCTACGCTGCGCGTAAACGCAGGATACACTTTGCAGTCATATGTAAATAATATTGTTGATAGTAGCACAAGTTCAGTTCACTTCAAGGGCAGGAATTCACTGAAACCACTATCGGAAGTATCGACGCAGCTGGTCATATCGGATTATCGATGTTTCGGTATCGAGGATTGATAACGTTGTGATAAGTGATAACGCAATGTCAAGAGAACGAGGTCGCGGTCTCGCGGCTGCCCGCTTGGTGTGCACCGAGCACAGCATTCGTCAACGCGTCCCAGTCACAACTAAAGTCTCGTGTGGTGGCGAGCGTTACCGGCGCCGGCGCACGCCACTCCAGCCAAGCCGGCTGGAGATTATTTATAAGTGGTCACAAATCAAGTGCATTCGTCAAAATCGAACAATTGTCCCAACATCGTGAATGGAATTTATTGCAAAAACACGCCACGTCGTGAAAATTTACGATTCTTACATATCACCTTTGAGCATACGTAATACCTATAAACAATTTCCACCGCATTACACGGTCTCCGTACATAATTCTAGTACTAACGTTTGTCTCGAGGCAGTCGTTATTTATGAAGGTATTATTGTGCAACTCCCACGCAGCAAAGGGCCAAGAGTCAAATGTAAATTAAAGGTGCTTTCTAGAATGATTTGTTACGCGAAACTAATAAAATCATTTAAACAATAACCTATTTGAATGTACTATCTCATATATACAAGACTGAACTGAAACGATTGAATTTCCATTTACCAAAAAAAGTTACGTATAATAACCATATTAATTAATATACCGATAGCTCCGACCGCCTAATAAATTGTATTTCTTTTAAGAGGGGGTATAAAGCAAAATTGGCAATCTTAGATTCAATTTTTACAGTAGTAGATCAGGTTTCTAGAACCTGAAGAAAAACATAGTTCTACTTCATTATATTATTGAGTGCAAGATCTAAGCAAAAACAGAAAAAAATAAAATTTTCTCGATAGAAAAAAATCACAAAGTTAGGTCTAATTTTTCACTTAAATCAATTTATTTTCAATGTGGTGCATATTTTAGAGTCAATATTTTAATATATTATGCTAATTAGTATCACGGAGGGATTAGATTAGCGATTTCAAAATCAAATCTATAATTTACGAATTATTAAAATAAAATACATTTGTAGGATTTTGAGTATTTTGACATGCTCTGTTTCATTAATCAGTCACCATTGCTCCATTGAGACGGGAAGACTGCGTCAGTCTTCTCGACATGTGAAATTATTTTTTGGTGTACATTTGTGACTGAGAGCGTAGTTTTTATTACAAAAACAATAATTGTGTGTGTGTGAACTAAAGTTAAAAGACACTAAGATCCAACATGGGTAACAAACGGAATAAAATCAACATTAAAAAGGGATCATAGAAAGCTGAAAATTCAAGTCATGGCTAGTTGTCAGAGGTAAGTTGACAAGTACTATTTCATATTCAAAATTAGACCTTATTGTTTTAACTTTTGTGCTCACAATACAATGTTGATGTTGATGTTTGATCGCTGAAGCAGCATAGTATATACGATAAATTCACATTGTATGTATTGTCACAGCCGTGGGTAGGGGATGGGAAAACATAAGGCCGGCTTCAATAGATGATGTTTAATTTCACTGTAAAAAGGTAACACACGCGACACGGTACTATACACTTTATTGTACACTTTACTACCCTTCACACGTCACTTCACACTCGCGACACTGTACTGTGAAACGGCACTTCACTTCCTATATCTTCTTCCCACTGGCGCGCTTCCCGACTCGCTACCAAGACTCGACTGACTCTGCCTTGGCCGGAATCGCCTTATATACCACCAATTTCAATCATTCCAAATTCAAAGGTTTTCTTTTAATTTAGCGTCGAAAACATTTTATAAATTCTATTTTCAAATTTTCTTTTTCTTTTATTTTATTTTATTTCTAATTTACGCGACACTGCCCCCTCTCAAGACATGATCGTCCCGATCATCGTTGCTTCCGTGATATCGTGCCAACCGATCCACATGTACGATCTTTGGAGGACTGCGAGGAGTACGCTGAATTCGGAGAGTGACGTCGTTGATCTTAGTCACAACTCTATAAGGCCCTTCCCAACTCGGTTGAAGCTTCGGAGACTTCCCTTTTCGTCTAACGGGGTTATGTAACCAGACCAGGGTTCCTTCTTCAAAGCTAGGACCGTTGGCCCGTCGGTCGTAGCGGGTTTTCATTCGTTCGCTGGCCTTATATCCTGCTTCTCTGATTTGCTCATACACGTCAACCATCTTGTTCCGTAGTTCGCTTGCGTAGTCAGTTATCTCTTTTGGTGTATCCGGTGGAGCACTCGAGAGCAAATCGGCTGGCAGTCGCAGTTCTCTTCCAAAATTAGCATACGCCGGAGTGACCGTTGTGGTCTCATGAACCGCAGTCCTATAGGACATGAGAAACAGTGGAATATACTCGTCCCAGTTCTTCTGATGATTATCCACCACTTTTGCCAGATGCCGTTCCAACGTTTGATTAAATCTCTCAACCATTCCATCAGATTGCGGGTGATAAGGCGTCGTCCGAGTTTTATGTATTCCCATCACTTTACAAACTTCTTGAAAAACTTGCGACTCAAAGTTCCGTCCTTGATCACTATGCATCTCCAGTGGTACGCCAAATCTGCAGAACACTTCAGTAACAAGCTTCGTTGCCACGGTGATAGCCTCCTGGTTGGGTAGTGCAAACGCTTCTGGCCATTTCGTGAAATAGTCCATCACTACCAAAATGTATCGATTTCCAGCATTCGTGACTGGAAACGGTCCAGCTATATCAAGAGCCACTCTTTCCCAAGGAACCCCAACATTATACAGCTTCATTGCACCCCTGCTTCTAGTCTGCGGTCCCTTAACGGCTGCACAACTCTGACACCGCCGACACCAGTCTTCCACATCGTCACGGCAATGCAACCAGTAGAATCGTTCTTTGATTTTGGTGAGAGTTCTTCTTATTCCCAGGTGTCCTCCCGAAGAACCGTCGTGGTAAGTCGTCAACACCTCGTTCACTTTTGCTCTTGGAACCACCATCTGAAGATGACAATCTTTGCCTTTAGGAGTCTCCCACTTGCGGCAGAGCAATCCATTGTGGAGTACCAGGCTTTCCCACTGTGCCCAGAGACTCTTCGTGGCCGTACTGTACTTGGCCACTTCTGACCATTTCGGCTTAGGGGTTCCACTTTCCAGCCAGTCTAGGAGCGGTTGAAGATCCTTATCATCCTTTTGGGCTCTTCTCATGGTGTCATTGCTCCAATTTGGATCGATAGAATCCGTTTGGATAAGTTGAATTTTTATTTCCTCTTTCTCCTCTTGCCGACTACAATGCCTGCAGTCTTCAGAGCATGGTCTTCTGGACAGGGCGTCTGCGTTGCCATGAGTTCTTCCACCACGATGTTCAATCTCAAACTCATACTCCTGCAGTTGCTCCAACCATCTGGCCACTTGTCCTTCGGGATTCCTGAATTCCAGCAACCATTTTAATGCGGCGTGATCCGTTCTTACTAAGAATTTACGACCGAGCAAATATTTCTTAAAATGTTGCAAGGTCTTTACGACAGCCAACAATTCCCTGCGAGTTACGCAGTAATTCCTTTCTGGCCTTGATAAAGATTTGCTGAAGTAGGCAATCACAACTTCCTGATCTCCTCTCTGTTGAGAAAGAACACCTCCAATTCCAGTGTTACTTGCATCAGTGTCCACGATAAATCTTCCCTCTGTGTCAGGATATCCGAGAATAGGTGATTCACATAGACACATTTTGAGATTCTGGAAAGCTTGCTTGCAGTCTTCGTCCCAAGAAAATGCTCGTTTCTCTTCTGTTAGGCGATGTAATGGCTTAGCTATGTCAGAAAAACCTTTGACAAAGCGTCGGTAGTATGAGCACAGACCTAGGAAGGCTCTCACTTGCGACTTATCCGTCGGCGCCGGCCAATCTTTAACGGCACTTATCTTGGATGGGTCAGTTGCAACACCTCGCTCCGATATAACATGTCCCAAGTAATCCACTTGACGTTGAAAGAATGAACACTTCTTCGGACTCAGCTTCAAATTTGCGCCCCGTAGCTTTGTGAACACACTTTCAAGTTTCTTGAGATGATCATCAAAATCACGCCCCATTATGATGATATCGTCTAAATAGACTAAGCAGGTTTCTCCCAGCAAACCTGCCAGCACATGTTCCATCAATCTCTCAAATGTAGCAGGCGCGTTGCATAATCCAAATGGCATGGTTTTGAACTGCCATAAGCCTTTTCCAGTCGAAAACGCAGTTTTTTCCTTGTCTTTGGAGTCCATTTCAACTTGCCAATATCCACTTTTCAGATCAAGGGTGGAAAACCACGTCATTCCACAAAGTGAATCCAGGGTGTCATTGATTCTGGGCAATGGATAACTGTCCTTTTTCGTTGCATCATTCACTCGCCGATAGTCCACACAAAATCTGGTCGATCCATCTTTCTTCTTCACTAATACAATCGGTGAACACCATGGACTTGACGAAGGTTCTATAACGCCGTTCTTCCTCATCTCCAGAATCATGTCTTCAACTTCTTGCTCACGAGCAAACGGAACAGGTCGCGGTCTCTGTCGTATGGGTGCTATATTACCCGTATCAATTTTGTGTTTCACCAAATCAGTTCTGCCAATGTCTTGGTCGTTTTTCGAGAAAAGATCGGTATAACGGAATAGAAAATTTCTTGCTTTTATTAATTGCAGCTTAGTAAGATTATTTTTACATTCTTCCAAAAGCTTTGCCACATTTTCTTCTTGACTCGGAACTCTTCGCTGTTGTCCTTCTTCGCACTTCCTTAGCCAGGCCACCTCATCACAGGTTCCGACAACCGTTCCCTTTTCCACTGTTTGTTCATCGTCATCAGGATTGAATACAGGTACCATCGTAACACAGCCGCTTCCCACTAAAGTCCTGGCCGGTATCCATGGTGAGCCCACGACTCCTCTCTCTATGATGGCACATTTTCGCTGTATTCCTCCATCGTTCTGCGGTAGTCTAACAGGAACTAATGTCTGAGATCTTGGTTTTAGGATGGTGTCCTTCAAACATAGCACTTTTCCGAAATTGCCCCCCTTCATTGGAATTTCATCATTTCCATGTTTTAGAACGCCTTGTTTCAAGTCGATGTTGCATTGATGATTTTGTAAAAAGTCCAAACCAATAATGCAGTCATCAGATATGTTCGCTATAATGACTTTTTGCCAATAAAGTGTGTCACCAATCTTGAT
The DNA here is from genome assembly GCA_905404295.2 of Ochlodes sylvanus. Classification (NCBI taxonomy): domain Eukaryota; kingdom Metazoa; phylum Arthropoda; class Insecta; order Lepidoptera; family Hesperiidae; genus Ochlodes; species Ochlodes sylvanus. The sequence goes on along the minus strand of FR990126.1, from coordinate 12,824,382 downwards.
AGCCACAACTTTTTCACCTTGTGTTGAGATACGCTGACCGGTAGCAGTCGTTAACTTGAGGCTTCCTTTCGTTCGAATGTACCGCCCTCCGATGTCCTTAAATCTGAGATTGCTGATAACTGTACGCGAAGCTCCCGTGTCCAACGTTAATTGGCAAGGTTGTCCATTGATGATACCGTCTATCACAAGAGTGTTTCCATCATTCGTCTGCTTTACGACTATCTCCGGGGCTTTAATGTTAACAGCCAGCGATGGTTTTCTCCAATTCTCCTCCGCCGCATCCACTTGTCGTCGGAAATTGATCCGTTCACGCTTAGGGCAAGTGCTACGTATATGACCCCGTTCTCCGCATTCACAACACATGGGATTGTACGGTCGCCGTCTATTGTTATCCGCTGCTAAAACTTCCCGCTGCCTCGGAGAACGCAAGTCATGTCGCACAGCTTCTACCTCAAGAGCATGAGCTACTGCTTCCTTCAAGGTGGCGTGGTGTTCAAGTCGTACGGTGGCCCTGACCTCAGAATCCCGTATTCCGTCGATGAATACTTGCAGAAGCATATCCTCAACCACGGACGGCGACGACTGATATGCCTTGCGTACCAGTCTCGCTACTTCAACGGACCATTGTTGTATAGTCTCGTTAACCCGTTGAATGCGATCCTTAAGCTGTACTCGATATACATGCTCCAGGTGACTGTCGCCATATCTGACCTCCAGCGCGTTCACTAGCTCGTCGTAAGAGACCTCCTTTTTCCCACCAGCGAGTGCTTCCAACACGGAGAGAGCCTCGTCCCGTAGCGCTAGGATCAGCGCTGACTGCGCCTCCTGGTCATTCCAGCAGCTAGTCCTTCTGACTGTCTCCAGTTGAAGTTTGAAGGCAGCCCAAGACGATTTTCCGTCATATGGAGGAACCTTCAGATGTCTACCGGAAGTTACTACGGACGTGGTTACGGAACCCCCGACCTCCAGGAGCTTCACTCGTTGATTTAGCTGTTGAAGCGTTCCCTTGACTTCCGTAACTTCTCCCTTGACTTCCGTAACTTCCTCCTTCACAACTTCTATCCTGGAGGCGTTGGCCCGGATCCCGGCCACCAGATCCTTGCTAAGGCCGTCCTGAAGCTCCTGTAAACGCTCTTCTTGGCGGCGAGCTTGGTCCTCCTGGCGGCGAGCTTCTCCCTCCTGGCGGCGTGCTTGCTCTTCCTGCATTGTACGCAGCTGCTCCTCTTGGTGGCGTTTGTCTTCCTCCCGGCGCCGTGCTTCTTCCTCCCGGCGGCGTGCTTCTTCCTCCCGGTGGCGCGCTTGCTCCTCCTGCATTGCACGCAGCTGCTCCTCCTGGCGACGCGCTTGGTCCTCCTGGCGGCGTGCTTGATCCTCCTGCAGTGCACGTACCTGCTCCTCTTGGCGGCGAGCTTGCTCCTGCATCATGGCAGTCATTTGCTGCAGGAGCGCACTCATGTCCATTGACGCAGGCGGTGAAACGGCCGGAGTCGCCATGGCGCCGTCTCCGGTGCTAGGCCCCTCTTGCGACTGTTCTTCTGCCGCTGCAGCTCCCGCTCTGGTGGTTACCCCTCTCTCGTTCCTTGGCACGATCGGCATCTTTCCCATCCACTTCTGACACCAGTTGTCACAGCCGTGGGTAGGGGATGGGAAAACATAAGGCCGGCTTCAATAGATGATGTTTAATTTCACTGTAAAAAGGTAACACACGCGACACGGTACTATACACTTTATTGTACACTTTACTACCCTTCACACGTCACTTCACACTCGCGACACTGTACTGTGAAACGGCACTTCACTTCCTATATCTTCTTCCCACTGGCGCGCTTCCCGACTCGCTACCAAGACTCGACTGACTCTGCCTTGGCCGGAATCGCCTTATATACCACCAATTTCAATCATTCCAAATTCAAAGGTTTTCTTTTAATTTAGCGTCGAAAACATTTTATAAATTCTATTTTCAAATTTTCTTTTTCTTTTATTTTATTTTATTTCTAATTTACGCGACAGTATCATTAATATTTAGTATAGGTATGTACTTTCAAACAAAATATACAGCTTTATCCAAAAGCAAATTTAATTTTCAGTTAATTATTTCCTCTTTGCCCCATAATTTTGTTTTTAAAGCAACACCTATATTTCTGGTAGTCAATTTGATCAATCCCTACAGTAGTTGTTACTTGTGTGTGTTTGAAACTATTATTGTATTTTCATTTCAGAACAAGAACAATAAATGTTATTAGTTTCAGAAATACAGATAGTTACAGCGAGAAGAATTGCTTTAGATTAATAGATACCTACATAATAATATATTCAAAATTATTAATGACACCTAATAATGTGTTGTCTGCCATTCACTGGCTCTCTAGCTATTAACATTGTATAAAAATCTAACCCTAATAAAGAAAAAACAGCTTGCCATTTTTGAGGTAGATGATTCTACATTTATTGAGCCGAAATTTGTCTCAGTTTTTACATTATACTGTGCCGTATTCTTGACTGATGCCATGTTATATAATAGCGGCTGTACACTCTCGTGCGAGAGTACTCGCTATGTCTCGTGACGCCTCGGCCGAGACGTCATGGGAGCGAGAGTAGGCGAGACCCCCCGAGACATCACGAGGCGAGGCGAGCGCTACCAAGTACATTCTCATACGAGTGCACTCGGCTAGCAGTTTCGCGAGAGTGTACAGCCGCTAATAAAGTCAGATGCAACCGGACGCGCAACTGCTGCGGCGCATCTATTTGACGGGCGGGGCGGGGTGCGCGGGTGAAATTTGATTTTTTCCTAGCTTTATACCCCCTCTTAAGAAGGGGCGTCAATTCAACACTCATCACATAATATTTAACGTCGAGTTTATAAGAATATACTGGCGTATTTAATTAATTTAGTCGCCTCGATTCTACTAAGAGGTAATTAACGATGTAAGAGGTAACGAACGATAGATCAAAGAGGCGCGACTTTTCTCCTAATGAGCGCCGTAAACCGAGGAGGAATGCGACGCAGCGAGAGTGATGAGCGGAAACCTCGTGAGTGACTCGTGCGCCACCGGATGCGTTCGGGTTTGGCGTTAAATGAAAAATTCGTGGACTATTCAGACGTCCAGCATCAAGGAAAACCACAAAATGGCCGTGTGACAAATAACTTTAAAGTGGGCATTGATAAAAAGTCAGGTACCAACGTAATTATTTGGAAAAGAGGAAACGCTGAAATGAGCAACAATACTCGTTATTGTGCATAATTATGTAGGAAACAAAACTATATATTTTATATAACATACATATTTTAAATCCTTGTATAAATGTTCCCAAAAGGTAGTCTTACTATTACGCAGCGATATCTCCTAGAAATTTTTGTGTAAGAAGAAAATTGTTATTATGATAACAACAAAAAATAAAGAAATTGTCAAAATGGACTTACGTTGTTAATTTTTCGGAGGAGACTAAAATAAAAAAAAAAACAAAATATCTCGAAGAAAGGAAAAACTAACAGTTGCACGGGCTGCGCGGCCCTTCGTGACTTCTGTCATAACAACGGCGAGTTTACGAATCCTACGCGGACTGACATTCCTGACTCATATCAACATTCTTCAGAAAGCGGCTTAATCACTCCATAGCTGAGTTTCAACAGCTATCAATCTGTAGGGACACTAATGACATGCAGGAATAGGAAGCTAAATTAGAACGTACCGCTAGGGAGCGCGATTGAGGTCTCGGCGTGTCTTCCGTCAAATCAACGCACGAGGAAAGAATGTAGAAAATCCTTGCTAGATAGGCAGTTTTATGCGCCTGAGTGTTTGGCATCGCTTTGATCGTATCTTTGATCAGCGTTTCAGATACGTGACAGACATTGACAGTTGTTTACTTTTTAGATCGGTACTCTGGGAAGATTATATGGTTATTGGCTACTGCGATCATACCATCGAATATATACGTAACACATCCATCAATCTTCGGACTTCTTCTTTCGTTCTTCGAAAATATTTCGGACCTTGTTGTCCAGACTTCATTTGGAATTTGTTATAAATGTAATATAAGTAATTATATTGAGTTTTAATCCACCTGCAATTCTAATAAGTACTTTCATCAAGTCTCTGAACTGACTTAAGATACAAAATAATATCCTAACCTGCATTATTTTCAAATATAACTTAAAACAAAACAATGATCTTCTAGAACTCTTAACACTATGCTGTAAATTTGTAAATACGCTGTAAATATCACAATAACTTAAACCATTCAAATGTTAGTACGCGTTTACGACCTCCAGCTAACTATTGTTCCCGCAGCGAGGGTTCTAACGAGGAAGTCAATATTTAACCTGGTGAGGCCCGGCGTTAACTCGAACCACTCGACAAACATAGGGAATGGGCACGTGCAAATACTCCAGCCCAGTGATTTCCCCGGCCAGAGCGACAGCTGTCGTTAAATTCCAAATAACCAATAAACAGCCCCACGAATATAAACATAGTACTTAGGTAGCAATTGGTATATGTGCATAATTGTACGCCGTAGGGGCTAGGGACAGCATTTACATATTTCTCTATTATTAGCCTCCTTGCCCAGAAGACGTCCTGCAATACTTCATTAATGTAGAACAGTATAGACTTGATTAACACGACTAATTATTTATTGATGTGTCGTCAGTCGTAAGGCTTCTGCGAAGTAATAAAAGATTACAAGAATGACTAATTTCCAATTTTTTTTTTTATCTCTTATATTATTCATTTAAGGGTCAGCTATGACTACCTACAATAAGTACGCATTCACACGATACCATCTTCATAGGTTCTAAATATAAAACCAATATTGAACCTAGTGAAAGTCATTATTATCTCATACCACAAACTAAGCGAGGAATACGCACGTGCGTACAATACAGAACTGTTGAGAAACTTCGAGAACAATCTCCATGTGCAAGGGAAGGGCCATTATCATACACATACCAATTTATAACCTAAAGTAGACCCAAGAGAAGCTGTGTCATAGGTAATAAACTAAAACAGTGGTCACTGGTTTACTGTGAGTACGTATTACAAATGAATTCGATTATGTTCGACTATTCCACCTTATTTAAATACGTCAATACACGCCTTGTAAAGCTGAAAGTTTCCTACATACATTATTTTGTTTTCCTCTTCTTATGAAATATGAATGCATTATAGAGGATATGAAAATATGAAATATTGTTCATACTAATGAGAATCAGAATGTTGTTACTCATTTAAATAATTTTCAGTAAGACTTTCTTATGAAAGATGTAGTGTTGAATTTATAAACAGCTTAATTTATAGTGTGAATATGTAATAGCAACCACATTAAAAATGATAATGAAATGCGATTCGCGTTTACACAAAAAATATATTCTGTTTACTCAAATACCTATTTAATCTATTTATATACCAACAGCACCATCTATTAGCGCATTACTAAATTAATAGCGCTATATTCTCTGCGCTCAAAGATCTTATTCTTGCAAATGCGCATATTTACCAAATGATTTGGTAACTATTTGGATTAGAATTTAATAAATTGTGTGTTAGCATCATATATTACTTCCAAACAACCTTTTAATGATTTATTAACTGTTTGACAGGTGCTTAATGACTACGAAGATATTTGAAGACAAAATGCCAATGCGCATATAATATATAGGGATACCTACATTATCTACTTCATTATCAGTATGAAGTTATTGCTTCGTCTTTTCCACTAGTACAAAATTCAACAAGAAGCCGACGAATATTACCTTCTCAGAAAGAGCAAAGTCAAAACAATCCAGTTAAAAATCTTTTTGTTCGAAAGTTACAATTTCTTACAATTGAACGGGACTTAAAATACCACAGCCAACTTGAATTTGAATTGGAATGATGATTCCTTACCATTCGTGAACAAAAAACAAGATGATTAAATATTATCAAAAATTATACAAGTAAATCTTATCCACCTAAGTTGTACATTGGCAAATACGCAAACAAATTGCACATCCCTTCACTTGTAAATAATAACAGAAGACAGCGACACAGCGTGTGCGGTGCGATAAGATCTAATAAGACGGTTCTCGCGAAGCGTAAGATCGAGTCTAGGACGTGCTCAGGCAGTCAGGCCTATGCTAAACAAACCTCACATTTCCGTCATCGATAGGACAACAGATCCTGATCTCCACAATTACGATGAACTAAACGTATTTGAACTCGCGCCAACACCACTCGAACCGTCAAGGGTGACGCTGCCGATACCGACGCGTATTGTTAATCGATATTATAATAGGTACTGAATTCACTTTTGAATAATAATATCACGTAAGTAATTTGAATGATTTCAGATCCCACGAGTTAGATCATACAGCTATCAATCATTGTCAATCAAATTATGTAAGTCTTTTGGTCGTTAAGAATTCAAGTGATTTCTTTAATAGATATTTAAATATTAATTGAGAATTTTATAAAAACAAACTGAATTTATACCGGAACGCCTAGCGCAAATTGTCCTAAATTACTTTCGAACTTTTAGAATATAAAGTCTATCCATTCACTATGCAATTTTTACGGTAATTGTAACTTTTATTTCACAGTAAATTTTAGAGCAGTACGTGTTTGCGCGGCCTACGCGCCCCACTGACAGCTGACGGGCGCAAACACAAGTGATGGGGACGAACCACGCAGCTCATCAACGGGCCCGTGACGGTGGGGTGACGTCAGTTTAGTGGGTGGCCGGCTGGCCGGTGGCTTTGGCAGAATGTCACACAAGTCGAAGTTACTTATCGTGCACTAGAGTCCAAATTTACATAATAGGTACGCGTGGGTACACAGAGCACAATAGTATGCCGGCAATTTCCTTTAATAATCAATTTGTTAAAAAAAACTAGTAAACCCGCCCTCGCTCCGCCCTAATCAGATAAGCCGTTTCGGAGATTAGCGCGTACAAAACCACAGACTAACAGATAAACCAACAAAAATTTTAAAAATCATTTTTTGGGTTCTACTGCGATAATAAAGGCCCCAGTAATAATTTTTTTATATATGTATCTTCCATGTTTAAACAAATATCAGTTGCAGATATATTATGTATACCTAGTTGGCAGATTGCTTTTTTATAATATCAAATGAATACTGGAATGAGCATTTATCTAGACATTTGACATTTAACATTTCATCAGAAACTGGTATAATAAGAATACCATCTTGTCGAGATACATCTTAAGAATGTCACATTATATGGAAGCACTGGCAAGGAAACAAGAAAAAATCAGTCCAGTCTTTCAATCTCTCTCTCGTACAATTCAGTACAATTTGTATAACTGTAGACTACGGATCCCTAACGAATAGTTCCTTGCGGTCTTTCGCGCACGCACGAGTCGCTCTTAAGGACATTACGACCGCTAATGTTAATCCCAACAGACATAGGTACTATTACTAACTAAATATGTAATCAATCATATCACATTTCTGTATCACAGACTATCCACAACACAATATGTGCTACATAATAATATTAACTGAAGCCTGAAGGTAATTTGTGTGGAAGAAAGCGGACTTGAGTTTAAATTCGCCATGATGGCATATCGCATCACGCACAACACGATAACTACGAGATCAATCTCGTTACAAAGGGTACTCCGTACTCCTACCAAAGTGTTCTAGCAAATCAGTTCTACAAATTTACATTTACCAACGTGAAAGTAAATAATTTTACCAGCAAAATGTGGTATGGTAGGGAGTTTGAAAATATAAGTATACTTTACTTCTCATTAAGATTTGCTTCAAGTCATTTTCCGCTTCAGTTTGACGAAGATTCCATGTCACGTATAAGGCGATTCAGCGAAGTTCTGACTCTTGAGAGTAGCAATATATCTCTGTGATCTCTGGAGTCTGAACAGTCATTTGAGACAGGCGTAAGCAATAAAACAGTAGAAGGCCAATTATCTCTATTTAACGAGCATCAATAAATTCCCGACCGGTAACGCAGTGCGACTAAAAATACAACTAAAGCCGGCTATATTTTATCGACGATCCCTACGTTTGATATGTCAGACATCACTCTGTGTGGCGCCTGAATTTTATCGGGTGTAACTCCGATGGTCGCCTATGCCATCCTAGCCTAGGCGATGCTGACTGCCTGTTGTCAGATGACGCATCAGATGACCACCCATAGATATCAGTAATACCGAAGGCATATTCAACGCCGTGCAGACCACGAAACTAGCGGATCCTCTTAGTACTGACTCAAAGATACTGCAACCGAAACCCGTAAAAACTATTTTTTTATTGAATTAAGCGTGAGCATGCAGCACCACCCTTCCACTGCCACCCATGACAACTGTGACCGACCTAGAACAAGACTCAAATGGGGACTAGGACAGTTCGTCCGGTTAGGTGACGGTGTTAGAACATTAGTTGGTTAGTTTGTTAATAAGTATGAAGACTGGGACAGGGACTGTTAAGTGATAGTTAGTCCTGTGAGTTGTTGTTAGTAATAGTCAAGTTAGTGATTGTTAGTAAGAGTCTCGTTTTAATTCAGTAACAGATATGTTGCTACGCTATATAACTATTTATTTTTTGTTGTCTATAGCATCTACAACATAGGGAATCCTAGTGTGAGTGTGTAGTGTTATTTTTCGAAAATATCTAGAACAGTGCCAATCTGCGCCACCTTCCGGGATATTTTCGACATATTAATATATCTTTCAAAATTTTACATCACGTATTTCCCGTAAATTCATTACAAATCACTAAAGTATATGCATATCTAAAAGGAAAATGTCTGGCGTCCTTGGACCAATGGCGGGTTCTACGACTATATTTAGTAATAAGGGCGTAGAGGTCATTAATCACCCCGACACCACAGGAGCGCCGCGCCCGAACGCATTATGGCAAATTGATATTAATACCGTATTAGTCAATGTAAATTACCATCTTTCGTATTAGTCAGACATATAGCTGGCAAGTTATCTTGACGTTTAAGTATTTTTTTTATTGAATAGTTCAACAGTATCAATATTCAATACTATAAATTTTATATAGGTACATAACAGGTACTGCTTATTTATATTAGAAATCTCTCCCAGCCGAGCTTGGTTATTTTAATTAACAAACAAAACAATACAAATAAAATATCTTCTTATCTTCAATAAACATTAGTAGGAATAACAGTGATAGGCTTGGCAAACTAGTCGGCCGATTAGTCTGCCATTTTACAACCGGCTAATCGCTGGACGGCCAAAGTCATGATCGGTAGTCTATAATTTGAAATTGGTCATTAACCAATTAAATAACCAATAACACGTGACATGTTTATATCCTCCAAATCACGATTAACTGAAATAGTTGTCGCGGCTATCATACGATTCTTCCACAAATTGTTATCACAAGAATCATGGTGCATTCGGAGCTCCAGTTAATGCAAATGCATCACCTCTGACAGGCAGTAGATACATCACTAAAGTGTGAAAAGTGCGGCAATAAAAATCGGCTACTTCTTGTAATTCAATGAGCTAGCTCTTTCTGCCACATATGTTTAGAAATTATTTTTTGCATCCATAATTACAGTAATGTCATTGGATTTGATCAAAAAGTGCAATTTGCATTGTATGAATGTAATAAATATTTTCAACTAATTAAATCTTTAGATCAAAGTACTCTTCAAGTTTTTATAAGTCAATAATAGCCAGCAATTGAACAGGTTACATCTATAGTAAGTGGTGACATAATTATAGGCATGACTACGACTGTGGGCAACACTAACAAATCTGTGTACCTCTTTGACTTTAATTACGATTGTTAATATCTTGGACCAAATTTAATATACAAGTATCTCTTTAGGTAAATTGCTGTAAAAAATATTTATTGTTTCAATAAAATAATTTATGATGATTTTTTGAAATTTTTTGATTAAACTGAAAGTGGGATAAATTTAGTAGAGGAACTAAGAGAGAGCGTTTATATGAAAACATAGTTTCACATAAAATGCACTCTCAGAACATAAGATCCAAGAGTATAAAACAAATATCAAACAGAATAACAACAATTAAGCAGGTAGATCTAATTGTCTGACAGTTAGCAACAGCCCATCTTCCAAGTGAATAATACCATAGGGTTCGTAGCCACAATCATAATCTTCTAAATATATATGCAAATAAGAGATATTTTTAAAAACACACGTCATAGGACAGAACGGGCCAAACAGGTTAAAATGATAACAACGTACTCACCCAAGTCATCCATTGTAAAATACGCAGTTTTTGGAGACTTATGCTTTAAACACTACACTGTAATTAAAGCTAGTATAGCTGCAGTACTGGGAATATATTTAAGCTGCCTTTTAATATATTATATTTGCATTAAATAAATCACGAAATAACAACCCAAATATGGGTATCATAACAGTTGGCACTACTGATAAAATGTCATTTACCTTAAGGGTATACTACACAGCCTTTCGATCTAGATTCAGGTACTATTATTACATTATAGATTTCAATAAAAATTTTATAGAACTATTAGAAATGGACATATAATTGAAGATTATCCAACTATTTAGTATTTTGAAAGTTTTTAAATATCATTTTATCAATTAGACAATTTTCTCATGTCAATTAGCTAGTCTATACTAAGCTTAAAACTGTAGTGCCAACTGCTCTTACTTTTCGGGCTAAATTTTTAAAAGATAAAATGTCATTTTGAAACCTGGATAAGTTTAGGAATAGGTATGTGGATTACTTCAAATTGAAAAACAAGCATGGTAAACTTTGTATTACAGCACAAAATTACTATTGATAAACTATTGTAAATACCATGAAAGAAAAATTATGTAATTATAACATAATGCAGCTGTAATTAAATTGCATTGTCTACTCTAACAAGGTCGGCTCCTTTGAGTATTTCTAAACTGTAGCGTACTAACCTTTGGCTATGTAATGACAGTGTCAGAGTCTGTCAAGTGTCAAGTTAAGTCATAGTCAAGTCAATTCTATTCTAGTAGGTATTCTATTCTATTCATTTCATAGCAAAGCAAAGTGCTCAACTCAAAGTCCGTGCTTCATCCTCAGAATCGATTTATTTTATTGCAACTTGAACATACTTAAATTATTTTGGTCCGAGAATAAATAAAATGACTACTATGAGTAGTACTGGGGAGCAGTTGACCTTAGCAAGGGATATAAAGAGGGCCATCGAGTTACTAGAAAAACTCCAGCAAAGTGGGGAAGTGCCTGCAACAAAACTGGCTGCCTTGCAAAAGGTGCTACAGAGTGACTTTTTAAATGCTGTGAGAGAAGTTTACGAGCATGTCTACGAAACTGTTGACATTCAAGGCTCTGCGGATATTCGTGCATCGGCAACTGCAAAGGCAACCGTAGCTGCGTTCGCGGCCGCGGAGGGTCACGCCCATCCTCGCGTAGTAGAGCTTCCGAAGACGGAAGAAGGATTAGGCTTCAACGTGATGGGCGGGAAGGAGCAAAACTCTCCAATCTACATATCAAGAATCATCCCAGGGGGCGTGGCCGATCGGCACGGTGGGTTGAAAAGGGGCGATCAGTTATTATCTGTCAACGGCGTGTCAGTGGAAGGTGAGAATCACGAGAAGGCTGTAGAGTTGCTGAAGCAGGCAGTGGGATCTGTCAAGTTAGTGGTCCGTTACACACCAAAAGTGCTTGAAGAAATGGAGATGAGGTTTGACAAGCAGAGGACGGGACGACGGCGACAGAATTATTAATTAAAAGCGTATTACTAGAATTCTATGGAATTCTTAGATCATTTTATTTACTGTTATTACTATTGTTTTTAAAGTGTAGTAATTGAAAAAAATGTAATGTTCGAGTGATGATTTGTAGGCTAAGTGAAATTTGGCGTCATATAGGCAGTTGTCCCACCGCCGGCGAGTAGCGGGTAGAGCTAAGTCGCTGGGCTAATTATTTGTACTCGGTGTGTGTTCTGACCGCCGAGCGAGTATTATCTTTGGTAGCTCTTGTCGCTCAGGAACAAACTAAAGGAGAGAGTGCTCACCGACAGTGGGAAAAGTCAGCAATCAACTTTTAATATATGCATCTCTTTTGTTTACACGGAATGTGCATCTTATTGTATGTTTCTTGAGCAAGAAAATAGCAGATTTTACTTTACTAGTTACTCACTTACTTGCCGGCGGTGGGACAACTGCCTTACGCTGGTAGTTTGATGTGAAACTACAATTTATTGTACTTATTAGTTTACTGTAGCTTGTCTTGTGTCTTGGGGTTTGGTATTTGGGTAGCTCTGGACATTGGTTAATAATATCTCATGTTTTGAGTAGAAATGTGATGTGACAGTTGTGTTTATGGTTTAATATTTGGAAAAAACACCAAAATAAAGTTTAATAGTGTAAATATTCATTGTTAATTCAAGAAAGTGCAATTTATAGCTTTAATTTTGCCTATTGTTATGAAATAAAATGAATAGTAACAAATTATATCATCAAAGTTGTTCATGATAACAACAAATGTCATACAATTTGCAGATGAAAACAAAATATTTGAAGATAAATGCTGGATTTAAATTAATTTGAAAATGGTATCACTTTTGGTTTTCTTTTTGTTCATAACAGAAGAATGTTGTTGTTTTGTTGATAACAAAAATGGTTGAGTGCATGATGGATTTCCACAAAGTTTCACTTATTGATATTCCATAATAATATGATTTGTGTATATTATTTATTATAAGGTAAGTTTATTAATGTCTTATTTCTTAGATAAGGTAGAAAGTGTACTATGTTAATCATATTTAGCGTGTTTTAACATGTTTACATAATCAAGCAAGTCCCCTTGGCAATTCTATGCACAATATTTGAATCAATTGACTGTGTACCTATCAATTAAAGTTTATTATTATTTATATTAAAGTCACAATGGATATAGAAATAAAAAGTCATTGTAAAAATAAAAGGTATTTACTTATTTACATTACACATAATTATAGTTAATACTAGTAAACCCGCACTCACTTCTCTTCGGAAAAGCTCTGTTAGTACATACAGACAAACAGAGCAAAATTCAAAATCAGTGTTTTGGATTGAATTTTCTCATGTATCTTTCACGTAACAGGCAGCAATCAGTTACATTTTCATTATATGAATAGACAAGTTAGTACATAATTATACACTGTAGTACACTTAAGGAGTGCGCACATTACAACGACTCCACGACCGACCGACGCCAACGCGACTAAAACCTTGACAAAGCTAACATTCAATTATGAGCCTTATATCTTTGAAGGTAAGGTTGAATTTCGAACTTATACTTAAAAGCCCTGTACGGCTCGCCCTACACCCATAGCCGTTCCGTTTCGAGACCAACGCGTTGACGTTGCGTTGACGACTCACCGTAGACGAGTAGTCCACGCGTCGACCGACACAATGACGTAATGTACCTAGAACGGAACGTCGGAGTTGAAACGGAGTGGAGACGGAGTCGAGTTGACGTCGATGAAGCGTTGATCGCGGAACGGAACGTCGGAGTTGAAACGGAGTGGAGTCGGAGTGGAGTTGACGTCGAGTTGGTGTAATGTGCGCACTCCTTTATACAGTCATATTATGTTACAGTGGGTTCAATAAATAATTTTGACACTTCACCCACTTGTTTACCACGAGTCAAAGGTTCCAAATCCAAATTTGCCATCTTTCTTTGGTTTTTTTGCAGGAACCTCCACGGTTTGAACTGTCTTCGCACTTGTTGACGACTCCTGGATGTTCAGATATTTGCCCACCCCTGCCCTGAACACCTTCAATGGTTGCTTACTGGCCTTCTGTTTATGTTCCTGTTTCTTTTCCTCAGATTGTTTCTGTAACTCTTCGACCCTCTCAGCTGCCAGCTGTAAATACATAAGACAATTCATTCATATTCATTTTGTTTATAACATAAGAAAACTTCAAAGGGTTTATCAAATAACTTGTGATTTGGTCTTAACTCGGCAGAGCAAATATTTAAGTAGAAGATGTGGTTGCTTCTCAGGTAATGGCCGTTCATGACGTGTAGAAAGTTATAACTTTGAAAATAATTAAAATTATCCCTCCACCAATCCGCACTGGAGCAGCATGGTGGAGCACGCGGTACGCCTCCTCAGGTATGAGGAGAGACCCGTGCTCACTAGTGGGCCATAATGGGTTGAAGCCAATAAAAATCACCACCTGCTCCTCGGCCTCTGCAAAGGGATCCACAAACACCTGGGCCACCTCGATGACAATATCAATTATCGGTCGGTCCCGGTTGTCCACTTCGATGTGCTCCATTGCATTCAACGTCTCCAGTCCACCGACCAGCTTGCCAAATATTGTGTGTTTACCGTCCAGTTGTTTGCAAGATCTGAATGTTATGAAGCTGAAACGAATATCATTTTTATAATCGTCATCACAATAACGGTTGTTGACGAGATAGGAGCGTGATTCCAAATGCAGATTGGCACAGCGCTGATGCGCGCAAGTTACATCCGTCCTTAGTACGCATGACGAAAAAAAGGACGTCGTTCGTACCGGGGGGATATTTACGAAGAAGATATACTCGTGCGTCGACTAATTCGACGGTAGATAGTATATGATTTCCTTTACCATAACAAGTATTGCTAATTTCAGTATGCTAAGAATTTGAAATAACAAGATACATGCAAATTCTAATTTGAGCCCCACTGCGGACTTCACGAACACTACATTCTTCCTAAGAGTGAGACAGATAGGCACACCACCTATCCGTCTGAAATTTCTATTAATTGAAGAATTTCTATGACAATATTAGTGAAATTATTAAAAAGTAGTTTTTCAAGGATCATAATAAATTAGGTACTACTACTTTCTAATACAATATAATGCAATAATATATTCTACATAAAAATAACTAACAATTGTGAACCATTAGTATTGGGTCCGGAGTTAGCCATGGAGAGGACCCCTCGTCCAATATGATGCAGATTGGGTTTGACCTCGTCTTCGAACGGCTTCTTCCATATAGACTCCCCACCGAGACCTGTTCCCGTTGGATCACCGCCTTGAATCTGTAAACGATTTTTTTGTTATTAATAATAATAAAAATCTTTATTTAAAATAATAATAAAAATCAATTGAAATAAGAAATAATTAAATAATAATAAATTAACAAAAATATTGATTAAAAATAAATTATTAATAATAATAAAAATCTTTTTCCTGGCCGGCTACGTATTGGTGATGCCAACAACCACACAGTGTGAGTCGGTGGATGACGTGTTTGGTGTTACTGATGTCCATGGAAGATAGTCGCTGTATGCCATCACGTGGCTGCTTGCTCGTTTCTCACCCATTGGCATAAAAATTATAAATACATAGCCATTCTTCAACACTGGAGGCCTACTACGAAAAACGAAAGTCGACGTTTCGGACGACGGATCGTACTTTTTCCTACCAGTCACGATCGCCAAATTATGTTTCGTGTGAACATATGGAATTTTCTTAACAAAACTCAATGCGATTTTCGTATAAAAATTTATTTTAATAGGAAAAGGAACACGTAACAGTAAGAAAAATGTACGATCCGTCGAGCGAAACGTCGACTTTCGTTTTTCGTAGTAGGCCTCTTGCAAGTCGAACATACCATAAAATTCCTGATTGATCTATGAAACTTTGTTCCATTGTAATATCCACTGTTGCAAAGCCTTATGAAGTTATCACAGGTCTTGGGCGTCACATCGCAATACAGCTCCAAGTTTAGTGGTCCAACATTCGTAACCAGCCTTACATAACCTGCAACAAATCGTGATTCAATATGAAAAATAAAATACTTAATGTCTATTTACAATGTGTTTCACGATGTATGTCATGTGTGTGTCTTTGGAAGAACAACTCGGGCTGCATAACTAATACATGTGAATACATTGGCCAATACAGTCTTGTCACATTCAAGATCTCTCTGACCGCCAGACGAAGCAATGGGTATCCTCTGATGATGCTAATTTTGCACAACAGTATTTGTGAATTTTGATAGAGATTGCCTTCATTGTTTTTAGTTACACACAGTTACATTTAATTACATGAAGATGGGGAAGCTCAACCAAATCTTCCAAAATTGTACTGAATTTTGAAGTATAAACTGCAAACTGATGAAACGAAAATGACACGCAAATGAAACGAAACGGAAACGACAAAGACAGACACATTTTAACGTGGGAGAAAACCAGATAGGAACATTAGCAAGAGTTAGAACTGAAGTTCGCTGCAGCGCTAAAACAATAATTATGACATCTAACCAAACTATTTTTTTAAGTTTCTCTTCTAGCACGTGTGAATTGCACACATTTGATTTTTTGTGTTCTGGTTGCTGTGTTCCAGGTGTTTTAAAGCTAAAATTGTGGTAGGAGTTACTGTGGTCTGCTATAAAATACAGGAAATTAAAATAATTCTGTTATAGAACATGTAAAAAACAAGTAAACAAGTGTTCCTCAGAATGATATCAATCAAGCATGTTCACTGGTTGGATGTCTGACCAATGACCACTAGTAGAAAAGTTTAGAACCATTTCAGTGCCAAAGTGTTCCAACTTCGAGTCACATTGGATGCTTTCATGCTACATAAAAGCTTTGGTTGACATCATCTCCTAATGGCACTAATCCTCAATGGAGCAGTACGGAAAGATTATTTACAAGAAGCAATAAACAAACATGCCTTTTTTCTTGACCCTCTCATATTTGACTTCATCTTCACATATAATAGCTGCTTCATGGACAGTTTCCGGGGCCATAGCAGTGGATGTGAAACTGGCAGCCACCTTGCCCGTGGAGTAATGAGCTGCATTGAACTTATCAGCAGTCTGTAACATAAATTAACTAATTAAATAGTTTTGAAACATACTTCTCATCTCATGCAGCATGGGTATTTTTGAATTGTATAATGTGATGGTAGTGATAGAGGGATAAATTAGTGATAATTGTAAATTATATTTTATAATATTAAGATAATGCTAATGTTAGCATATGACGCTTTTAGTTTTGACTAACGACTGCTACCAAATGATAACAACCGGGACCCACGGCTTTACGTGCCCTCCGAAGCACAGAAGCGCTCAAGAAATTTTGCCACTAGCGGTCACCCATCCAACTACAGACCACACACGCTGTTGCTTAACTTTATCGATCACGTAAGATCGACGCAAGCCGCCGGGCCATGAGCGCTTGTTGGCTTACTTGCGGATAAATATTGTTTTAAATTATGTTGATTGTATAGAAGCTTTAGTTCATACAAACCTCTTTTTTAACTTCCTTCACTACTGGAGCTACGTATGTCCTCTCTAATTCCTTAAGAATATCCCTTGTTTCTGCTGACACTGTTTTTAATCTGGCATGTGGGTCCTTCCTCATTGCTATTTCCTCTATAAAAACCAAATAAGTATTATTATTTTGAAAAATTTACAACTCAAAGTCAAACCATATGCTAATTTATGTATAATATACCATACCAAAATTAATTGTGCATTAACCGATCATGCTAAATGCATCAATTTGGTGTTACATGTTTTATAATTTTATTTTGTTTCTGTATTTTTTTTTATTTATGTGGTCGCATAATATGCAAAATGTTAGGCTCAGAAAACTACTTAATGACAATATAATATTGTTATTACAACCTTATGGTCCAGATATCCTTCCTGACATTTCATAAATTGAAAGGTTTACAATCTGTGTTGGTAAGATTTTTTACTGAACAATCAACCCTACCCGGTGTTGTGTAGTACAAGGGCAATGATTAAACATTTAAAAGTAAGTAATGTGCATGCCACAAAAATACTAGTATAATAACAGCCTAGAGAAGGGCTACTAGGGTTCAATTGTTGTTTTACACAATTTCACCAACTAACTCACCTTCGGTTTCCACCCTCAGGTTATTTTTGACATGATGAAACTTAGATATGTTGAATTTATTCAAATTATGTGGGTCTTGTATGGTGATGATGTCAGATCTAGCGAATGGTGTATCATTAATGAGATCCTTCCAGTTTTTCCCCTTTATATTCAGTTGTTCTACTGCTTCATAGGAATACACATTACCAGTTTTCTGAATGGCCACAATATGAGAGTTCTTGGTGAAGTTTTTAAACAGTACAGGGCAGTGGTAATCATCTTCAGCATTCTTGAAAAAGTTCAATTTTGTTAGGGCCTTCATGTCTATTTTCTGAAATTGAACACAAATATTGTTAAATTTGATTATCTAACCTAGATACAAAAAAATACTATATCATATAAGTGCATGCATGCTGTGGTTGCCTGTAATTGTAAGATTAGCTAAGCCAGTATCCTGTATTTAAAATCTGTTGGTAATCCAAATAAACAAAATAACAAAGTGGTACATCAATATTTGATTAGGATTTGTAAGATCAGAGTTTTGGGAAATTAACACCTTAAGGAATTATGTGTAATTATTATGTTATGAGGCACTGTGGCTATTATGAATGTAGTATATAAATAGCCATAGAATACTAAAATTTGCAATTTTTTATTGACAAAAACATTTTATGACAGGTGAATGTGAAGCCAATATGTACTTGGTCAACATGGTGGACTATGGCCGGCACCCCTCAGATTGTGAAAGGAGATCCGTGCGCCGCAGTGGGACGGCTATGGGGTAATGACATGACACTATATTATTATTATACTAATGAATTTAAGAGTACATTAAAACTTAATTCTACATGCCTTTCCCGTCACAGGATTAACTTTAAACTTCTTAACGAACTCTGTAATAGCTTGCAACTCAAAGATATTTCCATCGGAATCGCAGTAAGGATCGTCAAAAGGCTGCAAACAGAGCGAGCAGTGGTCGAAAGGGAGTCTCTTGAATGTTGTATCCTCCTCCGTAGCAGTTCCCGATCGTTTTCCACCATATAGAGTTGTCCATTCGGTGTACGTAAGGTACCTGTAAAGGCGAAATTATTGGATGTGGGTTGTTGAACATAATATTAATAATAAATACTATGCGATAGTGTTTAATACCAACATTTTATCCTTTTGATGCTGTCGTTTACCCATCTTTGTAGATTTACTCTTTACCACTCACTAATGAAATCGGTGTGTATAAAGCCTCTATCCTTTCCGTATATTATAAACTAAAGTACTCTGTGCTATATCCTTAAATTATTATTTTCTTTGTTTACAAGAAAGCTTTCCTAATAAATCAATTTTTTTCTCTGTTAATGTTTTCACATTTTTCACTGCCTTTTCTGACAGTTCTACAGTTCACAAGCTGACGCCACAGAGTACTTAAAGTACTTTGTATTTGGCTGACGCTGAGTGAGACAGATATGAGCAACAGCCAACAGCAATTAAGCATGACACATGACAGGACAGCATAAACATGGACACCACAAATCGTAGACAGAGAAGGATATATAGACATCTGGGCAGCGTGGCCAATATGAGTATGAGATATTAGCTGTTCTGCTGTTCATACCCGCTTCACTGGGTCATTTTTAATTGTATAGTTATTTGTTAGTGTGAAAAATCTTTCACTACTTTTTTCTTATTAATTTTTTAACAAAACACTGCACGTTAAATTTTTTGATTCTCCACTTTAAGAAACACACCCCCTGTTATTCATGATTACTGTACTCTTAAATTTTATTTCGTCAAACAATTTTTATAAAAAATCGACTGAAGCACGGGCTGGACATTGACTTTGACATTGCTTTTTCATACAGTCGCAAAAATTACCCCCACTTCCGAATTATTCTAAAAATGTCGACTTTTAAATTTGTCAGGGAATTTTAAGTTTCTAGAACGATCCAGCATATTATAAATCGATCAGAAAGTTGAGATACATTTTGGAGCTTTCAAGATCATTAGAGGAATTTCTCAGATCCTTGGAAAACAAAAAAACCCGGTTTTCAGAGAAAACCCGCCACGCAGATCGCGATAAAAAATATTATCATTCTGTCTACTTTTTTTCGTGTTGTAGATGTTTTAGATACTTGTCTTGTGTCCCTAGGTCCCTACATACAGTGTCATCTTCGGCGTAGGTAAAGTTGTTCTTTGTGTTGTGTGAGTGAGTGAGATAGATGTCATCTATAGATCTATACTCTTCTTCGTCTACGCCACAGATTTTGTGATCTCAGTATGGCGCTGCACAGATTAGGTAGAGATACAGATACTACGTAATAAACAATAAACACAGAACTTCACAGAAGGCACGGAAACCATAGTTCTTTCCACAGAGTACCTTATACATGCTGAAAATATTTACGACTTCTGGCATTTCGTATTGTATTTTCTTTGCTTCGTCACCGAAATTCGGTGAGCACAAACTACAAAGAACGCAGTGCTTTGTCGCAGCGTCGCAGATCAGGTTCAGGGTGGGTTCAGGTTATCGTCAATGATGGGTGACCAAAATAAAACATCGTGTAATGCACTCGAAATATTTTAGTTAAACACTCATTATCGTACAGGTTACATAGGTACATAACTCTAATTTAATACCCAATCAGAAATAGAACGCGGTGAATTTGGATTTACAAGCATATTAAATCAATGACTTTGTATTACTGAGCTACACACTAAAATGACAGTAATAAAATTATGCTTTAGTGCCAAAGACAAATGATAGAAATAATTTACCATCTATGTTTTGTAAGAAGTATGGCAACATCGGTTTTTTTTTAAACAACATGTCGGCATATGTACTCTGTGCGTGCATGTCGATCGAAAAGTGGTTGTGGTTGTGCTTTGTGAATTTCATAAAATTATTAGTTTTCTAATGTTCGATGAAGACTTTTTAGCTAAATTGACTTCTCTTCCGTAAGTTGTTCAAAGAAAAAGTAGGTTAATTTTGTTCTTGCTCATAGATTTTCTATACAATTCAACTAATACTGTATGGTCTATGAATTTCAGTTGTTATTGTGTAGGTGAGGGTGATGTACTAACGAACGAAATGTGGTAAAAGTGGAATGAAGAAGTGAAAAACTTTGGAAAACGGCAAAAGAAAGTTGTTAGTTTGAATAAAGGTACTAATTTTTACTCATATTACTCCCAAGCGGTGACTCGATATAATGGTGAGAAAGTAACGGAGTTTGCAGTTTCGAACATCTTACACGGAGATTACTTTCGCATTGTAACAAAGGTTTTATGCATATTACGAAGGGTCCTTTGTATTATTTATCTTGAAAATCGGGAGACGTCTATTAATTCAATTCAAGTCTGTGGTGAATCAAAAAATATAAATTATCGGATAACGCCAGCCCACAAGATGGCCGACTGTTATTCGTAAGGTACAAAATAAATTTCCCTTCAATTTCTGTTTAAAACTTATGGTTTTTATTTTAGTTGCGGGTAAGAGACCTTATGAAGCTATTTTATCCTTTTTGTGTTACTTTGTCCTTGTATCATGATTAGCGTACAGAGAGTATGAATGTCTTTGTTCTGAAAATTTTATTTATGCCTAAAAAAAGGAATACAAAACACCGTTTTTTGCACTTAAACATAATATTTGATTTGATTTATCATTACCATCGTCTTATGTTGAACATTCGCCTTGGCCAGACTGATTTATTGATTATTGGTACACTCATGTCATTGCCCTCTATCCTCTGTTTGATCATAATTTACTCAGTTGTTTATTTTTGATCTCGTCCAGTACCTATGACGATTAACATCGTAATATTTTTTTACGCTACATTGGTTAAGAAATTAATTCTGTGTTCCATATTTATTTGCTAACTAAGTATATATATTTCTTTATTCATGCACTTACCTTTGAAGCTTACTTTATAATTCCTCGCTTTTTAACAAGTAGCTTTTTTGTTTAGCGGCATGAGTTATTTGATGGTTTTAGATAATGTCCGGTGCGTCTGGTTCATCAGGAAGCGGCACGGGACGAGGCAGAGGTGGTGCAGGCTCAAGTGGAGCGGTAACAGACAATAAACCGGACACTAAGGAGAACAAAGCGAATCCCAAGATGTCGAAGGCACTGGGTACTTCAGCAAAGAGAATTCAGAAGGAGTTAGCTGAAATCACATTGGATCCCCCTCCAAATTGCAGTGCCGGCCCCAAGGGAGACAACCTATACGAATGGGTCTCGACTATCTTAGGACCACCCGGTTCAGTATATGAAGGCGGTGTGTTCTTCCTCGATATACATTTCTCTCCAGAGTACCCTTTCAAACCACCTAAGGTAGGCAGTTTGATTCTTTTCTGAAGTTACTTCATTTCTTAATATGCCCTTATGTATGTGATATTACATTTATGTTATTTTTATTTACATTTTGATAAATATGCAATTTGCAACAACAGTAATACATAATATTTAATGGCTACATGACTGAATAATCATTAAAATCATCAATAATTTTCCCCTTGGAGCAATTAT
The DNA here is from genome assembly GCA_905404295.2 of Ochlodes sylvanus. Taxonomy (NCBI): domain Eukaryota; kingdom Metazoa; phylum Arthropoda; class Insecta; order Lepidoptera; family Hesperiidae; genus Ochlodes; species Ochlodes sylvanus. Next base: position 12,802,044 of record FR990126.1, on the reverse strand, counting down.
GTTTATAAAAGATGTAAATTATTCAGTATTAGTTATTTGCAGAGTTGCTATTTTACCTACATAAAACCCAAATTGTATTTGCAAAAAGTCAAAAGAAAATTTTAATTTAGTATCCCTTATCCAAAGGTTCTCTAAAAAATAAACAATTTCAAATTGCTCTTTAACATACCATACTCATTTAGAATAGATGTCTTTGAATTAACGGTCTGAGCAGGGTTTTAAATCATAAATTACTGCTTACTTTACACTGAACATATATTAAAGTATACACTGACTTTCTCTTATAATATTATGAAATTTGCATTTTGAAGTAACAAGACTAGGCCAATTTTTTACCAATGTAAGAAAGTTTTATTTTGTATACATAATTATATTAAATGGATATTATAGAAAATAATACGACTGTTAAATTGAGACAGTCTTAAATATTGCTATTTAAATCTTGTTTCCTAGAATATTTTGTAACAATTATCGCAAATTTCCTCAAAAGTTTGTTGTTGTTGGAGAAAAAAACATGATTTAATGCATATTTTAGATTTAATTCTAGGGTGACTCCAAGAATTAAAATCTGCATTATTTTGGCATGATTGATTGTCATCAAGTAGATGCTTTAAGTTATATAAGCATATTCTCTATCCTCTTGAAGACCACAATGATTGTCATCAATTTTTTATTTGCATACCATAGTCAGGATGGTACTAAACATAAACTAATTTAGAAAAAGCTTGTGGATTATGTCTTGGGTTGACCTTTGCAACTTTATAGTACTTTTAGTAACTCAGTATTGCTACATAATGTTATATAGTTAAAAAAATATTGGTATTCTTCAAGACTACAGTATAATATTTCGGTTTTAAGTGTCGTTGGTTCAAAATTTTTTTATGTCTTTTTGTTCATTTACTAATTTTCTCTTATGTTTATTATAAATGGGTTCTATGGTCGAATGTGTCGAGCATTTATTTGATGTATTATCAAGTTCTTTGTTTTAAGAGGAGAAAAAAACGAAATCAATAAAATAATTTATAATTTTTAATGTCTTTCAGGTAACATTCCGCACTAGAATATACCACTGTAATATCAACAGCCAGGGTGTGATATGCTTAGATATACTCAAGGACAACTGGTCCCCGGCCCTAACAATATCCAAGGTCCTGCTGTCAATATGCTCTCTGCTGACTGATTGTAATCCAGGTAAGTTTTTTTAATGCCAACAATTAATTAATTCATATAAAGATACTTTGTTTATAAAGAAGCTGACAGATTTCTGACGTGGAAGACTTAAACTATTAGAATTGATGCATTGCCGGCTAAGAAGGAAGTAACATATTGCTTAATTGGAAATTTTGTCACCGTAACAAATAAACCTTTTGGTGTGTAATATTAGTTATAGTATAATTTAGATTTCTTTGGTGCAAAGCCTTTACTATACTATTTCCATTTCTTTATTTTCTCGATGACAGCTCCTGTGAAAACTTGAAGAAGCGTCTTTTTTACATTATGTATGCATTATTTTATAAAAATATGACGTTTAGACACGTACAAGGTTATACCTGATTCTGAGAAACTGATAGGGATGGGCTATATCGATAAACGTATCACGATAACAGACCCGATATTTTTTTCCAAAATGTAAGAAACTAAACTACTGCCGGATACTTTTGTACAAATTTATTAACTAATATTATATTTCATTACAAGATGTTACACGTATTTATTCTTGATTGATAATGCCAACTACTTTAAAATTTTCGAATTTGTTGTAAAATAAGTAGGTATAGGTAGGTGCTCGACAATGAAACGAAATAATTATAACGACAGGTAATCTTTGTTTATTTATTTTAATCAAAATCTGATGAATTTAATATAATAAATATATGCGATCAATATCATTACTTATTTGGTCACAACACTACTACAGAACTGTCTTCGAGAAAATAAAGAAATGGAAATAGTATAATGGACTAGCCGATGAAGGCTTAGTTAGTACTTAGGGTTAGATTCAGCTCTTTATTTTAATAATAATTGTTATTGTATGTGGTTATCAACTGTTTATAGACTTGTAATACTGAAATAGCTGAGTGTGTTAAACTGGATCTAAAAGATTAATTTAATAAACAGTGATGTCATAAAAATTTTATATTGTGACATAGTGAAAATATCTTAGATGTAAACTCAATCCTCAGGCAGACACAATCACCAAAAGCAGTCTAGTAATAAGTGGTACAGATAAGTATATAAGCATAAGTGGTAGCTTGTCAATTTAACCATGATCTATTTTGAAAAAAAAAAAAATGAATTTTGACAACCAAATGATTCAATTTTGTGATTTTCCAGCTGATCCGCTAGTGGGCAGCATTGCAACGCAATACCTCCAGAACAGGGAAGAGCATGATCGCATAGCGCGTCTCTGGACCAAGCGCTACGCCACATGATTCCCCTGCCCCAGCCCGCTGCCACGGAACAAGTATCATACTCAATACCATTCTGTTACAAATCCATCCTGTTTACGTTTAATGTAGGCTTACCATATCATCCGAATACTCCATGTATACGCCTTGACGACATATTCGTACACTGCTAGATACATATTGCACATTCAACTCTGATTGGATACTTGTGAAATCTTCAAAGTTCCCCTGTTAGGCTCTGATTGGATACTTGTGAAATCTTCAAAGTTCCCCTGTTAGGGCTTTGTGTATTAGTTCCTAATCCCACTGCCGGTCAATTCTAGCAATGAACCAATATGTCGAATAAGCACCTTGTACGGCCTCTCATTAGTTGCGAATAATGTTGTTTAAACATGCTTAAAACACAATACAACATTTATTTTGTAATACAATGTGGTATTTAGTTGTAAATTGATGGATTTTTCTATTCATCTATCTAGTTATATTATTATGTTATACAGTAAAATTTGGAATGTACTAATAATTATGTATAATCGGCTTGTCCAGTGAAATATTTTTTGACAAATACGCATTGATCTCGAACATCCATTGAAATTATACATTAAGTATTTGTCTTGACCTTCACATGCGAAGGCGTTAAAATAAATGGCGTTAGCTGCGAAATGTGGTTTAATTTCCGCCATTTAGTGTCGACAATCAATGTAGTTAATACAAACATTTCATCAAATAAAATTTTGTTAGTAAATTAATTTAGATTTTGTAAAAGTACCGAAATTCGATAATCGAAAGGTTGTGTTTCACACTATCAAATTTTTAAAGTAGAACTTCATTGATCTAGTCAGATTTTACTCATCATAATTACATATTATGTTTATGTAACATTCCTGAGCATGTCTTTTGCAAGTTTTACAGATACACCAAGTCAGTAATGCTATGGTGAATGCTAATATTTACTTGAAGTATTTAGCACAATGGCTTAGAGCCTTAGACAACATGAATGTTTAATATCATTAATTGATATCTGCTCACATCGAAGAGGTCACATTGACATGTTATATTTCATCATTTCAGTAATTTTTTCAATGTCAAATTTTAAGGCATTGTTATCGTTCTTTATTCTAAAATTCAGTTATTGAGTTAACTTGACTAGATCTATTATTTTGTTTCATTAATGTGTACTTGTCATTGTAAGTGATAATATTGAGTATAGTTCCGCAAATTAGATTTAAAACAATAAAATAAACTTTAGCGTTCACGCTTGTACTTTGTGATAAGTCAAATACATTGAAACCTTTGTCTCACAGTAGCTATAAGTTAAATTATGGCACATTACACATTATCAAAAACTATTGATGGTATTGAAAAAAGTTTGGAAACGCTCAATTTCATTTTTATTTTTTTATTTCAGTGACATTAAACAGATTAGATAGATTTTATATTTGGTCCATTTTGGTTTAGATTTAGATAGTTAAATTATTTAAAAAATCATCTGTTTTTCTTTAATGGAATGTTGTATTTTGCTTTTAAGAGTAATTTTAATTGATTTTGTAATCAGCAATATTATTATCAATAGTATTGTGAAGACAATGTAGACTCAATGTCAGTGTAAGTTGAATGCGTGTAAATGTTGTATTGGCAGAGCTTCAGAAGTGATTGTTTACGTAACAACGATGACATGACAGTGCTTATTAAAATCAAGCTGTAAGTGATATTATTTTAACATGTTTTTTACTAAATAAACATATCAAAGCACAATTGCACGGTGATCTTTGATTCTCACTGATCATAATTACTCCTGATTCCATGCCGTGAAATACCCTTTTAATGATTATTGTGATTGTGTTAACCATAGGAAATGGCTAAAATAACATAAATTTTAATTATCCTTTATAATATAATCAGTTGGTTGATGGAGGTCAAAACAAAAGCTGCAATCAATTATACTTGCCGCTATAATGGATTCATCACGGAATTAGGAGTAATTTTGCAGTATGGGTCGAAGAATTTCCAGGTAACGCAGTGTTTGAATTATTGGAAGGCGGCGCAAAACTCTAGATGTCGCTACTAGAATAAGACAACTTTATGTTAGTTTCAATTATTTAGTTTCGAACAAGTTTGACGCGAAAAACAGTCTTGAATTTTAAAGTAAATTCCCACTGTTGCTTTTTAGGTTTTGTTTGGAAATAAGTGAGTTCCTATATTTTTACATTTAAAACACAAGAACATTTTTATGACGTACTGAAATATGTGATCGATAATTCGCGACTGAAAATGGATGTAATGTCACAAAATCTAGTAGCAGAGTTTGGCAGCCCCCATACTGACGCCGGCGGCGACTTCGCAGCACGTGCCAAAGGATAGGCCCGCGCCCCCGCTCCGAATCAACTTCATATTTTCTAAAGTATTCCGTTTAGATTGTAAACAGTTGATAGATGTAAGTTATTTTATTGTCTAGGTAATGTATAATGTATGTCTTAACCCTAGTTTTAAAGTATAGTAACTTAGCGTTGTAATTAATTTTTAGCAATATGTATGTCGCGCGTATATGAATGGTGATGCCGTTGCAATGCCAAGTGTTTGGTGATCTGATTGTGAATGAAACTGGTGCTGTGAAATTCAGATGCTTGCGACATACAATAGAGATGTGAATACTGGAGTCGTATTCTTGACTGGGATATATTTTGTCATTGTGATTTTTAATTGTTTTTTACTAAGACTCGAAATGTGTTGCTTGCGAGACAACAGCTGTATTCAACGCGACTGATGTTCCTCTTAACTCGATGTTCATAAACTCTGACCCTAATAATAATCATCCTTTGTTAAAATTTATATCATGGTATAAAATAGGAAAATAAAATGTGTGTAACTAGAACACTATGAGCTGTTTTATTGAACCCGAACCTCGGAATGAAACATCGTTGCATATTCATACTTTATTATAAATAAATAGACATTCAGAGAAAAATGGTTAATATTTTGAGCAGTGATGCAACCAGTCCACAAATATAGTTGTTTGTTGGTATAAATGGTATGGTAAAGGACTGCGCACATAGACCCTCTGACTCCCACCCGTCGCAGACTACTAAAATACTCGACAAAACTAAAATTCAATTATGAGCTCTATATCTTGTTACGTAAGGTTGAATTTCGAACGTATACTGCTCGCCGCACACCCATACACATGACCGTTCCGTTTCCAACGCGTAGACCACGCGTTGATGACGCAACGTCGACGAGTAGTCCACGCGTCGACCGCTACAATCTAATGCTGGAGCATTCGTTGCCGTCGAGTAAGGGCATAAACTGCGTTAAGCGTGCCTCTCGCGTGTCCATACAAAAACGACCCGCGCGTGCCCATGCGCGTGCACACGCTCGTGAGCCCGTCGCGTGATACTTCCGTGCAATGGGGCACGCATGCACGCATGCACGTGATCACGCATCACATTGGACGGGTCCACGCGCGAAGCCCGCTAGCGGGTGCACGCGCGTGCTTGTTCAGTTGACAGCGCTATCTCGAACCGACCGCACGCGCGTGCCCGGCCCATAACAAAAAATGACAAATTTTGATACAGAAAGGGTAATTGTTGAAGTTCAGTGTCGTCCTGCCATATGGGACCAATCAAGCGAAATATTTAAAGACCGGGACGCTAAATCAAAAGCATGGCTAGACATTTGTAAAGTACTGTTTGAAAATTTTGATGACTGGAGTGAAGCAGAAAATTTATCCATTATTACTTATTCGACTGTACACCTCCAACGTCAAAATTGTACTGAGAAAACTGCGTACGCGGATGCACGCGCCGATGCCCGCACGCGAACGTGCTCACGTGCGTGCACCAGAAGCGTGGCCCGCGACGTGCTCACGTGCGTGCACACGCTTAACGCAGTTTATGCCCTAACGACGCGCTTCCTACTCGTCGATGAAGCGTTGATCGCCGAACCGAACGTCCGAGTTGGAACGGCGTTGAATCGATGTCGAGTTGGTGTAATGTGTTCAGTCCCTAATGTTGCCAGCCAGTTGCATCACGCTAAGATTAAGATGACAATATCACATCTACGACTAATACTATAAATATAAACACATCTACAAATCGAAAACGTGGAAATGTGAGTTCAGTTGAGTTTGGCAATCAGAATAGTTATTCGAAAAATCAGTCTTCTCTACCGTGAGCACATACTGCGATAAGATCAGATCATCAGTGTTTTGTGCCTCCGAAGGCCGATTGTGTATCATTTAATAAAAAAATATTTACTACATAAATTATAACAAAATTGTTCGAAAATTACACAAGTTGTTAGAGATGTTTCTTTCTATCACCAAAAAAGGTCTTAAATTATTGTACAAAAATAAAATATACATCATTAAAACATAAAAAAAATATGCACAAACCACGAAATATTACATAATTATTCTGGAATATTATTACATTTAGACTTAAAATATTAATTAATACAACAGATGAGAGCACGTAATTAGTGAAGGTTCTAGTGTGTACTTAAAACATGAATTGTGCTGGTAGAAACGGATTAACCGCACGCATTGCTACAATCGAATTAGAATTGAGACACGAATATTCGATATTTTTCCATAGACTCAGTTTGGCTACAGTGGGTACATGAGAATTGAGTTGATTGTATATGACAGATTGTGTATGACACATTGTACGTATTGATATTCGTGTAGGTGCGTTGTCGGAGAATTTTGCAATGCGTTTATTGCGGCGCCGGTTTAAACTGTCTCGTACTGGTTGCGGATGGAGCGCGCGAGGCAGCAGGCGAATATCACTCCGATCAGCTGGAAACAAATAAATACGGTTACCGATCAGCTGGAAACAAATAAATACGGTTAATCACATGTATTAGTACATTATCTATATGTATAGTGAAACTGTTAATTGGGCTACTAATAAAGAATTTGAGGATATCAATGAGACATTTTAAAAAGAGATAATAGACAGATAGAAAACATTCGTATATGAATTTTAATAAAAGATAAACAAATAAATACTCTAATATCCGTTAAGATCTCACCACATCTCACTATCGTAACATTATTTAATCTGTAACTTGTCTCTAAACAAGTCCCATAGAGATGAGCGAGACAAATAAATCCTCTCTCAGGAGAGAGATGATTTATTTCCTTCAAGGCTTCCTATAAGCAGCACTGGAAGGATCCAATGCTGCTTATAGGCAGCCATATGTCTCCCCTACTCTAGTATAAGAGTAGAGATACGCATGCTTATTTTAAGCACGAAAGCATGCTTTAAGTGAGCACTTGCTCATTACAAGCATGTGTATACTGTATACCTACATACTTTTCTCGAAATAAACAAGCTCGTTGAGAATACAGTTAAAGAGCATTGTCAATTTAAGCATGCTCTTTAAAAGCGTGTCTCTATACCTTAACACCCATATGACAAGTCCAACACACCTGTACGAAGGCAATGCCGAGCCCCACGCCGCCCAGGCCGAGCGCGATCTCCTTGAGGTGTTCCTTGATCTTGTCGAGGCAGCCGACGCCGTGGAAGCCGGGCGAGCTCTCGCTGCAGGCGGGCGCCGCGGGGGCGCCGGCGCCGGCCGACACCACGTGCCCCGCGCAGCACGTCGCCGGGATCGGCGTGTCGTTTTTCTCCCAGTCCTTGGGGCCGTACACGCCGCAGCATTGCAACTGTTCGATAAAGTTTTAAAGTTGCGTCAGCTGTTTCGACAAAGTTTTAAAGTTTCGTCAATTGTTTGGACAAAGCTTTTGTTTATTTTTAATTGTATGTAGCCGGGTCGATGTTTATGTGACAGACAAATGTTTGTTCTCGGGTCATGAGTGTTACTGACGTGTAATTTATGTTGTCCATGTCACCCGCGACACAGGCGGTCCTAGTGCGGGGGTATGAGTGTGTTAACGTTTTTTTATTGTCATGGTTAACTTGACGGACTGACCTACTGTTGACCGCTGATCCATCTGATTATTCTAGTAAACTAATGGCAATCAATCTATAGTGAATATTCTTTGAAAATTTAATGGAAATTATTAAATAAGTAGGAAGACTATTTTAAGCAATGATTTTTATATGAAAAATAATATAATTGCACCGAACCGTAGCGTGACGCGTCAAATCAAACTGATCTTGAACTGTGACGACCTTGAATGCTTCCTCTGGTATCGTCATCCGAGATCAATTGCTACGGCATTCTATTGAACATTACAACCGACCCACAGCACAGAAAAACAAACGTACGTACAAAATTTCTTTGCTAGGTATTTCTATTACAGATGATCTTGACATATCCAAGTAAAGGCCGTTATCAATATTCTTATTGGTCCATAATTTCTGGATGAGTTAGTAATAGGGTTCCGTTTTTTACCCTTTGGGTACGGAACACTATAATAACAACCAATCAACCAACAATGTATGGGGTAGTAAATTATACCTGACGATTATGGATAGAACATCTTAAATCCGAGAAAATATCGTTGACCCTGATCGGGAATCGACCACGTAGCCTTTTTGATTGGCAGGCAGGGTCACTACGCACTACCAGCTCCGCTGCAAACTACAGAGTCATCTATGAAACACACGTCACAACAGACAGACGATGAATACGACACACTCAGGTTACAGATGCAAGGTTGAAGGCAACTATTATATTCATATCGCTACCGACCGACGGCTTCCAGCGAATTCGTTCTCGTATATTGTTTGTCGAGGCTTCTCGTTACGCGTTTAGATAAACGACAACAGTGCCCTTGTTTCGTCTTAGAGTGTACTAATTATACTAAGAGTGTATTTTTTTAACGCTACAATCATAGCCGCATTAGGGTTCCCTGTGCCGGGGGTGCCATGGACATATGGACAACAGACAAGACAAGAACACACTCATACCGAGGATCGAAATCTAAACTCATCCAAATTTCCGCCCCGCTGGGAATCGAACCCAGGAACCATCAAATATACATAGGTTATCGAAAAATATGAAAACAGCTCGTTTTAAATCGTATTCATCCAAGTTGGACATTCTGAACTTTGACTTGGCCAGTATTGAGCAATCAGCGCCGAACAACCCATTTACTTTCTTTCTTTTGTCTGGTGATGCCTTTGGTATTCCTGATGTAAAAGGTCGACGGTGGTAGTACATTAAGATATATCGACTCGTTGGTCGATTATTTACATAAAGAAGCCAGGTAAAGTCAGGCCAGGTGTACTACGAGCGACGGATCTCGAATTCAATTCACGGAGGAAACACGTGACCAATAAAATTGTTCTACGGTAATAATACTGATTCCTTTTGTAACTTTTGTGTCCTTTTGAGCAGCAGAGCTGTGAATATAAATTGTGTTTATTAATTTAAAAAAATCCAACTTACATCAGTCTGGATGATATCGTAGTTCTTCTGTATGTCGGGGTCGGTCTTGTACTGCGTGAGACTGGCGTTGAGCGCGCGCTCTATGGAATTCTCCAGCGCGTCGTGCTTCACGTACCCGGCAATGCCCACCGCCAGCTCCGCCACGAAGATGATCAGCAGAAACACCGAGAACTGGCCGCAGGAATTTAAACTCAATCATTTGTGTATTAAGTTTCCTTTTGCATAATATAAGTTAATAGTAACCGCTACAAAACAAGTCATTAAAATACTGTTGGAACGATAACGACCACCGATTTGACCACTAATAGAGTTATTAATGTTATCGGTTTGTTTTAACATTATGCAGGCGAATTATTACTGACCGCTACACTTTAAACCATTCATTGATGCTAGAATTAAAAAGAAATTAGCTTTACAATAACTTTATTGTAAGTGCACTGTGAGTTGAATTGAAGTTACTCTATGCTTGACCCGTGCCCGTGGGCTAATATCATAAGCATTTTGTTTTCCAAAGGGCACATTAAGCCGTCTATAAAATTGGTATTGTTAGTTAGCAGTATTTATTCCAAAAATTGTTAAACAGAAAGACAAACAGAAAATATCCAAAAAACATTATCATCGGATATTAAAATAAATTTAACTGTCGACACGAAGTCTGTTTATGCATGATATTTTTAAGAAGTAATAGTTATAATATAGATACAATAGATTTATTTTAATTATACACACACAAGTAAGCAACCGTAACTAAAACATTGTTGTGTATTATATTATTTGTGTACTGGAACAGCGTTGTGGAATACGCTCTACGTGTCCTCAGTTATGAAGATCAGGAGAGACCCGTGCTCAGTAGTGAGTCATTAATGGATTGGCCGTACACCCGTACACTGTGTTATGGGCTAAGTACATTTCAACATTAGAGTCAGCGGGAATCCTAAGTCCTAATGGTTATCGATCGAGAGTATATTATTCATGTATTAACACAATTTTAGCTTAAGATACGATATATCTACGAATTATAAATCATAGCTTTCAATCTCAATGTAATTAGTTTCACCATGATATAAATAGATTACCTTAACGCTTAATACGTTATTTACCTGATATTTATTATCTCTATTACAATAAACAGATACAGACGAAAAGCGGTTTCAGGTAACGTACCTAATAGGGACTCCATTATGTGGGATAACATTATGTCTATACATATTAGTATCAAAACTCATAATTAAAATAACGAGATCAAAAAAGTACACATTCAATCTTTCTTTGAAGTTGTAATGTAAGGTAGGATTAATTTATCGACAAGCAAACCCGCCCTCGCATCGGTTCGGGCACGGGCGAAACTTGTGTCTTAGTATTCACGTGATTCTTTAAACTATCTTCCGATACTTGAGTTGGTCATTAACCCCTCAACCAAACTGCACTCTATCAACATGGTGTATGCTCTAGTCTAGGCCTCCGCAATGATGAGGAGAGAAACCGGTGCTCAGTAGTGGGCCATTATCCGTAAATTGAAGTAAAAGAGTGAATTACTAATAGCAAACATAAATAAAGTTACATTTATACGAGTTAATTCTCACTTTTATATTTTATCTTTTGCTTATATTATAGTGTATGTAGGTATATACGTACATATCGCACTCGTTAAGAACAATACCGATGTCGTCATACACAGATAGTAAATATAGCAATTGCGAACAATGCATCATAAATTGATTATCGTAAATGAACAAAAGTCTTATTTACTCTTTTGTAAGTAGGGAAATTATTTAAAATGAATATGAGCATAACTGTGGGTACCCGCTGTATTGTTAGCAGGGGAAATGTTTTATTTTTTTGTAGAATCATTTGAATATGAGTGACAAAGACCATTGCTTGTACAAAATTATGTCAATAAATTAAACAAATAAAAATTTACTTTTCAATAAAGTTTATACCTCTAATATTACGGCTTAGTTAGTTTAGTTTTAGTTTTAGACGTTGTTCGTTTCTATGGGTGACGGTATGGTACGGTAGGCGTTCGATGGTTGGATACATGGATGAACTTTATTTTTACTATAGCAATGGGGAAACACCGATGTGGAATTTTTGTGCGTTTGAGGTGTGGGTGTGAAGCATCGACAAAACAGAACTGTACACAAAAGCCAAGCGGTTGGTACTGCTAGGTACTGATGGAATCTGGTTATATACCGTAATAATAGAATGTACCAAAACAATATTATTATTATAAACTGCCCCAATTATACAGAACTATTCGGCGTACGTTAATTACGTTCTATTGATTGGAAAGTAACTGGAACAACAATCGGAATTTTGTATGACACATAATTTTTATCTACAGTTTCCATTTTATGATTATTGAACTTGGTGTGTCACATAAGCAAAATGCATGTCGCATATTGCACCATTGGGGTTTTCGCACACCGATTCGAATTGGACCCATGCAATAACAGGAAGCGATGAGGTTGAATCAGTGGGGCGATGAATCACAATTCACGTCGCACTTCGCGTCGTTCATTATTATTACTAACTTCGGCTTCAGCCTTCATTACAGGTCACAAACATAAACGTTCTGTGTCCTCGTATTTACATGCAGTTAAACGTTATTTATAGATGTATTCGTACGTAGCTTTACAATGCACTTTCTGTACCTCCCTTCAATCATGTCAATAGACTGATCAAGTTATAATATAATCTTAATATGTATTACTTAGGTATCGCATTAATTTTTTTATGCTCTAGCAGGCGAAGAGCTGACGGGTCACGTAATGATAAGGGTTCACTGACCACAAAGTCTCTTGCTTAGATAACTAGGTAAAACAATATTATATTAAATTTGAGGTAGCAGTTCTTAGAAGATCCAAAATTCTGCCTATGTAGCATTCTACGAAAGACACCGTTACGAATTCCAATAAAATTGTTATACAAACAAAGCACTGACATCCTTGTTCTTCAATACCTGCTATGGAAAAAATGTTTTTTTTTTTCAAATTTTGGATCACCCTGTAGTGACTTTTTCAAAGACAGTAACGTCACGGTAATGGTATGCATATCATTACCGTGCTAACGTCGATACCGTCTAATTCTAACACTACATCATAACTTCATAAGTTGTCTTGTCACTGTCCACTAACTCCACTATCGTGTTTTTCCGTTCGAATTTAAAAAAGGGGATCAGACCGGAATTACTCACAGTATCAATCTGACTATTATTACCAGATAATTATACAAAAGTACAAGACGCTTCCAGTATCTGAAATACGAGATACAAGATTGGTCCGGTAAAGTACCTATTTAAAGTACTGGTTTAAAAATTTGGATCAAAACAAAATGTAATATTCATCGATACCCCACGTAAAAACACTCGTATCGATCCGAGTGTGGTCCTGTGGACTGTGGAGTTGGAATGACGCCCAATATTAATTTGTTGTTATCGTGCGCCCACCTGGCAACTTGTCGCCGCCAGCAGTTGTTTATTCGACCGTTAACCGATTATACGCGGTGCGGCTTCTTCGCCCTGAATTGTGTATCTTCGATGATGATTTAAGGTTTCGAATATCGAACCATAAATACATATGTACATATATTCTAGTATTGAATAAGCTGATATAATTTGATATCTGTTATTAACAGAGTATTTTTAGTTTACCTCAAAGTATGGTTGCATGTTGATTATATTATTAGCTTCCTACATTTGGGTTGGCCCCGCGAGTTGGTGTATGCTCTATACCTCGTCAGTTATGACAGAGCTGTGTCCGAAAGTGGGACACAAATGGATTGAAGCCATTATTCTAGTGCAATCTGATAGTAAATGCCCTGTATCGTAAAAAAAACTAATTTAAAAATAATAGGTTCTCTATTACGGCCTATTCGCCACTTACATATCCAAAGAAAATATTATTATCGTCTAAAAGTCAACTAAACCAATTAAGACACAATAACGACCGACAATGCCAGATACGTATTAGAAAGGAACTCGTTAACGTCGAATCTAGTGAAAAGGAAATGACCGTTTAGTGTAAAGTGTAAGTGCAGCCGACGCGTGTCAAAGGGCACGGCTCGCTTGTATGGACATCTGTGTGTCACATCGACACTTCAGCTATGATGGCAATGCTTAGGGGAAAACCGGGTAATGCCGGTCACCTAAGCAAAATCAAATGTAAATTAGTGAAAATCAACCTTTTATTTAAAAATTATTCGGCAAACAGAACTTCAACTATTATTCTACGATAATCACAAACAATAAGATCAATAGTCATAATAAATTGGGCGCAATAAACATTAAAAAAAAAGTGTCTTTGACCGCCATTGCCCAACATGGAGGGTAATGCCGGTCAGCAGGATGACAATACCGGTCAGGCTATTAACGACACAAATCGCATTATGTAACCTACGGGAACACTCAGCATGAGCTCAAAGCCACCACTGAACACACCTGTACTGTACCAATGTTTATTGTGCTAGCCATATTCGTTGCATAGCATACACTTGTTCTCAAGATCTTCAATGGTGTCTTCATCGTCATCAGGTACGTCTCTCATGTCAATTTCAGAGTTCGACGAGCTTTCATTATTACTTTCTTCAAACATTCTCTTTTTCACCTTTTTTGTAGATTTTTCGCTAGGGATATAATCGTTGAGAAGCGATGGTGAATCCGGTACTGATATGTTGTGCTCTGGTTAATGGGGTTCCATCATCAGATCATGACCTGATGATAAAAGGACCATGTCGGAAGCATACCTTTCCCATAAAAAAATAATTATAAAAATACTTTCGCATTTGACGAAGATATACGTAGTTGAACACACTTAAAAAATATAATCTACTTGTATACGTGACTTGCAGGTAATACCGGTCAGGGTTGACCGGCATTAGCCACCTGTGCACTTTTGAAGTTAAAAATAATAAAAAAAAAACTTGTTGCAAATTACTTGAAATCTTCAATGAAATAGATAGTCAGATAACTAATTGGCAAAAATTATTATAGACAATAAATGAAATCGAAATATTATTATACTCACCTCTTAAATTCTGCGGCCAAAAAGTTATAAGAGAGTTGCGTGAAAAAAACACAAGTCTTTTTTTCGGTGACCCGTAGTCGGAACTGAACTGAGGTTGGTGCATCGTAGCGGGGAGCAATCAGTCCTCCCTTTATGCATTTTTGAGTGCGCATAAACAAAGTATTTTGTAAGATAATTGGGTGACCGGTATTGTCGCCTGACCGGGATTACCCGGTTTTCCCCTACAGGCTGAAGGTATATATGCATTTACTGGTACTATATGTATACCGTGACCTCCACCCGAAGGGTTGTCTGGAAGAGACCGCTAGTAGTGATAAGCCGGTCTGATGTGTATTCTCGGTATTAATTTATGGGACCTCTCTATAACTTGTATTTTTTTTTGTTCTATTTGTGTGCACAATAAAATATATGGTATTGTATTTAGCTAATCTATGCGTAATGATCAATAAAATTCTCGATTTACTGCTGATTCGAGGACTTGTATGTGACTTTCAACTTTTACGTTTTCAAAGATTTTCAGCTTCAGCCATTTTACTACTTAAAAGTTAGCTCAGAAATTAATTGAAATATTTAAAAATAAAATTATAATAATGAATGTAATTCTGTCAGTGTATCAAAGGTCACGGCATGTGACTCGTGCGGGCCAATTGGTTTAAACAGATTGGCCCAATTGCCTTGTCAACGAATCATAAAGCAAGCTGGAATATGATCTCGGCTTAGCGGAATTTATCGCAACAAACTTGTACATTGTAAGTTAATAGGCTGCTACTAAGTAAAGATGGATGGATTGTGTGAGAGAGGATATGAAAGAAAAGGGAGTCAGTGTAGAAGTGACGGCAAATAGGGAAGAATGGACGAGAAGAACATATTGCGACAACCCCAAATAAAATTGGGAAATGGGCAGGAAGATGATGATAAAGGCTGCTACTAAGGGAGTGCGCTCTACCACCCAAAACCACCACTTACCTTCAGGTGGGATTGTAATAAACTATTAACTTTAAACAAATAATAAAAAAAAGTTTTTCATAAAGACCTACTACTATTGCGCACGTTATGCCGTCGGTTCCGTTTGTTATCAGTATCGTTAAGCCATGTCGGAGGCCTTTCAAATATAGGCGGCATATAAATTACTTACCACCTACAAACCGCTTTGTAGTTCGGCGGAAGATAATGATTATGTACAAGTGTATATATTTTGTTTGCAAATAAATTAAAAAAAAATACTTGGGTAGGACAAGTAACCTCTTCACCGATCCGCAACGGGGTCGAATGGCCGAGTAGATTCCAGACCTCCTCAGCGATGAGGAATGACCTGTGCCCCGTAAAGGGCCATAATTGGTTATTGAAAGTCTTTTACGACACTTCTAATGTATAAAATCGAATAGATAGTGCTAATAACTAAGGTCCAGTAATCGAAAATATCCGAAATAAGAACGCCGTCATGGATTCCCTTCTCATAACTGGACGGAAAGCTGTGCTATCTTATACATATCTGGCGCCATATTTCGATCTGCTGTTCAGCAGAGAGTTAGATTCAAAGATGGATGTAGCCCTTTTTACCTACTATAAAATTACTAACGATTCGATAAATCTCTCGTAAAAGGCAATAATCGAGCACATAATTGACTTGTATTTATTATAACTTGCTGCTTTGTATAATAAAGTCGGTATTTGTTACGAATAACAGTTTTATGACGAAAGATAAATAATGTGCAGTGTGGAGAGTTTATTGATAACGTATGAATATTTGCAGCGGTTAGCGACCAAGCCAAACAGCATATTTCCTTATAAAACTCTTCAGTTACTGAGGGACTGTCAGACAACTGAACTCAAGAAGCTGAGGCATGTATGCTAAATGTGCTACACATACTTAAAACCACTTAATAGGTGCACACACCTACACCATTCACACGTATGCAGTCATTAACCGCTAGGAGTGGGTCGTAGCCCACATAATATCTGACGTAGGCTGAAGCACTTGAAACGTGCGCCTACTTTTCTTTAAAAATTATATTACCTACTTGTAATTTCTTGCGAGAATTTCACGACAAAGAAAACTACTGGCAGTCAGCCAAACCTCACATGGGCGGCAGAAGTAGACAATAAATTGTACCTAAACGTTGAGAATTAATAATAGAAGACAATACGTATTGTAAATAAAAACTAAAACTAATACACGCGGCTTTTAGGAGCGCCATTTTAGCCACATTCTGTAAATAGGGACTGGAAAGCTGAGCATTTCTTGGACATTTTGTATACCAATGATACTATAATCGTAGTGATGTCACTGACGCGCCGAAACTGAGGCAGTCAAATTCCTCCCATAAATGTAATCTCGATGTCTCTATCTCATTTTGTCTATTTTCGTATTTCGGTATCCCCAAAATCAGAAAACGTACGTTACTGGGCCACCACTTCATGTATGTGTAGCTAATATCAACTTGTTCCATTCAAACCTGATCGATCATATACTACACAAAAACGAGCAGGTGAACCTTTAAGGACTCCGTATTTCATTTCAGTAATGAAAACTTAAAAAAGGGTCGCAATATAAGGTTTTCATCGACTTTAGGCCTGCCAATTACGACAACACACGTCCTGCGCATAAGTCCAGTGAGCTGAATGATTTGAATATGTAATCAGATTTTCACCTGCAATAGGCCGCTAATTTGTAGAGACACTTACCGTAACTATCATGCAATGATTTTCTTTCACAGCTCCGCAGCAGCCAAAGAACGCTACGATGAACACAATCAAGCCCACAATGATCAAGATCATCGGGGCAGATGTGTAGAAGGTCTCATCTGTTAGGTCCACGTACGGGTTGGCTCCGATTTCAGCCTTCACACCCACTATCAGGATTATTAGTCCAGTGATCTAAAACAAATTGAAATGCATAAGAAAAAATATTTGGTAGGCACTAGAATGAATGTACCTTACCAACGGCTCGGAGTATGACACAATAATTATGTTAATTTGGGCTTGGGTTTTTCAATTTCGTCGTATCAGAAAAATTTAACACATTTGGGATACCCAACTACTCTGGCACAATTTCGATGTGAAGAATGTCCCATGGTTTTTAATGTAAACAGGTTCCCGTTTACAAATGTTCAGTATCCGCGATGATATCAGTTTAAAATCATATTTCCAGTGGTTCATCTCAGTGGCGAATTTGGAGAAAAAAAATGGCATGACTAGGTTTGTTATAAAACATGCACATTGACAATAAAATCTTATAGTACCTATAATTATCCTAAAATAAGTATTGTGTACACAGAATAGTTATAAATGTCTCATTGCCAAAAAGCATAAAATATTCAACAAACATTAGCAACACTGACATGCTAATGACAATAACTTGATTGAGTTCAAAGTAGATTGGCAACTTTAATGAAATATTGCTTATTCCACTTAGATGATATGGTGTAATAACAGGTTTGTAAACATGTGCATAATTTTAATGACATTGGAAATTATTGTGCAAGTCAGTAAAAAATATTTTTGTACATGTACTGTACTTTATCATTGTACAGTATACTGACCCCATAACAGGAAAAATAATACTCATCTACTACATCTCAGCCAAGATTCAATTTTTTCCGTTCATTCAACGCCAATTTTTTTATTCCTTTCTCTGCAATGTTGCTCGTGTTTACTCACAGAATACTAACACTTGAATACTAACAATGAGCGCGGTTTCCTAGCCATGAGGCGACCAGGAATTTACATAAATGAGGATCACCACAAATCCGCATAACTGAGGTCCGGATAATCGAGTCTCTATTGTACCGACTAACTAAGTGACCAACTAAATTTCTTAATGACACTGCTAACTGGTCTAAAATCCAAGTCCCAATTTGAGTCTTATTCTGTGTCGGTCACAATTATCATGGCTGGCAGAGAAAGGATAGTGCCGCAAACTGATTTACTATCCATCCATAAAAAAACTTAAGACAGGCTCAAAGTGATCGGTTTTTCCTCCTCCCCTTATTTCTCTATATCATGTAACTATTCAAACCTGCTCACACGGTACTGGTAAAACTAAGTTGAATTTTTATTTATAAGACGACATAGCATTTAGAAAGTAAGCCTGGGTATATTAGTGTTCCTCAGCCGCCCGTGGCAACTGTGACTGACCCAGAACAAGATTCAAATCGGGGACTAGGATGGTTAGTCCAGATAGCAGAGGTAGTTATTAAGGATGTTATTTGGTCTGCAGTAACTGTGTTGAGTATCTTTCACATACATTTTGCTCATATTGTTCAGTCATAACAAGGTTGTAAAGTGATATATATTGGTATTAACATTCTCCACAATCAAATCTAAACCAAACATGGTATGAGTAATTTCAATAACATTGCACTGCCTTATCGCTGAAATTACCTGTTTATTTATAGATAAGCAGGTCTCTGGACTTATTTATTCAATTTTTTTTTTATATAAAAGCAAATGAATAACGAAGTATGGTAAATGTAGTTTTAGTACACTTGTTAATTTAATTAGCAAGCACTGATTGTTTTAATATTATTGAAGTTTCTTTATTGATATTAAGTATGCAGTAACATTCTCTTTCATTCAAAAAAGAGAATGTTACTGGTGGCAAGATGTGTGTGTGTTGCATTTTATAGACAACTCATAAAATTTCAATCATTAAGTAAAGGTATTTTGGTCACTGTTTTGGGTGTATGCAAATGAGGTTGTATAATATTTTCTACCTGCCTTCATAATTAATGAGGTAATTGATTGTTATTAATCAATTTTGTTTCTATACACATACGATTTGACCAATACAACATACTAGTATGAATAATATGCAACAAGTTGCAAAAATATTGGCGACTGCCCTAATTTATTCGCGTTATTACAAAGTTATTTATCTACGTCGCACAGAAAACTTTCCGCTGACTACCCTATAATTTTCAAAATAACAAGGAAGCAATTTAAAGCAGTGACATATTGTGCAATTTGATTATAAACAAAACTCGGGGAATTACGTTCGTTCTATACACCAAATCATCTTTTAAATGCCTAAAGAATTAATTACAACTATTTTAACATAACAATATAGATAGCTAGTTGTAGTAATTGCAATTTCATCACGTGGATTTTTAATGACGCACGACACGAATCACGAAAGGAGTGAAAGGACACAGTGGGCGCAAGGGAGGCTTTCAAGGAAAACGCAAAGCAAAAACACTTACCGCGAACAAAAGATTGACGCCAAACAGAAGATATTTCACACACGACATTCCCAATCCGATTGCCATTTTAAAGTCGTATTATCTTCAACTACAAATAAAAATCTTGTATCTGGAACAAAAGCATTCATTTTAAATTCTTTTTCATGCTTTCACTGCGACCGAAGCCGTATTGCGAATTATAAACATCGATTTGTGTTGTTCGATAAGCTACGCAAGCTTATGACATTTCTTATCACTACAGTTTTGAGAATTGTATTTCAAAATACGGGTTCACAAAGATTGAAATGGGATAAATATAAAATAACTAATAGACCTCACCGTAAAATATTTATTTAACACCAAGCTAAGCACATTAAAACACTGTTCTCCTCTGCTTAGATATCTGAACTGACTGTGTTACCATTACAAATATACAGCATACGGCGTATGCGTAATATGCGTTTTTACTGCCAATAATTCCAACCTCTTACTCTGTGCTTCTGTATTTTTCCATCAACAAAGGAAGTCTTGCCATTTTATAAAATACATAATGCACAGGATAATAATAAACAGGAGAATGGGAGAAGAGTATAGGGCCTTAGAGGCCCCTGGATGCAATATTTTATATCGCACTCACACAAGAAATTATAATATGCCAATTACACGAAAAAAAAATGTGCGGTCGGGGGACCCCCGTCAGGAAAGAAGTTTCTTACGTTTTTTCTTTAACTCCATAAATGTACTTATAAACTGTACAACCGTGTGTTGAGGCTATGATAAAAAATATCGTGTGCAATCCGATAGAAGTGAAACTCAACAAACTAGAAAATCAGTATATAAAATTATAAACATAATATAGTGGTTTTTTGTAACATCGCCATCTAGGCACTCTCATCTGAACTAACAGACAGACTGCTGAGACAGACTTCTTCTCTGTCTACTATTGACAGTCGGTTTTGTTGTTTTATATTTATGCAGCGAAAAATAAATGGATATGCTAAAGATTTTCGTTATAATATTCATCTTCACCTTCCCTATAAGTTTCACTGCGAAAGCAATAAAAATGCTCATAACACTGAGTTATAAAAATATAATATTCTTTGGAAGCCCGCGAAATTCTAATTTTATTCTTTTCAAATTGTGTTCTGCACGTCGTTATGTCGTATTAATCAGTCGTATGATCGAAATGTGGTTCGATACTATTTTATTTTAATGTAACATTTATGTACCTATGCTTAAACTTAGTAAAAATGGCTAATGGACTATGTATGTATGTATTTTGCATGGATAGTTACTGGATTATTTTTGTTCTTTACAAATTTAATGTAATTAAGTTTTATAAAATGCTTTGCGCGAAATGTAAATTTTGTTATTTTTCATTGTGCTGCAAGTAACTGTTATTATAGTAGCAGCACAAAATTAAGGCCCCTTTGACACATTAAAATAGTGACGTGAAAAATGTTAATTTAGTATCGAAAAAATATGGTCAATTGCGAGTCGCATCGATACATTTTTGGAATAAAAATTTTAAGCATTCTTTTTAAGTACATATTTGGAATGAGAATCGAATACTGAGTACCCCCTATTAATATCTCAAGAGTCTTACGAATCACGTCTCCTCGGCTTTGAGGGGAGGCCCATGCTCAGTACTGGGCCTTGTTGGGTTGAGATGATTTATAGTTTAATCATTTATGTAATTGACTTACTTACTTTATTAAAGGTGGCACTGTATTTTGTTAGTAAAAACGAGAAGGAATTTGTTCGTTATACTATGTTTATATGGTCCTGCATTAGTCCTTAGTATTTAAACATATATATTGTTTCAATATCCATGTAATTAATTAACTTTGGGTCCTAAGTTATACATTCGATAAATTTTATGACTTTTTGCACATCACTATTGACAATGAAGAACAGGAATTTGCTCCTTCAAATTTATGTAATAATTTATACGAAAGTTGATGATCGGACAGACGTCAAATAAACGTCAAAGGAGCCTTCCTTTTGTGCCGCTCCTATAGTTGTCGCGATATATTGCACGAACTAGTACCTACCTTAATAAAAACGTAGCACACTTGCTTCAAGTCAAGTTTTAGAATGCTAAGAGGAGATCAGGTAAAGTATTAAGTTTATAAAGCGGGGATGTCAGGGCCGCAAAATTATCCCAAGGAAACGTATTATCGGAATAAAATATATCCTATGTCCTAAATGTCCTTTCCCAGGTCTCTATCTAACTATCTCCAAACCAAATTTCATCCAAATCGGTTCAGCACCTTATCATGATTATGTAACAATCAGACAGAGTTACTTTCGCATTTATAATATTAGTAGGTATGTATGTATTTATTACACCTGTACCTAATATTTTTTTTTGGTCGACAATAAAATAGTCAGTCAGTAAGTAAGCTGTTCGTCACCGTATGACGGTCATTGAGTCTTCTACGGTTAAATAATAAATAAATGACAAAAGCACTCAGAGATAAAGGGTTTTGAGTGGCGAAGTAAGTGACTGACGATGTACCTACATAATTATGTACATCGTTGTATTAAATCTTTACTTCAGTCAATTAGTGTTCTTGTAGTGTCGATTGGAAGCAGAAGCAGATCGATTGGAAATTTTTGTCATATAGACAAACGAGGAGACGTAAATACCTATTTATATTGTGGTAAGTGAACATCGCCAATAATGTGAATTCATAATCAACAGAGTCTCTACCATTTCGTTGTCGGCCCTGATTCGATGGACTTAATAAAGATTATCGTAATAAAACTCAGAATGTGAAATATTTATCATATCAAAACATTCCTCGGAAAATAGGCTGAAACGGCCAAGTTATATTTTTTATACGACCCCATTTACGAGGTTTGACGGTAAGAATTACAAATTTCTTATTTTATTTCGTTTTGCGCAAATCCTAGCTTCACAAATATTCAGCAGCTAGAACACAAAATAATATTCACAGCAGCTTTGGGAAATACCCTAGAGAATTTCTACGTGAGTGAGTCAGTGGAAAAATGGTAAATATTATGTAGTTAACAATATAGGTAGGTATTTATGTACGTACTTCAGAATCGTAAACGGAGTACTTAGCGTTTATCAAAAATTTATATCAAACTAGCTGCCCCAGCGAACTTCGTACCGCTCTATAATTAATAAACAAATAATAATATGGTGACATATCGACAGCAGCGCCACCTACCGGGTCCAATTGTGAATCTTAACCATTCTTGGATCCACCTGAAGACACACAAAAAATTTCAACCGAATCGGTACAGCCGTTTTTGAGTTTTAGCGTGACTAACGCACAGCAATTCATTTTTATAATATATGATATAGCCTATGTCACCCGGGGATAGTGTAGCTTTCCAACAGTGAAAGAATTTTTCAAATCGGTTCAGTAGTTTTGAAGCCTATTCGATGCAAACAAACAAACAAACAAACAATCAAATCTTTTCTCTTTATAATATTAAGTATAGATCTCCTCTTAGAAATCTACCCGCTTTTTTCGGAAGGAGACGAAACGAACAAATTCATTTTCATTTGTAGGTTAAAACGATTTTTAGGATTTATAATTTTTTTCAGCCAGGATTTTAGTATGTAATTATTATTTTTTGCAAGGAATAGGCGTTTTTTCTGTCAGGATTTTACTATAACATAATATTTTTTGCAAGGAATAGGCCCCCCTTCGAAGTCAAGAGTAACGAACGGTTGGTTTGTAATTTAGTACAATATAAATTCGCATGCAACAGTCTCTTCCAGACTATCTTTTGATTACTTAGACCATGATATTTAAGATGATAAATGTTTATCATTTCTTAGGCATATACTCGTATATCTAGTAGTGTAGTAATCACTATTATTTACTTATTATTTACGTTATTATTATTTACAGATAAAGAGATTGCAGTTACTATAATTATTATTGTTGTTTATAATAGTTATGTAGTATGATATAAGGGTAAACTATTCCGGATTGTGTATTTTAATTTTATAATTTCCCTATGTAACGTACATTTTCGAAGTTTTGTTGTTCAAAGATTTAGTTGGATAGAGTTAGAATCACGAAGAATTACATATTCTACCATAAACCGATTGTTGCTGTTGTTGATTGTTGTTGCTTGAATTTCTTTCGGATGAGCCTGCAATCAGCACCCATTCCATCTGATTTGTTAGGTCATTCAGTTTAGTTTTTGCTCCGAGCCAAACATTAAAAATATTACCAACGTGTTAAATACCTTCCCTGCGTACGCGTATTTGTAAACTTTTCGGCTATCATTAGATGAAAGTGTCAAGATAACATAGATATTGATTATTTTTTCAGATTGATAAAATTATCTCAACGTCTTCGTGTTAGTCCGCAACTGTATCTACATGGCTGTGATCAAAAGTAATAGCTGTTGAATTCAAAATGAAGAAAATAAAAGTTCCAAAACTTTTGAAATCAGTGCGTTGCTCTCTGGCTACCGTAAATAGTTTGTTTTTGGTAAGAACTTTAGAGTAGTCATTGATAAGATCTCCTTATAGCCGTTTATAATAATCTTTATCTCTTTCTCTTTGCATTCACATGTTTGTTATACTTTTGATAAATTGTGGATGTAGACTGTCGAAGTGTTATATCAATTTCATGAGTACATACCTACAAAATAAATGTAAAAATGTAATCATGAAGCTATATCATAGCTATACATATTATATTCATGAGCATAATTATTCTGGACGAGCATTTATGATCTCGGTGACATGCTGACATGGATTTTCTGGTGTTGCTGCCAAATAACCTGTTCACCACCGTGGCTTTATTACCTCGGGGGTTTTATATAAGATTTTTTTTTTCCATCCAAGAAAAAGACACCCTCAGGAGAGGGAGGCGGAGAATGCTCATAGAATACCAACGTAGAAAGTCTGCGTTGGTTATGTGGGACTCTTACCCACTAAACTCCGCCTTGGGGGATGGCTTTGGCCCTATGGCCTCTAAGCCTTCATCGAAAGCGACCTCGTCCGGAGAAACGAGGCGCAAAATTTTTATATAAGAAGACTTGTCTTGTCTTTATAGGTCACAGGTTTGGTTCTGATCATCGCTGGAGCAGTGTTCTTGTCCCAGCACCAAGTCTATAAGCAGCTTATAACTCAGCGCTTCTTCACTCTGCCGGGGTTCGCCATAGGAACTGGAGTGGTCATATTAGTGACTTCTATCCTTGGATTCTACGCTGCTATCTCTGAACAGTTTTACTTTATACTCGGGGTAAGTAATCTTTTGTTGCTACGTCTGCTTTTAATACCTACACAGGGTCTGGGATAGATCTACTAGTCGGGCGAATATGGTTCGAATAATGTGGTGAATAATGCGTTATACATATTAATTATTAAGCTAATTAATACTTCTAACCTAAATAAAAACAAAAAAGTAAGTAGTAAAAAGCTCTAGTAACGTTGCTACGATTAGTGTTATTAGTGTGCGCTGTGAGATGCCGCCACTAGTACTAAGCGACCTATGTTTTCAAATGATCTTACTAGATGGCGCTACAAAATTTTATTCTGAATCACTCTTTGGCCCCAGAATTGATCATCTAACATCTATATATTGTAATTTATTATTAGTAGGTAAGTTATAAAAAAGTAGAGCCAGCATGTGGTTTGAACGCTGGATTCCAGAACCGGCGAGGAATTTGCAAAAATGATGTGCCTATTAGAATTATTCATCACTTGCTTCGGTGAAGGAAAACATCGTGAGGCAACCTGCACACCCGAGAGTTCTTCATAATGATCTCAAAGGTGTGTGAAGTCTGCCAAATCTGCCAATCCGCAATAGGCCAGCGTGGTGGATATGGCCCCTTATATTATGAGACGAGACCCGTGCCCAGCAGTGGGACAGTTAAGTGTTGCGATGAAGGTATACCTAGATAATTTGTTTTCGTTGTTTTCAGTACCTTGTGCTTCTAGTAGTGGTGTTAATATTTGAGATCGCGATTACTATCACTGGGTATGAGTTGCGAGCTGATGCTGCACAGGAGATCAGGTCCACCATGGCCCAGAGCCGGCAGCTGTACGGCACTAAGATCGAGATCTCCAAGATGTGGGATGAAATGCAAATTGGGGTGAGTGATATCAGCAACATTATGCGAAATCCGCAATTAAGTAAGTACTTACTTAATCTATCCTTACAAATAAATAAAATTAGAGTGTCTGTTTGTAATATTAAAATAACCGCTTTTTATTAAATGCATATGGGTGTATACACGGTGCCTACACCAAAATAACATTGTTTTACAATTTATGTCTGTCTGTCTGTCTGCTTGTTCCGGCTAATCTCTGGAACGGCTGGACCGATTTTGACGGGACTTTCACTGGCAGATTACTGATGTCATAAGGAGTAACTTAGGCTATCTTTATATTAACTTTTTATTGTTAAATTCCACGCGGACGTAGTTGCGGGCACTGCTCGTTATAAAATAAAATTAGAGAATTACAAAAAAACGCTAACACACTCATACCCAGCACCAGGATTCACTGTGTCGCCGGTGGAATGGACAACACACACATCACTAACACCCACGACCCGAGAACAAAACAAAAACAAAAAAATGTCTATCCGTCGACATTGAACCCGGGGCCTCTCGCTTCGCAGACATTTCCTCTACCAAGCAAGTGTAGAAAACGTACGTGTAGAAATGTCACAATGTTAGTTACCTTACTCCTCCGAAACGGCTCGACCGATTCTCATGAAATTTTGTGTGCATATCGAGTCAGTCTGAGAATCGACCAACATCAATTTTTCATATCCCTAAGTGATAAATAAGGGTTGTCCACCCTTTTTTATTTTTTGGACATTTTTTTTCTTTTTATATTTTTTATTGATTATGCATAAAAAATACACAATCCCAAATTTTCACTTCCCTACTCCCACCCCTCAAATTTAAATCGCACTTTTTGTATTTTTGTATGAAAATAATCTATGTAGGTATATGGCGAAACGCAATTCGCTGGGTCAGCTAGTAAAGTATATATGTATTTCCCCGCAGTTCCAGTGCTGCGGGGTGGAAGGTCCCCAGGATTACGACGCGGAAAGGACACCAGTTAGCTGCTGCTACATCGACTACGGAACCATCTCTCCGTTCGTGTGCACCACCGACAACGCAAGCAAGGCCAGCTGCGCCGACGAGCTGGGTGCCTGGCTCGCCCACAACATGTTCGTCATAGCGGTGCTGGCGCTCGTCATCACTGTTGTGCAGGTTGGTTCATGCCTCACTGATCTAGCTTGGCCATAAACGGAGAAGATAAAGTGATAGTTTTTTGTAAATTTGAATTGAGAATTGTTTATTTCCATATTTCAGATAGTTCTGACGTCGCTTGCAGCATGGTTAGCGTGGAGGTCAAGGTTCGAAGAGGTGGAATTAGAGCGATAATTTAATAATATACCTACTTACTATTAAATATTGAGATACTATGTACTAAAGTACAGTACAAACTACATAGTATCTCAATGCTATTGAATTGCTTTTTACTTTGTCCTAAGCCATTGACTTATTAGTAATAATAAGTCAATGTCACCTGTCAACACCTTTGTAACCGGAAACAATTCCGCAAACATGATAAAAGTATGTATGTAGGTACTCGTATCATTACGTCCGTAACACGCACATAACGCAGCGCGCCCGTCTTAGGTATTAATCTTTGATAATCAAAGATATTTAATAATTAATGCATGATTGAGAATTAAATATCTACATATTAAATGGAATTTCTTTGGATTTATTTGTGTTTCTTAGGTAATAACCTAAGCTAATAAGAACACTTTTTGAAGGTACAGGAAGAATATTTATCAGTTTACGGACGTAATTAGCAAAATTACTTAAATTTTACTGACATGCACCGTTCGCTGTTTCCTACAAGCGACTACGACGGGGTGAGGAGCTCAGTCACTCACTCAGTTCAAGGATAACACATTATCCCATTGAGGGCGAATGCCTACATCAGTGTGTACGGTATTGTTTTGGATAATACCAAATCACCAAGCATATTTACCGAAATAGTGGTGCTTCGGGCGGGCGGCATTAAAAATTTCTGACACTTGGGTTGGCCCCTAACCGCTCCACTAATCCGCACTAAAGCAGCGTGATGGAGTATGCTCTAGGCTTCCTCATGTATGAGGAGAGACTGTAGACTCGGTAGTGGACCATTACTGTGTCAAGTACCAAAGACATCACCGATAATTTGCCGGTAATAAGAAGGAAGAGGAACGAATGCAAATACTTTTTTTTTTAATAAATTTTATTAACTTTAGTTTCACTTTTATAATTTATTATTTAATTCATTAGTGTTCGGTCATGTAAAGTATTATTATTATAATAAATTATTTTTATCACATTAAAGCATTTTATTTATCACAACCGATAATTTAAAGATGCAATTAAATTAGAAATGAATATCTTGACAAGGAATACTTGATCAAGTAACTTAATTATTATACTTTGTTCCTAACACAGGTAACAATGGTTACTAAGTAAAAGATATTTAGGTACATGAGCCACAGTTATCAGAGACGTAACATAACCTACATTACTAGACCGCAAAATATAACTTGCTTCTAGTAAATAAAGGTATTACCTACATATATTTTTTTTTCACTGAAGCAAATAGCTTAACTTCATTTTTGAAGAGTAAGTATCTTAATCTAATATACCTACTTAAATTGATATTGTAGATACGCGCATTAGAAAAATTATTTTTATACGTACGAAAGTTTGATTCAAGCTGCTTACAAATTTTGGTTTTTGTGTTTTCTATAAAACACAAAAACCAAAATTCTTATGATTTTGTCGTTAAATACAAAAATAATAATCGGTTGACAACACAACATATTATTTTTGTATTTAACGACAAAATCATAAGAATCACTGCCTTTATCTAGCCGATTGTAGATATAAATATACGAAAGAATAATCTTTAATCCTTATCTCTATTATTTACTTAAATTAAACACAAACTAAAAGAGCTTTCAATCTTCATCTTGCTAACTTCACCCGGGCTTCATAGATACCAGATTCTTCGGCATAATAGATACTAGAGACCAGCTCTGCACTCGAAATTTGACCGTAATTCATTCTGTCATAGGGTTACTTCATATCGACACTGAATGTACACATATAAAACGTCATGTCACGTCGTGTCTAACGCATGGGAATGTGCACAGAATGACTTGTATTACCTGTATACGGTCTTAACAACTAACAACTCCTATACAAAGATTTTGCTTTATTTTTCTACAAGCGTAATTTTTTTTCTACAAGAGCATTACAAGAAACTGGTTTTGCCGACAGTGTTCCTTAACTTAACTTCGCAGTTCACGATTGTAACCATTTTGGCTACAAATACAGTCATGTAAGTGTCAAGATAAAATAGATATTGATTCGGTTTCCAGATTGATAAAATTATCTCAACGTATCGGCGCGATAGTCGGCGGCTGTATCTGCATGGCTGTGATCAGAAAAAATGTATGATTTTAAAATGAAGAAAATAAAAATTCCAAAATATTTGAAATCAGTGCGATTTTCTCTGCTTGCCATAAATAGTTTGTTTGTGGTAAGAGTTTTATAATATTTTTACTTTAAGGTTAGGTAGGTACAAGTTTAAGTGGAGGTAAGTCACTGGATGAAAGGTAAGATGAACTATACATAATATAAATAAATCATAGTTTTACACGATACTAAAACACAAACAAACTTTTTAATTATTTTTCTTTGTCCCCGGTTTTAGTTTGTCCCTGAGCCAATCTCTGGGGCGGCGGAACCGATTTTAATGGGACTTTCACTGAAAGATAGAAGCGCAACGTATAGGCTAATTTTTATCTCGGAATTCTCACGGGATCGGGATTTATGCGGGAAAATCTCCCATGCGACACACGCAAGGACACAGCTTGCCATAGAATTTTATAAGTATACATAATATTATGAGTGGTATGTTTTTAGATAACCAATATATCAAACATTAGTATTCGTCTATACGTATCGACACGACGTCTATACGACATCGAAAGTAAAATAAATAACAAACGACGTAATAAATACCCAGCACTAGATTAGCAAGGTGACGTCTTTTTTTTACTAGGATTACCGCCAAAACAAATAGTACCTACCTAATAGTGTGATATGTATGTGCAATAAATGTACAATTGCGAAGGATCAAGTCTAATTCCCGGTTCCTATATTTAACCGATCGTTTTGGAGTTGCCAGTAGTCGTTATAGTGTTTCCTTATAATTATTTTTCATCATTTCTTATAAGAACACTTTTTAGTTTTCCCTCGAAGATAGTTTTACTCGTCAGTGAAACAGATGGTTTTTCGAACACAGGAACCAGCCATAACAGTTCTTACAACTGAAAAAAAACTATAAAATAGTTAATTAATTGACACAAAAAATATAGTTAATTAATTGAACTAGAAACAAAAAAACACAAATAAATTTAAACGTCTTTGTTAAACGGTTATGACATGAGATTACCACGATTATTTTTGTCTGTATGCTTTTCTGTTTAACAGGTCACAGGTCTGGTTCTAATCATTGCTGGAGTAGTGGTATTGTCACGCCATCAGATCTATAGCCAGCTGATAACACAGCCGTTCTTCACTCTTCCCGGGTTCGCCATAGGGACTGGAGTCGTCATATTATTGACTTCTCTCCTTGGATTCTACGCGGCTTTTACTAAACAGTTTTATTTTATAATCGGGGTAAGTGGTTGCTTTTAATGGCACTGATAATATTGTTAATATTTTCTGATGACGTTATCACGTAAAATTGTCGTCCGTAAACCGAATTTACAGACAACAATTTTTTTTTGTTTGAAAGCTGACGTGATCGACATGGTTTCTAGCTATATCTGTTCAGGTGTTTGGTTATCATCAGCTCATTACAGATATCTTACGTAATATACTTAGAATAATTACACTATAGAAAGACAGTCTTCATACAAGCGCTCTGTCTAAAGTGAAGCACTAATCCGAAACTTTCCCGAACTTCGGCTGCGGATAATCATAATGTTTTTAGCAATAATACATAAATAGCTTTTCAGATATTTTGTGACACAATTTAACAGGACAAATCGTCATAATTCTTTTTTTTTCGCGAGACACGTTTGGCGTGCGTTGACTTTGAACACTACGGAGCTGCCCGGTGTTTGGAGTCATTTCTGACTCCAACTAAGGTGCTTCAAAATGCCTCGCGGACTTGGTTTCTAAGTAATTATTCTAAGGTTATATATCATGTTTCTAGTACCTGGTGCTCCTAGTAGTGGTGCTTATATTTGAGATTGCGATAACCTCCACTGGGTACGGGCTGCGCACTGGGACGGCGCGGGAGATACGATCCACTATGATCCAGAGCTTGCAGCTGTACAACAACAGGATCGAGACCACCATGTTGTGGGATAATATGCAGATGGAGGTGAGTTATTTATGTCAGCAACTTGTAATCGAATCTCTCGAAACTCCTTTCGTTGGTTGTACGTAACGTAACGTTGGTTGTACGTAACGGCGCGTTTTTAAGGAGTGCGCACAGTACAACGACTCCACGACCGACCGACGCCAACGCGACTAAAACCTTGACAAAGCTAACATTCAATTATGAGCCTTATATCTTTGAAGGTAAGGTTGAATTTCGAACTTATACTTAAAAGCCCTGTACGGCTCGCCCTACACCCATAGCCGTTCCGTTTCGAGACCAACGCGTCGACGTTGCGTTGACGACTCACCGTAGACGAGTAGTCCACGCGTCGACCGACACAATGACGTAATGTAAATAGCGTCGGAGTTGAAACGGAGTGGAGACGGAGTCGAGTTGACGTCGATGAAGCGTTGATCGCGGAACGGAACGTCGGAGTTGAAACGGAGTGGAGTCGGAGTGGAGTTGACGTCGAGTTGGTGTAATGTGCGCACTCCTTTAATTATTGTCACTAAAAAGGATGATTGTTCCGTTATTCTACAGATATCGGTTATAGACCCCTATAAGGTTTTAGCTCGTAAGGTTTAAGGAGTGCGCACATTACACCAACTCGACGTCAACTCCACTCCGACTCCACTCCGTTTCAACTCCGACGTTCCGTTCCGCGATCAAAGCTTCATCGACGTCAACTCGACTCCGTCTCCACTCCGTTTCAACTCCGACGTTCCGTTCTAGGTACATTACGTCATTGTGTCGGTCGACGCGTGGACTACTCGTCTACGGTGAGTCGTCAACGCAACGTCGACGCGTTGGTCTCGAAACGGAACGGTTATGGGTGTAGGGCGAGCAGTACAGGGCTTTTAAGTATAAGTTCGAAATTCAACCTTACCTTCAAAGATATAAAGCTCATAATTGAATATTAGCTTTGTCAAGGTTTTAGTCGCGTTGGCGTCGGTCGGTCGTGGAGTCGTTGTAATGTGCGCACTCCTTTACACTGTGGTTGCGAATAACTTTTTTTTACTAAGTATACTAAGTACCTAAATGCTTGATTACAATTCCACCTGATTGTGAGTGGCAACATAGTCATGACTGATAAAACACACTAAGTAGAAGACTGTTCAGTCTTGCCTTGAAGACAGTATAATTGAAATTTCAAATCTAATCGGGAATATCGACGCGGACAATTTATTTAGTACTTTGCGGTATGCATAAGTAATTTAAAAAAAAAGCGCATCGTTTCGGAACTATGCAGCTTATGATGTCGAGATGGATATCAGCAAATATGAGTTGGAACGTTCGATACTGGATAGGGTATGAATTGAATAATGTAGGACTAAAGCGAAGCGGTTCGATTCCGCCGGGGCATATTAATGTGACTGATAAATGTTCGATTTCAAGTTATAGGTATTAGTGATGTCTTATTTGTGTTCACACAGGGAATCCTAGTTGGGGTATGAGTGTGTTAGCGTTTATCTACCACCTAGAGATTTTAGTGCGAGGTTCTATTATTTCAGTTTGAGTGCTGTGGAGTCGTCGGTCGGCACGATTACGTTTCAACGCGTATACCAGTGAGCTGCTGTTTCATCGACTATGGAACAATCTCGCCGTTTATATGCACCTCGCAGAACGCATATACCACCGGCTGCGCAAGTGCACTGGGCGACTGGCTCGGTCACAACGTGTTTGTCATCGCTGTGGTGGCGCTTGTTGTCACTGTTGTACAGGTTGGTTAATATGATGACTATGGCACCTACTAATGAGATTATAACTAAAAATGTGTCCAATTTACACGTGCTAGAAGTGAAACTTAAAAAAAAAACGAAACTGTCAGTCCATATATTGACGTTTTGCTTACGTAAGCCGTCATTTTTCCGATGCTTCCTATCTCATTTGATCTAACGTCAAAATGTGCCTGTCATTTTTTCGTTTCCGTTTCGTTTCATTTGCGCGTCATTTCCGTTTCATCGACTTCAAAATCACAACGATACTAAAGAAGTTTTCACTTCAAAAATAAGTAGACATGTCAATAGCTCTCTTTCTGTTTCATGCGCTCCGTAATTATCTGTCACATCCATAGTTACAATGTGATCGGATGTGATTGGTTGAATGTACGTAACTTTTACGAACGTAAATTTTATCAGGTTTTTTTGGTCGTCAACGCGTCGGTGATTTCCTTGGTATTACTGATGTCCACCGGCGACGATGACTATTTGTATTTACTATTAGACGGCAGATTTACTTGTTTGTCGGCAATTTACGTAATAAATGTATGCCAAATATCTAAATCAACAAATGTATTTGAACAAACCAGGTGGATCGACAAAAAATGATGTACATATAATATGATTTCTATTGTCGACATTGAACTGAAAATGAATTGAAATAGATAGATACCGGAAATTTACATAGAATGCGTATTACTGTGGCCGCTTTCATCATCATCATCACTACATAGTATAAAACAAAGTCGCTTTCTCTGTCCCTATGTATGCTTAGATCTTTAAAACTACGTAACGGATTTTGATGCGGTTTTTTTTTAATAGATATAATGATTCATGGGGAAAGTTTATATGTATAATATATTAAAGTTTTGTGTAAATTGGTTTTCCCGAAGCGAAGCGAGGGCGGGTTTACTAGTATAAAATAATAAAAAAATTAGATCCTAACGTTTCTACTTGGACTCTACTAAGCAAGGGTCTCTTCTCATCATTTAGGAAGCCTAGAGTATACTCCTCCACGGTGCTCTAGTGCATATTGGTGGAGGGTTTAGACTTTAATGGCCAACCCAAGTATCGGAAATTTTTATGCTACTCGAAAGCCGACAAGGCTTAACGACTGCTATCTAACTATAGCAAAGAGGACCGACGGTTATTCGTGCGCTCCGAGGCACGGAAGCGCTCAAGAAATTTTGCCATTAGCGGTCACCCATCCAACTACCGACCGCGCCCGCTGTACCGCAAAAAGCCGGGTTTTAAATTGAAAGTACCTTGTCTCTAACTTTCAGATACTATTGACATCGCTTGCAGCATGGTTAGCTTGGAGAGCAAAGTGCAAACGAGCGGAATATGCGGATTATTGAATAATTACACTATGTAGTATTACAGTTCATTATATCTAAAGTATATTTTTGGAATCGGTAGAGATGGATTCCCATCCATCGCAGTTGGTGAGATGTTTGGCACACGAGATAATTTTACTTAAGATAAGATAAAATGATTACGAGAATAACAAAGAAAATGCATGATTCATACATGTTTAGTAAGTGGTCAGCAGGTTTCAGAGATTTGACATGCGGGTGATTCTTGACTATTATGAGAGAGTGAGTGATAGGTGGAAGATTAATTTATTAATCCTAGCTATTACCCTCAAACAGGCAGATATCCTAATTGTAGGCATCGACATAATTGACATTTTCTACTTAGGGTTATTATTAAGGAAAAGTTACGAAAGTTTAAGCACGATTAAAGTGGGTAGGTACTTCGTCTTCTCTGGATGAAATAATCTTTTTCATTTATTTATTGTAAGGTGAGGAAGTTTATTTACTCTGTAACTTTGCATATAGGTTCGTATGTAGGTAGATAAGTAGGTACCCATAGAAAACCTTAGTTAGAAAAAAATGTGGTGATTATTTTTACATCAATTCATTTTCTCCTACGAATCCACTGTATTCGATCTCTTTTAATTTGGATTGTAGTGGGATTGGAATTAAAACCTAGGGTTTATTTGTTTTTTTTTTAGTGACTGCATAAAATAGTATGTAATTTACTTAAAATAAATAGTTTTTATATCAACATGCAATTTTCATTTTATTTTATACGCTCTACACGCTCCCGTACACTCTTGAAAGAACATACAATTATGTATAACATCATAGATTAACTAGATGGA
This sequence comes from Ochlodes sylvanus, assembly GCA_905404295.2. Taxonomy (NCBI): domain Eukaryota; kingdom Metazoa; phylum Arthropoda; class Insecta; order Lepidoptera; family Hesperiidae; genus Ochlodes; species Ochlodes sylvanus. The sequence goes on along the minus strand of FR990126.1, from coordinate 12,766,751 downwards.
ACATTCAATAGACATAACATAGGCCACTTTAGCATTTATGTGTGCGTGACAACGCTAATAGTATTATTCACACTAAGAAACTTACATTTTAATTGGTCGGTACTTGTCAACTTCAAATAGTCTATCAAACCGGCTGTTATTAGTTGAAAATGCACCTTAATACTTTATCTTAATTTTTATTTTTCCTTGCCATATTTGGTGTCTTCTTACCTTCATCAATTAAGAATATAATATTTATAAAGTTCGTCTATCCACTGCTAGATGGCAATGGAATTTTATGTAACGCTATTGAACGCTAGATGGCGTGACTGGTATCTATAACAGATTGACCTTACGCATATAGTCTTAAGTTACATTTTTGGTTAACAACTGCTTCAGGCATAGTACCATTATCGGTTTAGGCTTAGTGATGTGCCGGTGCTTTTGCCACGTTATCGACAATTATCGACAGTAATATATCAATTCAATATAATATACATAATAAATAAATAAACTTTAATGAACGTTTTTTGAAAATATATTGTCCGTGGCGGGTTTTGAATCCGCCATCTTACGTGTAGTGACATGTCACGTTATTACTACAACAGACGGCCGTGATTACATTTTATGACAATATTGTGATATAATTAATTTATCACACACAGGGGTAATAACATATTTAGGTGTTTTGAATTTGAGAGACATAAATACGTAGGTAACTTAAAATATTTATTCAAAACACAGATAACAACTTCACAAAATGTCATTACAATTGAATGAACGGCATAGAAAATAGTACATTCTATTTTGTCAAAAATTTTCATCCCTTACGCATAACAACTAACCAAAATCTCATTACAATTGGATGAACAGCTTGGAGTGGTGTAGAGGGCAAAATATAATAATTATTTATTCCACACCATGTAGCAGAACTGTATACACATGTTTTTTTTATTGATTTAAGGCAGCAAACGAGCATGCAGCACCACCTTCCGCTGCCGCCCATGACAACTGTGACCGACTTAGAACAAGACTCATAATTATTCATTTAAAAATTATTAACTAGAAATAACATAATAAAATTGTCGATATCGATAAATTTTTACCCCATTCCTTCACGAGTAGCATAGAAAGTTCTGGAAGTAGCACAACTACTTAAAACTTAAAACGAACCTTATTGCCAAGTAACTGAGTAGCTTTTTGGTTATAAAATATTTATTTATTTTATTTATTTCTTTATTTATTTACATGGGTAAATATACAACAAAACAGTGAAATAAAAATAGTTATCTGTGAAAAGATATCCCATCTTCGTTTTTATGTGTTTGGGAACAACTTTTACAATGTTTAAATATACAAGACGGCATTTTTAAGTTGTAGTAATGCGTGACGCGTGATTACGCGTGACGTCTAAACAGTACGACGGTCTGAATAGCACTAATGCGAGTTTGTATTCGCTTTTGAATTTGTATTTGCTTTTGTGGCTTCACTTTTTTGTTCTGCACGCTCCATCTGCCTTTCTTTCTATATCGCTGTATAACATGCTCAAGTAGTTTCAGCTGTGCGTTGTGTGTCAGTCACTCAGTTATGGAAGAGTTTTTTTATATTAAACGAGAATTTTATATACAAGATATATTGATTTATAGATTGTGTAATGACGTTATAGGTAAAGTTACAAAGGAAAAGTATATTTTAATCTTTTTGGAATGGCACTTAATTGTACACCAGTAAACATCACTTTGAAATGCACTGCAAAACTTTCTATGTATAAAATTTTGTTAATTTGGCAAAATATTTATAGAAATGTATAAGTAAATAAATGTTCTGTGTCTTGTTACACGCTATCTATATCATGTTGAAAATCGGCTAGCAAAACAATGCCATGAATACGTAAGTATATTGTTTGCTGCAAAATTAACCTAAAACGTTGAAGTGCTGAAATGTTACAAAGTATGATTACAGCGGTTACTGGAAAACTGGAATTGGATAACAATGGAAATTAGGTAGTTCTGCTACATTCAATGCTACATTCGACGCTAACATTAACGATTTCGTAACTCAAACCCGTGTTTCGCCACGAACGCGCATTCGTGGTACGCAGCTGATTTTTTTCTGTGGTGCAGTTAACAGGATATGTTTTTTTTTTACTTCTGTGAAACTTCAAGTTATTTAGTTATACCTAATCTGTGAAGTTTGTGTAGAGTGAGTTATTTTTCATTTTTATTTGTGTTGTTTTAAGAAAGTGAGAAGTGTCCCACACGTGGTTTTACAATATCTTGCGATTCATTTAATATCGGTACTGTTGTTTGGTAGGTACCTACTATTTAATGCTCGCGACTTTGTCCGGGGTAATAAGGGAATGGGTTTTCTCAAATTCAGTAATACGCTTTTTATTTATTCAATTAACAAGAGTAAATTCCAAGTTAGTCCAAAAAACAACTTAAGTAAAGAGCGAGACATTTAAAGTAACTAATTACTTTGCAATGTGCGCCGTGTCTAGGTCTAGCCAAGGCATATTATTACCATGATGTATCCGATTGTACGATCGGATATAATATTAGGCCATCGAGTGAGTTGCACGTCGATAAAACAATGTTATCTTGTAAAGGATAAGATAATAAATAGACATTTACTTAAACAACAAACTAAAATAAAATAATGCTAGTTTTATGTCGCAAAACTAGCAAAAGACAGATAAAATGTTCTTGTATTCATTTGGACCAACTTCAAAAAAGGAGTCGTCTTCTTCGTCGTTTATGAACCAATTTTGATGATTCTTTTTAGTTGAAAATGAGATATCCCAAGGGTGGTACCGTGATAAGGAAACCATGATCTGATGATCCCAGAGAAATCAAGGGGAACCCCAACTTTTTTTTTGTCGATTTTGTCCTTTTTCCGAAACGTGGTTTCCACTCGTGGACCGTTATCTCCCAGCGGTTACCGGTCCTTCGAACTATGTCACGGTAATAGTATCATATATTACCGTGACTATGTGGCCAGCCCATTGTCACTCCATAAAATACAACTAAACCGCGCATTATTGACCAAATTAGTGCGGATCTGATTGATGTTGTCTGTGTCTGATTGATGTTTTGATGTTTGTTGATTTTTGACCTCTTGCTTTTAACATGTTTTTCATGATTTTTTCGAGGTTGCCCCCAAATTTCTAGTTCAAAATTTCAATTCCAAAAAATCAAAATTCTAGTCTAATACTTACTAAACATTATTATATTTTATGAATGCGGTATACTTTGTATGGTATACCTTCGTACCTAAATACAGGTTTAAAAGTTATAGCTGTAAGGAATCATGGAAAGTTTTAAATGGTTCTGGCTACTTATAGGTACTATATAGTAGGTACCTATCTCTACTATTAGGTATAGTATCAAAGGAATTAATATGTACCTCACTAATTACTTCAAGGTTTATTAAAAACTATAATAACTTAATAATAAAATTTTCAGCACAAATCCAACCGTAGAAATTGAATTCAGTACCAATATAACAAGCACCGTAGATGAAAGACAATACTATTGCTATCAAGGACGAACTAAGGATCATTTCTCAATAATGACGGATATTCACAAGCGCAGAGGAGCCCCGCACTATTGTAGATAAAGCCGGTTGTTTTCCTTATCAAAGATACGGCAGTGATAAAAATATCTAAACCAGCATACGTCGTTCGGCTGTCACGAGGAAGCACGTGTGTTCGTGGCTGTAAACAAAATGTGGTCTAAAATATTCACCACCGTGAAATACACTTTAGTTTCAGTGAATTTCCTATTTGTGGTAAGTTGTGTGTTGTGTCCATAACCAGTACGCGCGGATAAATTGCGTAATTGTGAAACGGAGAGTGAGTGGTTTTATTTGTGTTTCAGATAACGGGGATTGTGATCTTGTCTGTGGGTAGTTCCGTCCAGTCCGCATACAATGGCTACCACCCGTTTCTATCCGAAAGATTTTTCTCCCTCCCCGCGTTCTGTATCGCGACGGGGATTATTATATTCCTCATCTCCTTCGTTGGCTTTTTTGGCGCCTTCAAGGAAAGCTATTACTTGATTATGGCGGTAAGTGATTATTTATTACTATTCTAGATGCTTCTTTAAATACGTCTTCATATTTATTCCATTGTATTCAGTTCATGTCTCAAATTAGCCAGTTAGATTGCTAACCCAGCGGCCTATTTTCGTCACAGTTAGAATGTCAGTAATCTATATAAATAACTTCACACCGTTATCTCGGCACACTACAATACAATATGTCTTTATGAAAACTTTATGAAATGTTCCTCACGTAGGTACGTAGCTAGGTTCGTACCATATACTCACATCGAAGTGTTTAAAATATACCTACATAATAGTATCTTTTTCGATAAGTACTTTAGCCATTAAACATATTGAGTAGGTACATTTATAACTATCTATAGTATATCACCACTGCATTTTGTTTGTTTTGACATTAGTTACATAGTTATGATAGGGTATTATTATAGATGGCGTTATAGTCACGTTACTAGTAGATAAATACCTAAAGATAATGGTCGCATGCACGGAATACCTACAGTCTGTATTCCGTGGTCGCATGGATGACTTTGACGGATCAACATCTTCTGGGCCATTATTTACAAAAGATAAATAACGAGGTTCTACTAATAGAAAACTATGGTAATGATTACCACTTTGATTATATAGACGTGTATATAATCAAAGGATTACCAGATCAATGCACCATTAGGCGTGATCATCACTATCAGCGCTAGTGGCGAATGTCAGCTATCCTTCCATATTTTTCAGACAATTAAAAACATTTGATTGTTATAAAGGATTATAAAACCACTGAAATTCAATTGAACAATTGGGTTCTTACAGCCATAAACAATTCATTATCTATTGTAGGGGTGATTTGTGATATCTGATAAAAAGACAAGCATGCCTGTAAATGGAAGTTCATTGTCTTTTGAATGCCTAATGAATAAGACTATTTCTTTACGAAATAGTTTTAATACCAAAGATATTAAAACTATAGATGCGTTACGTTCAGATCACATTTGCATTTATTTATATGGATACGAAAGATAAATACGGACCCTATAAGACAGAAAGAGATAGCTACAAGAAAAGTAAGACTTTTAGCCAAAGACTATACAAGTTTTCGTGCACTTGTGACATAATTATCTACTTTTTTTTTACTTAAAATATCATTGTTTAATACTACATTCCTTTCTGTATCGTCTGCAACGTGGCCTTCATTATCGCATTTAGCGCTCCAATGTAACTCAGCAATGTAGAAAACATTAAAACTTTACTTCGAATTGTGTTCTATGTATATCCTTGAACTTGAAATACTAGATTTTACAGGTATGATTGAATGAAATAGTGGGTTTTATACTTGCCGACATGACCTTCAATATCTATTATTCCTTTATTCCGTTTTTTTTTTAGGTCACAGCATATTTTTTCCGACTCGGCTAAACAAAAAATATTTAAACTCGCTGGGTACTAGGTTTCGATCATAGTTTACCGGAACGTCTAAAACAAAAACCCTGTAACTAAAAATATCCATAAAGATATTAAACATCGTAATTATACGTCTTATAATTAAATTAATCTGCCTTGACCATATTTACTTTAATATACTTTACTTATCTCGTATGTACCTACTAATATATTATGCACCTACCTGTACACAGCCTCATAATAGTTACGTCATTCTGTTACTCCTCAATGATCATTCATAATGGGTATAATAGTGTTGGCTAATTGAAAGAATTCGTTGGATTAACAATTTTTGTTATGATTCTTGATGTGGGAATTCAATTCTTTATCATCGGCGCGAACCGGTTTGACGAGATAATTGTTTTGAATACTGTTGACTTTCCGTATAATACACAGGCAATATTTGAGTGTAAGTACCTATAATATACCTAATTATTAGATATTAAGAGTGCTAGTGAAGTGGTTTGAACTATTGTCTATTGTAATGAATATTGTATTGATTTACGTAACATGGTGTTTTTGTAAAAAGCAAGTAAATAATTTTGAACCTAAATAATGCGATAATAAACAAGCACGAAAATGATAAAGAACATCTAGTAAAGAGATAAACAGCATATACACGAGTTATAACTTATATTAGTCATAATACATATTATATGTATCCTTATCTGTTGAGTAGGATTCCACTGACTTGGAGTGTTTCAAAGGGTCCTGGGTTCTGGGTGGGACAGTTCTTGTCTTTGTGGGTTGTCCATGGCACCCACAACAGAGGGATTTCTGGTGTGGGACTATATAAGTGTGTAGTATTATTTATTTATTTATTTATATCAGAAACATCGAAAAAAATTAAACTATTGGACACAACATTAAATTTCACACATTCACAGTAATGACATCACACTCAAATAAAAACGTGATCTTGGAACTAATCATACCTACAATTATTTAATTAAAACCAATAAATTACATTTCAGTTGTAACAAACTAATCATTCAGCTTTAGGTATCATCTTAAATATTCTTTCAACTTGTAATTTTTAATGAATTTTCTGATTTTAAAATATTGTATTAAATAATATTTGTTTTCATAATAATTATTAATATACTTGGGTTGGGTGTAATTGGGTTCTCACGGTTTTTAAACGCCGATATTTCGACCCAGTTGCATGGATCGTGGTCATGGCTGAGTTCAGCCTTTCATATTAAAATTTATGCATGTACATTCCGCGATGATTTAAAATTGTTTTATAATTATACATTTCAGTATGCGGGGGCGATGGTGCTAATGTTAATATTCCAAGTGTCGGCTTGCATCGCGGGCTACACGTTGCGGGGGAACACACTGCCCCTGGTGCAGGCACAGCTCCTGGAGACCATGCCGTTGTACGGCGTCAACAACAGCGTCGAGGTCACCAGGCTGTGGGACGAGGTTCAAAGAGATGTGAGTTACGAACAACTTTATCTAATCAAAAACATGCTTTAATACTACATAATTATGTAGTTTCGGCCGTTTAAAAAACTTGAAACCGAATTGTATACAATTCGGTTTCAAGTTTCTGTAGCGTTAATATCGTTAGATATACTCGTAATATAGAATCGTATAGAATAGGAAGTTCGTCGGAGTTGGACTAGCATACGAAGACTGCGTTGCGTACCGACGGGATCTGCTGGTCTCAAGGGTCACCTTTTTACCCGGGCTTGAGTTCAGGAGAACTAATGTCTCCCGGTGAGTTTGTGGACCCCACTGTAGAGCGGGGGTTCCTGTCGTCTCCGTATGTACAGCTAGTTTCCGCAGTCAGACGCCCCCCTGATTGACAGGGGCTCGTCGGACTCTGCGGTCCCGCGGAAGCGCTACTCATCACCTAACCTCTGCTTCCAGTTCTCCTGTTGCGGCGTCATTAACGCGACCGACTGGCTGACTGCCCTGAACTCCGAAGAGGGCGTGCCTGTGAGCTGCTGTGAGCACGTGTTTGGGACGGTGCACACTTTCAGCTGTACCGCCACCACTGCCTTCCCTACGGGGTGTGCGACCGCCTTTGGCAACTGGGTGAAGAGTCACGCGACGGCTATAGGCATAGCCGGGATATTCTTAGTGTTGATGCAGGTTAGAATATCTAATGTGTAAAAATCTTTTTTATGGTCTTAAGATAGCAAACGAGCTTGCAGCACCCTTTTGCTGCCGCCCATGACAACTGTGACAGTCACAGAACAAGACTAAATTCGGGACTAGAATGGTTAATAATGGTTAGCAGAGGGTGTAACTAAGAATATAAGTCAGCTCGTTAGTACGCATAAGGTCTGGGGCGGGGATTGTTAGTCATATACATACATTATGTAGTAAGAGTGGCGGGCGAATTATATAGACTCTACTACCTGTTGAGCACTGAGCACCACCACCAATGGTATGAAAGATTATTATCACTTGAGAATGGCTAGACGGCCGCTTGGATGAATTTTTTATATTAAATAATAATTTTACTTTCAGGTGAAAGTAAGTTTTCGGAAAATCCACTAGAAAAACTGAGTAAAAGGCTACATAATACGTACCTACTTAAATGCTACCTCGTATGCTGACCTCGTAGCTCATGTCACCCACAACACGAGATATCCTAGTCCGATTGTTGTGTGAATGGTCAATTATTATTATACCATTATGTGTGTGTACGTAAATATGCTTTTTTCGTTTTTCCAGACGTTAGCAGTGATAGGGGCGTTATGGATGGCGAAAGTGACCAGAGAAGAACACGGCTCCTACCCCTAAAATAGTCCAGTGTTTCTAGAAATAGAATAAACTTCTAGTTGTATTTACTGTTAGTCGTGTTACCATGTAATTTAATTAGTTTAGACACAGTAAAAGAACAAGCAAATACAGCGGTCCAAAGGCTTCGTGGGTGACACCGTGTATTATTCCTCGAAGTAGGCAATGTGGCACAAAGCGCCCCACGCTTTTTTTCCACTATAATAATACTTAGTTTTCGCCATTACTTAAACTTATAATAAGAATTATTTTCTATTTTTTAGTTCAATATTATAAAAGCGTGTTTTGTAGTTGTTTTAACAATAAATTTTTGTTTTTTTTTTCAGTTCTTCATTTGTATTTTTAGCGTGATTGATGTTGAGGGGGGCGCTTTTGTTTTGAAGGGGGCGTAAAAAGTAAGCTTGAGAATCTTTGGGACTTTTACTTTCAGTCACTTTAATTAACTTAATAGGGATAAAAATGCAGAGAGCTAACATTTATAGATACCTAATAATATAAGTTATAAATAAATAAATTTATTTATTTGCTAGTTCATACTATCACTGTCAAACTCAATACCTAGTCTGTGGTGAACTGGTGATACAGTGACATAGAGTAGAGTATTCACCCAAGAATGATTTATAGAGTAATTTAATGTGATGTAATTTAAAAATACCGTTGAATTTACCACTGAATGAGTACCTAGTTATCTGTAAATTTACAAAGTGCTTACCTCGCTGTTGTTCCCAAATACTGGTAACATATCGGGGAAGTGTCTCCCCTCCCGCCAGGTTGACCTGGCTACTCTGGCTAGTGTCCATTGACCGACTGTAAATAGATTTCATTAGGCTGTGGTTTATGTATCGTTATATAAATTCTAGTTAAATATTTATACCACTATTTAATATGATGTTATGCCTGACAGAAATGCTAATAACTATCGATAACACGTTAATTTAATTATTGTAAATATTTACGCAATTGTGAACAGGAAAATATTATTTATTAACCGTTTTTAAATAAACAAGGACAATAGAGATGTTTGTGTTTTAATTGTTTGAATTTCAATAAGAAAAAAATCATCTACAGCTCCCAAATACAGATAAATCAATTTAGATCCTGTTTTTACTGTCCTATCTTGGTTTCTTTATCGTGTACTAGCGAGCCGCCCCGGCTTCGATCGGAAGCAATGTACCTAGGTACAATAATAAATATAGCAAATGTTACTCAGAATTAATTATTGTCTATAAACTTTTGAAATCGGTCCAGTAGTGTTTGAGTTTATTCGTTACAAATATTAAAAAATATAAAAATACAAATTAATATTTCTTCTTTATAATATTGGTGTGAGGATATACTTAAACTAAAAAAATGTGAAATACTTATTGTTGAATATGTTTTAAATCCCAACCTGAATGAGATAATTCCATACAGAACTACGTAAGTATTCGAAGTAATTCAGAAGTACGTAAGTATACGCTTCGTAATGAAGCACTGTAATCACCGCAAATAAAATAAAACTGAAGTTTTTTTGTTTGTCAGATTTGAAAATCTATTGTTGTCTTTGATAGCCACATTGATGAGGTAGGCTATCTAGCATTCCGCTACACATGCTTCTCGTAGCAAAGCGAGAGCGGTTACTAGTGTTATATAAACCTAGCTACATGTTTAAGCAGATAAATTTATTGTGCAATCGTAATTTAATTAGCGGCTTATTGTTCCATCCGTATTCCATACACAGGCTTGCATATGTTACGAACAATATTAAACACTATGTGTCTATAAATAACTTGTTATACGAACGGATTCTGTAGGTGTGTCACTGTCAGCGGTGTCAGCAAATACTTTAATGGTAAAATTATAAAAGTCTAACATTTTTTTCTTCATGTAAAAGAATTATAGTAATGTTTAGGTATACATAAAACAATACGGTGGTAAAATGTCCTCCATTGCTCTTTAGGCCTTGATCCTTACGGCATTCTTTTGAGCAAATTTTACAGCAAGCACTGCTGGATTTGATGAATTTAAAATCGCAGTTTCTTTACGGCTGTTTTCTCTAAAACGACCTGGGAAATTGGTTGGGAATGACCGTTCCGCATTGGAACAGCGTGCTGGAGTATGCTGTAGGCCTTCTCAGTTACGAGGAGAGACCCGTGCTCAGTGGACCATTAGAGGGTTTAGCAAGATAAACCCCTGTCCTACGTTTCCTGTAGAAGACCTGAAGCTTGCATACTACACGTGTAGATAATATTTAGATTGGAAAGCTGAGACTCCAGATCACAATCATATGGCGTAATGCCAACGAAAGGTACTCGGCGGAGTAATGCAACGCTCGTCATAAATACTGCAGTGTTACGTAATCAACTGTCAGAAAATTGTTTACAAAATAGCTCCAACAAATCTTTATTAGTTGCCAGTGCAGGGCACAGGTCTAATTTTCTTTGTTATCGGCAGACAATTTTTCAAAACCTTGAGTGGGTTACCCGCTAAAGCCCTTCGGCAACCATCTAGCATATAGAATAGAGGTTTGGGTATTTTTTTATAGCCTGAAGGGCTGACGTAAAAGCAGACGAGTCACCTGATGGTAAGTGTCCATCGTCGCCTATGGACACGAGCAACAGCGGGGGAGTCACCAATGCAACGCCGTACCTGAAGGAGAACGTTTCTTACACTTGTTTTTGAAGAACCTTATCTAATAGCGCTCTAGGAACCGGTTTCTCTCCTGCGCAATGCTGAAAAGGCTCTGAACTCGCAGCAAGGCACAAGACGTGCCTTGCCTTGCTTTATCAAATCAAATCAAAACAGCCTACTCCTACTATTGCCATTAAATTATTCACTCTGCTCGGAGTTACCAACGATCCATCCAATTGACACCAATCATAGAAGTTTAAGCTCTTCAAATTAATGAATAAGAATTTGTCTCACTGTCATATTTTACATTGGTTCGGCAATTTGATGACTTTGTTTTATAAGTAGTTTGAAATTCGTGTAGTAATTTGGTGTCCTGTAATGTGTCTGCAATGGAAAGTTTTTTTTACGTAAAATAAATATTAAATTATCTCCGATTCTTGAATGACAGATTGCGTTTGTTGCATCCATCGCATAGATAGGAGTAAAAAAGAAAGGGACACAGATTCATTTCCCTATCCTAGGAATCCTTTTATACGCACGTAGATAAACTAATGTATTCGTATCGAATGGCATCTATCATCCTGTCGAGAACTGATCCGTGCCAGAGCCACCGCAGTTTTGTTCGTGACCAGTCTTTAGAAGTAGGTCGTGCCGGATACAATGTAAATATATTGTGAGAACCCGTTTCATGTTTCATAGACAAAAAAAATCATAAACACTGGCCTATTAGTAACATACATAACCACGGCCCGTAGCATAGTTGGCTTGGTAGTGACCGTGCCTGCTAGCGAGGGGTCCCAGGTACGATTCCCGGCCGGGATTATGTGACAGATCAATGTTTGTTCTTCGATCGTAGGTATTAGTGATGTCTTATTTTATTTTGTTGTCCATGTTACCCGTGACACAGTACATCTTAATGCATAATTCATTCATTCAGGGTATAATTCATAATTAGTTTTATTTTAACGAAAATTAACGTTTATTTTTATTATGTTAGGACATAATTATGATTATAAATAAATAACGCTACACACTCATAGCCCCACACTAGGATTCCCTGTGTCGTGGGTGCCATGGACAACACACAAGACAAGAACACACTCAAATTTCCGCCTCGCTGGGAATCGAACCCAGGGCCCTCAGAACGGCGCTCCGGCGTGTTAACCATTGCGCCATCCGGGTCGTCAAAAGTAGGGTGGTAGGGCTGCGCGTAAGGGTTACGTTATCGCTATTATTATTAAACCATCAATAGAGTTATATTTCCGTAAAACCGTCCTGGCTCACTCTATCGTCTCTGTAGTGTTCCGTCTGGTACTTCCTTTATTTTTCTCTATTCATTCCTGCTTGCAACACTTCGAGGATGATCGAGAAAGCACCAAATGATTTCTGATATCCATGACTTATGGTGACCAATTACGATTAGGTTATTTATACCTATAAGGAACAATTGACTTAATTGACAAATGACTGTGCGATGGCCTTCATTGGTGGCGAAACAATAACTCGGTTAACACCGCAGCGTGCCAACTATTTAACTCTAAAGCACAAACTAGGTCTAAAACTCTAAAGGTACCAAATCCCTCTATTTAGACATACTTAAAATGTAATTAGCGTGCAAACTATGAGTTCTGACGATGATAACTGAAAATAATTTGTACAATCTTTCATTTTTATTGGAGTGCACAATAACGAGTATTGTTTGTATTGTTTTTATTAATATCCATATTACAAACTGCTACGAATTCCACTTCTTTGTATACCACATGGATTAAAAAAAAATGGAAAAGCTGAACATTATCTTAATAGGCCACATAAGTACAGAAAACCATCGCGAGTAAACATATCCAGAATACTAAGCCGTTGCAACAATAGAATATTATTTAATAAACAATTGTTGTTAGTTCCCAATCACACGAACGTAAATCAGTTTTTCATGTCGTGGAAATTAGAGAAAAACATTTGTGCTGGCCACATCAGTCAAGGTTGTACACGGCGAAACATTCGTAGCCATAACGCGAGCGAGGCCTGACGTGCGCACTATTTAATTAGCTGAAAGAAAAACTGTGTTTCAACACTTTCAACGACTCATCGAGGGCAATATCGGCGCGAGCGTTATCACCGCTGATAAGGTGTAGTCTGGAAAACTATATCAGTGTGTCGTGAATTACCTCCAGGAATACTTGGTTTCGTGTTTTGAATATGGCGCAGAATAATCTGGATGTAGGAATGCGCTGCATCAAGTACATGCTGTTGTGTGTAACTGCAATTTTCGTGGTGAGTTTTAGTGTTTATATTTTTTTATTTATTGTACCTACTTATTTGGTATGTCGACGTGGCTTATCTATTCTGCAGAATTGATAAACATTTATCGATAGTATGAGTACAATGCTTTATGGAAAGCGAATATGGTTTTATTGACGGTGTTAACAAGCTGAAGTGTTATGACGTATGTGGAAACCATGGCATTGTCTGTTCATAAATAGGTAGCACTGTCCTTGGATCTTCTTAAACATTACGCAATGCGATTTTTACATAATAATTGAAATTTGATACGTTATTGTGAAATTTGATATCCGTGTGTAATATTAATAATACTGATCCGAAACATTTGTAATGTGAACACGAAAACCCGGCATAAGTGGTTTGCTGCACTGACTGCATCGTCGTTCATCATCCGCACTGCGAAGGACTGGAATAGGTTGCCTGCGTCGGTGTTCCCACCTGCGTATAATGTGGGAGTCTTCAAGAGGAGAGTGAATAGGCTTTTAATAAGTTAGTGCGACCAACATCTTCGACTTCATCGCCACTTACCATCAGGTGGGATAGTTGTCAAGCATTAACTTATCTCATTTAAAAAAAAAAAAAAAAAACTTCAGTGCCGGTTCCTTTTTTTTGCTCGGCAACGCGTTGGTGATGTATTTGGTGTTACTAATGTTCAAAGACGACGATGACCAGTTACCATCACCATAAAAACTTTAATAATAAATGAGTAATTTTACACCTTCTTCAATATGAGAGTAAATAGTCTACAGGGCCACATATTGGATTCATGGCTATGTAGCATCGGTTTAACAAAGAAATGTTTCATGTGACCTTTTTCGTTCATCGTCATGAAACATATTTTCACGTTCACGAATATAAACCACACCTAAAACAATTACCAGGTGTTTTATATTTTTTTCATGTTGATGTCCTTAACTTTAACTAAAACTTTATTATTAACCGCGATTAGTTAAACTTAACTAATCGCGGGTTGTGCACATTTGAGTATGATGCTAGTACTCACGATATGTATTTTGTTTACCGATATAGTTATTGATCCATTTGCATGGATTGTGGTCACGACATAAATTTAACTCTTTGTGGATTACAGAGTGATAAATGATCAGTATTCCCAATCAACAGGTAAAAAGTGCATTCAAATTTGTGCCGTAGTTTTTATGATTATTAATTCCTTAGGTAAGATACTTATTTTTAGTAATGAAGAAGATAGTAGGTATAATTATAACAATAATCAAGCAAGCGTGTAACAATGTCGTACTAATAAATTAAGGCAAAACTATGTTAAGGATAAATTATATTTAGGATTATTAACACGTTCATATTTATTGTTATAACAAACATCATAATGCCATTAGTAGGTACATATTTAATAACACAAAAGAGACAAAATTACTTTTAAAGCTAAAGGTAGGTACATTTTCATGGTGGTTTTGTTGGGTCTAGCTACCACCGTCATAGGTCAGCCACTAAATAACTTCTTCCAGCTGGGAGCTTCTTTTCTTCCTATTCCATCCTTCTTACCCGGCAACACTTCGATGATTGTTTGGTGTTCCAATTGTCCATGGGGGACGGTAACCACTTATGAGGTGGCATATCTGTTCGTTTATCAGCTACGGTTAATTAATTTATCCTTCATTGGTAATTAAAACACTCATTTAACGTGACGTGGTTAGTTATCGAGGCTTTCGATGAAACAATTGCTTTCCTCAATTAGTAATGCGTTATTATTGTAATTATTCAACGAATATTTTCCAGTAGGGAGTAAGGCAGGGCCTCATCTCGCACCGAAAGGGGTTAACGGAGCATGACCTATTACGCTCCACCGCGGGGCGTTCGTAGTTCGTACATGAGGCATGCCGTATTTTGTCTCTGGCACAGATTGTGACACGGCTGTGTACAATGTACAGATATTTTGTCATTTTTTTATATGATAGGTATGTTGATAAACTGTGGTCACGTTGCTTTGGTCAATATGATCCTTGAATTCAAAAACGCAAGCACAAAACACTTATCTAATAATTTGCCCGCTCACCTGTGATGTGAAAGTTTTTAAGGAAAGATTAAAAAATAAATAGGCTTTGCTAAGTTAGTGCATTCACCATCTTAGCCATGATTGCTACTTACTGTCAGATGGGATTGTTGTCATAAGTAACCTTAACCCTTAAGTAACCAAGTGACATAAGGAATCATAAGTAACAAAAAAAAACAGAAAATAATAGTACTCATTTTAGAATCCTAGGCACGATCCATGAGTACCTACTGTAACATATTATATTATATTACTATAATGTTTGATACATCATCATACAACCCAACCTCCAACATCAGAGACCTAGTTATAAATAGACAATCTGTGGTTCAGCGGGCTGCACCATTGGCAATACGGCAGTGTTAGTATAGTAGTTTGAATGTTGGACTTCCGAATTGGGGAGCCTGAGTTCAAATCCCGCACGCACCTCCCATTTAATAAAATTATGTGCGTATTAGAAATTAATTATCATTTAAGTCGGTGAAGGAAAACATCGTGAGGAAACCAGCACACCTGAACACCTGTGACAGGAGAAACGAGCCCAGCAGTGGGACAGCAGTTATGGGTTGCGATGATTGGCAAGGGAGATTGGATTGAATTCAAACAGGAATGGAGTGTTAAACACCGAAATTGCTTCATAATCGGCAGATAGGACAAACATTACTTAAAGAATGAGGTACGAGAATTAATGACGTTAATTAAATTTATTATCGTTTGTTTCAATTAATGAAAACTGTGTGGAAATTCAACAGCTTGATATCTCTACGTGAGTTGAAAAATTTGTGAGAAATTTGCAATCCAATACGTGCCCAGTGTGGTGATCTGGGGTCTTACTTACATAATGATAAGAGAATCGAGTCCAGCCCTGGGCCAGGGCTGTGATAAAAATAAAATTGAAGAAGCGGTTGTTGAAAGAGAAAATTCATAAATGTTGTGCAACCGGATACCTTGGTGCAAGTTAAAGATAATACAAAAATCAGGATTAGTCATAAAGATATCGATACAATAATAAGCCTTAGAGGAGAGTAACTAAATATGGGCTACCATTTTGTTTTTGGATTAAAAACAAAAAACTATTTAAAAAACAACTTTTTAATAATGTAACAATAATCAGTCATATATTTTTGGATAAGACAGTAACAGTTTTATATTCCTCTTAATAAATTATATTATCACAATTGAGCATTAATCAAAATTATAAAATAGGCGCTAAATATGGAACAGTTACTCAAATATGGGCTATCAATATGAATATTGTTTTCCGAAAAAAGTTGCTGGCAGAACATATGTACATTCTGCGCCAGAGTCAGGGGCCTCTTCACCTTCATTGCCTATAATTTCATTGTCACTAGTGCTGCAGTTCTTTTTGTTCTTATTTATAGTTTTTCTTTTCTGTTCTTTAAATTTTTTTGGCATTTCTTTTCATTTTCATTTTTTATGGCTGGCATGGCATTGCAAAACGTTGCAATGTTGATCTCGGTACTTTGAAATTTTTTGCTGCTTTGAGGGTACCCCTTTTCTTCTCCCAAAACAATTTTTATGGCTTGAATCATTTATTTTTTATCCCAATTTTTCCTAGATTCTTTGAGTTTAGTTGGCGCCATCCTGAAAAAGTAAAATAAAGCATTACTAGAAACAAATGTCCAATCACCTAAATACTAGTACTTAGATATGGGCTAGCCCATATTTAAAACCATAGTCATAGCCCATATTCGAAATTCTTGATCGAAATAAACTTGAAATTGTACTTTACTAGTCAACAACATAAAAAAAAATATCAACCGAAAAACATAAAATTAAACTCATATCCTACAAATAAAATATATTATTACACTATTTAGCCCTAATTTTGATAAGAAAATTATACCTTTTAACATACCTTACGAAACTTTTTAGCAACTTCGAAGCGACAATGTCTTATCCTCGCGGCACCTCGTGGTGAACTGACGAGATGGAGTGATTGCAATGTTGGGGCGACTGAATTTAACAAAAGTTATTCGTTTGTTTCTTCTTTCAACTATTTGTATTTGAGAATTGTTACTAGCCCATATTAAGACACTAGCCCACTTTTAGTTACTTTCCTCTATTAATAAATATATGAAATATTATTAGAATGATAAGGACAGAATTACGCATTCACACACAGGTATCTCGTATATTATTGTAGAAATGGTGTTTTATTACATTCCTTACTAGCTATGAATACTATACCTAATATTATGCCAAAGTGGCATATGTATACATACATATAGATACATTAGATACACATATATGTAGAAAAACAGACAAAAACAGGTGCCAATTTAATTATTTTACATTATTAAAAACTTATTTTTCATCCAATTGACACATGGAGTTTCTCTTCAGAGCTACTTATTCCTTTATCAGTAGATAAAAGGTTGTTGTGCGCAGTATGCTCTTTTTCATTTGTGAATGGATTCATTTCAAAGAGTGGTTCTAGAAGCTTCTTTGCAGAATAAGTCGCGACATGCGATATTGTTACGACTCAGTACGTCGTACGATAAGTATTGCTCGATAAAGCACGAAAAGACAATGGTCGGTATTTGTTTTGATAAAGTATTAAAATGTTTATGAACCGATTAACTTGAAGTGCAGATATAAGAAGCTAAAACATACCAATATTTGTTAGGTTAACCCTTATTTAACTTATTAAGCTATTGCATAGCTTTTATCGCGGGCCTTGAGCGCGGGGACCGAAAAAAACCTAACACCCTCAATCAGCGCCATATAGTACCTTAATACTAAGGTATGGTACGTATGTTTTCTACAAACTAGATGGCGCTGTTCTGATATAACTATATAACTTCTAATAATTATAAGTGCATTAGTTGATAAAAAATGCTCTGCAATAGCTTTACCGCGGCAGTCTCCAAGTGCCACATTTAATTATTTTTTTCTTATCAATGGGTAAAGTATTTTATTCACCGTAATTATACAGCATCGAATCTAGTCTGCACAAATTTAAATTCAAAATAATTTTTTCGTCTTGGCATCACTCATCCAATGCACATTATTATATTTTCATCGCTAAGGAAGCTAGGTTCTCCCTATTTAATTACATAATAAATACTTGCTACCGTTTTTGAAAGGTGCTTTGTGTAAAGAACCTCCTCATCAAATTATGTATTTACATCGAAGGGTTTTTAAACACGGAAGACAGAGACAAGTTTCTAAACGGTTCCATAGAAATAGCTGCTATTAAGGATTCCATTTAAATTATAAAATCAGTGATCCGTTGGTTGCGACATTAAAGAAAGAAAATAAAAGAATATTATGTCTTAAAACAGTCGCTACATCACGATTATTGTGCAATTGGTAAATGTTAGTAAATAAATACGATGTATGTATATTGATGCAATATTTATGAAATGTTACCATATTCAAGTAAAAGAAATTGCAGCGAGAGTTGAAGACACGTTTTTATATAAAAAGCCGACAAACGAGCAGCACAAAACTCAAAGGTGCGATGGCTAAGAAAGATGAGAGAAGAAAGAAAGAAAATACTTGATGTTAAGCCCCAAGCACTTTTTCTATATCGTGGTGTACGTCGTACATTTTAATCCGCGTGTTTGTCAGTGCAAAACCTGGGCCTCATAGTTGAGGCTGTTATCGATGATGATTCAACGGAGCATTCATCAGTAAGACATACAGGTTATCATTAATTACATACAAGAAATTGATTATAAAACGATTAATGGACGTATGTATGGCCCAATTAATATTACTTATGTATGAATGCAGTAGGTACTACCGCGCCCGCCACGGTACTTAGTACCATTTCTACGGTGCAATATTGTGTTCCGGATAGAAAGGCTGGCTACACTTTATTAGAGCCAATCATCTCAGTCCTCAAGGGTAGCAACACATCTGTGACCGAATTATAACCAGACTCTTTCTGATAATTACTAACTGGACTATTACTAACAGTCCCTGTCCCAGTCTAAGGCCAGCCCAGTCTAAGTCGGTCACAGTTTATAGTTGTCATGGGTGGTGCTGCATGATCGTTTGCTACCTTAATTCCATAAAAAATGCCACAGAACGTTGGATCATGACAAAATGATTCATGTAATTAACTATGCCTCTTAGTGATGTGAATAGTCGAGTCCCGAAATAAACACTTTTCTATAGGCTGCGCGTGTTCCAGTCAATTTCGGGAACGGATTCTACAAAAATGATGTGTGTATCAAAGACTATTATATATTTTAAAACTTTCTAAATTCTTATCTAAAATACTGTATATTACAATTGTTTACTCTATATTTCGTTCATTATTTTAGGAAATGGTTATCATACACAATATCAAGAAATAACTGTGACTAATTGCTAGTTCTGTCATAAATTATGGTACAGAATATTTTCATGTGTAGCAAAAGGCACAATAAAGGCAATTGTTTTCTATTAAAGCCTTGGTTGGTCAAGCGATACTGAACCCGGAAGCACATGCAAGGCCTCGTGGCTGGTGTCAATGTCGTGGTACTTTCGCCGATCGTTTACGCTGTTGTGGAAAATTGTGTTGGATTATATTATATATCCTTCAATTTTTTACATAACTGTTACCATTAGAAAAAATATAGGTAACCCTAATAATTACTGAAAGTCCTTTTAAGGAGAAGGTCCCATTATTTATAGCATGGTTTGTTCATAGGCCTTGGCGATTAATTCAAACAGATAGATAGGTACTTAGAGAGTTTACGACCACTTACTTATTCGTTTGGTGAAATCGTAACGTATTTCAAGTAAATTTATCATTCCTTCATTTAACGTGATAATTACATAAATTAAGTTCATTATCCTTTCGGAATCTGCTGTAGGTAGTGAGTACCCTAGTCGAAAGTCTGAATTGTAGGGACATACTGTAATGCTCTACATGCACTCTGAAATTGTTAAAAGCAACTTTACTTACTTTAGAGCTATTTTCCATAATCTATTAAAAGCGCATAAAAACCTATAGAAACTTGCATACCTAATGGATTGGATTTTGTGAAGCCTGACAAATAGACCCTTTGTGTGTACTGTAATGTATTTCAATTAGATCAAATTTCTAGAATGTACTATACGAATATAGGGTTGCTACACACTTCTAACACACATCGAATCAATATTTCGCTTAGTTCCGTAACATATCTTCAGTAACACAAAGGACAAACCCTTTCAGTACAACGTGGCCAGGTTCTAACTGGTCGTCCGAGTGGTGACGCGTCAGCGCTGACCTTGACGACATCGACAAGGGCATCGGCGGTTATGCGGTCTCCTGCGATCGATTTTCCACACCTACTTTATTTACCTATCGTATCGTCCATACAATAATATACAAAATAGCAGCGTTGTAACGATACAGCCTTTATTAACACTGATGCTGATTATAATAACCTGTGATGATTAAAATTATGGACTATTATGCGACGATTCATCATCATCATCATCATCACAACCCATAACTGTCCCACTGCTGGGCACGGGTCTCCTCTCACAGTGTGAGGGGTATAGGCCATAGTCCACCACGCTGGCCAAGTGCGGATTGGTGGACTTCACACACCTTTGAGAACAATATGGAGAACTCTCAGATGTGCAGGTTTCCTCACGATGTTTTCCTTCACCGAAGCAAGTGATAATTAAATATTAATACGCACATAATTTTTGAAAATTAGTGGTGCGTGCGGGGTTTGAACCCGGACCCTCCGGCTCGGCAGTCCAACGTTCAACCACACGGCTATCACTGCTTAAACGGAAAATTGTTACGCTTGTTTTCGCTTAGCCCCTGCTTAGCCCTCATTCGCAACGTGCGATAAGAAAGTATTATTTCACAATAAAACAGAAATATTATAAATAAAATAAAAAGTAAATAACACTATAAACACTCCTATGAGTGAGTGAGGCTATCCCCACTTTAGGATTCTCTGTGTCGTGGGTGCCATAGACAACACACAAGACAAGAACACACACACCCAGGCCGAGAACAGACAATTAAACTCATCGTTCAAATTTCCGCCTCAAATTTCCGGTCACTTGGAACGGGGATCCGGCATGGTATCCATTGCGCCATACCTACATACCTACAGGTCGTCGTTATGTCGTTATGTAGTGTTACTATCCATTAACCAGATAAAAGAATAATACAATACAAAATAACTCTAAATTTCATTCTCCAGCTGACGTCAGCGCTGATAATCTCTGTGGGTACGACGATCTACGCGATCTACTACGATGTGTCGTTCTTCCTGGACGACCAGCTGTTCTCGCCGGCCTCCTTCATCGTTGCCATCGGCGTCATCATGCTCTTCGTCTCCCTCTTCGGATGCATCGGAGCTTTGAAGGAGAGCACCTGCTTGGTTAACATTGTACGTATGGTTTTATTAGTTATGATTTAATCTCTAGCATTCCCCCGCGGCTACGCCCGCCTGTCAGTCACTCAGTAACGCAAGATTTTATATAATTATATAGATAGATTGGTATATTGGTAGTTTATTTTTAAACGAGTTATATTATCATTAATTAACTCCACTCCAATTCATCAAAATTCGAATATAAAATATTCGAATTTTGATCAGACCGGTATCATCAAAATTGGTAGGTACCTACAGCCAAGTTAAAAGGAATTAAAACATTTTAATGGAGCATTGTTTTAACGAACAGTTTGCAGTGATTCTCTCCATGGTCCTGGTTCTGGAAGTAGCAGCAGCGATCACCGCATACACGCTGCGCGCGCAGGTCGCTGACATGCTGGACACCAACCTGCGAGAAACCCTGCCCTCGTTCTACGAACACCAGGAAGTCAGGGAGGCATACGACTTCATACAGAGCAGGGTAAGTTTAGGTAGTCATTTTCGCAAGATTTTATCAAGGATTCTTGACATCTTCAGAATAGGTAAATACTAAAATAATACTAATAATACGAAGGTGCTTAGATGAATAATGTAAAGATCCTTACCTACCTAATAATACCTACTGTCTGTGGTAAATTAATTTACATCAAATGATGAAGTTGTACGAGATTAACATTAAATTAAGATTCCTTTTGTTTGATAAATTAATCTGAGATGCGGGCTGTAAATTCATTACAGAATTAATTCACTACAATACTTTTAGCACCTTCCAATTCTTACATGTTCAGCTCAACTGCTGCGGAGTGGACAGCTACCTCGACTGGAGCGAGGTGCCTCCTCCAGCTGGGGAGACCGGCATCTTCGTGTCAAACATCACCGTCCCCAACTCCTGCTGCGCCCAGTCTAACGTAAAGATCGTCGGCTCCTTGGAGGTCCACGAGTGCATCAAGCTGTACGCCAACGGTTGCCTCCCGCGGGTCACTTACCTGATCTACCAGAGCGCTGGACTGTTGGGAGCTGGTGCTATGACCATTGCATTTATTCAGGTATTTAAACGCTTACGGTCCAGTTAGAATAAACTGAGATTTGAGATTGAGAGAGACTAAGAGATGTGATGACATATCAAAGTTATACTATTTTACTCACCGCTAAATTTAATGCTATTGCTTATCGGGTATTAGAATCATGTTCTTTATCTATGTCCTTATCGTGATGTTTACATCGCGTATAATGAGAACACGTAGGTACTAAGTACCATGCAGATAAGTAACGAAGCAATTTTTGCACGGAAAGAGGCACTTAAACTTAGTTATCGTTTTATTATTATTTATTGTTTTTTTAAACCAACTTCAAAAAGGAGGTTCTCAATTCGACCGTATATACCTAATATTAATATGTATCTTATTTTTTAAGTGTGTTCGCGGATAACTTCGTCTTTTATGAATCGATTTTGATGATTATTTTTTTGTTGGAAAGGAGATAATTATCCCAAAGGTACTACGATAAGGAAACCAGGATCTGATGATGGAATCCCAAAGAAATCGAGGGTCGAGAGTCGATACTTTTTCTTTCCGCGAAACCTTCCAGTGCCAGACAGTGCTCACTGGAAATTAGTGTTGAATGAAGATTTACCTAAATACATAATATTCTAAAGTCTCCATATTTACTGTATTATGTTCTCTTAAATAAAAACTTTGATACGTTTCTGTTAGCTATTCGTTTTTATTGACTGTAAAATTCTACTTAAGAGTACCTGGAGGGCCGAGTTATGTTATTAAATATTAAATTATCAGTACCTATTCATCACTTTAGTTTACTTTTTACCATTCCGGTGTTATCCCCTTCCTTTTTTAATGCATAAGCATATACGTGGATCAGACTGGAATAGAGAATATTTCAAAATATAACTGATCTCTTAGGGTATCAGTTTTAGAGGATCCGAACGGAAATACTCACTTTCTCAAAGCTAATAGGTATCTACATACTTTTGATATGAATCTTATTGTTCTTACGTCGACTATTTAATCTCACCTACTCGTAACCTTGCCCGTCCGTGAACACAATTCATTAGCGGCCATCGCCAATCACCGCAACCAATCAAGAGCGCGTTACGTAACTGTTCTAACATTTTACAGATAATCGGCATCGTATTCTCCTTCTCGCTGGCCAGCTCGATCCGCAAGGCGAAGACCCTGCGCGAGAGGAGGCGCTGGGAGATCCAGGAACGTATGGTCAACGCCTACAGCTCCCTGAACCCCAACGAAGAGAAGAAGCCCGCCGTCATGTATGTCCCCTTCCATGGACAAACTACTGCATAAGCCAGTCGAGTCGCTATGACAGTAAGGGGTCATTCAAGTATTACGTAAGCACAACAGGGGGGCGGGGGGTCTTTGCTTTGCTTATTTTTGATGACATGGGAAGTGGGGGAGTCTAGATGGTGATTACGTCAGCAGATTTTCTCAAAATTCTCTTGAATAAATAAACAAAACAAGGGGGAGGGGTAAGTGATTTGCTTACTTTTGCTGACGAGGGGGACGGGGGGGCGGGGGGTTAAAAATTGCAAAAAATCTGCTTACGTAATACTTGAACGTCCCTAACATAGGTTGTGTAGATCGCATCACGAGGATGAGGATGTCTAATTGCGATTTTTACTATCTTAGTTACATCTGTAATTGACCATTGCTTGTAATATGTATTTCGGTGATCCATTAGAACCGTAATCAAGGGGGACTTCCACGAGATACATTTTAAAATTAGATGTAATTTTAATCAAGTGTAATCCATAGGTCTAATACAAAGGTCAATAAAATTGCAGTAGTTGAGTATATTTATACGAATCATTGCACAATTATTGAGTATGAGTTGTACGATGTATGTAAATGTACGCCCCCGTTATACCAACTTAGATCATTTTTGTACGTTTAATTGCATATCCACCGCCAGAATTCACCTAAAATAATGTTAAATTATAGTACATTTTTAATACAGATACAAAATATTCCAAAGACTAAGTAATAAATTATAATACATTTATTTTTTACATAAGTTTCTTTTATTTTTCAGATAAAACTTAAACGGCATTTGGTTGTAAACAAACGACCTCTCGACAGATTTACGTCTTGTTTGTAAATAATGGTAAAATATTTAATTTTCTTTAGAAACTTAAAAGTGCCTTGGATATAATTATCATCTTTTTGGCCTTTAACAATTTATAGTTTGGCTAAAGCTAGATTTTTTGCAGTCAAGCGTAGTTGATCTGTCTTAGTTATTACAGGTCCGTAGTATTTTGGGTAGGTACTGGCTATGGTTTCAATCGATTTAATTATTTTAACATACCAGTATTGTATGAACATTCCACATTAAATTGTAGTTACCTTTTTAAATGATTTAAATAATGACTACTTATAAACATAGTTTAATGTAATTACCTAAATTTAATATAGTAGGTATGTACTTACTGTAGGTACTTATTGTGAGAAGTATTTTAAAATGTATTTTTATTTAAGTTAATAATAAAGATATGCAATTGGATTGTTTTTTTAATTTTGTTTTCATTATTCCTTTACCTCCTATGGTGGCTAATTCAGTTCGGGGTTTTGGATACAAAAAAAAACATTCAACATTAAAATATATCAAAGAAGAAGATAAGTATTGCTAATAAGTAGGTGTATTGATAAGTAGTAGTAGTATAATTATGAGATAAGTATTGCGATAAGTATATTGGCATAATAGTTATTTTCTTGAAAGCCTGATCTCCGGAACACCTAGTTCAAACCTACTACGGTACCTACTAATTAATAAGCAGGTACCTACCTACCTAATGAAAGTTTGTATACCTTCTATACGATGCTGTATTATTGTATTCAGTACGTATTTCAGTAGCAAGACTGGTCAACTAATTTATAGTCTAATCCACGTGTCTGACGTGATATGACCAGGTCCCTACTGTTAATCAGCCGTAATTGTACGTGCGAATGTACCTAAATATTTGCCAAACAAGGCTGGTAACTAATTATAATTATAAGCGCTAATATAATTAAGTATCGTAATGTTTTGAGATAATCTTACAAGTAAAAAAACCAACTACAAAATAATTTTTGGATGCAGAGGCGTTGATAATGGGGCGATTGGAGACGACGATTCCAATTAGTTTCACAAAAAAAATGTTTTAATGTTATCCAGAGACAAAAACAGGTAGAACAGATCCATTTTTTCTAGAGAAATATGAAAATTGTTGATTAGATTCCGTCGTAGACTAGCCGTAACAACTAATCCATCAATGATAAAGAAGTATGTAACAACATACCCGTTGAATTCAAAATAGTGGAACGATAAGCTAATACAATACATCAGATAAGCAGAGCGGTATCGGCGAAACGTTGATAAACTAAAAATTATGAATATACTTGAATCATATCAAGACAGACAAAATATATAGGAAGACACGGTTAGTTCGTACCTACATATTTGGTCTCACTGATTCATATTTCCTACTCACTAATAACCTCTATAACCATTCAATGCAGTTGGAGAATTTTCAATTTTCGAGATTTGTTAACCCATCGGTATGCCCCACCAACTTTTTAAAGTTTTAATACTACGGTTTTAATTAAGTCCTCAAAAGACGGTAGCAAGCGTTCTATAACATTTTAATAGGACTTTGCTTTCATTTAAAGTAATAGTACCTACTTAAATAGCCTTCAGTTACACATGTAAGTGGTTGCCTGTCTGATGCTTATAATAAAAAACAAATTACTAACGGTTAGAACCATAATGTTAGGTAGATCTTTTACATTGCCAGTTCAGTACTGTCATCGTAGGACTCGGAAAATACTTCATACTTATTTACTAGATATTTGCAAGCCAGTGCCCAAATTATGCCCTATAAACCTGACATTGCGAGAGATCATAGCACAGCTGCGAGACCGTCACGGCCTGTGATAACGATATTTCTTAACTTATTTTCAGTTAGTACGTAGGTACATCATAATGAAAGGAATAATAAGTTTACATAAAATTTAGGTTAATATTGGCAGCCGTGACCAATAGGGTATGTTTACACTAACGTAACCATAGATACCAAGTATAAAAATAATTACAGACAAACAAAGCGATTTAATGTATGTAAGGTAAATGTCCCATATTCCGGACTATTAAGGCACTTTTGACTTTGAGGTTGGTTTTTAGAAAAAGTAGGAAGGTTCTAGGGATAAAAATTGTTTTATTCTCTAGATTGGTATTATAAGATAAATGTTGAAAAATATTTTCCGTCGTAGCCGTTAATTTATAGGAATAATCGTTATTTTGCTGAACCTCACGTTTGTCTCTAATTCCGTACTAAAATTCGGCGTCGGAGCTAATTCCGGCAATCACTGTACGTAATTCCGTACTATCTTTAGCATACGTTTTCTTTGACCTAAAATCATCATACATGTCCTTAAGAATATACTTAATGAATTAAACTACCTAATTGTATTAATTTATACTTTTATTAAAATTATTAAGTACGATATAATTGTTCTTTCGGATAAATAAAAAAAAACAATTACCATAAAACTTCTGCGACAAAATGAGAGCTGCTGTTTACTAAATAATCACCATCGTGAAAATTTAATTAAAAAAAAGTATAATTAACGAAAATTCAAAATTACAAACAATTTTACAACTTTTATTATGACAAAAATCTTAAAGAACATAAGTTATGAGTACTTATCTATTCTAAGGAACATCAATTCATAATAATATTAAGATCAGGCCTGGTTGGCTTCAACCCATTAATGGACCACTACTGAGCACGGGTCTCTCCTCATACCTGAGGAGGCCTTGAGCATAACCCTGAGCACCACGCTGCTCCAGTACAGATTGGTGGAGGGGTTAGTGGCCAACCCATGGTTTCGGAAGTATTTTATGCCGCCCGAAGGCCTCCGACATGGCCTAACGACTGCTACCAAATGATAACAACCGGGGCCGACGGCTTTACGTGCCCTCCGAAGCACGGAAGTTCCCAAGAATTTTTTTCCACTAGCGGTCACCCATCCAACTACTGACCACACCCACTGTTGCTTAACTTTGTAGATCAGTTAAGATCGACGCAAGCCGCTGGGCTATGAGCAGGCCTGGTTACCAAGGTAAACCTAAAATATAAAATAAAATCGAGGTTACAGTTATAATGATAATTGTGAATAATATTAAAATGTTTTAAAATGCAAACGTATCGTTTTAAATTTTTGGATACATTTTGTGATTAATACAAAAATCTTGAAAAAATTGAGATTTGGCGTTTTATGTTGAAAACCAATGTTTCTGCTTCTTATTACTATACTACGTAATACCGTACGGTATACCGGAATATGGGACATAAGCAAAAAACTCCTGTCCCTTATTACGGCATTGAAGAAAATAGGTTAAATTAAAAAAATAAAATAAAATATCTGAATATATTAAAAGTTAATATAACTATTATGTGCACAACATCGATATAAATAGTTATCCTTATTTACTTTTTGAAATAAACTTAATTTAATTTCGATAACATACTGTATTGATTCTTTAGTATAACATAAAATGTCATAATTTCAAACTCGATTTTAAGAATTATAATTAAAAAAAGCATATACCGTAATTACGTCACACTAATCTGTTATCATTACTGAATTAATTTATGTCATATTTATGTAAGTATTTAACCCCAGTTCGGAATAAAATCCATAAACACATCATACTAATTTACCCTTATTACGTAATACAGCACGTATTTATGTTCACCGTTTCACTGTTGTGAACATAATTCCGGCAGTCATATTTTCTCTCAAAATATGGTTTGTTATAACTCGAAATAACGCTGAAACCTTCTGTTAATAAGTAACAATTAATAATATTACAAAATTAAATTAAATTAACTTACCAGTGTCACTTAAGATCCTTACGAAAATGCACTGTCGCTTTACGCTCACTGTTAACAACATAGTACTGAAACGTCGCGGGTGCCGCTACTGACTCTTCGGAAGCTCGATACGGCTTTAAGAATGATTATTTATATTCCAACATCGTGTTATTTTAATTTTATATGAACTGTAGTTGTAGTGACATTCAATAAATTATGGATTTTACGGACAGTTTTCTTATTTTGCGACAAAAATCAAAATGTTACGGATTAATGTACTAGCCCGGAATATGGTACTTTTACCTTAACTATAGAGAACATTACATTTACAAAAATGTATTTACTCATAAGCTGCTGACTTTAGCTCGACATGAACATCAGTACCGTGTCAAGCACTTTCCTATCGTGAGTACTCTCATGACAAGTGATTCTCCAGCTGCATTTCAATATAACTCTACAGCTTCAAGTAAGTGGATTTTTTTATCTAAACCTTTCATTCTGATAAAAGACAAGTTATGTCTATTCATTTCATATGGTTGCAATTATTATGTCATTCAAAACAAAATAAGAAGTGGCTCCGATTGGAATAAACTAAAAACACTTCAATGAAAATACCTAGGTAGTTATTTTCAGAAAAATAAACACAAGAAAATTTTATATTGTTATTCGACATTAATTGCTATCACGTCATCATGCAGAAGTGTGACTAATGGACAATAGCGTACGTTTATCATTAAGGCCCATTATATTTAACTAAATGGAAATGACTGAAGATTTATTCAAACATTTTTCACATTGGAACTCCCTCCCATTGTACACAGAAGTGTCAGCAATCAGCATTCCTCAACAATAAGCGCGCATTGTTCTAGAATTACACTAAGATATGACTTAATGTTTTTAATTTCAAAATTCAACACTGATTCGCTTTCCAAGCAGAAAAGGCGTTATCAGCGCATCGTCAGTTTATCAGATACGACATTCTGTTGCCGCAGGACAACTCAGTTTGAATCGTGTGCGTGGAAGTGAAACACAAAAATGACGGCGAACATACAAAACGGTCAGCAATTGAAGTTTACGAAGACGGAGACGGAGTACAACATGAAATCTATAAGGTTTCTGTTGTTAACTATTACGACAATGTTTATCGTAAGTAATATCCTTAAGAACAAAGCGGATATGACCAATAGTGGAATAAAGATGTGCGCATGAAGGTGAATTATTTATAGAACCTTATAAGTAGGTAGAATTGATAAATATGTAGATTTTACTATTGATACAAATTTATTGTTGTGTAACATATCAAGTAACAGACATAATAACCTTATTTTATGGTTTTAAATCAGCGATATGGTTCTTAAAAAACATCTAATACCCAAATTTTTTTTATAAGTTAAAGTTACTACCCATTTTGATTTGATATTTACATGTACCTATAATACCTATACACCGATATATAATACCTATATACCGATAACTTGACAACTGTTTGAATAATCTGTTGTAAATAAACCTCAGTTTATAAAATTTATAGACTGATATTTTATATTTGTTGAACTTTTTTATCTGTTGTTGATGAGTATGAGTTCAGGACCGATTGCACGAGTATACCTACCTCCAAGGCATATTCATGATGTTTGAAGTATTCATGACAAGATTGAATAGGCCACTTTAACACCTATTACTCTATGATCTTCGTATATTATGGGTACGGCAGTTTCAGCAACATCTTTATGCCTATTCCATTTATGCATTAATACTTTTACAAATTTACGATGCAGGTAAATTTAACTTACCTCCATAAACATATTTGTACAATAATATTCTTTTTGTCTATCTTTATAAAGTTTCAAAATATTTACTCAAAACCAAAACATTCATTTGATTTTCCTTCCATGTTCTAATCTATTTATTATCTTCATCTTTGTATACCCACTGTTGTCAATTTCCAGATTATCGCCGGGATCATGATAGTCGTAGGGATGTCAGTGTACTCCCAATTCAATAGCTTCAGCTTCTTTGTTTACCACATCATGAACGGCGAGTACTTCAGCCCCTCGGTCATATGCATCCTCGTGGGAATGGCACTCCTGGTTGTCACTATATTTGGATTCTTTGGGAGTTTGAAGCAGAGCACGTGTATGGTTAATACGGTAAGAAACTTATTTTTGGAATGCCTTATTCAAAGCCTTAGCCACAGAAGCTTGTAACTTTTGAACATAATGCTGTAAGAATGGAATCAATATATTTCAGTTACCTACATACTTTAGCTCAGGCCCGACGCAAGCGGACGTGCAAGGCGTGCACCGCACGCGGGCGGCACGTCCAGGGGGGCGGCAAATGATTTGTGGCATAGGATAGCAGATAGGCAGTCTACCGCAAATCAACTACGATTTTAACTTACGTCGCTACCAACTAGGCTACAGGGTTATCCCACCTTATCAACTTTTCAATATTTGTCTGTTGTGTTTTCAGTACGCGGCGATACTTTTCGGAATCTTCGTCTTAAAAATGGTGGTAGTGATTCTGGCGTTCACTATGGATGTTGAAGGACTGAAGTCACTAATTTACATTCCGATTGAAAGCTTTGATGAAAAGTTTAGCAACGATGAGATAATGGGTGAAATTAATATGTTGCAATCTTCGGTAAGTATAATATTCTACACATCTAAGTATCGGTGTATTGAAATGGAATTCCTGAGTTTTATGTTAATTGGCTGCCGATTGGAACCCCATTAACATGTTTGGTTAAAGGTTAAAAAGTTTATAGAATTGCTGATCCAAACTATTATCACATCACTTTTATACATTGGAACAAATCAAAATAATACGTTACATCCATTATAATATTTACCTTTTTACTATATACTTTTAGATGAAATCGAATTACTTTATTTCTTTAAAATTCGTTCTATATCGCAATCAACTACCCACCTATTGTTTTAAAAATGTTGTCTCTCCCCAGCTCAACTGTTGCGGCGCTAAATCGTTCAGGGATTACGACGGAATCAATTTTACTATCCCTAATTTGCTGGTTACATCTGACTTCAATGGGGAGAACACACAGACTTTTGTTCCCCATTCGTGTTGCCTGGTCGTCGACGGTGATACCTGCGCTCGTCTGAGAGGAGGCGGCTGCCAGGCGGCTCTGGTCAACGCGATCGGACAGAACGCAAGCGTACTGGGTGTCCTTGGAGTATCGGTTCTTTTCATTAACGTAAGTAATAATTCGTAACGTAAGATAAATAGCGTGACTTTAGTAAATTGTACATACATTAGTCGCTATATTAGGCTCGAAGGACCAAAGTCTACGAAAGTGACAATAAAACCACAAGAGTAATAAGGTACTAGACTAAGTTATTAGCATGGTCTAGTTCAAGAATGGTCACAATAATTCTTGCGTTGAATTGAACGATACTTTTTTTGAGTAAGAGTTAATGAAACAAAAGGAAAATGACAAAATAAAGCGTTTCTAAGGACAGAATAAGTTTATTTAGGGGATGTAAATGGACTTTTTGTAGTCGAAAATTGTATGAAGTTAACGGAATGGTCACAAATGGTCAAAGTCTGTAGTCACTTTTCATCTGTATTCTACATCATTTTGAACATCATTTTCTTGTTTCAGTTGTTGGGCATAATCTTTGCTGTACTTCTAGCGCGTTGCATTCGCAAAGCAAAGAGCGAGAGAGCTCTCATGGCATGGAAAATTAAAGAACAAATGATCCTGGCTCGGCAGAGTGAGGAGACACAGAAGATTCCTAATAATAATCAGGGCGTGTACATTGCACACCTTGAATCCAGTATTGCGTAAAGTAATCAGGATTTGATCTACATTTTGATCAGGTCCTATATTGTACTCCTGAAAGTTTTATAATTCTCTCATTCATATGCTATCCAAATACCTCCGTTAAAATTGATGGTGTTATAAACATAGTTCACAAATAATTATTGTACCTAGTATCCTTCAGCATATTGTGCACTTATTTCGATTTAAGGAGTAAGTAAATGGAATAAGTAAAGTAGTTTTTCTTGTAAGTAGAGCCTGCATTAAAATTTTAAACACCTGAAGAAAAATTTAATTAAGGATCTTTAGCCTTTATTTTAATAATTATACTTACGTTTAATTAAGGCCTATATTATTATTCCATACAATATATCGTAATCAACTTACACGATTATTAAAGTTTAATCAATTGAAAGCTGTAGCTCTACTAAGCCAATAAATTTTAATTATATTTTTTCCAAAAGAACTTTCCTTATTGTTCGTTTTTTGTCTTATTAATATGTCATTATAATAATTAATATGTTTCGTGTTTTAAATTACTTTGTTTGTTCTATTGTCGATTTATGTTTATCACTTTGTAGTCTTATGTTATCGGAATATTCCATGTTTCCAGGATGAAACTCGATGTAACAATTCGATGTCTGTACATGAAAGATATTTGAGTAAAACTATTTATAGGTTTATTGATTACCGCAATATCAATAATATTTACAACTTTTCTGTTTGTGGGTTTGTCTGCGCTTATCTCAGAAACAGCTGAACCGATTTCGATGCAGTTTTCACTAATGTATTGTGATAAGGTTCAATTAAAATTAAGTGTTTCCTTTATTTTAGCCAGTTCATAAATAAAAAGTTATCAGTTTGAAAAAATAACGTCTATAAATTTTCGAGTGTCTACTACTACTACTAAAGGACAGGTTACCCTCAGCGTAGCGAGAGCTGGTTGAATAGTTTTTAAAATACAGTTTTTTTTCATATAAATAGCCGATACATAAGCGGACGCTCCACCTGATTGTAAGTCGACATCATCACACAAAGACATTAGTAACAAACCTTCGACGAGGGGTTGCCGGTCAAATAACGAGCGGAAACTGCATTCTATCCAGATTTCCGACTCTGCGACCCAAACACGTAAAACTATTTCGCACTTCAAGAAGGGAGGTGGTGAAAGCCAAACAGGTAAAATACCCTACCTACATGACTACCGCCGATGTTGAACGCCGGCGTACCACCTTGGTACAGGGACAGATAGTGACTTCCCACATGAGCATACCAACGGTGAACACGCAGTGGAAGCAGCCCGTCAGAACGACATGTCTAACACATGTAGTTCCTTAGTACGATAGGAATGGCATATTGTAGGTTTGTAGAATTTGTAATAAAGTAGTAAGTTATGTAAATATTAAATAATATATTTAGTTACTTTTAATAAAGTTACTTTTTGCCTATATTTGGATTTTGGATACACAATAATCTTATTCTATTCTCATGTTTACGAGAGACAGAATGGTAACGTAATCTTTACATAATCAATATGATACATGATACATAAATTGACCTTACAAATGGAATGTAAGTACTAAACATTTAAAATTGACATATTATTACAGACACCATTGTATTTAGTGTGATGATTCCAGAACTGTTTAGCTTTACTTCGAATTTCTTTCCCAATCTCCTCATATTTACCTCCATCCATGTATGGAAGTGTGAATTCTCTGTACGCTATGCAGACTCTACGAGCAGGGACATCTTCACGAAGGACACAATGCTCCCAATGATACCTCGCTTCGCCATATAATATTGTCAAGGATCTCCTGGAAAGGGTAACAATGTATATAAGTCAGTATATCAAACAACTTAGATGCTCTCATGCTAGGTATGTGCATGTAACCAAGTTGTTTTTTACTTATAATAAGTTAATTATTGACAACTATCCCCCTGATGGTAAGTGGCTTAGAAGTAACACACTAAAAAAAGCCCATTCACTCTCCTCTTGATGACTCCTACATCATACACAGGCCGAAACACAATTACCAAGACAATATCATAGAAATTAGAAATTAAATAAACCATATCATATAAATTGGAAATTAAATAATTCAAAAATTGCATATTACTAGTAAGCATTACCTTATCAGTGGTATCCTTATTATAACATCCTTTTCAACTGTTGGTTCAGATGCTTTTAAAACAGAAGAGCCTTTCATATTAAAATCCACAATCAAATCAGGTGTTACTACTGGTGCATATTCATCGGCACATTGCAAATTATACTTATTAATTCCACCGTTATAAGGTGTCATAGTTAGTACCGAATCTGCAATGCAGTTCACAGTGACCACTCTCTCACCCCAAATCCAACAGTCATCAATGTGCGGGTCAATTGAAGCACCTTTACTCGGATCATACTCCAACGAACATTGTTCAATCACTTCATAACCTTTTAAGAGATCTATAGAATCAAATCGGTCTTGGAGAAACTGTGAAAACTGCGGAAACCCCTCAAAGTTACCAGATACAATTTTTTTCTTTTTAAAATTAGTCTTTGGCCCGTAGTTCTGCTTACGGCGCCCACTTTGCGAGATGTCCCAAGGCATTTCATCGATGTGTTTCATGAATTCAGTCTCCTCGTCTTCTGTTATAAAATCCAGTTTAATGTACACACCAGGAATGTTTATAGGGTCGCCTGTATGATTAGGATGTTCTTTGTAAGACTCAATATCCCATCCTTTCCAAGCTTTGTCGCAAAATGGGCAATACACATAACCTTTATCCTTGTCTAAGCTCTGTGATATTTTTAAGTTTTCGGCACCATATTCGGTTTCGCATATTAGGCACGTCCTGCAGCCTTTACACCCACATGGTCGAGGTCTCATTTTTACAATGTTATGTTACTTTTACAGTGATAATAATACCATTGATTGTAATTTAAACTAACCTTTGATTATATTTTATCCATTCAATTTGTAATTTTGTATTGTATCACTAAGACAATAATCACTAATCAATAGCAGTATAGTATTATCAGTAATCAGTATCACGTCATCGTGACGTCTACGTCTGACAATTACATTGTCATTTTTGATGTATGTCAATAATCGTAACATAGATAGCATAGAACAACTGAATAACAGACTATGAAGCGAGTAAAGACTTTGACTAGTAGAAATGGCCACGAAATACAGAGACTGTATTCGAGGCATGGTAATGAAGTTTCTATCCCGCTAGGTACATCCCAGTATCTAAAATCAACTGTTTTAGGGTTTTGGATGTATTTAAGACATTTAGGTAACGTAGGTACCCACTTACTTATTTTAGAAACTTAATTATAGGTACTTACTTATTCAGATTACAATTTTTATTATTCAAGTAGGTATAACGCAGTAGTAAAAGACAATATTGATCTAACATGTTTATTGTAATAATATTATACTTTAAAAAACCAATAATAACATTGTTACAATTTTATATCAGAGCTCGGCTAATAAATGTTCCTCGACACCACAAATAGGGTAATTTAATTAATCCAATAAAGGTAGCGACATTTTAATTGGTAACAAACATAACAAAAGATTCTTTAGAGATCACATCTATGTAGGTACGTTAGCATTATTAATATGCACTAAAAAGTAACAAACACAAATGTTCTTAAACGATTCATAAAATACCAAATTACACTATGAAATTTACTTAAGTAGGTACCTACCTACTTACATGATGTTTTGTAAATAGGTATCTACATAATTATGTATCAGTTAATGGTGATATCCTCCAATTATGACCGTATTAACAACTTACCTGAATACCTGCCATACTACCTGAAATTGAACTTTGTTCCGAATTACTACGTCATGTTGCGAGATTATGCAAATACATAATTATATTTACATTTATACCTACAATAAGACCAATAGCCGCAATTTAAACATTTGGGTATAATATTGTATGTAAGTTTAATCTTTATTAAATCTACTTAAGTTGCAAATGCCATTTAAAACTTTGAATAAGTAACTTAAAATAAGTTGAATTGCAGTAGGTACCTACTTTATTACATAACCTAACAAGACCATATTAGGTAGGTAGGCTTATATCGAAAAGGAAATTTAATGTATTAAGTAATTAAACATTTGCTTACTAATAGTAGGAAAAAATAATCGCGTAACATACGGAAATTCATCATAATTATCAAGCGTTGTAAAGTTAAGAGCCACGTGAATTTAATATAAAAATGTCCTAAACTACATAATTAGGTATGTTGTGGCCTGCCACTTGCCGTATATAAAACGTAATTTTATTATAATTGGATTTATCAACTTTTTATTACCTAATAATTATTATGGTGCCATTTTCTAGGTCTAGGTAATATTACCTAATAATATCGCCATAATCTCATAATTATATCTTTCTATCCTAGTAAAACTAAGGAGATCCTCGATTTAATATATTTTGTTTTTGATTAATGCATGTTATTCTAATATTAGGGTATACCTATGTGTAGGTATACCGTGATACCACAAAGATTTGTGTGTACGCTTCGTATACTTCTATCCTAAATTTTGCAGAATGCAAAAAAGTGTTCATTTTCGATATTGAGATAATAATTCCATTATGTGGTACGTACATGTGTATTCTTATATTGTTTGACTATAAAAGTTTCAATATAGGTAAAACTTTGTCATTGGCTTTTCTTGGCGCAGACGCCAATATAAACCCAGAAGAACATACAAGTGGTTCTCAAACAACAAAGTATTTTGTAAAGGTAACTTACTGGCAATCTTTACAATAATAGGGATGCGTCAATGCGTGCATGTGCCTTAGCTCGTTTAAATCATCGTTTTCGATGTCATTCCATTAATTATTATACTCTTACCTAAGTACTTACGCAAACACAATATTTCAACTGATTCTTGCTATCATTCCTTCTTATATTAAATAGACTGGCAGTGTAACAATCAAGATAAGCTAAATACGAACGGTACAAAGATCAATTCCTAAATCAATACTTTATTCGAATATTTAACGAGTTCACAAACCCGTGAGACACAAACAAGTGTCAATTATTCATAATTTTTCAATCAAGTCAACATATCCGACATCATGACTCGTTACAACGTAATATCCATTACCTTGCCCAATATCCTTGCTATGACCAATAGCCTTGACAAGGCAAAGAAACACGACTCCCTTCGGCAGAATGATAAACAAGTCATTTCGCCGTAAACCCTTCAATCGAGTTCATCAAAGTAGAGTACCCTGAAGGGGCGGTTGTATACCAGCGCGGGGGGCGCGGGGGGCGGGGAGGGCGTCGGTGGCGCCACCACGACGGCGGGCGGTCGCAGCCCCTGCGCTGGTTGATGCTAGTCGTCGACCAGCTCCCACAGCATGAGCGCGGCGTCGGACCCGCCAGATGTCACGACGCAGCGGTCGTTGAACAGGAACCGAGCACTGTAGACGGCTCCCGTGTACACTTTCATCTCGTTGTACTCCGCTTTTGGACTTGCACACGGATATCTGTAAATTTTTAATGTATGAATTATTATTATTTATTTGAAAAAAATAATTGGAACTGAAAAAATTTAACCGGGTCAATTTGTGTAATGTTTTTTGGCTTAAGTTGCATAAAGATTTTATAGCTATGATTCGTTTACATTTGAGAATTGTTTCCCAACTGGTTGACGAGTGACGACTTTAACTGCCGAACGAAGGATTCAGGGATGGATTATTGACCTTAATCTCATTTACGTGGCAGATATTATTGTTCTCAAGGCGTGAGTGCTTATGATATCATTTATGTATGTCCATGACACAGAAGGGAATCTGGGGATGAGTTTGTGAGCAGTTTAGAATTGGATTACCTGAACAAACGCAAGTATCCATCAGAGTCTCCGCTTATTAAGAGATCGTGCGCAGAAGAACGACTGGCAGTCGAGATAAGTGACGTCATTGGATAGAATCTATTATTCCACATGCCTGAAATAAATATTTCATTTAATATATAACCGCTGTTAGATAACTCAGTACTAAGGTACCACAAAAGATGGTTTACCTGACACAAGAAAGCCGACAGTGGAGTTATAAGTAGACCATTTAACGTCCTTCATTGCTATCGGGCTTTTTTCCGGCGATAACGCTTTAATGTCCCCTGGAATATTAAATTATACATAGGTACATAATGTACTACACTCAAATAGATCGATGTCTGTACATAGAATATGTTAGAGAAAAACTATTCTTGGGAACGCAATAGGTCTCATAACAATGCTTTTTAAATTTTTCGTCTGTTTATATATTTGTCCTATAAGTAGGTACGTTTGTTTTCGCTGATCTCACAAACGGCTAAACCAATTTGAATGCAGTGATCACTGATGTAAAAAGCTCGTCATACATATAAAAATACCTATATTTTCATTTAAAGAATCCTTTCTAATCATATTTTCGAGTGACGGTATTAAAGCATAGGTTGTCTGAAACACAGCGAGGGTAGTTGTAGGTACGTATCTAATAAATAATGGGTACCCGTACGCATGGATAAAAAATTAAAATATTTCAACGTACAGAATGCTAAATCATAATCAGCAGTGACGGTTTGCAAGTAGTTTCCGTCCAAACTCCAGTCAATCTGGACTAGTGGTTGAGCGCCGCGTATTTTATT
The DNA here is from genome assembly GCA_905404295.2 of Ochlodes sylvanus. Taxonomy (NCBI): domain Eukaryota; kingdom Metazoa; phylum Arthropoda; class Insecta; order Lepidoptera; family Hesperiidae; genus Ochlodes; species Ochlodes sylvanus. The sequence goes on along the minus strand of FR990126.1, from coordinate 12,727,935 downwards.
AGACTTCTTATACGAAAACCCATCACGAGATACTCTGAATAGATAAATGCTTCCATTCTGGGATCCAATTGCTAGTAAATCGCCGGCTGGAAAGAAAAAATAAATTTAAACATCACGAAAGCTTTCAACAATGTTTTGATTTTTGCCAAACTCTATGGCATTTCTAAATTACACGTAGTTTGCGAGCGGCCATTAAGATTGGCGCAACTTATAACAGGAATTAATTAAAGCTACTACCTGAATTGTATTGCAAGCAATTGAGAGGTGAGCCACAAACTCTAAGAGTAGCGACGTGGGCTCCAGCATCCGCATTCAAAACAACCAGGTGACCCTCCGTACTCCCAGCAGCGAGAGCTCCGCCCCCCGAATGCCACGCCAGCGAAACACATTCGTATCCAACCTGCATAATAAAAACTTGTTTTTTTGATTTACGTCAAGTAAGTTCTACTTTACTTTGTTACAATCTGAATGTTTAACGGTATGTGCGTAGTCCCTTCAAGGTCCTAGATTCTAGGTGTTGATAATGTAGTTATAACTAGGTACTTTTAGTCATTATATTATATACTTATGTTTTCTTTGTTCCCCAACCCGGGGATGGAGGGAGAGCGGAGGTAGAGTTTTACCTTCATAAATTGTTCTCGCGAATATATAATAACGATGTAATTATAACCTGGATTTCTAATTGGGAAACTGGAAACGATTGTTGGATAGTAAAACCTAAATGATACTAAATGGAATTTATATTATACATAAAAAATAATTTTTGTATGAGAGATTTTATGTTTGGAAATATGGCTTATGGCCAAAGCTCAACATACCTGAGTAGCGAATATCAACTTATGGCCCTTCCACAACGCTATGTTCTTGTCGTGGCCAGCTGTAGCAAACATTTCGTCGTCGGGATGAACAGCCACCCCCATTAGTGGCTTGTGGTGCCCGAAAACTACCTATATAAATATATTTTGATTACAATACCTCGTTAATTATTTACATAAAATTCGATTTTAACTTACTTTATCCATTGACACTTACTTGATTGAACCGTCTCTGTAAAGAGCCTTCCATAATATTGTTCCTTGTCGTTCCTATGTACAAATTACCGTCATTCCTTCCAGGTCTTTGGGGGTAAATGCTGCGCACTCCACCAGCTGATTCTGGGAGCTGGAAATAATATGGCTATTGGCTACAACCCATTAATGGCCCACTACTGAGCACGGGTCTCTCCTCGTACCTGAGGAGGCCTGGAGCATACTCCACCACGCTGCTCCAGTGCGGATTGGTGGAGGGGTTAGTGGCCAACCCAAGTGTCGGAAATTTTAAGCCGCCTGAAGGTATCCGATATGGCTTAACGACTGCTACCAAATGATAACAACCGGGACCGACGGCTTTACGTGCCCTCCGAAGCACGGAAGCGCTCAAGAAATTTTTGCCACTAGTGGTCACCCATCCAACTACCGACCGCGCCCGCTGTTGCTTAACTTTGTCGATCACTTGAGATCGACGCAAGCCGCCGGGCTACGAGCGCTTCAGGCTTCAGCGATTGGAAATAATTACCATCAATATTTTAGATAAAGGTAACAGTTTTATTTAGTTTTGATATTAAAGATTGAATTTTACCTTTGTTTCAGTTATCCGTTTATAATTTTGTAACGAATCCCAAGCTGCTACCTTTCTGTCCTTTTCGCCTCCCGATATCAAAGTACCCTCAGAAAGCATTACCAACGAACTTATGCCTTTTATGTGCGCCTGAAAATTATAAATAACGGGATTGATAATATTGTTTTTATTGTCTGAACGCTTGTCGATGCTGATGCGAAAAGCTGATGGGAACCTGATAGTAAGCGGCCACCGTCGTCTATGGACATGCGCAACAGCAGAGGAGTCGTCAATGATTTGTCAACATTAAATAATTCTATAATAATTATTCAAGTTATATCCTTGGCAAGTTTAAATCAAGCAATTATATACCCTTAGCAGGTTGACTGTACCTCAAACTCCATTCGTACAAAGTAAGCCCCGTCACTGTCGACGCTGTATATCGTTATAAACCCGTCGCTGTCAGCGGTCACCACGTCACCGTCTTGTTCGAATTGTAACGACGTGACGTGTGTACGGGAAGGCTGAAAAAAAAACTATATTTAAAAAGACATAGGTAATGTTTGGGCCGTATAAAGGTTCAGAAAATCGATATTCATAAATTTTAATGCATCTTTACAGTAGATATTTGGCTTCAACCCATTAATGGTTCACTACTGAATACGCGTGTCTCCTCATACCTCAGGAGTCCTAGAGCATATTCAAGCAAGCTGCTCCAGTGCTGATTGGTGGAGAGGTTAGCGACCAAACTATGTCTCGGAAATTATTATGCCGCCCTTAGGCCTCCGACGTGGTTCAACGACTGCTAATGATAACAACCGAGAACGGCTTTATGCCATCCGAAGCATGGAAGCGCTAAAGAAATTTTGCCACTAGCGGTCACCCGTAACCACAGAAGATCACCACAGAAGGTCTTACTGGTTTAATAATATCTGTGCGTTCAAAGAATCCATCTTTCCGCCGGTTCCAGAATGCTAGATGTCCCTTGCCGTGTGTGATGAGCAGGTTGTCGTCCAGGGGGTGGAACGCAGCGCCAGTTAATTCTTCTTGTAAAGTCTGAAATACAAATATATAAAGTATCTACTTAATAAGTACTTACAATTTTTGATACTGACCTGAAACTCATTTATTTACTTTAGGTAACCTCATTATTGATCGCATAGTGTAGCATAAAGAAAACCTAAATTCTTATTGTTTACAAGCGTTTTCCCCACTTAAAAGTAATTTTATTAGCTAGATTTATTAGAACATAAGTTATAATTGATTGATTGAGTTATGACTGTCTTGGGAATTGCCCTCACAACCATTCACGTGCCTTACAGATTTTTTAAAGATTACGATTTTAGTGTTTCATGTTTTTTTCGTTACTTGGCAACAGAAACCTCATATCTACAAACAATGTTTCACGGAAAACATAAATGGATCCTATTGTTATTTGTTTTTGGCTCACTTTGCTACGACGGCTTGCTCGTAGCTTGTCGTAGCCGCGTAGCAGTAGGCGGTGCGTTTGTAATTACTTTATGTAGTACGCCCACTATGTGTGGTAATTTCAATACAGAGATCATTATACCCATTTGATGTAAACCGTACACAATCATAATAATAATTCTTGATTTAACTGTGTTCTTACAATTCTGACCTAAAGTTTAGAAGTTGTCATAAGAATATTAAGTAACTTTACAAGTTAAGTAACGTAAGTTATATTAGGTAACTTTAATTGTCAATGTCTTTATCAAATTAATTTAACGTAACCTAACATAATTTATATCAATGAAGTAGGTATGCACACGTTATTTGTTTTAAACTCAAGCCCTCGCCATAGAGAATTTCATATGATGTATCTAATTAGGTATATTTAAATTAACATGATTACCAAAACGTATGTTAAAGATTTGTTAAAAGTTCTATTTCATTCACGTATTTTCTTGATGTGATAACTTGATCGAACTTCGTCCCAGAGACTTTGCCGTGTAAATGGCAGTAATATGAATTAGTATTGTCGTGACAACATACAGATGTCGTGTCCACAGCACACGGCTAGATCTTGATTAATCGGCTAACCTTGTACCGTGCAAGGTCACAAACAGTTCTTCACGTGTTAGCTTTAAGTAAATAAAAACATTTGATTGTCTATCGTGTTTAAACATTTTTATTACCGTTATCGAACGCGTTCAGATAAAATAGCCAGTGTTTACCTACTAAGTAACTCGCTTCATTATCTTCTAGATCTTAACGTAATATGCTAATAGAGTTTTTGGAGGCTCTTCTTCTTTAAGCTCAAGCTAACTACAGTACCTACATCAGCCGTTTCTGATGTTAGTGCCCACAATTGCATTGCAAAAATTTTTAAAACATTTTTGTGGGATATATAATCCATTCCATATACCAAATGTACATCGATGACACGACTTTATGATTGCAGTGTCGAGAAGTTAGTAATATACTACTTTTCTATCTAGGTAATATGCTACTTTTTTTGCGCTTTCTTCTTGGCCAGCAACGCAGCAACACGTACAACCAATGTTATCGATGTTTATGGAGGGGGCCGATCACTTGTTCTCAGATGGCTTTTCGACACTTTTGAAGACGTAAAAAATAATAAGTACTAGTCTAAGCAGTATACGTACAGCAACTTTTCCAAGTAAATGTCCCCATTGCCACTGCCATACTGAGAGAATACTCTCGCGGCCCGCGTCCACCGCCAGCACGTAGCTTCCACCGTTCTGTTGAAAAAAATAATATTATCATTATTTATTTATTTTTATGGTCGTGAGACCTCCTGTGAACTGGCATGTACTGTGAACTGAAACGAGCTGTGTATGCCACGAGGGTGATGTGACCGTGCGAGCGTTTGTTACATTGTTACATAGGTATATGTGACGTCATGAACACGTGCTCGTAACCTGTCAAACTTACCAGCTGCGAGAATGCCACAGCAGCGACGCCAGCCTCAAACTCGGCCATGCCGAACACGTGCAGCGTCTGCAGGGTGTCGGTGCTCCAGATGCGGACATGCGCCTGCGCACGCCGCCCGCGCCCGCCGCGCTGCCCGCTCGCCACCAGCTCGCGGGATGGATGGAGCTCCATGCTGCGTGGGTTAGGGACGAAGAATACGGATAACTTGCAGATAAGGCATCATATGCTTTCTGCTTATGGAGCGACCAGGTATAGGCGTCACACGGTGTTGAATTGTAATTTTATTGTAAATGAAAAGTATTGCTTCACGTTAATCATGTTTTATCATAAGCTGTTAATGAATCAGTAATTAAAAAAAGTAAAAACACGCTTTTATATTGCTAAGCTAAGCGATAGGTAGGTAGGTAATTTAGTATGTGGTTATACACATATGTCATAAAATTGCATTGTCGCAATATTTAAAATTTCAAGCCCGTAGAGTAAGTTGAAGTGGCGCTAATTGAGCTTGTAAGTTTAGACCTGAATACACATACAAACATTAGATACTAGTTAAAAATAGTCAAATCGATTTTTAAAAATCTCATAGATGCTAGTTTACAAACTGGAAAACCTTGTTCAATGTCAGTTCAATGTTTTATCCTTATAATTATATGTTTATCATGATCTTGAACCTCCTAAACTGGCCCCAATATTGTCATCTAACATACAAAATAGCTTACCACTGTATATCCTCGGTGTGTCCAATATAATGTCTCTGCGAGTCCTCGTCTCGGTCGTACATGACAGCGACGGCCGCGACGTAGTACAGCAACTCTCCGGTCGGCAACACCCACAGATTGCGGCGGGAATCTGCCCCGCGGTAACCGTACCTGAACAAATCTTATATATAAAAATTAATGCCACTTTTCGTTGTTATTGAACTCCTCCTAAGCGGCTGAATCGATTTGGTTGAATATTTTGTGTGTCTTCAGGTGGATCCGAGAATGGTTTAGATTCACAATTTGACCCGGTAGGTGGCGCTGCTGTCAACGTGTCACCAAATTTGTTTATTAATCATAGAGCGGTGCGAAGTTCGCTCAGACAGCTAGTAGTTTAAAATAGGCTTATACATAATACTAGCTATACTACTATACATATACTATATACTAGGTGACATATAACGGCACCGCCACATATTGTATCCAATGTGAATCTAAATCATTCTCGGTTTCACCTGAAGACACACAAAAAGTTTCAACCAAATCGGTACAGGAGTTTACGAGGAGTTCGATTACATAGATAAACACGCACAGAAGAAATATAGGCACAATTATGTAAGTATTTTGTGGTGGAGACATTTGTAATTGTAAATTGTAATTGTATAAAAGTTGACTCAGAATAGTAAGTAGAATGGTAAGTAGAAGTAGAAGTAAAACGCTACGATAATTATATGAATACAACATTTACCTACCCAAAACATTCCTTTAGAAACACCTCAATTCGTTTTATACGAAGAATTATTAAGATTACGCATATAAAACGTGAAACACTGTTATTTGAAAGAGTTAAAGTTAAGTAGTATTAACTTACACCCAATCTAGTTGCAGTTTCTTATCTGGCGGACTGTTGTCTATGGGCGCGTGGTGTATGGGCGGGTAGAACGTGCGTCTCAGGCCGCGGATGGTTACGCGTATCGGTTCTTCTTTCAATACTTCTAACAGTGTGTAATCTGCAGCAAAACATAAATTTACAATTCACTAAAGCTGGCGGTTCGCGGCCGAGACCGAGACAGGAGACGGCCGTCACTTGGTATAGGCGCGACAGACTGTCTCGGTCTCGGTCGCGAGTTGTCGCCTATACATTGCCTATGGTCAAGTGCCGGTCGCGGTCTCCTGTCTCGGTCTCCTGTGTCGGTCGCTTGTCTCGGTCTCGGCCGCGAACCGCCACCTTAATATTCGTTTTCATTTCCAGCCTAAACTTAAATATCTTTAGTTTAATACATCGGCAATGAAATCAAGGAACCTTCTCCAGAAGATTCTCCTAAACATTTTAGCTATACATTTACTGGACATTTCTAAGAGAAGCTGTTTGCACGCAAATAAAACTAATTAATTTTTATTTTGACTTATTACAGTTATTAAAGATTACCTTTGTTTATGAATATCAGACATTTTTAATATCAAGAGGCATAACAAGAAACGAGTAGATTAACCAGAATTAATTAATAAATAAACAAAAGTAGACACCCGAATTGCGGACTATCTCCCCCTCTGCAGCATAAAGTACCCTCGGTCGACTTTTGCTGCGAGCTCGTCGTCTGCCGAGGTCTTCTGAAACTGGCAGCGCTGCCACAGCACCCCTCGATCGTGATCTGGGCAAGAATTTTGATTATATCAGCATCTGCCCGCAGCTACTCTTGTGTGGATTTGGAAATTGTCGGAATTTCGTTGGGGAAATAAGGCAACTTCAAAGAAAAGTAAAAATATAAATCCTCCTTAATTTTCACCTCGTGTCAATATCAAAATTGATTTTGCTAAAATTTCATTTTTCTTAATTCAGTACTTTAGTCTCTGCGGTGGCGAATCGTATCAGGCAATATGGAACTAAGTAGTCTATGATGTAGTTAGTATATTATGTAAAAAACATGTAAACAAAGTTAAGTTTACCTTCGAACAGGCGATTCAACCAATAACGGAGCGCTAATCCCAGGACTTAAAGCAGGTGCCACCATCACTGTGCCCAAGTAGAACGTCTCCACGTCTGCGAACTCGTTTCGGAGTTGGGAGAAGCTTCTCACCTGACACAAGGTTTATAATTCAAATAAATATGACATTTTTAAATTCCTCGATAAAGTACCGTCATCCCGGGTAACTTTGAATTTTATTATGCTTAACACACATACATGTTTTTTATTTATTTTTATTTATAATTCAAATTTAACCTGACTTAACCTAACATATATGTTATGTAAGTAATAGACATTTTTTTATTGTTCTAAATTCAATGAAATTCAAAGTTACTCGGGTTCACAAAAAAACCATGAACTTGCATAATTATTATTATTAAATTTCTACTTCTCAACTATAACAAACCCACATTAGATGGGTAATATTACCTCTTGTCCTGTTATTGTGTACATTCTTTTTGCGCCGCTCATTTTTAAAACTTGGCCCAAATCTTCTAAAACTTCTTCAAAAGGTTGTGTTGTTCTTAGGTTAAGCAAGACACGACACTGCAAAAAATATTGCAATGTCTAATTACTAATGTTATCCTATGACAGTAAGACGGATTTAGAGTAGGTATTAAAACAAATGTTTTCCTTTGAGTAAAGGTATCTTCCCTAAAAGTATTTTCCCTAAAATTCAATTCTATTTAAAAAGGGTGGGAGGTCATCATGGGGACCACCGGTTCATCATTTTACTTAATTCTTGAAATAAAAGTTTACGCGAATTTTGTTTAGATTTTATTGAATGATCTATTTTAAAACCACAAAATGAAACAATGAAAAATAAATTCGTAATTTTTTGCGTAATGTTTATCTTAAGCTGAAAAAGTTATGCGTACCTACTCGTTTTCTTTAGTGCGCATTAGAGGGTTATTAAGTTACATTGTACACGCACGCAAGTCGCTTGTAACTGTAACCCACTCTGTGGCTTACGGCCACAAATCACCAATTGAATCGCCGGTACTGGCGTTTATTCCAAGGTTTTTACATTGAGACCGGCCGGGCGCGCCGCTAAACCTCCACAAAACGGTACATTCGGGTACAAATTACAATGAAATCTTAGGTCACTTACAGCCGATCCGTGATAAAGAACATTTTCAGTTACTAAAACGACGTACCTCCGCCACCTTAATTCATTTTTAATTACGTTTCACTCCGGTTGAGCCCTTATTGAAATTCTGAGGGAAATAATGACCTGAATATTTCGCGGTACTGTAAAAATATATTAAAAGGAGAATGTGGCATTTCCTTTGTTTACATATAATTTTGTTGCGAACTTTTCGTTGATTTATATTTCCTAAGATTCAAAAATACCCATGGCGCCCTCTGTTGGGTTCAAAGTCTGCTAATTTATAAAAACTCCAATTGCATCGCATCGGAACAGTTCGTATACCAATTGTGTCAAATTATTACGACACGATACCACATTTCGTATAACAATTGTGACAGTTTCGACACGACACATTTCACCAAGTTTCCCTGGTCAATAGCGACATTTATAGTACCTGTATAGAATGGTCCATGTTGTTGATGATCCGGATGACGCGCCCACTGGTGGGCTTGCCGCCGCCGGGGGGCGGCGCGTCGGACTCCGCCACCGACTGCTTGCGCGTGCCGGCGCGCGACCACCCGCTGCCGCCCGTCGCCACCGTGCCGCCGCCGTACCACATACCGTTCTTCTTGCCGTAGCTCGCCGCCTGATTGGACGGTTTGTTAATACGTACACTTTATGGTTACACACACACAACTTCAGTCGTACGTGCATAAACTCAAGCGCATACTTCATCCTTTATTACATACAATAATAACTATTTCATGGTAATAAAAATGTATGGGGATTCATACTAAGCATTTAAGCAAAATGTATGTGTATAACGATGGAATCGATTAAAAAATAAATTTTATTACGATACTATGACATTTCATAAAAAATACAAAAATTGAGTTTTGTAGTAACTAAGTAATCCTATTCCCAGCTCATTAGTCCATTTCATCAATTCCTCCACCTGTCATCTATTACTTAAGACTGTTATGAGTTTTTCAGTTACGAGGAAATTGAATCTTTTTTTGCAATAAATTTGTTTTGAAATTGTAAATTTTGGGTAGCATAGTGTGAGAGTGGCCTTAAATTGGCAAGTCTGGCGCCCCTGACACCATTCCGAAGGTTTGATGTCTGTGCAAACGATCGCAGGCGGAGCTTCCGCACGAACACGTGTATTTGGACAAAGATGGACTATCGCTAGCTTTGAACGAAGATTTATCAATAACAAACTACAAGGTGGATATTATGTGTAGTGGATACAATAAATGATTATTGTATATAACTCATTAGTTATGTATCAGTACCTGTCAGTACCTGTTGTTCCTATTAAGCGATTTAGGGGTTACCATCTACTGATTTCTAATCAATCAGTAATTAATTTTAAGGTTATAATTAAACGGGTATAATATTATTTTAAATCTTAATGTTTGGGTAAATTTTGACATTCGTTAATTATTTTTAATTTTCTTCATTCGAAATAACAACAGCTATAACGAATACTTACAATACATACTACACTAAATTACTGTTGGTATAGCCAATTAAGTACATTATCCACGTCTTACAAAATAATTAGAAACAAGAAAGTAAAAAATGGATAAAACATTCAAATTCATTAACTACCTACCCTACCTACTTATGCAATAAATGATTATACGGTTTATGAGAAAGTACATTTATTTAATTTATAGGAAGGGTTAATAGCATGTCTTGTCTGATTCCCATTGTCTAGATTTTAGCCTTATCCGGCCTTTGTGTGACTCATAAATGTTGTTATGCCCGTTGAGTCACACTCTAATGTGTAACACTTAAAGCCTTGGTCACTTACTACGACAAATAAAATATTCCCAGTCTACACGGGTCCATACGGTCGCGGGTCTGAATCCACCTATTATCAGATAGTAAATCAGTAGGTAAGTCATGATAAAAAGAAATAAAAAATTATAAAAAAAACAAAATGAATAAACAAAAAATTTTTAACCAAATCTCGCACCCTAACGTTAGAATTCCGTGTTGCGGGTGGTATAAACACAAAATAAAACATCATTACACACGACTCAACACTCTACCTTAATGTTCTAATTTAAACGTCAATAAAGTAAATGTCTCCCCGATCGGGAATTGAACCTCCAGCTTTGACAAGCAAGCTCCACTACGAATTAGGTAACAGAATGGTACTCGTAACAAGCCTGCAAGTGTCTCATTTGCGAGGCTCTCGTTCATGTTTCTATCTTCAATAATAATACAATACACACCTTATTGTTATTATAATAGAGTTGTTATTAGAGTTAGATAGACCATATATAGAGTATCTACGATATAACCTTACGTAAGTTAGTTACTTACTAGTTACTTCGCTGTTTCATGCAAATCATTTCAATACCGCCATTGAGCGTGTATCGGGTATATGCGTTCATTTGTGCTAGTTTTTCAAGTATTCCATTTAACGGCGTTTATTCAAGAATTTTACGGCTTACAAGAAAATTTCGCGCCACTCGATACACGGGTGTATTTTTTGTGATTCCTTATAAATACCACGATTTTACCGGTTTAACCCAGTTCTGTGACGACCTGGTTCCGACTGTGGCATGTTGCCCGTTTGAAGGAATACGTGTGGTAACTGCCGGCGTTTCTATATAATTATACTTTTAAATGCAATATTTCTTTACGTTGACTTTTATAGATGCGTTATTTCTTCAATATTTTCTTTTACTTTTTCCGTTGAGTGTTCAAAATATTGACGATCAAATTGCAAATTAATTCAATTTGAAGGTAATTCGAATTGTAACCTAAGTAATAGACAAAAAAATGTAGTTTTGTTTTTTTTTGTTAAATTAAATATTGTATTATTAATCTCATCATAATATTTAAAATGTCATAAACTAAAAACTCACCATAACTCTTATTCTTAAATCTTCGGCGCTTTTCGCGTAGTACCGAATCCTTAATCGCGGTATTTTGACTTCCGACCGGTATGCCCAACGTTTGAGTGACCACTGGCAGTTGTAAACAACGGCCACAATTGCCTTCAAATTATTCTGAAGTCCTTGGCCGATAGGGTTGACTGTGGCGAAGGACGGCTTATCGTCTATGCGTGCAATTAGAATTCGTATTCAATCACTGTGGCCTTGCCTCTTCTAATATGTGTTGATTACCGTAACACGTTTAGGTAGTTCTAAGGTGCTTGCTTGAACACTGCTCGCGAGCAATTCGATGAGGCCGCACGTGTAAGCGAGGAAGGAATATAGTAGTATGTCGCGGGCGAGGTCACCTTACAAATTGCTGCATAGCCACCGGACTGCGGTGTTTTCTGAGACCAATACTTGGAAGTTACCAAGACATTGGCTCTGTATGAAATTACTTAAATTTTAGATTTTTATTACAGTTTTATAGAGCTGAAATGTTTCGGGTGCAGAGTTGCCAAGTAATAGGTATGTCGGTTCCTTGCATGGTCGTATCAATGATTATCGCATCGTAACGTATCGGCGATGCCTTTGGCGATACAGACTATAGGGAGCGAGGATCATAATTATACCAGGTGATCTTGTGCTTGTTCGCTAAACAGACTGGTGTTTAGCGTGTTTGGTGATATCATTCGCACTAGATGGGTTCATATAAGAATAAGAATGATCAAAACGCCCTCCGATCCAATCGGTACTTTGAAAAAACACCTAAGTGAGAAACTCAATTGCTTAGACTACCCACCACATGATACTTATAGGGTATCCCCGCTAAATCCTCAGTCAGATCACAGGTTACTATTCTCCCTTAAAAACGCATGAACTCCGAATAGTAATTGCGTGCTACTTGCTTTAAATGTATCCAAAATATTAATTTTTCTTGTCGTAAATCAAAATGTTATAAGGTAACCTTGTAGTTTCCTGACAACTATGGATATATAACTTACGAGTATCTAAAAAAATAAAATTTAGTCTCGGTAGTAAACAAATTTTTATAGAGTCGCGTGTCTAACTGTTATATTTATTTAAGTGTTATATATTAAAGTGGGAATACGTTAAAAAAATATTTGTAGCCCTTCTTTAAAATAGGGGTGAACATTGTATGCAATTAAATAAGTTCATATCAAAATCACTGCCGCTAGTTTGTTTTGTAGTTATGTATAATATTTCATGACTACGTAATTAAATCACACATGAACATCGTACAACCCTCGGTACATTAACCCACTTGCAAAAATCACACACTACGCTATCTCCGCGGTTTCAATAAGGCACACGCACATTAATTGAATATTTATGAGAAAACACTACATTTTGTAATTTAGAACTACACGCAACATAATAAGTAAGGCTTTTGGTGATTGGTCAAAGTTTTTGTTGTTTTTCTTTTAACAATTTCTTGTAACAATTTTGTACAATCATATATAATTTGACGCTGTGGTACGTAACACGACGTGTGTCACAATACCAATTTGATATGTTTTATTGTACCTGATAATTTAATTTTGCGCGTAGCAACAAAAGAGAGTCGTAAGCTCGTAAGTGTAGTAACTCTGCCCCGGCTTTGCTTCGGGAAACTTAAGCTTATACACACACCGCACTCGAAAATTCTTTAATTTGGTTTGTAAAGCGATTGAAATAAAACAAACATTAAGTTATATAATCTTATAACAGTGAAACTGATAAGTATAAGCTAATTTTTTTGACGTGATAACGTCTTATAATTTGATGAACACCGGCAGCGCGCACGAAAAAGTGTCCCGTTCCGCCTGAGCCTTTGCGTGCAAGCGAGAGCGCGGAACAAACGATAGAGAGGCACGATCGGCCTAAACGTTCGGTTTGCAACGCATCTATCTCTCGTCCCTTACATCTTCCATCACGTAAAATTATCGTCCGTAAACCGACTTTAGAGACAACCATTTGTTATTCACAGTGTAATATCGTAATTAAAAAAAACACGTTATGAAACACGTTTATCATTATGGTCATCAAAGTGTACAGTACTACAAAATTTTCTGCAAATAAATTACCAATTATAATGACTTACAGGCGGTTCAGGCGTGTAGACGGGCAGCGATATGACGGTGAAGGGCGACTCCTCGTCGCTGTCCAGCATGAAGCTGTCAGCCGGCGGGAGCCAACGGCTGCGGACCGGGCGCCACACCTTCGGGTCTTGTGTACACTGCCTCCGAATGTCACCTCTACCTCGGATCACGTTTACACTTGAAGGGACTGTTTCTTTAACACTTGTATTTCGCGATTTTACTTCAAATTTTCTCTGTAGTAAATCCCAATATGGGAATTACTTTACCGGTTGGTAATGTATTCTTTCATACATTTAGGTAATGTCTACGATATTAGGAACTGTTTGTTTCTTTAGCACTTACGTCGGGGTTCTATTTCAAATAGTAAAATATTTTTTCATTTGATTTATAGTTTCTGTAAAATCTATATAAGTAGATACCAATTAATTTCAATGAAAATATATTTTGAGAAATACACCATTATTAAAAGATTATAAAACACCGGCAAACATTTATTGTAACTCCAGCCGGTACCTGCAAATTTGTCCGCGGAAATATTGGACTTCCAAGAGGGAGTATTCTTTTACTTTATCCCTTTAAGGAACTTTTCTTTTTAAAATTTTTATATTAATTTAGCTATGACGAATAAGTTCCAAGGTTTTAGTAAATCGGACAAAGTTTAGTTTACTGATACAAAATTTTACCCCTGATTTTTCATAGTCCTTTCCTAATGATGTTTCATACTACAACTTCTACAAAGTTTCATGCTGGCTGTCAGTCAATCACATTTAAAATTTCAAAGTGAATTTTAAAATAATATTTATTTTGTTCTAGTGACATTTGGTCAAAAAAGAATATCGGTGAACAAAAGTCCGAAGACGCTCGCACACCTACGTGTTGCTACGAAAGTTTTTTAGCTTCAAATGTCACTCGCGTTCACTACCTCTAGTCAAGTTCAAGTACCGAGCACTAGTGGTCAGTCCTCGTGCCCCGCGCGGTAACTGCATCTGTGATAACTAATTACCATACAGGAGGGGTGATGGTCGACAAACATTAGCATAAACCCACCGTAAGCAAAATACGTTTATGCATTGAAACCTGAAATTATGGGATTCGCCTCGCTTTGAATGTCTTCGGCCTTGCACTATAGCTTCGTGCTCTGATGATTTATTACCCAAAATGCAAATTTAACTCCGATTTTGATATATAATTATTTTTACGTCATGTTAAAGGTTTTAATATTGTAATACAGAGTTATTGTAACATATTATTATTAGCTAGTGTAATTTTAATAATTACAATTTGTCAATTATTTAGATAAGATTAGATAACTTTAAAACTTACCTATGACAAATTTATGAAATCAAAATAAATTTATCTGTCTTTTTTTAATACATAATTAAGAATGTCTCTATGTAGCAATTATAAACTGCTTGCAATCTATATTATTAAATTAACAACCAACGTCATGCACTTATAACAATATCAGCTGTTCTACGGCTGTACTTACTTACGAATATTACAAAAATTCTATTGCGACCACGTTATAACATTTACTGAGTATAAAAACTTTATTTATGCTCATAATTTTCTATAGATGAAAAAATAATATGTGCAAATTGGTCAGTAAACGTCACGGCGCGTTACTTTTCTTTACTCGAACGTGTCAACGGCGCTGATCAAATCTTTGACACGCGACAACTATGTGATACGGCATTTTGACACGTAACAGAAAGTTACCTAACTTGTAAAAAGTACTTACCTATTTACTGTTATTATTAAACAGTGTTAAAATAAAATGTTATTGATTAAATGTTTCATTCTTGAAGGCGTCTTATGTGCTACGCCGTAGCTTAAAGATGCTTTCGTTATGTTGTTTTAGCAGTTAACTTTAGATATGTTGCTTTTAAATTCAAAGCTTTAATAAAGTTTAATATATGCTTGCACTATGACGTTAGCTGTATTTAACCGAGTATCAACAATGCTAGAACTGGGGCAACGTGGTCGAGGTGAGATAAATTTATACGTCACAGCCGAAATTTGACTCGAAAATATATGAAATTGTGTTATTAACATAAACATTCAACCACTTCAACAAACTTCGAAGAGATTCACAAAGCAACTTCAAAATCACTGATTACACCATCACTGCATTAATCTAATATTATCCATTTAATTGCATTAAATCCCGAAAGGCGAAACCAAATCAAATTTAAAAGTAACAGTTATCACATACGTCGTTATTCCTAGGCGTCATATAGGGCACTAGACCCCTTACAGCTGATAAGTCCGCACCAGCAAAACAATACTCTTGGCAACGAAGTAGATCGTAACAACAAGGTATCAGCAATCTAAAAACACCTTTAAAACCAACTTCGGAAGGTGCAGGGAAACTTTGGAGAAATCCGCGTAGCACGGTTAGATGTGGCCGACTATTCGAATTTGAATACAGTGGACTGGGCAGGGCTAGTCGGCCCAAGGTCAATCTCTGTGAGTCCACGCAACCACGTTACCAGGCACTTTACTGGTAGCCGATACGAATCGTTGCTAAGACGTACAGGGCGCAATTAATACACATTTATGACAATTATTACAGCTTAAGCCAACTGTGGTCACGATACAGCAACACGCGATCCGTCAGCTAATTCGGGATTACGCATTTAGGAGAAATTAGGAGTATTAGGGTAAGGTTACCACTGAACATGCAGGAACCTTGATCTAGTTAGCCGTTTTCATTTGGCAACACTTTCAATGCGGTATGAATGAGAAGTCTGAGCTTAGAATTACAATCGATAACAAATTCGTTGATGTCAAAGTAAATACTTAGGTACCTTTCGTTGGACTCTTTTTGATAAATAATAAAATAAATTGCTTATAATCATCTTAGGGTTCCGTAGTCAAAATAAAATCCTTAGGCATAGTTGCGTCCGGCCGCAGTTTCTAAAAATAAGTTATTTGCGACTTTTATTTTCATTATTTTTTCTCACTGTGTTTTGACTCTGGTTAGAAATATTTGAGATAAAGACACAGCCTCCATACAAAAATTTATTTATTTTCTCATTAATAAATAATCACTTTGACTGGAACATTACGTACGCGTGGATGGTGTCTGTAACGAGAACCAGCGCGAGTATGTAACTGTCCGAAAAAAACAGTCTCAAACACTCAATAGAAACGGCCGAACATGAAAATGCCACGTGTCCTGCTGCGAAACATACCATCATGCCACAGTTACTCTGTGGTCATGCTTCATATATTATGTAATTTTATCGCGTACCCACTCGGATTCCCTACCCACGGCGGTAGAAAATATCATTTTAACAGGCCTTTCATAAATTATTATAATCTTATTACTTTAAACGAGCAATTCTTGTATATATATAATTGGAATCTCGGAATCGGCTCCAACGATTTTCATGAAATTTAGTATATAGGGGGTTTCGGGGGCGATAAATCGATCTAGCTAGGAATCATTTTTAGAAAATGTCATTTTATTCGTGTTTTTGTAGTCCCAATTTAAACTGAAAAATATGACTCTTCCTGACATCTATTGGCGAATAATAATACTTTTTTGTGAGCAACTAATTGCTTTAACGACACAACAGCAGATGGCGTTTTAAGTAACACGAAGTCAAAAAACACAATTTATAAAAAAAAAAATACCGAGCAAAGCTCGGTCATCCAGATATTACTTATATAATAGTAAGTTTGCAGATTCCATTTTTTTATTCTGAAATCCATTTATGAAATGTTGGTGTTGGACTTACGGAAAAACAAACACGACAGTAGTGCCCAATTTAACGAAGGAATTAAAAGGAAACCTATCACAGTTAGGTAAGCTAAACTATTTAAGAATACGAGTAAATATTCAATTAACTTACAACTACAGAATCCTACATTGCGTGTGGCCCGACACGCACTTGGCTGGTTTTTATGTATCGAAATGTAATATGTTTTTGAAGGGCATATTAGCCAACTCAATGTTAACTGTAATATTATATTATGATACGAAGATATCCAACTGGCTTTTTATTTATCGGTCCTGTTCGTCTAGTTTGATGTTCGAAAACTAAATGGAAATAAACATTTTTCCGTTTTTAATCCAAACACCGGAAGAAATTCGTCAATGAATGAATGGACACCTGTCTTTGTCTTCCGTGGAATGGACACTACTAATAACTCATTCTCATGGAGTCATGTAACATATGGCTACAACCCATTAATGGCCCACTATGTAACATATTGGTAGGGGAGCCCGTGGTGCTAAATGGGGATTTACTCGAGCGTCACAGAGACCTATTGGGTTGCAAAGCTTAGATGATAAGAAGAAAAAAATGTTATATGATATATACCTTTTCATCGGTGGGGGAAGCGGCTATAGATTTATAGCGGTTAGAGAATGTCTGATGATCAATTTTTTTTTACTAATCTGATCCTGTATCCTTCACGGGCGGCCATATATATGGGGCTCATATTTGGTGGTGGTACTTAACCGGGTACAAGGTATCCCCCTGTATATTAATCTGCCGCGCTTCAGTAAATCCAGAAATCCCCTCTTGGGCTCCCCTACCATATACCTAATGCTAATATCATATACCTTCATATATACGCGGCGTCTGAACATGGAATTATGTTAGAAAAACGTGTATGATTGGGTATCATGTAACGCAACAATGATTTTTAAAACAATATAACATAACAATGATTTTAAACTTTTGATAGTTACGAGTCGGAAAACCTTTGTCCAATAAACATTTAATTATATTTAATAACTGTACCTATTTATATAAATTTATTATATTGTGCCCAATGTGCTACAATCCTTTGTTAGCCATTTTCACGACTTGACCTACATTCGTAAATTCGACTGGCCATCATCGGAACAAGTTTCAATGTAAAACAATGTTCTCATCATGAATGACGTCTCGTGGAACAAAAGAACAATTTGTGCAATGTTTTCGTGTACCTATTTGTTTCAATTACATCCAATTTTTTTAGATACTAGCCAACAGAAGTGTTGAAGCGATTTGAAGCTATGTATTGACCATCGTCATTGGGCATTAAGTAGTAAAATCAAAAGTGCGTTGCCGGCCAGGAAAAAAGAAATTACAATTGTGTATATTTAACTATACCTATATATGAATTAATTTTTTTATGGAATTAAAGTAGCAAACGAGCATGCAGCACCACCTTCCGCTGCCGCCCATGATAACAATGACCGACTTAGAACAAGACTCGAATGGGGACTGGGATAGTTAGTCCAGTTAGGAGAAAATTATTTAGTCAATTTTTTTTCAATTACTTGTGTATAAAATAATGTGTACCACTTGTTTGGTGAAAAATTTTGGGAAAAGTTGTGTGTGCTAATCCGTACTTTGCTTTTAGCCATTGTGACGGACAATGGCAGTAGTCCCTCTTATTGTGAAAGGAAAGTCTACCTAGCAGTAGTACATGGGTTGTGATGATGATGACGAAAATCTTTGATGAATTTAGTGATTATAAAATATTATACAATTAAATAAACACACAGACACTGTTACAGCTCTACACTATGATTCCTTGTGTTGCGCGAGACAAGGATACAGTTTAAATAATATAATCAACAATAATATTATATAAGCATTAGAAACATCCACGAACACAATTATTAATCCTTAAGTGTAAGTGTCGAGATTCACTAAGAGATCAGTCAAACTATTAAAGACATCTACATAAGAGCTGTCATAAAAAAGTTATTGCATTAGATTAGCATTTCATAAAGGTATTTAAAGATAAGGTCTCTCTGTCAGAATTATAAAATATGTCGCAGAACAACGTCTGCAAGTCAGCTAGTTGTACCCATTAAAACCTCAAGTGCTATAAAATATAAATTACAATTTAATAATATGTGGCCTAAGAACACTGTAGGCGTGACCATATAATGTGACTGCAGGGCGTATAATATGTATTATAATAATAAGGACTAGTTTCTAGACTTTCTAGGCTATTGCGACGTATTGTAAGTAATGCACTGTTAAATTATAGGCGAGAGTAATTTCCAACGTGACTATAGAAAACCACGCCCTGGTCGTTAAGACATTACAACACTCATTTTCTTAGTATATCGTGATGAAAAATAATAAGATCGCTTAGATAAATACGTATTTGCTTATATTAATTTAATATATTGGCCTTGGAATGAGTTAGTGTGGGGTAAATATCCAACGTATGCTTGGATTATCTAATACTTGTGTTGTATAAAATATCTCTCCCTTCGACCTTCAGTAAATATGTCGCTAAGCACTCCTATCCACTTTTCCAATTTTTAACCCCCGACAAAAAAAGGGGTGTTATAAGTTTTAGTCGATGTCTGTCTGTATGTGTGTGTGTGCGTGTGTCTTTGTGTGTGTGTAACATCCTCTTTTTAGGTTGTCTGGAAGACATTGCTACTTAGCAATAAGGCCGCCGAATGTTTTCTTATTTTCATTATATCTTACAACTTTTGCAAAAACTTTTTTTTTTATTGTTATTGCATTTAAGTATTAATGAGCATTGAGGTAAGGCTATGCTTAAATTCGTTTCGTTTTGATTCGTTTCCAGTATACCGATAAAGTTGTTGTTTGTTAAAACGTAATCTGATAGTGCTACGAAGAGCTACGAACTGCTACGACATTCTAACTTCGCTTCGACGAACATTACGTTTCTATACAGGCGTAAGGTAAAAAATGACCGGTGGCTGTATACATCCGCGACACGGGAGGCGTCGCTGATGTGTTGCCAGTCGAGAATAAAACGGTAATTGATCGTTTACACGGGTACAAATACCCATCTGAAACTATCGCTTACTAATTATCAGTATTATACAGGGTGGATTTTTGAGACGGGTCAGTAAGGGCAGGTACCTTAACCGTTATAGTTACAGGAAAACGTTCCTAGGAGACCATCCATAACTTTTTAAGATATTCTGAACTGCATTCACAGATTTTTGAGAAAATGTACGGTCAGCGAAATAAGTGCTAAAATCCAAAATATATTTTTTTATGCCTATCGATCCTATTTCGTATGGGGAGCAAAACACTCTATGGGACCATTTAAGGTATGAGTACTAGAAATGTCAGAAAACGCTAAAAACATTTTCCATACATTTTGTACTGAAAAACGATAAATCAACTCGTAATATTCTTTATTGCCAAACAATCCTATTTCTTACTGCGATTAAAAGATTCTTTAAGGCCTACTGAAATTTAAATACAAAAACTACGGTAAGACACAACATACACACACACATCACACAAACTTAAAAATAGGTTATCAACGAAATAAATTGATCAAAATGACCGCCGTTTTCACGAATACATAAATTCACTCGCTTTTGTTTGATTTTTTTTTTGTGGGGCTACCTAAAAAATTTAGTCTACAAAAGGAAGTACGACAGTGTTCAGGAGCTGAAAGAGGCATTAACGAGGATTTTAAATAATATCCATCAAAGAAAACTTTCCGCTGCTACTTGTTCAGTACAAAAACGAGTGAACTTATGTATTTGTGAAAACGGCGATCATTTTGAACAATTTATTTCGTAGATAACCTATTTTTAAGTTTGTGTGATGTGTGTGTGTATGTTGTGTCTTACCGTAGTTTTTGTATTTAAATTTCAGTAGGCCTTAAAGAATCTTTTAATCGCAGTAAGAAATAGGATTGTTTGGCAATAAAGAATATATTTATCGTTTTTCAGTACAAAATGTATGGAAAATGTTTTTAGCGTTTTCTGACATTTCTAGTACTCATACCTTAAATGGTCCCATAGAGTATTTTGCTCCCCATACGAAATAGGATCGATAGGCATAAAAAAATATATTTTGGATTTTAGCACTTATTTCGCTGACCGTACATTTTCTCAAAAATCTGTGAATGCAGTTCAGAATATCTTAAAAAGTTATGGATGGTCTCCTAGGAACGTTTTCCTGTAACTATAACGGTTAAGGTACCTGCCCTTACTGACCCGTCTCAAAAATCCACCCTGTATAGTGTTATAAACTTTATTATTGTTGGTATTATTATCTTTCCACAAAACCTACATGCTTAGCCACCATATGGCATGAGTCACCCGCCAAACGAATCGTCGTGTTTCTTTACTGGGCCTGAAAACAAGTACTTTATTTCTTATCTCCTATTTCCCGCGCGGCTACGCATAGGTGCATTTAGTGTTACTAAATGTCCATGGGCTGTGATCTTCACGGCCCATGATCACCTGATCATAAGTGATCAAACAACGGTGATTACTTATGATCAAGTGATCCGTCTACTCAAATGTCAGCTATTGCCATAAAAAGTCTAAAACCTGTATGTACACTGGGTCGACATACGTACATAGCCGAAGCAGTACCAGTTCTCGTGACATTGTTAGATTATAAATGCCCTGGAATTTATTCTGCAACTTCAGGAGCTTAAAAACCACTTTGATATGAGCTGAAGAGTAAAAACTGAGGTATTCATGCGGAGCGCGATAGTCATCTCAATAGGGGCCCCGGATTGCTTGGCTCGTCGCGTGAGCTACTGTATGACGCAAATACTATGGTGGAATAACCCAATAATAACCTATTATTGGTCTAAACGTTTGCTTACACATTGTACAATATCAGGATTTACTTATTGTTGTTTAGTAGAGAAAATATGTGTTTATTTTCTACCACAGTGCATGAAGTAAAACAAACAAAAAATATTAAAATTTACATGAAAATAATTGGAAAATAACGTTCTATGGTTTAGAGTTTTGATCATACTACTAACTAAATTAATCATGGAGTAAATAATAAATACACGACGGTAATTATTAGATGTGGTCCAGGCCTCCTTACGCTAGGCTACTTCATTAATTTACAATTTTTACCTTGTGGGCAGATTAAGCGTACTTTTATATGTTTTTAACTGTCCTACCTTATACGTATACCTTATTCAAGCAAATAAATGATTATGATTATGATTAATATAAAACCGAACGGGCTACATTTTTCAAGAGTTGGATGACCACTGCAATTTGAACTCCACTTCCACTCCACTACTTATACAATCTTGTATATTATGTATATACTAGTATTTAGTAAAAGCAATAGCGTTCATTAATAAAGATCGTATAACTCGCATCCCAAAGGAGGGTTCCTCGCGACCAAGAGATAAAATAGAGTTAGCATAAAACGCCTGACAAAATAAAAAAGCAATCAAAAAGAAAAGTCGCAATTATAAAAATTAGAATTGTTTTCAGGTGTGCGGGTTATTAGGTACATAGTAAAGCTGAAAATAATTCCCATTTTAATTGCTTACTCGAAGGTCTGAAATGGACTATCCTTCCAGATAGTGCACAGACGATCCATTTGCTATTGAGATACTGCTAGCTACCACAGACTATCTTTATATCCGAAACAATATTAATACTCAAATAACTCGATTCAATTAATTCCGAATATAATATGGGTGTATTCAAATTAAGAGTGCTAATAAGCTGGTACTAAGCGCTCTACCACCCAAGACCACATCTCCACTTACCATCAGGTGGGATTGTGTTCAAGTATTAACTTATAATTAATAAAAAAAAAGATTCACAGCAGTTAGGTGTCTTATTGCATGTAGAAATATCTTATTCCTTAATAGTTAATAAATAAGACTGAAAAGCTGTAAAGAACATGTAAGAATTACAATAACAAACAACTTTCTTTAACACTTATCTAAGTGTAAATTGCTGCGCTATTCAGCGGTTAGTTGGGCGCGTAGCAATGACTCGCCTTGATGCATGCTAAGTGCAAGGTGGTGCATTGCCCTCTGTCGCTGCAGCTTAGTTATGAACTTTTAACCCTGCATTGGATGCGATTCTTACAGCTCTTTTGTATACTAGTACTACAATCTTGATTGTAGATAACTTTATGATAATTAATTTGTAGAAGTAAAATTTTCAAAGGGTATTTGACACTTTTAACTGATAAAAAATTGTTTTGTTTATTACTAAGAATTTGAATATTTGATTTATTATTATAATAATCCTTTTTTTGGTACTAACTTTTATAAAATAATATTAGCCAGTCACATAATTAAATTGTAAATATGTGATAAGTACACGATAAAGACAATACCAATAGAACTTGACTTTATTTCGCTAAAATTAAACTTATTACATATTAACGTAGACATTACCATAATATAGCGGGGTACCCAATACGGGATCTCAACCCTGTACAATTCAAAATTTGAATAGTTCTCTAAAGATTTGTTTTACTGTTATTAAAGGAGGATTATATCAATAAGTTACATATTTTTCATATTTTGATTTGTTCATCCACTTTTGGGATATGATACTTACTGTGTTATTATTTGTACTGTCAGTTGTGTAAAAGTAATTTAGCTTACGTTATGGGAAGATTTTTTTAACCTACATAAAGTATTTAAAGTAGAGAACCATATACCGAGTAACCTTATAGCAAAATATGTATAGCACTGCACATTTGAAATTACTCTTGCTCAGTTTAACTGACCCAGCCTGCCAAGCAAGGCGCCCCAGGTTCGATTTCGGGCATAGCTGGGGCAGAGATTATATGACAGATAGATGTTTGTTCTCGGATCGACGGAGTTTGTAATGTCTTAAATTGTATTCATGCTACACGCGATATACGGAATCCTCCTGCCGGGGCCGCGGGGTAGAGGTATGAGTGTGTAAGCGTTATTTAAATTGTATCTATTTACATCAGATACACAGGGCAATTTTAAAATTAAAAAGAATTTACCCTATTATGTAGGTAATTACCTACACGCACTAAAAATGATTTTGGCTTAAACTCAACCCCGTATAATTGTTTGTTTTAACAATTTCCTTTACCAAACATAATTACAGTATTTGAGGCGGTTATTTGGCAATTAGCTTATCGAGGAGTGTGGGAGAGGTCTTGAATTTGGTGTTGCGTAATATGCAAATGGCGGAGACGGTGCGTGGCCCTTATCCCGTGACCCACATCTGACCCAAGGACGCGGCCTCGTCTCAACTACCCGCATTCTAATATATTTAATCATCTATTAACCCTTAACCATACAACAAATAAAATAATTAACACTGCTTGCTTATAGCAATGTTAATTATTCATTTTAATCAACTACTACGATATATTTAAGAAACTTAACGCTACTTACTACGTTTTATTTGTTGCAAGATGTTTGAAAACTGCGATTTTGAAGTTCATTTATAAATTATTTATCTGATGAACACGAAATTTTATGTCAATTTTATTTTATAACAAGCAGGTACGGTACGCTGGTAAAGAAGTAGAGTAGGTACCTACTGAATTCTTATTATCTAAGAATTCTAAGATGTTTTGTTACTCGTAAGAGTAGGTACCTATTGTTGTAGCTTGTTAAATAGTCATAATCACATTTATTAAACATCTGTTGAACTCATTTCTCTTTTTAAATGTAAAGTTCGTGAGGTCTACAACGTGCAGCAATCTCTCAAGTTGAGTACCTTTATCCAAAACAAGATATTTTATAAGTAGGTAATTAGGTATTATTAATTACACTTTCATTCGGATTTTTGGTTAGGTCTTATGGTATACCGACTAACATTCACCACAAGGCTAAGATGCATTATAATATTAATGTCAAATTATAGTACTCATCATAAGTTTTTAAAGGATCGCTGGTGAAAAATAGTTATAAGTCTAAGCTGTAAAGTCGTTACGCTCAAAGGATATAATTAGCAACTTGACAGGATTTGTGTTGAGGCAAATAATTGTAGAAGTATGAATAACTATGTGAATACATTAAGATACGAACACAATGATTTCCACAAGTCACGCAAATGTTTAATTAGTGGTACCTAATAATTTAAATCTCACGAAGTGTTTTTTAACATCAACGACATTAAATGTGTTAAAACAAATTGTATGTTGATTTAAATAAAAATGTATATAACAAACTTGAGCTTACCTTAAAGGTTTTATAAGACGACACGACATAAGAGGCCCCGTCTTCAAGTTCCTCTAGCCTGTACTTCCGGTCACCATCCATACCGAAGATGAACCTCGCCCCCCTCGGCAGCTCGAGCCTCTCCGAGAGTCTGTCCAGCAACGCGTCCATGGAAACCAAATCCCTCCCAGGTTTAAACCGGAACTCGACGCCCGGATGAAAGGGGTCCCCATTGCGGTAAAATGTGACCCGTCTCGCCTTCCAGTAATTAAGATTCGCGTATCGGCTCGCAGGCTCGGGCCTCGTGGGTCGTGTTGCTTCAGATCCTTCGGAGATATCGTCCGGGCGCTGCGGGGGGGACGGGGGCCTGGAGGGGCGCCAGTCGGGGTCTCGCTCGTCGTCGGACGGGGGTTGCGGGTCGGGCTCCGCGGCGGGCGCGGGCTCGGGCGCCGGCGCGGGTTCCGTGGCGACCTGGGGACGCAGGCGAGGGTGTAGGCGCGGCCGGGGCTGCCCGCGGCGCGACATCACGCCGTACCCTACGCCGGCCGACTGGACGCCGCGCCGGCCTCGGCCACACTTCAATCAACTGATAGACGTACTACGCGATAGATACTGGATAGCTTTCATTCATGAAATTGAACATGCTGTGTTAAAAGCTCGTGTAGGCCTCGCCCGAGTACTGAACTTGACAATTACCTTAATTTTGAGAAATATTTAGCTTACTAAACTGTTTAAGATCAGATTACAAAAATTCTTTTTAAATTATTTACGTGCGTGTAATCGCTGTGTTAAGGGTCAATGAACTGTTAAATTTTGAAATAATTATGTTTTTAACGATAATACTTATTCCACAACAATTTATTTTATACATATTTATCAAATTTCAAGCTAGTCTAGTAATAGGCAAGATGTTCTCGATAAGCCTTAACGAGTTAGCGGTATAACTAACTAACCTTAGTCACGACCGTTATTAGCTTTCGATACATTATACTATGCCCACATGTACCTACTCGTAAGCATGTTGAATGAATCACTTCTTAGCTTTCTTTGTGTTGCTTGGATTTGATTATATTCACGGTATAATTTGACTGTTGAAAGTGACACACTATTTTGTTTTGTTATTTGTGAACAATGTCAATGATAAATATTTAGATAACGTAGAGCCACTATACCTAACCAACATGATAGCTTCGACCTCTAGACGAAAATTTGCGCTTGGCAGTTAGTAGTGAAGACGTAGTATATTTGGGTGTACCATAAGTATTTTGCATCTAATCCTGATAATCTTAAATAATGTGAAGTTTAAAAACAATTTAATAGTGCATAACCTTACTCAAATCATCAGGTTTGGATGCAGTTATGTTTGATATGGAATCTGACATTCTAGGTTCCTACTAATTAGTTAATTACTATGTTTATTACGTGACATTTATGAAAGTTTTTTCATAATTTTACAAGGGCATATTATATTTCTTTGTTGTAACAATGACAATAAATGCCTTTCCTTGTAATTAAGACAGGATTGAGGAGCTTTTTCTCTGTCTTAAGACGTATGCAATATACAACAATATAATACTGTACATGAATAATTCAAGCTGCAGGTTATCGAGAAAACTTAGCAAGTTTACTTATATGCCACGGAGTATTGCGTGTCGTTCGATATATCGATAGTGCGACAATTCCAAGTACAAATCGCCGTGTAATGACGTTTACTAACTCGTTTACTGTATGTTTATGCACATTAGTACTCCTTGGTACCTAATTTATTTTGTGTATATAGGTACATATATGTAGGTACATATTATAATGTATTTAAGTGATATTAACTTGGATAATGTTGGTCCCAAATCAATAATCAACCATTCCTACGTAAGTTCCTTGAACAAGAAATATCTCCACTGTCGGTAAGAAATAAGTAGTTAATTCCAATATAAGAAAAACTTAAGCATCTATAAAAGCATTAACTTTTATCTATTTACTTAGGTATCTAATGATAAAACCCGTTTCTCATTATCATTGAGAAATTTGATAATGAGAATTTCGATAGGTTCTATTTTTCGAACGATATGATAGATATTAGATACAGGATATAGGTCTATATCCTTCGAAAAACAGAACCTGTCGAAAATAACAGAGTGAAAAAATCAATTCATAGGAACCTTTGCAGAATGAACATTGGACACTGCTGTTCGCATTCTTCAGTGTATTGATAACAAGTAAAGGTTTAAAATAATTATGTATAGTATACGTGGCTGTCCTTACATCATTATGTGCATTTTGTGCAATTAAGGAAGCAACAGCATACCACAGCCGCTGCAGCCATCGGTTCCTCTGATGTCATTCAACTGAACGAAGCTCGATACACCCCGTCTTCAACACTCGCGACAACTGAACTACAATAATTGAATTACAGTTTGAACAATTAAATTAAAATGCAATCCGAAAGAAAACCGGCTAGCAAAGGCTGTAGAGTTCACGAGTTTCAAAACGTTTTTTACCAGGACTGCATGCGTTAAAAGCGGTATTTAATGCGATGTATTTTTGTTTAATACAATGTATTTTATTGTTGTAATTAACAATAAGAGTGTAGTCGTCCGGTTATGTTTTGAGAGCGGAATCGAGTGACGGCTTGGAATGGGCGAACGGCGTGGCTGGGTGCCGGACACCGCCCTCGCGCGCGTTAGCTCGGCGCGGGTGGTACTCTCATCGATTTAATAATACGTACCAAGGATCTACGTTATTCACGTCTCAGTTTCAGGAGCAATGACATTTTATTAATATTTCGGCTATTACGGTAATTGAACATACGTATATGAATATGTTTGGTTACTATCTATCTAGTATTTGAGCATATATTTTATTGTTTTTAGATCATAAGAGAACCATGAAATTTTTCAAAGATATTAATCAACACATATGAGATATAAGAACATCGATGTTTCTATTCTTTAGGATAAGTAAGTTGAAAATTACAAACAACATGTAAGACGTTTCTAGGGGATTATTGTGCGTAATACCTTTTGTTTGTTTATATTAAAATCAAATTGAAAATAATGCAAAAGAATATGAAATACATATAATTATCCATTACCTAAGGACAAGGCCATATCTACAGATTAAAAAATTTACATGGTTTTAAATTATTGAACATCGACAATTTTTCAACGTCAACAATAAATTTAGAACTGCTTTATTATTTAGTTTAATATTGCATAGACATCGACCATACAAATGAAGTTAGGTCAATGTTTACTCCAACCTAAATCATTTATTTCATGTAGGTATTTTTAAATACACTTATCAATGTAATTTTTTTGCATTTACCTTTTACGAACTTTGCACTGACCGCTCTTGCCGCCTAACGTACAACTGGCGTCAATCGGTCAACCAAGCATATAGCTAGCACAGCTAAGCCGCGTGCCTATATTTTTTCCTTCGCCTGTTTAGTGCCTGTTGTAAATATTTTAATGCCTCAAATTGAGTTTTAACACTTTTTCAAGCGCATACTGATTCTGAATATTACCAGTTTAACTGCACAAGGACTTTGCTATTACAAACAAAAGCGTCGAAGTTCCGTAAGCCTAGGTAAAGAAAAAATATTTGGCTGTTTTTCACTTTATTGTATTTTGGAGTTGAAGAGAATATTAAAAATATACGATGCCTGTGTAACGAAGAGCCCAGCTATATGGTCTTTTATCCACTAAAATCTTCTCTTAGTTCTCCCATTATCTTTTAGTTCCTAGTAGGAACAATATACGATATACTAGAAAAGCATCAAGCAACGATCTTCTCAAGATTGCGAAGGTACCAAGAGAAACTAGCGAAAAAGGAATTGATGAAGGAATTACGGAAGAAGGAAAAACACCCTTTCCCATCGTACCTACTTATTATCAATCTTATTGGACCATAAGGGTCTAGAAATCTGACCATAATTTCAGTTAGTTTATAAATGGTAAATAAAACAAATCGCCTGCGACTAAAGGACATTTATGAGCATAGTTTTAAACATTAAAAGCGTTATCGTGAAATTACTGTAAAGAATAAACTGCAATACTTAAGTTTTTCTGTAGAAACATGAGTAACCAGTATGCGGTATGTGTGCAATAGCGTTGGAAATGACACGGAAAGTTAATTATATAATTTTATAGCCAAATTTTTATACAAGTTCTCCTCAATTATGTGACCCAATTTCACATCACGTTTCTGTTATTGTGAGTTTATGACGTTCAGTGAAATTAGTGATATAATTAAACTTAACGAGTTTTAGCACTTACTAATGCTTTACTTAGGTACTTAGTTATTTTTTCAACGATTTATGTAAACTATGTTTAAGATCACGTTTACTAATTGTACTAACTTTCAAATGAAAGAATTTGTCGTAAGTTGCGCAAGGTGACCTGCTTCTGTACAATGCTTTCACTCCTTAATACATTTTTCTTATAATAGAACTAATAATAGAGAAAATACTTAATTCTTAATAATATTGAAAGCTTAGTTAAGTATGAATTTTTGGAGTTTATAATTTTACGCTGTAAGAACTATGCTGATAATATTTAATGTATCGGTGCTACAAACAAAAGAAAAAACTCAAAAATCATTTATTCGTTTGTAAAGGCTATATTTATTTATTTACCCTTTATTATAAAATTAAAAAATAGGCGGACTATAGTTCTACAAATTATACCTACTCGTATCAATTGCAGGCACATAATCAGTACACTACAAATACGGTATTAACCGACTTCTGAAAGAAGGAGGTTCTCAATTCGATTGGTATCTTTTTTATTTGTTATTTTAGAGGTTCGGAACGTTTTATCGCCGCTTTATGATTTTGTGGCTAACTCAACGGCAACGGCATTGCCTAACGACTGCTTTTTAAACGACTGCGACTTGTTTTAAAAAAATATTGCTTAAATATTACTTTTTTATTTGTATAAACATGAAAATACCATAATCATTTCCATAAAGAATGCTTTGAAAATTAACATAAACGGTTCGACACATAATTGGTTAACTTTGTGTTATGTTCGTGTTGAGAATAAAAACGGTTGTAGGCAAACTTGTGTAATAGACAAACGTTAATTTCATTAATTATATTTGTGGTATTAAATATGTTGAAGACATCGATTTATAACAATATAGGTACATCGGTGTAGTACGACTTCTTCGTTAGAAATGAATGGTAATAACACTAGGTACCTACCGTCAGAATATAATTTTCTAAATGACTTGCAGTAATGTTACAAAGACTAACGATAATAGGTACCCACAAATACTATTAGTAAGCCTCATTGTTCTTGTCATTCTTTTCACATTCTTTTGTACAGCTTCGTAGAAGTCTACATCTGATGTTACAAAAACATAACATCGCGTAGCAAAGTGCTACGAAACCGCTACAATATTGTCCTATTTCTTTTTTAAGAGTGATTTAGGGTTTTTGCAGACTTTCAAATGCTGCAAAATGACGCCTGGGTTTTATTATTTACGTACTGAAGGAATCGTCTAAAATTATAAATTACATTTAGGTACTTACTTACTGTGTTTAAAAATAATTTTTTAATTTGGAATAAGTAGTAAGCACGAAATAAGAATTCAGTGTCTGAAGTAGTCTAAATGCATGTAGTAGAACGCCATTATTTATTCACTAATTTGTATGGTGTTTATATATTAAGTCTAATAAATTAATAAAATACAACACGAAATTTATTAATCACTAAATAATTAATATAGGTAGGTAGTCCCTCAGTGGTCAAAAATCGATCGTAATTCTCATTGACTTAAATGGTAATTCTATAATTTTTTAAATGACAATTTGCACTGTGTTTGACACTAACAGCTTACTCTATATTTTGTGCTAACAGTATAAAATTAATCGTTGCTCCAACAATCTAGCCTTTCACTTATATTCAATGTACCTACATTGTATTGTATATAAGTTAAATAGGATTGGACAATTGGACAAGTAATCAATTTACCAGCCAATAATGTAAGCTTATTTCCGCCGACCCATCGTACAACAAAGCGATTGATTCCCACCCGTATGTCCATACCCCGAAGAGTTAATGTAGACACAGTAATTACCACCGTTGACGGTAGTGTCAGGCCGTGAGTGACACGGGTGTCATAATATTGCGCATCCGGTCTCTGATTGGTGGTCGGCGATGGCAAGATAAGCGCCGCCCATCTGGGTGACACGCCCTGCGTTACCATCTCGGTGAGAGCATCCGTTGCTAGGATACGGTCTTATTGATGTAACAATTTCCTGGATACCGCCCGCTCATTCACAGACACATCAAAGAGGATATAAACACTACGTTTATTGACACATATTATTACCGGTCCTACCGGTGTGCTGACTGTATAGTCAGCATAGTTGATTTATTTTGAAAATACCCACGTATTTGTTTTACTAAAATCTGTTAAAGTTAATTTGACTCGAGCAGAGATTATAAGCGAACTAACTTACTTTAGTTATAATTATGTATATCTGTGATACCTTTTCTTATTTTAGAACCTTATTTTGTTTTATTATTAGTTTTTACTTTTACATTCCTACTTATTAATTAATTGATTCATCATCATCATCATTACAACCCACAACTGACATTAATTGATTATTTTTTTAAAAATCTTAAGTTTCCTTGTAGCAAATTTTTTTTGATAGATACCCTTACTAAATTGATTATAAAATATGCCTGCAAATGCAACTGCAAAAAATTCTCATACTTTAAGTGCAATTAAAGGTATTACTTATATTAGGTTAGTAGGTAATTCTCGTTCTAATTCTCAATAAATAATCTCCAAATTATTGGTCACGCTGAAAAATTGTTTAGGGCGTTTGCGTAACAAATGAGAACAACACGCTATTAATGAGATCAAGGCCGAACGAAAACTACAAACTAAAATAAGCAATGTTAATACGAAGGACAATGGAAATTTGACCCAAATAAACGACAAAGTATTTTGGGTTTACCTGCCTATTAAATATGTAGGTATAATCGGGTTATGGTAGTTACTTTTATTAAACTTGAATTGAAAGTAAAAACAAACCATTGTTCTGCAACTTGGTAAAATATTGCATAAGGTAGAAGGAAAATTATAACCCGAATACATGTTTGCCTACCTTTACAATTTTTGTCTGTCTGTCTGTAGTAGTTTACCTATCTGAGTATGTAACTAAGGTAAAAGTACCATATTCCGGGCTAGTACATTAATCCGTAACATTTTGATTTTTGTCGCAAAATAAGAAAACTGTCCGTAAAATCCATAATTTATTGAATGTCACTACAACTACAGTTCATATAAAATCAAAATAACACGATGTTTGAATATAAATAATCATTCTTAAAGCCGTATCGAGCTTCCGAAGAGTCAGTAGCGGCCCCCGCGACGTTTCAGTACTATGTTGTTAACAGTGAGCGTAAGGCGACAGTGCATTTTCGTAAGGATCTTATGTGACACTGGTAAGTTAATTTAATTTAATTTTGTGATATTATTAATTGTTACTTATTAACAGAAGGTTTCAGCGTTATTTCGAGTTATAACAAACCATATTTTGAGAGAAAATATGACTGCCGGAATTATGTTCACAACAGTGAAACGGTGAACATAAATACGTGCTGTATTACGTAATAAGGGTAAATTAGTATGATGTGTTTATGGATTTTATTCCGAACTGGGGTTAAATACTTACATAAATATGACATAAATTAATTCAGTAATGATAACAGATTAGTGTGACGTAATTACGGTATATGCTTTTTTTAATTATAATTCTTAAAATCGAGTTTGAAATTATGACATTTTATGTTATACTAAAGAATCAATACAGTATGTTATCGAAATTAAATTAAGTTTATTTCAAATAGTAAATAAGGATAACTATTTATATCGATGTTGTGCACATAATAGTTATATTAACTTTTAATATATTCAGATATTTTATTTAATTTTTTTAATTTAACCTATTTTCTTCAATGCCGTAATAAGGGACAAGAGTTTTTTGCTTATGTCCCATTTTCCGGTATACCGTACGGTATTACGTAGTATAGTAATAAGAAGCAGAAACATTGGTTTTCAACATAAAACGCAAAATCTCAATTTTTTCAAGATTTTTGTATTAATCACTAAATGTATCCAAAAATTTAAAACGATACGTTTGCATTTTAAAACATTTTAATATTATTCACAATTATCATTATAACTGTAACCTCGATTTTATTTTATATTTTAGGTTTACCTTTGGTAACCAGGCCTGCTCATAGCCCAGCGGCTGGCGTCGATCTTAACTGATCTACAAAGTTAAGC
The DNA here is from genome assembly GCA_905404295.2 of Ochlodes sylvanus. NCBI lineage: Eukaryota > Metazoa > Arthropoda > Insecta > Lepidoptera > Hesperiidae > Ochlodes > Ochlodes sylvanus. The sequence goes on along the minus strand of FR990126.1, from coordinate 12,694,467 downwards.
AACAGTGGGTGTGGTCAGTAGTTGGATGGGTGACCGCTAGTGGAAAAAATTTCTGGGGAACTTCCGTGCTTCGGAGGGCACGTAAAGCCGTCGGCCCCGGTTGTTATCATTTGGTAGCAGTCGTTAGGCCATGTCGGAGGCCTTCGGGCGGCATAAAATACTTCCGAAACCATGGGTTGGCCACTAACCCCTCCACCAATCTGTACTGGAGCAGCGTGGTCCTCAGGGTTATGCTCAAGGCCTCCTCAGGTATGAGGAGAGACCCGTGCTCAGTAGTGGTCCATTAATGGGTTGAAGCCAACCAGGCCTGATCTTAATATTATTATGAATTGATGTTCCTTAGAATAGGTAAGTACTCATAACTTATGTTCTTTAAGATTTTTGTCATAATAAAAGTTGTAAAATTGTTTGTAATTTTGAATTTTCGTTAATTATACTTTTTTTTAATTAAATTTTCACGATGGTGATTATTTAGTAAACAGCAGCTCTCATTTTGTCGCAGAAGTTTTATGGTAATTGTTTTTTTTTATTTATCCGAAAGAACAATTATATCGTACTTAATAATTTTAATAAAAGTATAAATTAATACAATTAGGTAGTTTAATTCATTAAGTATATTCTTAAAGACATGTATGATGATTTTAGGTCAAAGAAAACGTATGCTAAAGATAGTATGGAATTACGTACAGTGATTGCCGGAATTAGCTCCGACGCCAAATTTTAGTACGGAATTAGAGACAAACGTGAGGTTCAGCAAAATAACGATTATTCCTATAAATTAACGGCTACGACGGAAAATATTTTTCAACATTTATCTTATAATACCAATCTAGAGAATAAAACAATTTTTATCCCTAGAACCTTCCTACTTTTTCTAAAAACCAACCTCAAAGTCAAAAGTGCCTTAATAGTCCGGAATATGGGACATTTACCTTATATTTTAAAATTGTAAAGTGTTTTTTGTGTTTTACATGCTGTATGTAAAGTGTATTTATGAAGACTACACACCCTAATAAACGTATTTACTTACTATTCCAAGCTGTTTATTTCGCCACCAAGTAACTACAACACTTATCTTTTGATCGTAGCAAATTGTTATTCGGAACTTTAATACTAAAACTTTGCTAGGGTTCATCGTCTGAAAATTAAACCTCTAAAGAAATATGACGATTTACACAAAATAGATTAGGTATCAATTAACATGTTACATGTATGAATATTCATAGTGAGTATGTGTAAGCGATGAAAATAAGGACGCACGACATAGTTCGTGACGAAGTAGCGTGTAAGTGCAGCGACCATAGCCAATCGCATATCAATCTTGAATGAGCCATATTTCTTACGCGTTAGGATATAAAATAGAATACGTTACGCAAGCAACATTTTTTACCCGCAGAAAGTGGCTAGACGAAGTAAACATCATTTATGACGTTTGCCCTACATATTTCTAGGATTTATCGAGGGAACTTAGTACTTAAGTCAAATGTATTAATTTTCCGTAATAACGCCGCTGGAGTGCCGTGGCGTTGTGACTTCTAATTACAACGTACATTTTTTAAACAACCTAGCGATAATTTGATTTAGGTACGACAGACATAGAGGAAATATAAACTAAAAGGAATGACATATCAAGACGTTTTTATGTTAATAGCCGAGAAACGAGCATATAGGCCACCTGGTGAGAAGTGGTCAAGTAAGTGAGTAAAGTATTAGGGACGTATTTTTAATAGAAAAATAACAATATAGTATCAAAAAGATACTTTATTATTTTGTAAAAACATTAAAAATATTTATCATTTGAGACGTACTAGATTATTTTTGATTTAACTCCTTTTTATCGCGTTTCTTCTTTTTTTTCTTTGTTCCATGCTCAGTAATATTTTTATCTTCTTCAAAATGACATTGATCAACAACATTAATATTTTCTTGGTCCAAATGTTCAAGAATCGAGTTATCATGGTCACGATATTTATCTTTTTTCTTCTTTTTCTTTTTACTTTTCTCAATATCATTTTCAATTATTAATTCTTCGTTTATTTCTGATTGATTTTCAACATGAGCTTTTGCCTTTTTATGTTTTTTCTTTACCGGTTCAGATTCATCTGCTTGAGCAGTGCTGTCGTTATCGATTTCTGGACTTAGTGTTTCAATAACGTCCTTGCGTTTTTTATTTTTCTTTTCAGGTAGTGTAACCACGGCATCATTGTTTAGGACTTCCGGTTCCATGACATAATCCATAGGCTTCACCTTACGCTTTTTCTTCTCAGTATCGTCATCTTCATCTCCATTTTCATGAACACCTGCACTTACGTCTAGATGGTTTTCCTGAATATCTTTTTCTTTCTGTTTCTTTTTTTTCTTTTTTTTATTGAAATGTTCTATTTCATCTTCTAATTCGGGAACATTATTTTCTACATTTTCAATTTTCTTTTTACGCTTTCCTTTTTTTGAACTATCACTTACAAACTCACCGGAGCTTATTTCCTTAGTAATATTTGTACACTCATCATTGACCGCTTTTTCTATATCAGCTTGATCTCGGTCTAATACGGCCAAAAAGAAACCTGTAGTTAAATCTGAGTCAGGTCTAGCATACAGACATCTGGTACCCATGCTGCCGTACATTCCTGACCCAAAGTTATTCCACTGTCCTTTTAACATTTCCTTTACATCCTGCACTCTCCATTTAGCTCTAGAATTTTTAACTACATTTGTTATCACTCTTTCGTTTTCTTCAGGAAACAACGAACATGTACTGTAGACGATTCTTTTAGCTTTTGGAAAAGCATTCATTGCGTGTTTCAGGAATTTTTCTTGAAGCGATGTAAGTTTAGCAAGCCTCGTATCTTCGATATAGTTATGGACGGTAAATTCCATTCCTAGAAGCAAAATCAATCATGAAATACATATATATCGAGTTAATCATCTTAGGTTTCAAAACACCAAAAAAATATCTTACCAGATCCAGAACAGCTAGGATCTAAGAGAATGTACTCTACATCATCGTGATCACCTCTTTTAATTTCTAATGCATCTTTGTGAATGAGCTCCACACATTTACATCCGGTTTTATTCACGAAATCAGTAAGAGTTTGGAATCTTTTCTCATTCCTTTCAACAGCTAACACTTTGCCCTGGAACCAAGAAGTTTGTTAAGTAGGTATAATTTTAATGTTTATATCTTATGTTTCATCATTCCTTTAAAGGTTTATGAGTACCTGATTTCGCATGAAAGCCGCGACTTGGGTAGTTTTCATGCCTGGGGCAGCGCACATGTCTAATACTACACTCCCTGAAGGCGGCGCCAGTAAATGGACTGCCATAGTCGTAGCCTGTCAAAGTAACATGTGTTAGTTAAATTTTATTACTTAAAGAGTTATTTCGAAGCTTTGTGAATTTTTTGAAATGTTTACAAAACCCTTACGGATTAGAATTGTTTTTAAATGTAAGGATTTTTCCAAGCTAAACTAGTTAACATTTTTCTATGACAGGGGTATTCACAATAATTAGACAATATAAATCTAAGACTAACTATTATTCTTTTACCGTTTGGAAAAGCATTCATTCAATCAAAAGAATCATAGTAGTGATTATAGGACCATATCATGGTATAATGTGTTTACAATAGATGGGAATTACATAGTCTACTTAGTAGAACGTACCTTATCTTGTAGTATAATTTGATTTTCCAAGTATAACTCATGCTCATGCAACTTGGTCCCATATGGAAACACAAACACAGTCTTGACGTGATAATCCTGAGTGAAATCATATTCTGTTAGGCCTTTTATTTGCTCTAGATAATCATTATAAGCGCCGGAGGTGCATCTTATAAACCTGTAACCCTCGTCTTGGAAGGATCTAATTGCATCTGATGTTGAGAGAAGATTGGTATTGATGCGCACATAACGAGGTCTTTGGACAACTGTCAACAAAATAACTTTTATTACTCTGGGCATAGGGATTCCTGTGTAGTGGAACCGTTTGTTTTAGCCAAACTTATATTTTGTCCTCTAAACTAATTGGTTTATTGAATGTATTATAAATTAAATCCATAAATATGATCATACATAATGAAGCTTTAACTCATTCATTACTGTACATGAACGAGAGATGGGAAAAAAGTATTTTTGGGACTATTATTACATAAAACTATTAACTCATGTATTGTTATTCTTGGTGCCATTGGAGAAGTAAAATTAAAGAATCCTGTTTATTCAATATTTCAGCATGGGAATTATGGCATGGTAATTATGCTTATTACTCACATACTGCTCACATATTTTAGTATTTAAAAGAAAAGAAAATTCAACAGAATAAGTAGTTCCAGAAATTTGTATTGTTTTTAATGTAATTGTATTGTAAATTGTAATATAGCAATATATTTAGCATTCAAACAACAACAGAGGCAAATCGAGTACTGAGTTGCCTCTGGTTTGAGGAACATATCTTGATAGAATTTGTTATTTAGTTGAAATAATTTCTTATACTATCATAGATATTATTAACATTATATTATTAATATAAAAATGGGGAAATATCTTAATTATATAATATATTAACTTTTATTATTTTAAAATAAAACATATGGCTCATTTTCCTTTGGTTTATTTATAGACAAACTAACAAAACTAAACAAACAGCACATTTGTGTCTAATACAAATCATTTTAAGTCAATCATATAGCAGTAATACTGAGTGCACACAAATACAATAACGCAATCATCATAGGAATGTTTTTATTTAATCTTCTTTTGTATTTAAAGTTCTTTTATCAGTTTCTATTGACGGAGCTGGAGTGTAAGTGTGTTGATCAATTTCATTGCCGTCATCATCATATTCCTTCTCGTGGTATGCCTTATATGCATAAATGCAAATAATGACATTGACCACAACTACAGCAGAAATAACTGACCATACTGTCACCATGAACTTATCAACTGGGTAGTACTCGGTAAGTACATGACGCACACCAAAAAAGGCAACGAACGGCAGTGTGAACATAGCCACACTGTAAAGAAAAAGGTTTGCCAACGCCAAAGCTGCTAACCGCGTCTGCTGCGGTATAAGAGGGCCCTCGTTATCATCCCCCATGGTAGTCTTTTAAATGCAGTATTATACCTGAAAAAAAGCAAAGCACATTACCTTCGGTCTTCAATTCATCTTGATGTTCATTTGTGTATTTCTCAAACTGTTCTTTGTAAGCTAATACGGTTTTTTCAGGTTTGCTTATGCCTGGAAGTGTTTTTTTTCCAAACAGCAATTCTGCTGTCAGAACTTTCGCAAGCCATGGGTCGAGACGAGACTCGTTTTTTAAAATTTCGGACGCTTCAAAAATTTTATCAATGTCTGCAGCATGTTTCACTGTTTCTGTTATAAGTGCGAATAGCACGTTAGTTCTCTGTAAATATATTGGGACCGTTACAAATTGCTTAATTTGGATCTAACACAGCCAAAATAGAATTGTTTTATAATTAATTAGCGAAACTTACAAAATGCCGAAGTTTATCGTCGTACAATAAGGTTTTAACGCTGCCGCCTTCAGTAGATACTTTCTTAAAAATATTCGCTGCAACCTTGTAATGTCTAGGTACTCTAATCGAATGTTCGAACATTTTTCAACGAATTTAGTAAGACAAAAAATATTTCATTGCAATCAAATTTCTGGTAATTTGTATTATAAGTAAAACAACGTTACTTTCATTTCATTGCGAATTATTTTATCACGAGACAATTGTCAAATCAAAAAGTCAAATGTCATGTCATGCGCTCCACGTTTTTAAGGTTATTCTGCGTTCATAAATTTTATTTTATTTTAGTATATTGTAGTCATTGTATTGTACTAAGGCACATTATATTTAGATTCTATTTTTGTATTTACTTAAGGTTAGAAAAATTGTTTACGACAACTTTATGAATGATTAAAGTGTATAGTCGTGTTATTGTAAAATAGTAATATTAATTTATTAATAATCGATTTCTTGTGCAATTTTATAGTTTAATTTAATGTTATCGCTATTCAGAACGATTTGAGTGAATTCTGCCATAGACAATCTGTAGACTTTTTTTGAGCGAGTTTTTCGACTTGCAGCAGTAGATTGTTGCACGTACGTAATAATTAGTCTTTATTTACTATTTCTGAGAACCATATTTCAGTGAATAAATTAAATTGGTGTAGTTGAAACAATTATGTAAAGTTTTTGTGCTGAGGTAATGAAACAAATAAAATTTCTATTGTACAATAACTTGTTGTTTGTGTAATATCACTATTGACAGTTTCATTTCGAATGGCGATTTGCCCCCCAATCAAAATACTAGGAAATGCTATGATTCAACGCCGTGGTTAGAATATCGGTGACTAACGTGGTGCTGGTGATGATTGCAGTTGAATGCGACGTCAGGGTCGCTATGTGAGGAACGAAATCTGATAAAATGCACCGAGGGTAATCGGAGCAAACGGGCAGTGTTGTATCAAAACAATGGTTCCTGCACCGAGTTGCCCGTTTACGTGGGACTACTGGACGGCCACGCCGTCCGACAATGTGGAGTTGTCATGTTTGATGCCGAACTCCGTGTACATCGTCCACACCGTGAGCTTGGATTCGACCCTGCAAGACGTCAAGGAGGTTAGTGTTAGACGGAGTGTCCCGCATGAGTCACGCATTTCGCCAACACATTGTTTCCTACGCACTCTAGAGAACTGGGTCAAACTATTGTGTAATGTGGGCACAGATAAGTGAGTCTTGTTTTTTTAGAAAGTAGAACATATTGTTTACAAAATATGATGTTGCCACTTTAAGTAATGTTTCAGGTGTTGTTCAAGAATGGAAATCGTATCTTTTGTTATTAGTTACACTGTTCCAGTTTTCATGATTTTGGTAAATAAAACTTTTAACACAGCAGGTGTTCAAACTTTACTAAATAAGTATTATTTTGTTACTGTAATCTTTACACTGTAAAAACAATGTGTATGTTGTTGTGATTCTCCTCAGCACAAACATAAGATCCATTTAGGATAAACTTGTTGGATGTAGTCTAAATAAATGAAAGGTAAAGGTACTAAACAATGGCATCTGAATGGCCAGTTAGATTGAATTCCCTTATAATACCACTTTTGATATAATGAATTGCATATAAACTGGCTAAAAATCACCTACTGATTGTTAGTTGTCTGGCTATGTATGTCAGTAACATTTCATTACAGCAAAAGGCAGTAACGACTCATGTAAGTTAATAAGAAAATAGGAGTCCCAAGTATCACCGACTCTCCGTCATTGCAATGGAAACACATAGATATGTTTGACGGTTGATTCCAGGAGAATGGTAGCTAGCCAGACAGGTACCTTGCTACCATTTTGTCAGAAATAAATTGGTTTGTACAGGATCCAACAACCTATAACATTGGGGATGATTTGCCATCCTTGTTTGTGGTTTAGCTGAGTGCACTGCCAGCAGTTTAGCTCGGTCTCTAGGATGGCCGGAGCCCCTTTTACTCCAAATATTTTACTTTCTTACACAAGAATCAGGCCACCTGATATTTTTGGGTTAGACTAGAACAAGAAAGGAATACATTTCACAATTCATGTTTGGAATAACACTCATAAATTTGATTATTAAGTATGCCAGTAATGAAATTGCAAAAACAAACTCTTTTTATCAAAATATTCTAGTTGTATTCTAATTTTTTTGCATATCAAATTTATCATGTAGAGGCCTAGGATAAACTTTGTTATACAAATTTTAACAATTTGTTTTGGGTCAAGGAAATTATTTTTTATTTCTTTGTTTTTTTTAATTTAAGATCTGTATAATGAAATTAAATGCTTTATTTACATTTTGTAAATTTAGTGTTATAAAAGACAATTAATAACAAAATACTACACAATGAATCATCACATTGTTATATCATTTCCTGTTTATCATTGATGTAATTCACTCATCATAATCAATGTTGAGTGTTATTGACATAATATTATTTTACACATATTTTTCCTTAATGTATAAATAATTATGAAATGAAGATTTTATTAATAAACATATTTTGAAACAATTTACCGTAAGCCACTTCAAAATAATGCAAATTAAGACTTATATGGTTTTCTCATGGATACCATTGTCGGAACTGGACCAAATTAAAATGGGACCACACGGGAAGCCAGCTTTCAAATCAAAAAGAATTATCTACATCAGTTTACCCAGTCGAAAGTTCTGTGGTCATAAAATTGAGAAGCTCCTCTTTTTTACACGCTTTATATTAGCTTCACCTGTATGTTTGTTTGTAACCGACTTCTTTGGGCGCGATTTTGACCCACTTTAAACGGCCAGATTTCGTTCAAACTTTGTAGATTTATTGAGGACCGATGACAATACACTAATTTGATAAAAAAAAACAAGCTATTATGTATGTTTGTTTGTAACCGACTTCTTTGGGCGCGATTTTGACCCACTTTAAACGGCCAGATTTCGTTCAAACTTTGTAGATTTATTGAGGACCGATGACAATACACTAATTTAATAAAATTATTCCATTTTTACACGCTTTATATTAGCTTCACCTGTATGTTTGTTTGTAACCGACTTCTTTGGGCGCGATTTTGACCCACTTTAAACGGCCAGATTTCGTTCAAACTTTGTAGATTTATTGAGGACCGATGACAATACACTAATTTGATAAAAAAAACAAGCTATTATGTATGTTTGTTTGTAACCGACTTCTTTGGGCGCGATTTTGACCCACTTTAAACGGCCAGATTTCGTTCAAACTTTGTAGATTTATTGAGGACCGATGACAATACACTAATTTGATAAAAAAAACAAGCTATTATGTATGTTTGTTTGTAACCGACTTCTTTGGGCGCGATTTTGACCCACTTTAAACGGCCAGATTTCGTTCAAACTTTGTAGATTTATTGAGGACCGATGACAATACACTAATTTGATAAAAAACAAGCTATTATAAATAATCCAAACTAAAAAGTAGAAAATAAATAATAGTTTAAAAAACTAAAAAACACGCTTTTTATAGAAAACCGAACTAAAAAATAGAAAATAAATTTTAATTAAGAAAATAGTGTTAAAAATTTCAATGATATATTATATTCATTGAAATTTTTAACACTATTTTCTTTATATATATGATATATATATTTTATATATTTATATATATATTTTATATATTTATATATATATTTTATATATTTATATATATATTTTATATATTTATATATATATTTTATATATGATATATATATTCATTGAAATTTTTAACACTATTTTCTTAATTTAAATTCATTAAAATTTATTTTCTATTTTTTAGTTCGGTTTTCTATAAAAAGCGTGTTTTTTAGTTTTTTAAACTATTATTTATTTGAAATTCAGTTTAAAAGGAGATTAATATTGTATTAAGTGGGTTATTACTCAACTCTAATTTCACCTTAGAATAAAATAAACATCTACAAACGAAAATAAAAAAAATTGTATGCTTATATAAATATAAATATTGTTTGCAGGAGCTATGGGACCTCGCAGTCAGGTATCCCCTCGCGGGGATGCTTCGGGAGATGTCTTGCTACGTGTTCCAGTTCACCAACTCCTTGGCAGTGCTGGAGGAGGTGGACGATGAGAACAAACGAGTGCGGGATATCCGTCCTATATGCGGAGTACTTACGGTTATTAAGAGATCTATAGAGAGGCCTGGAGAACAGTTATTGAACACACAAATCAGTCATTTGATTGGAAAAGGTTAGTTATATTATCCGTTTGCTATTAGTTTAGTTAGCAAATGCTCAAACAAAAGATAGGGGGCCCAAATCTGCATATTTGTAAATGCTTCAATTGTGGCAAACTAATCTGTTACAATCAAATTGATATGCAGTTAGTCATGCTAATCGTTACAAGTCTCGGGGAGCCCCATGGTATTCTCCATCGTGCTACCCATTCTTACCATGCAATTAAATTTGAAGTTTTTAGTTTATAAATAAATTTAAATGACCGGGGATTGAATTTGAGGAACTTTGCTCTGTTAGTAGCGTCTCTACGAAATTGGCTGCTGTGGCGGCAATTTAGGTAAATTTAATTAGATTTTGTTGTTCGATTGTGAGTTTATGGTTTATATATTAATAACTATACTGTTAAATTATGTCCTTTTATAGAAAGTTGTGTTAATATATAAAGTAATTATTTGTTCTTTATATGGGTAAAGCCCATAATTCATAGGATGTTTTCCTTAGGTTACAATATGGAATGATCACAAAATAACGAAATGACTTAATAATTTAAAATCTTTACGCGAAGTGCTAACCCCAAACAATTTTATATGTATTAAATTGCTTTGCGTTGCACCAAATAATTATATACAAATCTCCCATTTCAGGTTTGAACGAGTTTGACAGTCTCAGAAGTTCAGAGGTCAATGACTTTCGGATGCGAATGCGATACTTGGCTGAGGCGAGTCTGTTCAAGCGATCGACAAGCACGCCCTTGGACCTGCTGCGTTACCACTGCCCGCCTCGGTTGGCGGACCATCCCGTCGTGCCCGAAACGCTACGGTGTCACCTACATAACAACACCTTCATACTCGTCAATAAGTTTCCCAACACCGAGGTATGTATGTTTTTAATGTAAATAAAGTGTTGTTTGCCGAGGTTACTCTCAAGCTAAATATTTTTTCCTGTACACCGGTTTATGGTTGGCGCAAACTTAATCAAATCGGAAACTATACGGTAACTATTGATTCGGAAACTATTGATTAGACTGGGATAGGGCTTCACAAGAGTGGAACCGCGTAAACTAGATTAATTAGAAAACCTATTATATTATTGGGGTATTGATTAACGCATTAGATCCCATAAAATTATTTTTAGCTTTTTTGTACGTGTATCGCTTTGTCTGTGCGTTTATGGACGCACAATCGCTAAGACGCTAATCTCAACACGGGTTAACCGTTTTGGATGCAATTTTCACTGATGTATTGTAGTTAGCTAGGGGTAAAAGTAGTGTTTTTGCTTAATTTCAACCAATTTAAAAAGAAAATACATGATTACATATTATGTCAATAAAAAATCGTCTAAACCTGAAAATGAGTAGCAATTGCTTCGAATGGACTTAGGTCTACAAAGTGAATCGAGGGCAGGTTACTAGTAAATATAACAGTAATTACAATATAATTCTCGTATAATAGGAATATAATAACAGTGGAGTGAATTATATCACAGAACGAATTCACTTACTCGTGCATAGTAATTATGTCGCGACACAATTTCACGCTGCGATAGTTTAACTAATTTTATTAATTCACTCTTACCAACTAATTATGCCTCTAAAGCTCAGAGAGGTTCTCATCTAGATGCTGTGTGAATCTTCGTCGTTGTGCTCCTCACCCACTTCTTCTTCATCATTCTCTCCCTCTTCCAACCAGACTTTCATCAGGTCGTTGGCTTCAGTTCTAGAGACATTTAAAATTAGAATTATACTTGGTAATATTAAGGCCTATTATCGCAAACCATCCAAAGACGATTTGCCCTTACGGGTGTACAGAGTTAGGTAAATAAATGACAACACCCGCGGCTAACTGGACTAACTATCCGAATATCGATTTTAGTCTTGGTTTGTGTACATCACAGTTTAAGTGCGGCTAAGGTGGTGTTGCATGTTCGTTTGATATATTAAATCCAATAAAAAAAATGTATCGCAAGTTTAGTATTGTTGTTTTTGAACTGTAAGTTTTGAATATTCTGTCTAGTGTTGAGCTAAACTCTACTGTAAGACACCTACCTCTCCTCTGGTGTGATGACTCCTTTATTGATCCTCTTAAGCCGTGGGAGCGAAGCGAGGATCTCGACCCTTAGTTCAGCGTCGTCCTCTTCAGCGGCCACTTCCGCGTCCTCCACTCCAGTGCCGCCCATGAATGGGCAGCCTTTTAATATTAAAACCTCCAGTCCAGTAAGAACCTATAGATAGTATAATTCATATTTTCATGAAATCTAAAGAATGTGATAAGTGTGATGTTCATAGCCAAGAAAACTGTTTATGAATGGAGTTATTAATCGTTACCAGTATCGAAATAAAGATAATGATATCACTTATGAACACTGACAACCAGAGGATTAACGTTAATCTATCACATTTCTATTCGAGAATCGAATCCAAGGTTCCTGGCCTCGCAGGTACGGTCATAACCGATCGGCCTATCAAAAATTCTGTCTGTACCATTTGATATTTCACACATGCAGGTGTAAGTCAGATTTACAACCAAGAAGTGATGATATCAAACATACCCTTAACTTTTTCACTTGCTTCAAAGTGGCAACTTTACAGTTCCTCAAATTGATGTACTGGAGTTTCTTCAGCGTGGGTTCGAAACCGTTCAGTAACTTTATGGGATTATTTCTAACGTGTAACACTCTCAAATTCTCCAGTTTCTCCAAACCGACTAAGCTTGTAATTTTATTCCCCGCTAGATACAGACTATCTAAGTTGGGGAAATCGAAATCTGCTATATCTTGAATTAAATTGTATCGAAAATCGAGACATTTTATATTAGGCATTTTGCTGTTGAAGTGGATTTTAGAAATTTTGTTATAACCAACTTCCAAAGTGCTTAGTTCTGGTTGGTAAACGTCGTGTACTGATGAAATGTTGTTGTGGTTCAGTATGATCACTTGCATATATTTCATTCGCTTTAACGCCGCCGATTTCAAATAGTTTTTGTCGGCGTGTATCAGCACTAGGAATGGTAGCTCCGTGACAGCTTGCAAGCCGTCCAACTTCAAGTTATTGTTGGATACATCTATAAACTGAAGATGTTTGAACGATTTCAGAGCTGTAATGTCAGTAAGTTTCATGCCCGTACACGTTGCTTTTAGATAAGTGTATCTGTAAAAAATCTCGTCGTTTAAACAACTTGAAAATAAATCGAATGTCGTTGTTCTGAAGCTAGGTGTACAAATTAGGGTGTACCTGACACGTTTGCCTGTACTGTTAAACTTATCTGGTAAATTTGAGCTACGTAGTGAACATACATGCACAGTTGTGTAACATACACGCTCAAGATTACCTGTACACTTCAGCTGTACAAGGAAATATGTCAGGTCCACCCTAGCGTGGGTGGCTAGCTTAAGCAATGCCAAAAATATTGGTTCCAAATTCGCCTAAACTGACAGCAAATTGTATTCACTGATCATACATACAACACTGATCTACACATGAAGTTAACTGCATTAATTAAGTATTAGGTACAAGGAATGTGTATCTATTTGGTTTTGCGAAGTTTATTTTATTTTTTGTGAAACAATATTATTTCATGATGCGCTATGAAATGATTTCTTGAAACGAAAGTTTCAATTAGAGGACATCATTTTGTTTACCCGATTTTCAGCCTGGTAACGGGTTACACTAGTGGCATGTTATCAAATGCCTATAATGCGTACTATCGTACGACATTACTTATATGAAAATTAATTTGTATATTTCACCCAGTCTCCTCCCACAGAATTATCTTAGGCTTCTGGTTAATTAATTAATTGACGCGCTACTGCCGATCCGGTATACCTAACACGTGAAAAAGGGATTTCTGCGGTTTGTTTGGTTATAAATTTGTATTGGTAAAATTACCCGTCGCCGTCAGCGATTTTCCCGAGCAAACTCAATCGGACGCTGACCTCAGATTTGTTCAGTTTCCTCTCGGGGAACAAGATGGGTAATTCTTCATCGGCAATATTTTCCTCGTGTTCAGGGAGCGCCTCCCCATGGTAGGCGGAGGGGGAACCGGCGGATACCGACGGCTCTTGCTCTTCGGGATCATCCTGTGGAAGGTTGAAGTGGGATTTCAACATTGTGGCTTTTAATTACGTTACATAATAAACTCGATTTGATATTGACGCGACAGGCCTGTCAAGCTAAGATTGACAAAAAACTTTTATTTTAATTCAACATTATGGTAATTGTCAACTGTGTCAAGTCTGTACTGCAGTATTTACGTACTTACCTACTTTGTGAAACTTGCGTAAAAAATAGTAATTTAAGAAATATGTACTTGCCTACATGTTAATTTAAATTCCGTTATTGCAGAAACAATGGATTGTTGATAACACGTTATAACGTTATAAGATCCAGTAAAAATTAAATAAGGTGTCACAGTGATGAATTATACTGACGATTGTTTTAAAAATAGATCTCTCCTATTTCTAAAATAGTATCTTAATTTATCTAATGAACCCGGAAACAAAAGGATATTGTCGTTTCCAATGATAAATATTTTAATTAAAATAGAAGTAGATAATATGTCACTAGCTTTCGAAAAGTGGTGGTTTTTATATAGCTATCCCTTTCCGTCTCATGAGTTACGTAATTACCATTCAGATCCATCGAAGCGAATCCAAAAGTGTAACTAGCGTTGTATGAACGTAACGTATTATAGTTCTAATATCTTTGGTATTTTCAGCAATCCACAACGACCCGGGTCCCAGTAGACCACACCCCACAACAGCATATCGAGACGGTCCTGCGGAAGAAGGCCAACTCCCTAAACATCCGGGGGGAGCACCCTCGGAACTATGTGCTGAAGGTGTGCGGCCGCGAGGAGTACCTCCTGGGTGACCACCCCCTCATCCAGTTCCTTTACATCCAGGAGATGTTGTCCAAAAACGGGGTGCCGCAGGTCATGCTCGTCAATATGGGTAAAATTCCTCGTGAGTTGTTTTGTTATTATTGTACTTTTTATTTATTTATATGTTAGTTTAAGTTTATGAAGGTAGTTTTTATATTTATTTTATCGACCCCATAGCCTAGTGGCTTCGGAAAGGTTCTAGTTTCAATTCCTGGCCACTCGCAGTCAGTACAGTGAAAGTACTGTTAGGGTTAAACTGAGTAGTATAGGGTCAGATAAATGCTTACCAGATGACCCTCATCTGGGAATAGAACGAGCCAGATTATTTCTGGGTTATAATACTAATTCATAATCTTTTAATCGCGTGTGTATTTATTTGACACCAAGGTCTTTGAAGACCCCTAGACTAGAGGCTAGTTTAAAGCGTTACTCACAGAAAAACACTGATTTACTTTTATTTACCCAAAGTTTGTATAAGAAGAGTCATAGCGTGGCATATTTTCAGTCGGCTGTGAAATAAACACGGAGCGAAAGCCTCAGCTGACGTTAGAGCACTCGAATACAATGAGGAAGAAGAAGAACCACTATGAGCCCTCATGGGACTTCGAGAAGAACTACACGTGTGTGGTTCAGACCGTGGGGGGACTGAACGTGGACCCTGGGAGAGTAGTTGAGGTACCTTACTTGTCACTTTATTAACTCCTATGTTAACAGGTCCTCTGTCAGTACAAATTTTTATGCACTATTCAAATAGTAATTTGGGAATTGCACCTCGATCTTTGAATGGGAATGACACTTGAAAAATGTTTTTATGTATTCAATTAAGAAGAGCAAATCTCAGGTTTTATTTGAATTGCACGAAATCAATTTTTATAGCCATAAAAACTTTTACTAATCATTTTACTTCATTAGGGGATACATTTTCAAAACCCATCATGCTCCCCCACGTTATATAAGGAACTATAGTATATTTATTTATTTTATTTATTGTTAATTAGAACGACATGAATCACACTAAGTACCACGTCAATCAAATTTAAATAATACAAAATGAATTCGATAGTCATACAAATAGTCAATAATAACATGAAAAAAATTAAAAATAAAAGAAAATAACGACATTCTTACATACTTTATGTTTCTTCATTTTAACTATGCATTGTCTGTAAGACACTCGTTGTTAGCATTTTATGAAGTAGATGTCGAGATGGGCTCAACATTAACAAATGATTGGTCGGCCACCAGGTGATCTGCGAGGCGGGCATCTTCCACGGCGGGAAGCCGCTGTGCGAGGCTCGCAAGACCAAGGTGGCGGTGGTCTCGATGGAGGGCCGCGCGGAGTGGGACGAGGAGTTGGAGTTCGCTATCAAGGTGTGCAACATGCCGCGGATGGCGCGACTCTGCTTCGTCATGTACGAGATATCGAAGGCCAAGGGCAAGCGGAAAGGGAAGGACCCTAATAAGGTTGGTTAATGTCTTACAATCCATTTTAATTTCGATTGCAGTCGTGAACGGCAGCCATCGCAAGAATAGGAATATTAACAAAGTAGTTTAAACACTAAAACCGGTAAAAACCGGTTAACCGGTTTAATTTCGATTGCAGACGATTGTAGCTCTTTTTGCGTTTTGTAGCTCATTTGGCTCAGACATACCGACGACCATAGTAATAACAAGTACAGTATAGTACGGCCGACGGTTCTAGGCCGCTCTGAAGTTAGGCTTTCGGATATAGTGCGCAGGTATTGTACTTTAGAGAGAGATAGCGACACGAACACTGAGCGTGTGACTGAAACAAACAATGCTCAAAGTGACACCCCGCGCGTCTTGCCACCATTTCGACCCCAAAAATTGACTTTTGCGCAGCGATCCGAACAAAGTTCAGAGCGGCCTAGAACCGCCGGCCGTACTGTACAGGGTATAAGGTACATTCATAATGTAATGACTGTCGCAGTGGTCTAACCGTCGGTTTGTTCCAGGATTCGATAAACAAGTTGGCGTGGGCGAACACGATGGTGTTCGACTACAAGGACCTGCTGCGCACGGACGCGATGACGCTGTACACGTGGACGCACGTGGCCGACGAGACGCAGGGCGACGACATGCTGCTGCACCCGCTCGGCACCGTCGTGTGCAACCCCAGCGCGGACTCGTGCGCCGCGCTGCAGATACGGTTCCCGAGGTGGGTTGTACTGGTTACTGTGAGTGCGTGGGTGGTGTTGGCTTTAGGGAGGTATGAAATAATTGGACATAACAAAACTAACAAATCAAAATGTGTGCAATTCACACGTGCTAGAAGTGAAATCTTAAACAGAACGAATACTGTCAGTCCAAATATTGATGTTTTGCTTTGCTTACGTAAGCCGTCGTTTTGCCGATGTTTCCTATTTCATCGAATTCCAAATCACAACGATACTATAGAAGCTTTCACTTTAAAAAAAACATCTTGAACACAGTAATTTTAACAAAAATGCGAGCGTATATAAAATAAACTAATTAATATACACCTTTACCTTCGTGCGTATTATACTCTCTCACGTGTACGTATGAAGAAGATACATAACGTAGTCGTGTCCCGCCAGCTTCGAGTGCCAGCACCCGATCCAGTTCCCGCCGCAGGACGTGGTGAAGGCGTTCGCGGAGCGCGTGGAGAGCGGCTCGCCGGACGCGATGGCGCGGCTCAGCAGCGACTTCGAGCAGCTGCGGCTCACCGCCGAGAAGGACTCCATGTACGAGATGCACGAGCAGGAGCGGAAGGACATATGGGCTTCCAGGTGAGAGTGGCTTTCGATGGTAGCTCGTTTTAAATTGTGGCTTCAAATCGATATCAATTCGTGCGGTTCCCCGTGTTAATCCCGGGGGAATTAAGATAATAGATGATAGATAAAGTTTTAAGTTTTATTGTGTAAGTAACTGTAAGGACTTGAGAAAACAATTCTGTGGTGTTTGGTATTTACATGATAAGTCCAAAAATGGTCATTTTCTGTTATTTTGTCACCCATACTTTAAATAAAATTAGCTATTTTTTGGTCTATTCAATGTAAGTCTTCTATAAGTAGAAGTACCCAAAATAGTTTGATCTGTTACTGACAAATGCAAAAAAAAATTATCTTGTTTGATACAATATATTTAAAATAACTTACCTAGTGTTGCAATACGAGTCCGTAGTAATTTTATGGGTTATTTCATAATAAGTGTATTTATCACTGTTTGACCAAACATTTTAAAGGACAAATTTTGTTAAGATTATGATAAGTATTAGATCGATAGTATTAGAACTTAAAACATCCATAAAGAAAATCCATCACAAATTTCTCACATCGGGCCACACGCATCTAGAATGCGATACAAATCATGCGGCTATTGAAATATTTTAAAAAAAACAAGGAGCAGCACTATTTCTCACTCTATTACAACTCACTTTATTACAAAAAATACTGCTAAAGATAAGACATCATTTGCATGGAATAGTATTTTTTGGTTGTGGTATGAAAAGTTTAATGACGTGGGGTTTAAATACACATTGACAGAATATGAAGAGTTTCGTTTTTTCTCTATAAAAAGAAGGAGAATAACTATCCCATTTGCCGAAATAGACTTGGCGTCAGCTTACAATGAACCCATTAATATTGATTATTTGAAACATTAAGATATCCTGAACTTCCTACCATTCATTGATCCAATATATAATGACTTTTACAAATTACTACCACATACTCCATCAAGAGCATCTCGTCAACAATGTGAGTGACAGACAGCGAAGAGGATTTTTATTAAATAATAAAAATCGGATTTTTATGAAATAAGAACCTAATTAATAACAAAAAACTAAAAAGAGGTTAATGTTTTTTGTTATAATATGACATTAGTATATTGTTGTGGCTTTCCTATTGTTAGTTAGATATTAGTACCTATTATTTGTTGACTGAGTAAAAAATAAAAGTAGAGATACCTACCTAGTCACATAATGAAACAAGAGACTGATTGAAGGTTATTGTTTGCTCAAATAATGATAAGTTCATAAAATTAATGTTTTATTTTATTGTTTCTTCTTTTATCTCAAAAACTAAATATATTATTTAAATTTTTCTTTCGCAAATTAATACCTTATCATAATATAAATATATAAAACTATAATTTGTTTCACTTAAACTTTATTCCGATTTGTAGCAATTTTTTAAACTTTAAAATGCTCGTACTGAAAAACTAGCTTTTTGGACTTACCATGTAAATACCAAACACCACAGAATTATTATGAATGAGAATGAACACAATATAAGTAATAATTATAGTAGTGAGCATACAGGAATAGAACAGGTATTTACTTAAAGGTAAACAAAAACCAAGGTTCTCAAATGCATAAAACGTACAGAGAAGATCCGAAAAAAAAAGGATTCTTGTTTCGCCATTAACATCGCCATTTTTTAATAGTATTTTAATTAATAATAATTGTAAGCTAATGCTTGACCACAATCCCACCTGACGGTAAGTGGAGATGAGGTCTTGGGTGGTAGAGGGCACTAATTTAGTAGCAGCCTTATCACTCTTGATTTGAAGACACCCACATTACAATCGGATGGGAACACGGACGTCGGCAATTTGTCCCAGTCGTTCGCAGTACGCACAACAAACGATGAACCAAAGCGCAACGTTTTCAGGGAGTACTTCCGGGTAGCAGCACCGGAGCTGCTGCCCAAGCTGCTGTCGTGCGTGGAGTGGAGCAACCGCTGCGAGGCGGCGAGCGTGGCGCGCATGGTGACGCGCTGGCCGATGCTGCGCGTCGAGTCCGCGCTCGAGCTGCTCGACTACGCGTACGCGGACGCCGCCGTGCGCAGCTTCGCGGTCAAGTGCTTGGCCAAGATCAGGTCGGTTGGATGTGGGGTCTTTTACTGTCAAACGATGTAAAAGTTTTAATTTAACGTTATGTTAACGTTATAATTATGTACGTGTAAAGTGTGGAACGAGCTTCCTACAACGGTGTTCCCACAGTGCTATGTCATGGGGTCCTTCAAGAAGCGGGTCTTTCACTTCCTTCGTGGCCGGCAACGCGTTGGTGACTCCCCTGGTGTTGCCAATGTCCATGGGCGACGGTGATCACTTACCATCAGGAGACCCGTCTGCTCGTTTGCCTGCTTAGGACATTAAAAAAAATGTTAAATTACAATGACATTTTAGGTTTAGGATTTGCAATAAGTTATTGGTACGGTTGCTGTAGATTTTTCTTCAATGTTGCCTTTGTGAGTCAAATGTTGGTCTTTTCGGTGTGTTTCGTTATTCTTTTACCATATGTTTTAAAAACATTAAACTACATAGTTACATAATTAATGCATACAATATAATTGCGTGTGTATTATATATGCCTCAAGATTCGGAAGATAATTAAGTTTGTAAGACTAATCGGATCCGATTTCTCCACGGTAGGTTTGTATGGTATTGATTGTGATTGTTGCAGTGACGAGGACCTGATGCTGTACCTGCTGCAGCTGGTGCAGGCGCTGAAGCACGAGTCCTATCTGATGTGCGACCTCAGCGTGTTCCTGCTGCAGCGCGCTTTCAACAATAAGACTATAGGACACTACCTCTTCTGGCACTTGAGGTAACTCTATGTACATCCCATCAATCATTGTCCATTATTATGCTGGAATTTGAGTGCGTTCGACTAATGACAGTAATGACGTTTACAAATAAACAATATATTAAAAAGGTTATAAAAAGGTTTTACAGGTCACTTTAAAGAGTCCCGTCTTAAATTTTTTGAGTGTGGGTACTGTGACATAGGCTTTCCGAAGCGAAGCTAGGATGTTTATTTAAGGACAAAACAATTCAGTGCCTTTTCTTCCCTGGTTGTAAACCGATTGACTCATTAGAATTTGAAAGCTATTAACAAGTTTTAGTGATATCAAAAAAAGATCATTTGGTAATAATAAAAAAAATTGGTAAAAATAAACTATGGTCGAATACGATCACTAGTGGAACAATATATACAAGCGACCCGCCCTCGCTTCGCTTCGGGAAACTTATTCCTTCGATTTGCAAAGATTTAGTTATATATTTTGGATGATTCACACTATATCTTTATAAATTATATCCTATGTGTTATTCTGATGTGTAAGCAATATTATTGTAAAGTTTCATCAAAATCCATTCAGTAGTTTTTGCGTGAAAGAGCCACAAACATTCATACATCCATACAAACTTTCGCATTTATAATATTAATAGGATAGTGATAATGAGTCGGTGTTGCCATCAGATCGGAGATGCACGTGGCGGCGGTGTCGGTGCGCTTCGGGCTGGTGCTGGAGGCGTACTGCCGCGGCAGTCAGGACCACATCCACAGCCTCATGCGACAGATCACCTGCCTCGACAAGCTCAAGTGTACGTACACTCATACACACTATACGGACGTATCGTACGCGTACACGTGCGCGTCCATTCGGATATATGTACGTATTATTCGCTGCCGATGTGGGTAGCGAAAACTGAGTGGTTAAGCGTTATTTTTAGTGTTTCAACTCATGTTTAAAATGTTGTAGATCGGAATAGGTCTCAGACACATGATTATTAGGTATTTATTTAGTATTCCGTTCGAGAAAAAATAGGATTGCATTTGCTCGTCGAAATATACCTTTAGTTATACCGATAGGACATGAAGCAACAATAGTTAACATATAACTTTTACAGACTACAATAGTTAATATTTAACGTTATCGATATATTCAACAGGGGCGAGTCAGTGTGTTCGGAAGAAGAAAGAAATAGCCAAAGCGCGCGCGGCGCTGCACCAACACCTACAGGAGCAACATTGTTTGGAGACGCTGTGCGATTTTGTATCGCCGCTCACACCTAGTCTACTATGTAAACGGATTAAGTAAGTTTTTATCGGAATCCTTACATATTTGTGTCATCGTATGATACATTTTTAAGGCCCTAAGCAGGTAAACGAGCATATGATGACCATATACCCTGATCTGCGGGCGCAGTAGTTCTATAAGAAAGCGCTAGTAGAAAAATTCCTTCAGCGTTTCTGCGTTTCGGAGAGCACGTAAAGCCGGTTATGTATGTTGGTGTATATTTTCTTCGTTTCATTGCACGTTCCTATGTCGGAGAGGGAGATGTTTGCTTGAAAGTATACACCATCATAAACACTTAAGCTTGCGGATTGTTGCAACGTAGATTAATGTTTAGTTTGTAACGAGCAATGTGTTTGGTCAGGCCCGAGAGATGTCGAGTGATGGACAGCAAGATGCGTCCCCTGCTGCTGGAGTTCGAGAACATGGACCCCACCGGGTCCGACATCCGGATCATCCTGAAGATAGGGGACGACCTGCGACAGGACATGTTCACGCTGCAGATGCTGAGGATAATGGACAGGCTGTGGAAGAACGCCGGATATGACTTCAGGTATTGTGGTCATTTTGTCAATGTTAGTTTATAGTAAATGGTATTTTGGCATAGGGAGATGGCTTTAAATTAATTTGAAAGATGTTCTGAGGAGTTTCTTTCCTTATTTTTTCTCGATGTTAAGGCAAAAAAAGTTGAACTTTTTAATTTATTTCAGTTTTATTATTTGTTGTTATGGCAGCTACAAATACAAATTTTGTGAAAATTTTAAATGTGTATCTATTACCGTTCCCGAGATAAAGCCTTGTGACAGATAGATCAATCGACGGTTAGGCGAGTTTTAAAAATAGGCTTGGCTATAGAACTCTAACAGAACCTGTTAAGTGCAAATCAGATTTGTAGTGTAGAGTTCCATACCACTGAGTGATATTAACTCTAATTGTTTGGACAATAACAAGATGGATGACAATTGTGAGAAAATTTAAATAACATTATTGTAATCGTTGCAGATTGAACGCATACAACTGCATCTCGATGGAGTACGCGGTGGGCATGATCGAGGTGGTCGACGACGCGGAGACGGTCGCCAACATCCAGAAGCAGAGCGCGCTCTTCAACGCCGCATCCACCATCTCCAAGGCTAACCTGTTTCGTGAGTTATTGGTTATGTTTGATAATATGTTTGTAGTGTATGGTTTTTAGATGACAGTTTTATAATGTTACGAGCATTCTCCCGTGGCTACGTCCGCCAATTTCCAAAAAATCAGTATATCCCCTTTTTTATCCCCTCAGGGGGGGAATTTCCTAAAATCCTCTCTTAGTGCTCCGCTACACCCCCCAACGAACATATATGCTACGACGAACGATAAGTTAAGCAATGCTTGGCGTGGGTGTCCTTAAATGATTAATTATTTTATTTTATTTCCCAAAAAATTTTAGGTACAGGACCTTAAAAATTAATAAAATCTAAAGAATACACACATGAAATTGATAGTAAATACATATAATTAATATATTTATACCGTATTCTTTGTTCCTACACAGAATGGTTACGTAAGCAGAACCCGTCGGAAAAGGATCTAAACAAAGCAGTGGAAGAGTTTACGATGAGCTGCGCCGGCTACTGCGTGGCCACCTACGTACTGGGCATCGCCGACAGACACCCAGACAACATCATGGTCAAGCGGAGTGGTCAGGTATGTGCATATTTTTTTATTTAGTAAGGTTTTAGGTAGTAAGCATAAAATGTTAATTTACTTTCTTCGTTACCCACATAAATCTTGTATAATTTATATTCTTGTTCTTTATAGTCCTGTGGATATATGATTTTTTTTTATATTAGTTTTGAGACAGAATTAAATAGATAGGATTTTATAATAATATCCATTTATATTCACGGCGATAATACTCATTATAGCGAATATTTTGTGTAATAGTTTTATAATTTGCGCCATGTTGTTCCCAGCTGTTCCACATAGACTTCGGCCACTTCCTGGGCCACTTCAAGCAGAAGTATGGGTTCAAGCGCGAGCGCGTCCCTTTCGTGCTCACCCACGACTTCATACACGTCATCAATAAGGGACAGCGCGGCGGGGTCAACGACCTGCAAGACTTCAAAGTCTTCCGAGAGCATTGTGAACAGGTGACAACAGCACTGATACTTTTGATTAAATTAGAAATTATTTATAGGAAAATTTTATAGCATAACTACAATAGATCAACTTTAGTCGCAGTTACCTTAGGAACCTTCAGCTCGTATTGTAGGAGAAGCGGCGCACAACGACTTTTTGGTGTAACATATTACCTAGAATTTTAAATCTTCGCCATTAATGGAAAATATCAAATTTATATGAAGCGAAAGTGAAGAATTTCGCGAGTTTTTCCGCTAGGTGGCAGCACCAGTCGGTACCCAATAATACGCAACAATATATTTTGGCGGGAATATATGCAAGACGACTATCATACAACCTGATGCCCAATAAGTTGCAGTCAATCCAAAGAAATATTTACCATGGATCAATAACGGTGAACACAACTTGCAGGCATTCAAGATACTCCGGCAGCACGGACACCTGATCCTGTCGCTGTTCTCCATGATGATCTCAACTGGCTTGCCCGAGCTCAGCTCCGAGAAGGACCTGCAGTATCTCAGAGAGACCCTGGTGAGTTAACGTTATCTGTTACTTTCACTACCGTCATTTGCTTAAAAATGTTGAAAGTTACAATTTTGTCAATAGTAGATTTTATATCTGTCACGTGTTATAATTATGTTCATAGAGCAAGAAGGAGACTTTAGTTAAATTTGCAATATTGTTCTTAAAAAAATTAAAGAACAATGACAAACCGTTTTAGATATTAATTTTGGCGTGATAACGTCTTAATTGATGGACTGCGCGCACGAAAAAGTTTCCCGTTCCGCTGTCGTCAGAGCGTGACGTCAGAGCTAGCAGTTATTTAGATATTTAAAGTAGTAGTAAAGTTACCTTTGTCTTTATAACCAAAAATAAATTTATCAATCAATTGTAGCTCGATAGTTGTAATCGTAACATCGTTATTGTTAAAGGTGTTGGACCTATCGGAGGAGAAGGCGATCGAGCACTTCCGGCTGAAGTTCATCGAAGCGGTGAAGAACTCTTGGACGGCGTCCTTCAACTGGGCGCTGCACAACTTCGACAAGAACAACTGACAGTGACCCGTCAGCAGGCGGCTCAAGCGACAGCCGTCTAAGAACACCCCGCAAACGCTGTGAGTGCGTGATATCCTATACACTTGCGTACGGTACGTTGCGGATGCGTGCGGACATCGCTACGTCCTTATTTTCCTTTCTTATTTGCGAATCTTCTTCAATACTATCGGCTCCTGATGTTGGGACTTGTAAAGGTCATTACTAGAAGTGTACATTCTTTTTTCGGGACCTTTGCTTTTTTTTTGTTTTAAGTCACTTCACGTTCCAATTTTTTTCCTAATATACCGAGCACCTAAATCCAAATGTCCAGTATACGTACGTACCGCATACCAAGTTAACATTTGGGTATCACATAATTCGCAGCGGCCCGTATTCTCAAGAGAGTGAGTGTACATGTCGCTATTGGAACTTATTAAAGTTGTGGACACTTACAGTGAATATTTATAAGACTGCGAGCGATGGAGCTTCGGATTTGAACTGTATTGCAAGTTATTTAAGTCGCTTTAATGTTGTAAAGTTGATCAGTCGACGAGTGAATCGTTCTCGACCTGCGGTTGTATGAGACGTCCGGAAAAACAACTTTTGCTAAGAAAAGAAGCGTATTATAGACATGAACGGTACATAAGGAGATAATTATGTCACCCCGATCCTCGGAAATAGTACATCTCCAAATAACCTACTGTTTTTTTTTGTTTAAGTTTAGTTTCTGATATCGATGGATTATTGAGGCTAGTTAATACCACGTCTATGCCTTTTGTTTCTTCCGTAACAACATTTGTTTTAAATGTTTTGTATTTTAATCAGTTATTTTGCTCGTGAAGTTTCCGCGATGATATTACTTTAAAATCATGTGCAAAGTTTTAATGTTTAAATTTTATGTTGATGATGTATCGTACAGAAAAGATAGAACCGTGTATTTTCGGTACTTACGTTGACCATGTGTAGTTTAATTTATTAAGGTCGTGGGTGATTCCCTCAATCTCGTAGCTTTAAAGGCGTCGGCAAATTGAACATTACTTTGGAAATCTTGATAGAACTGATACGTTTAGATAATTGGTATGTGTAATGTTCTCTGTGACGGCGCCGCGTATGTCGCGTGCGTTCGTTGAACGCGCCTGCGTAATGAATATTCGACTCTAGGTTAAGGATGTTAAGGTTTCCTATTGTTTATAGCGGACGATCGAAGTCGCTTGTACGCTTTAGAAAGCTTTCGTGCGGCGTTTTTTTTATATGTAATGTATAAAGTATTCAGCGTATGTTAGAATGAATGGGGTGTGTTGAATGTATAAATTTCCCACCTAATGTAAAATGTATGTCGTCTGTATAATGTGTAAACTCTAGCTCGACTTAACTTGGCTTAGACTATATTATTATACATATTAACATGTATATCTTGTACTATACAATGAAGAAGATTTGTTGACGTAATAGTTTAATTCGGTTGTCGAGTATTTCGAAAAGGATTCGACGTTGAAAACGACTCAAATAACATTAATGGTATATTATAATTTCAAATAAACGCAGCAAAATATTATGAACAAAAAATATGTATATAATATTAGCAACATTACCATTTGAATTCGTCAATATCTGTCAGCGTTTAGTTGAAATTATTTTTAATCTAAATATTCTTTTTCAGAATAATCCCAATTTAAAAAATTTGAGAAGCATACAATTTAATGGTCACTTTACCAGTAATCGACTATCACTACGACTTCAACTGTAGGAACAAATATTTGAATTTTTTTTAAATGTAAGTGTTACCGAAATAGACTAATGTGGATAAATTTTTTCATAAGTGTTATAAGATATAGGATATCTCAAGATCAGGCCGTTTTGATGCGATGTTCACGTCGATTTATTGAATATATTCGGAGTACTCGTGAGTGGACACAACGTGACCTTGACGAATCAATGTTCTTAAGATAAGGTATAAATGTGTGTGTAATTGGATAGCGAACCTCCAGCAAATGTCACTTTTTTCACATCTATACTGATAATAAAACTAACGTGGTCAAATCTGTACGCTATTTCCTGAAAACTTTGATATAAGTAGTCTTTGTTATCGATATCCCTATTTAGATTATGATAAAAAAAAATATGATTGTCTGTCTACCTGTTCGTGCCCGGTACTCGTACCATGTCATAATTAATGTTTTGAGAGCATTTGTGTAGTTATTGCAATAAATTAATATTATTTATATTAACGCTTGCAATTAATGAGTAGCAATTAGTCGGGTTCGTGTGCGAACAGGTTAACCGAAGCGAAGCGAGGATGGGTTTCAAATAAAATAATAAGGGTAGGCGAAATTTTTAGCGGATTTGGCGGGTTGATTATATTTAATTAAATTTAAACATACATAATTCGCTCCGAGGGTCCGTGCGGGCGGCGACCATTTGGCTGTGATATGATACAACGCGGCGCTTGCGTTTAATAAATAGTTTATTAATTTAAGGGTTTCGGTAAGTTTTTTTTCGTCGTTGAAATGTGAAATTCGATAAAAAAAATTGGTAGTAAATGAAGACTGATTGGGTATTGCGTTGGTTTTGTTGAAAGCTCGAGTGTTCAAGCTTCTTGATAATGGCACTACAGAAGTGAATGCCAAATGTTTAGGCACCCTTTTTGTTGTTGTTGGGATGAAATCTTTAAGAAGATTCAGGGTTGGGTGAGCTTCCTACCACTCCTAAATCTATTATAACATACAACCTCTAAACACCGTTATTCTTAGCTACTTAAGGGTGTATTTTGTAAGTTTCATCCGAAACAAAACTACCCTCACACTATAGAATTTCCGTGAAGCAACAGCTTCATTTTATTTTGCGACTTAATGCAAGTTGAATCAATGATAATAACATGAAGATGTCCGTCTCAATCTTTAGTGATTATAATCTTGTAACAGATTTTCTACTCGAGTCGTTAGGTGGAATCAATTATAAATTATAGGGAAGGTTAATTATAGTAGGGGTGGTATCGGTCGCCGCTGCGTGACGCCTTCTAGCGTCCTGTTAATGAATTAGAACGAATCCGTTTTTGTAGCGAATGATTACATACTTGTACATACTTATTTCGGTAGGTCGATTACTAAAACGTTATTTGATGACAGTTTACACTGAAAAAATAGATTTTTAATCGATTAGTTTTCATAAATAACTTTGGGTAGGGCTATAGGTTTTTGGGATGGTTGTAAAACTACGGGCCTAAGTAGTCAGGTAATAAATAAAAGAACATAACGAAGTCTGTCTCTCTGTATGTGCTTGATGACTGCATCGAGTTTTATGCGGTATATAACAATTATAGTTATTTACGTGGAACATGTAGATGAAAAATATCTAAATGTCTGATAAATAAATGCATGAGTTCTGGAGCGAAGCGAGGGCAGGTGACTAGTGCTGTATACTGGTATTTTCACATGTCGCTAATAGTCTACGATCATTTTCTCATTAAAAGTAATAGGTTCTTAACTTAGTTAGCCCTCATTGTTAAAACTATCGAATTTTAAATATTTCTTGTAGTGTTCTTCACTCGGTTATGGTATGAACGGTCGTGTTAGACAACGTAGCTATCATAGATTTAGCAGTATTATAATGTAGTGGGGATGAAGTGGTTCGTGTAAGTCTTTTTATAATTTCAGGCTACCTCAAGGTATCGTGTACTAACCAATAGACCGTAGCTACTCTAGTTTCATATAGACAATTTATTACTTAAAATAGTTTGTAAAATGTAGCACTCGACTTAGACATTATTACAAAAAATATATAGAAAGTATCGAAGTTAAAATTCAATTATTGCCTTACGATGAAAACACAGAGACGTATTAGTTGGAAACAGTTTTTCTTACATAAAGAAAAAAGGTCGAAATAAGAAATATAATGTGTTGATTATAAGTGAATGAATGAATACTGAAAATGAACGGCAATGTTATCGATTTTTATAGCAGTTGAACTCGTTATAAGCGTATAACCGCAGATGAAATGAACAAAAAGCATTATGATATCAGTTATTTTTAGTTTAATTCAATTTTAAAATGCTTCTCCGTTTTTAATCGCTAATGGAACGATAATGTCAAATATTCCAAATCATCCAGGTTTACAGTTGGTTATCTGCATTTGTCTGATTGAATAATTATTACTTATAATATAACCGTAGTGGCTTTATTATATTAAAGTTAATGAAAATGTAAGCCTGTCAAGGCTTGAGCAAATTTATAGCAGCAATTAAACTGTTATCTCAATACTTTGAACATAAAATGCAGATTCTCACTAGGTCGGCTAGTATAGTTAAAATGTCACAGCGGTTCAGTTCGTTTGGTGAATCTGGTTTATTGTAGCTCTTGATTATATTACACAACTTTAAAAGCAATATTTTGGTAATTTAATCATTCCACATTACATTACCAGATCACCACGTGGAAAATCTACAATGTTGTGGTAGATACTTCTCATGGAACGAATTAAAAGTTGGTAGATTCGTTCGCAACACATGAGTCCATTCATTCAAATGCATGGCATCAGCCAAACATACACTCGCGATTTATAGAGATTATTACATATTATTCCCGTGCTGCCAACAATGCTCGAATATTGTTAGACATATCATACGGACTTAGATATTAACCAAACCCCAATAAAACAGAATATCACTTAAATACTGCCATGCGTCAATACATAGGATGTAAGAAACTATATATTATTCGGTCCTGATTATAAACTAAAGATATATTGTTTAGCATACGAGACTAATCTATTAACATACTTGTCAGTTGTTCATTCTACATCGCTGCATAGTCAAGCGTGGTGTCATTTTGCACTAGAATGGTTTGAATAAAACAAAAAATAAGGTGAACTTTTACTCTTAGCACATCTAATAACTCGTACCATTATAAGTATTACCATTATATTTTTTTCGCTCCTTTTATCTCATATTCTGAACTATATTGCTGTCTTATCTCGCTTTCTCATTATCTACTCACTTCTTTGTGAACATGTGATTGTTCAAAATGTTCTCTGTAAGTTAAACAATTAATCTATACTGCCAACAGGTACATTGTAGACTGATTCATGTTTAGTTTATGCATATGTAAATTATATGCAAATATAGTAGAATGTTAAGAAGTTCCGTATTTTCTGCTAGACTAAAATATTATTGATATGTTGCATATACATACATAGTATACATACATAGCATACATAGTTGAAATTTCTTAATACTTTTTTTTCATACGTCTAACATAGCAGAAATTTAAAAAATCTAACCTTATTATACATACTTAGATTGTATTAAATAATAGTATCTCTATATATGTATGTAATTGCTAATTGATTATAACCATGGGCGTAGCCAGAAATAGGATATATAAATAGATATATCGAATTTTTGTTGTTTTTCAGTTGTTTAATTTGATATTTTATTTTAAAATTTAAAAAAAAATCTGGTTACGTCCATACAACAATGAATAAAGACAACTTTGGTTATATCAATTTAAATTTAGTAGTAATCTTTGTAATTTTCATTTGAAAATAGAAGTTATTGTTATCATAATAAATTAGAAATTGGAACATTCATTATAGATTTTCCTAAAGTCGCTTAAAATTATATCATTAATAGGTCAATACCGTAATGAAAAGAGTAGATATTTCAAAACGAATTCGCAGGTTATTTTACATTTAATATTATGGTGTTAAAGGTAAATTATATACAATTTAGAATCTATCCTGTATTTTGAGTGATTATGATACACAAGTTGTAAGTGAACCATACGTCGACCTCCGATCGGTGTGTAAAGACGGGAGTCATACTGAAGTTATCATGTTCAATACTAATTCTGATATTTTCTGAGGTAGGTGAATACATTTTCTACATTTTTTTAAACAGTTAAGCTAGAACAGCTTATGTTGTATATTATGTTTTTAAATAGTTCAGGAATTAGTTGATTCATTAATCTTTTAACACCAAATTGCAGTTTATAAGTAATATAATAGTCGTTATTGTACTCGTAATACTGTTTAAAAAGTCTTTTGCTACAGGGTAAGGAAATCAAATTAAACAAAAAATTGCATCTACATATGTTATTGTTATGTGTAATATTATAAAATGTGAATGGAAACCTTATAACCAGTTAATATTAATATCAATAACTTAGCAATATTACAACAGTTGTATAATATATTTTCCGACAGGTATATTGCGCGTTGCTTCATTTGAAACAAATCTTGGGTTGGTTGGATATTAAATTCACGACAGATTTTGTCTTTGAATAATTATATTACAGGTTGCATAATTATGTGTATTTACTTCAATCAGTAGAAACAATTATAAACAAGCTAATTTTGATTAGATAATTCATATATTTATTTCTACTGCCTTCATAAATGTAATTGCTATATTATATATTATATATTCTCGATTCAATATTCCAAAAATATCTTAAAATATGTTTAATAACACATGAAATTACAGTAGGACTCTATATAAATTCCGTTTAATTGAAACATGGACATCTTAGTCCTGTCTGTACTTTAATTGCTTTCTGTGAAACGCTGAATATCATTTCTGATTACTTGTATACAATTTTGTACACGAGTTCCGTTGCAATGTAAATATTGTTGTCTTATTTATGTATAAATAATAATTTAATCATCGTAAGGAGAGAACGAAGTGGCTTATTTTTTGAAACAGGTATATTTAGTTTGGAGATGGATGTATATTTATATGTATATACGCAATCAATAATGAGATAAGGTATGTTTATAGTGAATCATTTCTGGAAATGAATTCTTGATTAATACTGATAAAAACTGCGAATTACGTCAAAAACTATGTAACTATAAACGCACCTTGTTTCAAACCCATTTTGTGAGGTTACGATCACCAAATATTACAATGATTGAGTAAGTATGTTATTGTAGCGAATTGTCATTATGTAGTAGCGGTTAAGATTTATGTTATAAAGTACGCTAGCCATATTGCTAAGACATAGGTAATATTATATTGTTAAGAATCATGAAACATCTCAAGTATACAATAGTTCCTTTGTCATGTGTCATTTTATTATCATACGAGTTACGAAAATGTAAAGGATATTCATTTAAATATTGTATAAATAATTTACGGAATAATTATTTGCTATCTCAAATATGATTTTTTTGAATAAACATTTACATACCGAATTTTCTTGTTTAATATTTTATTGGCATATTTTATTACATTCAGTTGAACAAAATACACAACTTAAAAATATTCACTAGATTATTTAAATATTTTAATTATACCTAATATTACATTATCACACTTATTTGTTTGCTAACCCTGAGTGAGGAGTATAGTGAAAAGTGATAAACATGTTTTGCTTATCACTTAAATTACTACCATAAAAAGAAGGGCCTATACTTGATCCGGGATAACATCTTTTTTGATAATTGCTGTTAATAATTCCGCTATTCTCTTTTACTACGCATATTTATTGCCATTTTTTGATAAAACTAAATTATTCATTCTTAATCTAACTGAATTAGGTAAGTTCAACAAAGTTATAATGAAGAAATTTGGTTGAGGGAAATGTACTGTAAGCGGCCGGCTCACAACTTACAACCTCACCCTCACCTCACAGTTCCGTGCTTACCGTCTAGCGTGCCGCTCCTCCGCTGCGAACGAATCAAAACGCGCGCTGTCATTCTTTCCGCCAAAATAATTAATAACAAATGTTTTATCTGTGACTGCTAAATAGTTCCGCGATAATATGACTGTGTTAGATTAAAAATTAAAATATTTGATAATATTATTATTCATTTAATCTTATTATTATTAAGTTAAACAATATAAGTGTATAAAATGACGGCTGGGTCCGAGGAACATGAGCCCCTCATTTCATCCTCCGTGGATAATCAGAGGGTAACTTACAGCAATAATTCGCCGCAGGTAAGCTTACCTGTTAGTTTTTCCGTCATTTTTTTTTTTAAATACCCACATGATGTTTCGTAATAGTATGCAAGCGACAGGTTAAGAACCAGTTTACCGTTTCGTGACTTGTTATAATGGTTTTATTGTAGGTAAGTGTTAATCTAAGTGTAAAATCCTTATTAAGTATATAATTAATTAAACGTTATATTGTGCATTTACTAATGCACATACTATACCTACATAAAAATCTGCTGATTGACTTAGATCACATAGTGATGTCAAGTAATTTTGTACAGTTTTTTTAGTATAAAATTCAAGGATTCCATGAGGGACCTAGATAAGCAGAATTCTGTTACAGTCACCTATGTAAAACCACAAATCATGAAGCTGAAATGTGGCATGTATTTTCCTCGGGGAGTGTAGGGTAGCACTAAGAGAGGATTTTTGAAAATTCACCCCTAAGGGTAAAAAGGGGGATAAACTAAAATTTTAAATGTTGTAAGAAAGGATTTTTGGAAACAGGTGGGCAAAGCCGCGGGGGAAAGCTAGTCGAGTGTCGATGGTTGCACTTCAGTTATGTATTTTTTTTTAATTTTAAATTTTAATAATTATAATTCTATGCATCACCTACTTTTTTATTCTATTTAGACCTTGAAATCGTCTCTTTTATATTAGCTAACACGTACGTGTCTGTTTATTTTGTTGTTGATGTTACGACGCGGTATCTTTTCAGCGGAATAAGCAATGAGCTGTCCTAATAGACTTCTTATAAAACACAGTTTTTTTTTTGTATAAAGAAGCAAAAAAGTCATTATTAAATAATAATTGTTAGAAAACAACCGTGTGGTTGGAAACTATCACTAATACTAATAATGTATACCTAAATACTTTTAAATAAAACAGTCATCTTAGGTTGGCTGGATTTTACAAACCTGTACCGAAACTTGTAACAATGAAATTCGTTTAAAACAGCCATGTAGTTCGGCTGACATCTGCAATTTAGGGTATCAAGCTCAACACATTCGCTGTAGCGATCACGGAATACAGAGAGAAGGTAGCGATCGTAATTTTCTATGGAAAATCACGACGTAAGTATGCGTGCTCCACAGCGAACGTGGTAAGCCAAGTTTGGCTGCATTTTACACCATGATGAATGTTCTCTACAAAATATTTTGGTTGACATGGCTGTATTCCACCATTCGTACCTCCGTCAATAAACGAGACATCGAGCTGGTTGTCTTCTCAAAACATCCGCAATATCGAAATTAGTATGGCTATGTTTCTAACCCACCCACCCACGTCCGTAAGAGTGTACGGTGTAATCGTTTATTTATTTATTTTATTTTAAGTATCCACTTAGATCTTAGAATAGTTAAAGGTAGATACCTATAGGTACGTACTATTTGATTATAACGGTATATTATTTTTAATGGTTAATTTTTTTATCTATATTCAATACAACATTAGGCATTCGTTAGAGACAAGGTAACGATTTAAATGTCATCATTTGAGTCGGTCGGTGGCTAGCTAAGTACAAAAAAGTTGAAACTTGTTTTTAATGTGCCCGTCCCACGAGTTTTTAACTTATGCATTCAAATGTAGGTACCTAGTTAGGTAATTTATAGTGTTTCACTATTGGGAATGTCTTCGCAGAGATATAGTCATGATGATAATATTACTGAAATGTCACTTTAAACTAACATTCTCAACGTCTTATTAGGTATAGAATCACATTTTAACCTATTAGAATGGGGTAATATTTTATCAAAAATTGTGGTTATTATGGGGATACAGAATGCAATGGAAACACGATAATTAGTGACAAGATTCTTGCAACCCTGCTCTTAATATCTATTCCTGTGTTGCGGGTAAAAGTATGTACATACTCTTACAATAAATGCAAATAAGTAAGCCGGCGCTGCCGGCAACTCATGAAAGTACCCTGCCTATGGACATCTGCAATACCAGTGTCATTGCTTTGCCGGCTGAAAAGGAATCTAGGGCGATCTAGGAATGCAATCATTAAGTACGTAAGTATATCCAATAACCGTAAAAAATATTATGTTGCGTAAATATATACCTATTTGCACACAGATTTATCCCAGTACCCTAACTCACTAGGCTGATTTAAGTAATCAAAATGAAGCACAAACATTGGTTGTTAAACACTAAATAATAAGAGCTTAATAAAGTCTAGCGTATAATAATGGGGTCAACGACGCAGCAATTCACATTGCAAAACTCTTACACACACGCGGTTCCTATTCTTGTGGACAGAGATCGAACGATTCGTAACACTCGCTTGATATATGGGAGAGTAATTGAACCTTCTTTCATCCCAAATGACGTTACATTATGTATCCAGTTGCTGCAGCGATAAGGTTTTTTTCTGTCCTATCATCTTCTGATGTATCCCGACAGGGCGATGTCGATGTCGTCGTGTCAACCACTAAACGATTCCTTTCATTGCTCCCAATTCAAAGCAAGCGCCTATTTCCGTTGAGTGCCGAATATGTCTTGAACAACTGAGAGTTACATTAATCTTCGTTATTTACATAGTTACCTATGTGTACAAAGATTGCACAACACTTTTAACTGTAACTCTACTTTAATAGAAGGTATCAAGACTAAACGACTGTTATTTTACAAGTACCTATATTTTTGGATGATTCGGTCTTGTAATTTACATAATGAAGTCAAGTCTTTTTTATGTAAATAGCCGTATTTAGATCGTGGAAATTTACTTGGGTACACACGATTCTTGCTATATTATATTTATCACATTTGTTATACAAATGTGATAAATATAATATAGCAAGAACGTACGATGTACGATACATCATCACATCGCCTGATTTTCTTAACGATGACATTATAACGGATATAGCTTGCGTATCGGATAGAGTTTACTCTCAATTGGCTGATTGCGCCGACCTCTGCGACGGATCGATTACGTCTAAGATTTCAAAGGACCTCCGAATCATTTCAGCTTGTTAGCTTCTTGTCAAATATGTCTAGGGGAAAACCGGGTAATCCCGGTCAGGCGACAATACCGGTCACCCAATTATCTTACAAAATACTTTGTTTACGCGCACTCAAAAATGCATAAAGGGAGGACTGATTGCTCCCCGCTCCGATGCACCAACCTCAGTTCAGTTCCGACCACGCGCCACCGAAAAAAAGACTTGTGTTTTTTTCACGCAACTCTCTTATAACTTTTTGGCCGCAGAATTTAAGAGGTGAGTATAATAATATTTCGATTTCATTTATTGTCTATAATAATTTTTGCCAATTAGTTATCTGACTATCTATTTCATTGAAGATTTCAAGTAATTTGCAACAAGTTTTTTTTTTAATTATTTTTAACTTCAAAAGTGCACAGGTGGCTTATGCCGGTCAACCCTGACCGGTATTACCTGCAAGTCACGTATACAAGTAGATTACATTTTTTAAGTGTGTTCAACTACGTATAATATATCTTCGTCAAATGTGAAAGTATTTTTATAATTATTTTTTTATGGGAAAGGTATGCTCCCGACATGGTCCTTTTATCATCAGGTCATGATCTGATGATGGACCCCATTAACCAGAGCACAACATATCAGTACCGGATTCACCATCGCTTCTCAACGATTATATCCCTAGCGAAAAATCTATAAAAAAGGTGAAAAAGAGAATGTTTGAAGAAAGTAATAATGAAAGCTCGTCGAACTCTGAAATTGACATGATAGACGTACCTGATGACGATGAAGACACCATTGAAGATCTTGAGAACAAGTGTATGCTATGCAACGATTATGGCTAGCACAATAAACTTTGGTAGACTACAGGTGTGTTCAGTGGGGGCTTTGAGCTCATGCTAAGTGTTCCCGTAGGTTACATATGCGATTTGTGTCGTTAATAGCCTGACCGGTATTGTCATTCTGCTGACCGGCATTACCCTCCATGTCGGGAAATGGCGGTCAAAGACACTTTTTTTTTAAATGTTTATTGTGCCCAATTTATTATGACTATTGATCTTATTGTTTGTGATTATCGTAGAATAATAGTTGAAGTTCTGTTTGCCGAATAGTTTTTAAATAAAAGGTTGATTTTCACTTATTTACATTTGATTTTGCTTAGGTGACCGGCATTACCCGGTTTTCCCCTACTGTTCTAAGCTTCATTCGGTTGGATATTAATATTATGCCTATTAAAATGTTTATCCACAGTTTTACTACCAAAAATATGGGGAAGCTGTTTACACCCTCAAATCCAGATACCACTATGTATCTCATTATCATCGTCATCATTGCAACACATAAACACCCGATGTTAGGCTCGGTTTGGGGGTTCTCACTATCTGAAGGGCACAGGACATAGTCTCCATGCTGGCCAATATCCACTATCTACCCGAGTACTCGGAATGTGATAATCTTAAAATTTAGCTTCATGGATTTGCTTGCATAATATTTTTACCATCAGAGATAGAATTTAGACAATTATGACAATAATAGCTGGATACTTCGATCAAT
Source organism: Ochlodes sylvanus (assembly GCA_905404295.2). Taxonomy (NCBI): domain Eukaryota; kingdom Metazoa; phylum Arthropoda; class Insecta; order Lepidoptera; family Hesperiidae; genus Ochlodes; species Ochlodes sylvanus. The sequence goes on along the minus strand of FR990126.1, from coordinate 12,657,427 downwards.
AATAACTTAATGTCGGATCAGTAAGTAAGAATAAGATAATATCTGATGATTTGTGACTTTATTGCTAGGTTACATGGTTGTATTTAGGCTGAAAGTAAAACAGGTCTTAGTTCGTTAGTAAGGAAATAAAATTGTAAGTATAATCGCGGACGGTTTAAAAGAGTGGATTAAGTATGAAAGGCGTTATCTAGTTGACTGTTGATCGAAGGCCGGATAGGAAGCCGGGCAGGATCGCTTTGTGGACATGAATCAATTGGAATTCATTGGAAAAGTGAATCGTACCTAACAGTCTGAGTCTGACTATACGTAGTATTGCTACTGGTGAATATTGAGTACTTGTAACCAAATACGAGTACCTATGTATCCAATGATATCTGATATTACGTCCGATTCAAGACTCTCCGGTTTCCCCACTTATTAGGTCACACAACGGATTTTCATGAAACAGAACTGCTAATTACTACATAGATTTAAATGCGGTTTTTGGCATAATTTAGTTCTTTATTCATTTAATTCTTCTTAAATGTTGCAAAATTATTTTTGTTTGCCAACGTACCATTTCTTTGTCAGAGTGCAAGTACACCAAGTGGAAGTCCTCGCATGAGCGGCGGCGAGGTGACGCTGGCGATACCCGCCAACAAGAGTTATGGCGCCATCGGCGGCGTTGAGAAGGTGACGTACACCTGGGCTGACGTCAACGCCTTCGCCACCGAGACCAGGAACAGGAACAGACGCTTCTGGCAGTTCTGGAAGTCCTCGTCCAGTCGCATGTTCCAGCAGAGGAAGCAGTTGTTGCGAAATAGTAAAGTGCCTGTATACATAGCACCACCTTTATACTCCTATATTTAACCCCCACCTCTCTTGACTCTTTTATGTAATAAATATTAAAAAATTCTTAGTTCTCTCCAACTATCTATAAGGGAACTCTTGTACAAAGTTTCATGCTTCTAGATCCACGGGTTTAGACTGTGGGTCGTCTGTCATCATTAACGTTTTATTAAGTAGGTACATACTTAGATATTCCTCATTTCCGTGGCAGTAAATGGCGCGGCTTATCCTGGTGAGTTGCTGGCGATTATGGGTTCCTCGGGCGCTGGTAAGACGACGCTCCTGAACGCACTGACCTTCAGAACGCCGAGCGGCGTCATGTCCAGTGGCACTCGGGCCCTGAACGGTCTACCGGCCACACCGGAGGCTCTCACAGCGCTATCGGCGTATGTTCAACAGCAGGATCTGTTTATCGGCACACTGACTGTTCGGGAGCATCTCATTTTTCAGGTAAGTGGATCTTTTTTAGTTATAATGTTTATTTTTTTAACAAAAGTAGGAGGCAAGGAGCTTATTATCCTTGACTCCAAGCCTTTGAGTAGGATAATAACATAGAGAAGGTTGGAAATCATTTTGTGCGCTGCACTTTTAGGTTTTATGTTCATAATACTCATTTGTCGTGGTACAGTTTTCCACTATATTTCAAGTGGACGGGATTAGTATTCGCCTTCTAAAATCTACAGTTTTGAATTTATGGAGAATAATAACCCCGTCAACTTGAAATATGTATTTTAACGCTCTCCAAAACGATGTTATTTACCAGTTGGCCATATTCTTGTTTATTATATTCATGTGCCAGTGAATTAATTTAAATTTATAATCATAATTGTATTGAAATAATCCTTTCGAGCGATACAACACTTTTGAATGTTAAGTATCTTGATTATCTATGTTAACATTTGAGTTGGAATTCACCGTTACCATGTGTATATTTCAAGTTTCAAAAAGTGCTTATGTGTACTTACATATATGTATTATGTCTATCTATCTATCTATCTATCAGCCTTTTGAAGTCCACTACTGGACATAGGCCTCCCCTAATTGGCGCCACTCCGACCGGTCCTGAGCCCTCTGAATCCAGCGGCTTCCCGCTGTCTTCTTCAGGTCATCAGTCCACCTGGTCGGGGGGCGACCTGTGCTCCTTTTGCCGAGGCGTGGTCGCCATTCGAGGACTTTTCTACCCCATCGGTTATCCGTCCTTCGAATGATGTGGCCTGCCCATTGCCACTTCAGCCGGCTAACTCTGAGAGCTATGTCGGTAACTTTCGTTCGTCTACGAATGTCATCGTTCCGAATCTTATCTCGTAGCGAAATACCTAACATAGCTCTCTCCATAGCGCGCTGTGTAACTTTGAGCCTCCGAATGAGGTCAACAGTAAAGGACCACGTCTCGGATCCATATGTCAACACTGGCAACACACATGTATGTATTATGTACCCACGCAAAAACTTTAAGTGCGCCCAAATATTTTTATGTAGGTATTATTTATTACTTACTACTATTAATAAAAAATGCATATATATATTTATTATATGCATATATTTATGTATACGTATAAAATTATGCATATATTTAAATTAAAATAGATACCTATTTATAACAAAACATACATGAAAATATATATGGCAAAAATAAAGAAGTAGAGTAGTGATCCGGTGCGTTTAGATTAGCCTTTGGCATTCCAAAGGCTTTTTTTTGTGTTGACCGACAGGTTTTTATCGAGTAGAAATGTTTACGAGTAGAACCCGCCCAGGGTAGTCGGTATCTTTAAGACCCCCTATTTATTACAACTATATAGAACTTTTTGATTCAAAAATATGTCTGGAGCCAGGATGCCGAAGAAAAATAATAGTCAATGGAATACTTATCTATTTGCTATTATAGGATATCCATGTTTTTATGGTCTACTAGCAGTAGTATTGATGTAAACATTAGTTGATACCTATATTTCAGAGAGGAATATTTTAGCTAAGCTGTTAAGAAACAACTATTAATTAAATTAAGTGCTATAAACGAAATAAGAAATGCCGCGTATTCCGTCCAAAAACATAAATTACGCTCATGATATCATCTTAATTGAAAGCCAGTGCAAATACAGATAAAATGTGTAAATTCACCATATTTATTTAGGCGTGATTTAATTAAAACCGGTTCTTACTAAGATATCGACTAACTAATAGAATTGATGAAAGCTTTATCTTTAATGACACGGATGAATCTGACTATAATTGAATAAATAAATAGTCAATAAAACGAGGTTAAAATATACCTAAGACACTTTGATCATATTTCGTTAAGTATTTACTTAATTCAAAATTGTTTGGTATTTTTTTAAACTAAATGTGACCTTAAATTAATAAATATTACAATAAAATAAAATTCAGGGTTGAATAAGTAATACATAAACAATCTACAAACCTAAAAGCAGTTAAAATATAGGTACCCACTTAGATTAAATTAAACTAACAAAACTAATAAGAAGAAATATACAAAAATATAAGCATAACATTGAGAGTTATTCACCTCGGATCTCGGCGCCGGCCAACTGTCCGTGAACATTAGTTCACTTTTTGTATCGCCTCATATCAACAGATTATACCTATTAATATGATACTCACAAATCTTGTTTGTGTTCCCCACAGGCTTTGGTCCGGATGGACCGACACATACCGTACGCGCAGCGTATGCGGCGAGTCCAGGAAGTCATTTCTGAGGTACGGTCAAAAATTTTTTGGTCGAAAAGGATATTTCAGACGTTTAAGTTAATTGAATTGGTGGAACAAATTAAAATGGTGTAAAACAAGCTAAAAAAGTAGGTACGGTGAATGCAACGACACGCCAACTTTTTATACTAACTAAACATAATTAATGTGTACCTGTAATTAAATCAATAAATAATTAATGTCATTCAACTGTCCATTCATTATATTTTAAGCATCAGTTCATTTTGTGAACGTCGAATAGCTTGGAGAGGTGTGGGCGCTCAATTCCAAATATATGGCAATGACAAGAAGCTATTTTGGAGCCGGATTAATGCGAAGCCTTATAACAGAGGCTTTACACCTACCACGCTTGACTTACGTGTTAATAAGATCATCGGAAGTTTTGGTTTGTGGACTCGATAAGAAATAAGAAATACCGAATTTAAATAAGTTTATGTTCAACATACCTATTATAAGTTCACTATGGTGGTTTAACATGATTTTACAAAATCGTATGTTTTGTTTACTTTACCTAAGTAGTTTTTCTAATGGTAGCCAACTATAAATTTCTTGCAGTCAAGGAATTCGTGTGCCTTCTGGAACAAATATATAAAATTATGATAGTAAGTTTTGTTGTATTAATGTATCTAGTATCCACATATTTCATTCCAGAGACTACTTAATGGTACAACATACTTAATTTGTTACAAATAAAATTGTATTATCTCAATATCAACTGATTTGTAAAATTAATCCCACTATGCAATTCCAATACCTACTGAAACTTATCAGGTAGGATTACCGTCTCGCAATATACGAAAATATAAGCTTACTGTACCTACAACGAATTAACAACCTTATACCATTCTAATCTGTCTAACAAAGTTAGGCACAAATATCCGCATTATAGATTGCTAGAAACAAGTTTTGCATTGTGGTAGGTGTCGAGTTGTCTACTAAAAGTTTTTATTGCAACGTCCGAAATCGTAGGGTAAGTATATAAAAACACAATTATATATTTATCTTCTATGGAATGTGTCTTAAAAAGTTTTTTAGAGTTGTGTAGTCATATAATGGTTTTGTTTTCACGTGATTATAATTTTAAAAGACAGACATTTCCAAATATCTGCTTTCGTCTTTATATGAAAATCTGTCCCCAGATTCTTTAAAACTCTAATATGAATTTGAATGCAAAAACTACCAATCTCCACTTGGCTACTGCGGAGGACTACGCCACGATATTAACTATTCTCAGTCTAAGAGAAGAAAAAAAACATTTAGAGAAATGATTACCTACTCGTACCTTCATAAAACGAAGATACTAGGTAATTAAATTAAACAATTGAACTCGCGAAGTTCGATTTGTAACAACAAATGTTCAACACTGATATTCTGAGAAAAGAAAAGACTGTATGGATTCAGTACCCACTTGTTAATCAAAATGCTCCGAATAGAAGCATCCACGATGAAGCATAGTGGGTAGGGTTAAAATATTGGCTACATTAGATCAACCGTGGTCGCAGTAGTCTTTCGAAATGCAACCCACGCCCAATTTCTACAAATATCAAAACAATTGTTGTAGCTGGCTCTATCAAAATGCCAAAACACCGTGATCGGGATCCCAGGGCGGCTGAAGGGTATCTCAGGGGGTGAGATGAAGCGGCTGTCGTTCGCCAGCGAGGTGCTCACCGACCCCCCACTCATGTTCTGCGACGAGCCCACCTCGGGACTGGACTCCTTCATGGCGCAAAACGTTATACAGGTATGATGAACCAACATTTCTTCCCTGCGTCAAATCTTTCACGGTTCAAGCTTGAAACTGAAAAAACTTACCCCAGATCTTCAAATAAATTGCTGAGTTTCCAATGTTTTAAAATTGATCTTAAACTGAAATGGCAACTGAAAGGGAAATAAATGAGTTTATCAAAGAGGTGGTATGCAAAGCTATTGCCGTTCAGCTAGTGAATGCTTTATCGTTTGCTTGTGCAAAGCCAAGACCAAGGCGAGAAACCTGCTTTTCAGTTTTCTTCTTCGACATTGAATTAGAAACACGTATACTTCAATCTGGAGGATAGGCAGTAGCTAGCAAGGCAAATAAAGAATTTTACCATTCTGTACGCTGTACTATAGAATATCAACACTTTAGAATGGATGAGGACCTTTACATTCCAAAAGCTGATCATATTACTCTCTCCACAGGTATTGAGTGGACTGGCTAAAAAGGGTAAGACAGTGGTCTGCACTATTCACCAGCCATCGTCCGAGCTGTACGCCATGTTCGATAAACTCCTTATCATGGCGGACGGCCGAGTAGCCTTCCTCGGTTCACCTGACCAGGCCACTGAGTTCTTCAGAGAGTAAGTACTTGTTGAGTAATGAAGAAGTATCACCACATGAGACATCACAGTTTCTTCTATTGGTGTCGTCTACCAACCTAAGAAACGTAACTTATCTCAGCTGCAGCTGAGATTAGTTAAGTTTCGTAAAAAAAGGTTAAATGCAGTCGTAGTAAAAACCTCCTCTTTTTGATGTCGGTTAAAAAACAGCAACAACTCGAACAAAATCATTCCTAGGTTAGGAGCAGCATGCCCGGCCAATTACAACCCAGCGGACCACTACATCCAGCTGCTGGCGGGCGTGCCGGGCCGCGAGGAGACCACGAGACACACCATCGACACCGTCTGCACCGCCTTCGCCCGGTCCGAGCTCGGCTGCAAGATCGCTGCCGAGGCCGAAAACGCCATTTTCAATGAGGTATGAGTGAACTTCCTTCTGAGGTATTCCCGGAGCGCTATGACATGGGGTTCTTAAAAAAAGGTGTAAAAAGAGTTCTCCTTCAGGGTCGGCGTTGCACTGGCGACTCCCCTGGTGTTGCCCGTGTACATAGGCGACGATGACCACTTACCATCAGGTGGCTCGTCTGCTTTTACGTCAGCCCTTCAGGCTATAAAAAAAAGGTATGTTCGAGTAATGCCATACATGTATAACCACTTTTTCTTCAAGCAAGAGCAATCTGTCAGCCTTTTGAGCTCTGTTACATCACATTTACCCAGCGCAAGATCTCCTCCGGCTGGGCGGACTCGGCGTGGTCACAGGCGGCAGCGCTGCGCGCGCGCCGCTCTCCATACAAGGCGTCGTGGTGCGCGCAGTTCCGCGCAGTGCTCTGGCGCTCCTGGCTCTCCGTCACCAAGGAGCCCATGCTCATCAAAGTGCGCTTCCTGCAGACTATTGTGAGTGACTACCATTACGAATGATATTTTATTACATAATAAAAGTTAATGCTCGACAATAATAATCCCACCTAATTGTTACTGTAAAGATATTGAGCTCAAGATCCGTTCCAATATCGTAATTAAACATTCCCTGTGTCACAGGTGGCATGAAAAACACCAATAACATATCAATTGGCAATGCACTATTCAAAGTTGAACATGAGTATTATATTTGTTTAGATGGTGTCATTACTTATCGGTGTTATATACTTCGGCCAGCACTTGGATCAAGACGGTGTGATGAACATCAACGGCGCCATATTCATGTTCCTCACGAACATGACCTTCCAGAACATCTTCGCTGTTATCAATGTACGTACATGATGTATTACTGCAACACTTAATATATGTTATGTATATTGAACGTCATGCTGTTTACTTCGAAACTTCCTTTCATACGGCAGCAGGGTCTCTGTCGGACGGAGGCTTCTCATAACTGAGATTGTTCAGGGCTGGTTGGAAAAGTACCAGTTAATGATATCTTATTTATTAGTATACTTTTCAGTTGAAGTTGAAGCTCGGTTGCAGACTTCGACATTAAAAGTGAACGAATAACATAAAAATAATGTACAATCGAACACACAAACACGCGAGTACACATGCAAATCTGGAGTAGGATTCCTTAAAAGTCATAGAATAGAATCAGTTGTACAATTAGTGAGAAACATTTAGCAATGTTCAAGATAAGATATAGAATCGGAACTATTTGTTCGTACTGAGACTCGGCTAACGCGACGATGCGGCGGTGAACGTTATCTGGTATACGGAGACTATTTACACGGTGTTTGTTTGCATTGAGATCTGCATCGCTGTTGCATTAGCGACATTTTGGGCGCGTTCGCTCAAAATATTCCTATTTCTGTAGAAAGAGTTGTTTTGAGGGTTGTGCGCCCTAGGAAGAGATTATAATTTTAAATCTGATTTCTTCCTGGACTTATTAATTAATTAGTCATCAGAGAGTTTAAAACCTTTTTTTCCTCTTGCTGGGTTGTCCTACACTATGATTACGCACATTACTCATTCCAGTATTAGAAGATTTTTAATTCCAAAATCTTTTATTTATTAAACATACAACTAAGGTTATCTGTTTTATGCATTAAATACGTATCTTTATGTAAGGTTATATTGTTCTTGCAAATAACGCTATCTTTACGAGATTCTAAACTAAGTAAGCCCGGTCAGTTGTCAGGTAATTAGGCTGGGATAACACTACTACCGTGTGTCGTACCTATAACTTTAACTTTGTATTTTGATAAGCATTTAACACGTCAATTAGGTCCTTTTTGGCGTTTTTAAGCGATGTCGATGTCTCAGGAAAAGTTTAACATTATTTGCTTGTTATTTCTTTATTATTTGTTTATTGGTTTTGTACCCAGTCCTTGAGCGAAGCGTAGCGACCGGGGCATGTATTGAGGACAGTAAATCATTCATTCGGGGCATCGGATTCAGGATAATAATAATTATTCAAAACTAACTAGTTTTAATGATCGAAGGTTTCATTAAAATAAAACCGCTATTCTGCAGGTCGTAGAGCGAAGGTAGGGGCTTCTGTTATTTCGTATCTGTGTTAATTTCTGCAGCACTAGTATAACTTAACCATTACTTGTCTTTCCCCAGGTATTCTGTTCAGAGCTGCCAATCTTTATCCGCGAGCACCATTCGGGGATGTACCGCGCTGACGTGTACTTCCTGTCGAAGACCCTGGCGGAGGCGCCGGTGTTCGCCACCATCCCGCTGGTCTTCACCACCATCGCGTACTTCATGATCGGGTTGAACCCGTCCCCGGCGAGGTTCTTCATCGCTTCCGGGTTGGCTGCGCTCATCACCAATGTTGCGACGTCGTTTGGTAAGTCTGAATATATTATAAACTTTGTATGGCGCAATGGCCCTTTGGCTTTACTTTTGGCTAAAGGGATTCGATACCCAGTGTGGCAGAAATTTTAATGACGAGTTTGAATTTCTGTTTCCGGTCTGGGTGTGTTTTGTGCGTCCATGGCGTCCATTACACAAGGTATCCAAGTGTGGGAGTATAAGTAGCATTATTTATGTATTGAAAAAAAAAAGTTTTAATTCCCTTGGCTTGGTTGTGAAGTGAGGGGTCCCGGGTTCGATTTCCGACCGGGCCGAATATTTATGTGGCAGATGTCACAATTGGTGTCAAGTAAAAATGTGTATAAAAAAGTTGTCCGTGTCATTAAAAATACAAATAGGTTATCAGATTGATGAAGTCACCTTACATACATACATTATCGCATTAACTAACTAACTAACTAAGTAACTTGCAATTTGCAAAAACTATAAATACATAACCAAACGATAGGTAGTTATTGCATAAGTGTAAAACGTTTTGTGTAAATACACAACTGAGAGACAACCTGTTTCATAAAACAATTAATTGTATTTATTAATGACTCTTAATGGCCAAGTTACTTTTTACTAATCGATTGCCTTGTTAACACTTTTCTGAGTATCTTCAATTGCACAATGTATCACAATAAATTTAATTGCAAATGAATGCGTTGGTTAACGCAATTAAAATATAATATATGATCATTTATTGTCACATTTTTTCCTAACCACAAATGACAGTCTTACGAACTCGATTAAGTATCTCGACGTAATATATTTTACGTTACAATTATTTATTTATTATATGACCACCTGTATGGCGCAATGGTTACCACGCCGAACCGCCTTTCTGCCAAAGGTTCCTGGGTTCGATTCACAGCGAGGCGAAAATTTTATTGATGATTTAAATTTCTATTCTCGAGACCGAGAATAGAAATTTTGTGTCATGTGTGTTGGGACCATTTTTATGTAGCGTTATTTATTTATTACAGGGTAGTGATAGTGATTATAGTTTGACAGAACTACTGTATTTAGTGATAGGTACTGATGTCAATGGGATGAGTGACCACGTGCCATCATTACATATTTTTTTACATAAAATCCACACACGTAGGTGATGTAACCATATAAATAAACGTTACTTTTATCAGTAACTTACGTTTCTTATAGTTAAGATGTCCAATAATGAAAGTAAGTTGCGCAGCGCCAGTGCAAGTCAGCAGACGGCTTAAAGGAGTGCGCACATTACACCAATTCCACTCCGACTCCACTCCGTTTCAATTCCGACGTTCCGTTCCGCGATCAACGCTTCATCGAGGTCAACTCGACTCCGTCTCCACTCCGTTTCAATTCTGACGCTAGTTACATTACGTCATTGTGTCGGTCGACGCGTGGACTACTCGTCTACGGTGAGTCGTCAACGCAACGTCGACGCGTTGGTCTCGAAACGGAACGGCTATGGGTGTAGGGCGAGCCGTACAAGGCTTTTAAGTATAAGTTCGAAATTCAACCTTACCTTCAAAGATATAAGGCTCATAATTGAATGTTAGCTTTGTCAAGGTTTTAGTCGCGTTGGCGTCTGTCGGTCGTGGAGTCGTTGTAATGTGCGCACTCCTTAAGACAGCCTGGCTTATCAAGTTCTTCCGTCGGCACTCTCGCTTTGTTTACACCTGACATTCCACTCCTCCTTTTCCAAATATTTCAGTGAACTTACCAGCTTAACGTAATGTTTCAGCTCAGGCTACATGCAAAAATAATCATAATCAAATCTGGAAGTAGTCAAGAACTGCCACTGTCTGGAATGGAAGGCTTAATAACTAGAGCATGAGGTACTCACTAAGCAAGCAAGTTACACCCTGTCTAGGAGCGTAACAGTTAATTTGACTAGTAGCGCGGTCTAATTTCCAGTAACCGCGACATATCACATAACGATGTATCGATTATCGCTCGCCACGCATCGACGAGTTTCGTAACCCCATGTTGGTTACGTAACGTTATCGGACCCTCACGCGAGGCCCGCCGGCCCTCTCGTCGGAAGAATGTGGAGCCAAAGTTCTCGGAACATCATTAAAATGCGCTTCGTTTTATTGCTTAGAGGCTTGACCGTCGGCATAAATAAACGAACAAAACACCCACTGACCTTTTTTGAAACAAAAAGGTTGTTCCGACAGTTAGAAATCCTGTTATAGGTACTCACGGAATACAGAGAAAACAGACACAGAGTTCCGTATTCAGTGTGTTAAGAGGTGATATTGTTCTTCGTCGTAAAACTCACTAAGTAGGTAGGTATATTACTTATTCCGTAAGTGTCATAATAAAAGGACATCACCCATTCAAGCCAAATATCACTGCAATTTTTTGGGGTAAAGATATTGTTTAGTTCAATGGCTTGGTTTCTTGTAAATACGTACGGTAAAATTTGGGGTCATTGCTGTTAAAGAATACCCGTATCACCAACGATATCCCGCGGCGGGTGTACGTTGTACGAAGAAAGCGGGGAACGCACACTACTGCACGTAAGAAGCTGAAATTTGGCATGTATGTTCGTTGGGGGAGTGTTGTAGCGGAGCACTCAGAGAGGATTTTTGGAAATTCCCCCCCTAAGGGAATAAAAAAGGGGTAAACAGATTTTTTTGAAATTGGCGGGCGTATGCTCGTCTACTTAAATAATAATGTATTCAAACGTGGTCGTCCAGGTTACCTAATCTCGTGCGCCAGCAGCAGCGTCAGCATGGCGGCCTCCGTGGGCCCTCCCATCATCATACCCTTCATGCTGTTTGGAGGATTCTTCCTCAACTCTGGGTAAGTTTTTGATGCATTTGGACGTTTATTTTGAAACATTATTTTTGGAAATTCCCGGCGATAAGTGAAAATTGGATGACGAGGTACGGAGATAAAAGTGGATTCGCAGCACCTACTCCTTATTATTTCAATTTATATTACTGATTTATTTGATTATATCACTTAACTCGGTCGGTCGGTCAGAAGTTCTGATATCTCGTTGTTGTCCGGCTATTATCCCGTGGCCACCGGGCTACGATAAAAATCTTTAATTGTGCTATGTTGGTTTAAGGTCGGTCCCGCCATACCTAGGCTGGATATCGTACCTGTCCTGGTTCCGGTACGGCAACGAGGCGCTGCTGGTGAACCAGTGGGCGGGCGTGGAGAGCATCGCCTGCACGCGCGAGAACTTCACCTGCCCCGCCTCGGGACAGGTTGTGCTGGACACGCTGAGCTTCTCCGAGGTAATATCTGTTGATAATAAACATGTTCAACACCCTATTATGTCATAGATTACAACCGGAACCAACAGCTTTACGTGCCCTCCGATGCACGGAAACAATCAAGAACTTTTTGCCACTAGCGGTCACCAATCCGAATTACTTGGATTATGTTATTATAAAGTAGGTATTGCATCGTCTTATTGAAATTTTTAAAACGACTTCTTTCTACAACGACTATACGTCCTATTTCGTCACAAACCATTACGCAACGACATACCATGGCGGTACTAACCAGTGTGTTGATACCTATAATTTTAAAACACACAGTACAGTGTTAAGTGCGTAAAGATGTCGTTAGTGTCGTGTGTCGTAATTTAAAAACAAAGAGATCAAGACGGAAAGTTGACAGGCATATCTGGCACTAGTGTATGTCAAGTGTCACCCGTCGAAAGTTCCTCCCCGCCACCGCAGTCTCGCCGTGACCATGCTCCATGCAACTGGGTCGAAATATCGGTAAAACAAGTCGAAATCGTGAGTACCCGTATACATTACTGTTGATACCTTTTGCAGGACGACTTCACGATGGACATAGTGAACATGGTGCTGCTGTTCGTCGGGTTCAGGCTGCTCGCCTACATCGCGCTCGTCATGCGCACGCGCCGCGGGAAGTAGCGCCGCTTGCACTGCTTCATCATCACTACATAGTATAAAACAAAGTCGCTTTCTCTGTCCCTATGTATGCTTAGATGTTTAGAACTACGCAACGGATTTTGATGCGGTTTTTTTTTAATAGATATAATGATTCAAGAGGAAAGTTTATATTATGTATAATATATTAAAGTTTTGAAAGTCGGAAAATATCAGGTTTCCCGAAGCGAAGCGAGGGCGGGTTTACTAGTTACATTATATAGTGTTGTATAAATATATACGAATAGTGGTATTGTCACGGTGGACAGTCAGTCATCTGATACTGTCAGTTGAGAACCTAGAACCTCATCAGTGATCGAAATAAGAGCAATAGCAACGTTTGCTTGTATTTTTTGATCGCTGTCAGATACAAATTTTGTATACAAATATACAGGAATATTGAATGAGAATGAAATGTCAGAGTTATATATAAATACAGTAAATCATCTCCAATTATTGCAGTAAGTTAAAGGGTTGCTAAATTATCATCAGTGACTGCATAAATATGCATTATTCCTGCGGATAAATATTGGAATGGATGGCGGATCCTTGAGCTTGTACGATCAGTATAGGCATGTTATAAAACAAATTAAAACGTTATTTTGGTTTATTTAATCATTTACAGTCTTAAAAAGGTCTGATCAGTATTTGAAAATAAATTTTAAAGAAAAATAAATATTTTTGTTATAAGATATCAGTCCACAAGATAATACTTATTACTTTGATTAAATACCGTTTTCATAAATACCGTATGATGTATTGTCAGTCCTATTTTAAACTATAGACTATAGGCTATAGACTCACCATAGAGGCAACTTAGGTAGAGTATAATTTTAAACTGATATTATCGCGGACACTAAACATTATAATGTATACGGGTACTCACGATTTCGAATTGTTTTACCGATATTTCGACCCAGTTGCATGGATCATGGTCACGGCGAGACTGCGGTGGCGGGGAGAAATATCGGTAAAACAATTCGAAATCGTGAGTACCCGTATACATTATAATGTTTAGGTAGAGTAACGTAGAGTACGTCGTGTTTAATTTATTACAGGTCGGATCGTAATGTGTAAATATTTTTTGTATTTGCATATTAATAAAATGATAAATAACCATAAAGTCAAATGACCTACGAATTAGTAATATCACAGCGTAATAATAAACGTAAGTATGTATATTTAAAAGTTATTCGTTAATTTTGTAATTTTTTTTAACTATTTAAAATAAGTCCTTAGTGATAAATGATTTTTAATAAAGCACCCACACCTGTGAGGTTGTTCACACATCTCATCAGCATAATTATTTTAATTTTTTTTGTCAATAATCTCTGGGCGAATTTATTGAGTACCTAAAGATTTTTTGTACTTGATGAACTCAAGTGTCTTATAAATATTTTTGAATAATCCGCCGATATAACGTCACAAAACCGACGTCAATTTATTTTTCTAAATAAAAAGTTACTTATTCACCTTTAAGTGTTATTTTTTTTTTTTCATTAAAATTGAAAGTAACGGTTACTTTGATGAGACCAGGCAGTGTAGGTATCCTCTGAAACAAAATAAGAATTTTCCAAAACTGGTAATAAATGATGGAGTTATGAGCTTACACACTTGAAAAGGAAAATACAACCGAATTGAGTTTTTTAAAAGTATGTTTAAAATAAGACTACACACAGGGATATACTATGGGACACATTATGTATAGCCACATACTATGGGTTATACATAATGATCTATATTGCAGTAACGTTATTTAGTATGACTTTTTTTTTATAATTACATATAATCAATTATTCGATGATTTATTGATAACCAATTGTTTTGTTCGTAACGTTATTGAGTAACGTTAACGTATAAGTGTCGAATTCATTTAAAATTATTCAAACGTAAATTAACATTATTCAAACGTAAATTAACATTATTCAAACGTAATAAAATATCGTTTATAAACGTCTTTTATCGTTTAAATGTAATTCTATATCCAGTCTAAGGCCTAAGTCTGCTAGTTTATAAAGGCTTCAATTGCGTCGTGTTGAAATAGTTGCCGGACATGCCGGATCGCTATTTCAAAGGTCCTGGGTTCGATTTCCAGCGAGGCGGAAATTTGAATAATGCGATTTTTCTGTTCTTGGTCTGGATGTGCGTGTTTTTTTTTGTGTTGTCCATGGAATCCAAGACACAGGGTGTCCTAGTATGTAGCGTTTTTGTCATGTATTATTCTTCATATATATTCATTTCATATATCAAATGTCGCAATTGAAGTAAGTATTAATAAATTAGCAAACTTGCGCCCATAGAAGTCAATTTAAATTATAAAGTGTTAATTTAGCATGTACCATTTTTATTCTGGTATTTATCTTTGATCTGCATACACTATGTTATAATATATAAATGTATATACATACGTAATTATGTAGTCATCGTTTTTGTTAAATATTCTTTGAAGTATGTGTATTAAACATGTCAATAATTTGTATTGCGTTTTATTTATCCTACAGATAAACTGAAAACTGGTTGGTAAAAATATGTAGTTTTCAATAAATATTAACGTCATTCTTAAAAGTTACCAATCGGTTCGTGGATGTTAGAGAAATATTATTTGTGTTGTCCATGCCACCCAGGACAGGGAATCCTAGTGCGGGGGTAGGAGTGTGTAAAAGATTATTAACTAATTAAATTTGTACCAAGCAATCCAAGTTACTTAAAGATTCAACAGTCAGTTATTCTAGTGAAGAGACTAGAATAACTGACTACTTTTAAGTCGAACGGTCAGTGGCATCGCCTAAGTTTTTGCTTAAAGTTGCGGCGGCGTGCCTAAAGTTTTTGCACGGAGTCTACGTCAGCGTGTAGTAAATGCTACGAGTTACTACGACGTTACCGTACAAGTAGTACAATACGGCTAACAATGGTTGTACACCATTGGCTAGTAATATGTCAATGTTGTACCCTGTCATATAAAACTGATATAAAATATAATTTATCATATATTATGAATGACTCCATGCTCTAGTTTTTTATTATTTGTAATATTTAATTAATTAGGTACACAGTAAACACCAGAAAAATGTAAAAACATTAGTACACAGTGCGGTTTTCCCAACATTTCCTTCCACGTACGTGTAATCAGTGGAACGAACTTGGATACTATAACGGTGTTCCCACAGTGCTATGACATAGGATCGTTCAAGAAGCGAGTCCATTGCTTCTTCTCGGCCGGCGACGCGTTGGTGACGTTTCTGGTATTGCTAATGTCCGTAGGTGACGATGATCACGTACCATCAAGTGACCCTTCTCCTCATTGGCCTGCTTAGGCTATAAAAACCGTATTTATTGATAACTATGTCAATGACCACAGTAGAATAGACGGTTCTTCCAATTTCAAATTTGGAAAAATACTGAAACAATCATGTCATGTTACTATTATGCTGTGACCGGAATAACGTTATGTAACTATTTTCACACGGTCTTCTTTTTAACTGCATTGAGTTTCACATGAAATTTGATAGAGCCGTGGCTTGTCTTGTTATTGCTTCGTTCGAGAAACTACTTTAGGTATATTTGGCATGGTAGTTACGTGGTAAGTATAAGTACTAACAGTCACAGGCACCTAACAGTATTCGGCCCGTGTGACCTGTTCAAATCGGTGTATTGAATTTCACGGTTTTAAGTTCAGAAGCAGCAAAAGTTTCGACTTACCAGTTCCGGGTCGTGTGATGATGCAGAAACTTGTCAATACTCTTGTCACAATGCTTTGTTCTCGCTCCAGTTGCTCAACACACGCTGCATGCCGGTGTTTAGTATGATGATATTGATTTCCTTGAAGTCATTCACTTAACGGTACTTGTCTAATTACTAATATTATAAAGCTGAAGTTTGTTTGTTTGTTTTTGTTGGTTTGTTTGTTTGTTTGTTTGTTTGTTTGTTTGTTTGAATTAGATACTGGATCGAATTGAAAAAATATGTTTGTGTTGGATAGTCCATTTATCGAGGAAGGCTATAGTATAGGCTATATAACATCACGCTACGACCAATAGGAGCGGAGCACCAATGAAAACGGGAAAATATTTAATATTTGTAAAAGTAAAGTACAAGTTTCCCAAAGCGAAGCGATTCCTGGTCTACTAATTTCTGACATTGCGTAACTACTGCTGTGACATGTGTTTTTATGTTAATAGCCGTCCAACCAGTAGAAGAACTACCATGGTAAGTGGTCAACCTCGCCCATGGACATCCGTAGCACTAAACCCATTACCGATGCGCTGCCGGCCAAGAAAGACAGAAGAATAAAAGAAGGATGATTATGAGAATTGGTATCCATGACCAGAACTGGGTGTCATGATGGTTTTGTGTTTACCGCGTCCGCTATTCTGCGTTGTCGCTTACGATGGAAAAGTTATGGTGAAATCTGAATAAGGGCAGAAGATTTATTGAAAGTAATAAGAACTCTCGCCTATTCTTTAAAAATAAGCCGAAATGCTTTATTGGTATGTCTTGCAACCAACGGGTCGTGTCCAACACAATGTTTAGGGTTCCGTAGCCATATAGCGAAAAATGGAAACCTTATAGATTCGTCATGTCTGTCTGTCTCACCAGTTTTTGAGATATGGCACAATAATAATATAAATACACAAACATCATGAAAAACAAAGCAATTTTTTGTTGGCGAAAAATGATAGCGTTATTTTGGCTAGGTGTAAGTAATCGGTCCGATCTATGCTTGCTACTACGGAACCCTATATGAGCGAGTCCATCGCGCACTTGGCCACTTTTTTGCATGAATTAGGCAATATAGCTGTTAGGCCTGGTAGTAAAACTTCTATATCCGCGAGATATTTTATATTTGTATAAAAACTAGTGTAGGTATGCAAACTTCGTAAAGTTTTTGAAGGTAGGTTTGTAAATATCTACGATGTTAATATTTATGATTTGTAATTGATAATGTGATTAATTATATTTATAAAAATCAGTGACCTCGATTATTTAAAGGTACCTACATCAACATTCCATTTGTATACTTACTTAATAAAACATAGAAAAAGTGGTTTTCCAAGTTTAATCTGTTATCTATCTCATGTGAATATTCGAAACTATCTGCGTAGAGGAGTCTAGTAAGAGCTAGTCATCTCTTTTCTTCACAGGCCCTCCTTATTATACCCATCACATTGAGGTTTAATGAATGTATTCATACGCTACACAGTCGTAGGTTGTCGTCGGTGGATTCGCCGTCACCGGACTCCGCCGCGCAGGTCCCCGATAAAATGTTTCGTTCCAGTTTTTAAAGTTACCCTAATTTGATCGTTTTTTTTTCTTTCTGTGATACGAAAATGAGTAAAAGATCCAGTATTGATCCAGACTCTGATAAAAGTAGTTCCAGTTTATCTAGAAGTTCTTCAGCAGATGACGCGCATGTAAGTTTCAGCAACTCAGTTTCGACGTAAATTTATGTTATTTATGTTTCTGTGTGTGTGTGACTTTGACCTTCCAATATTCCTAGGGTCTTTATTTTGGGTGTCATTTAAAATATTTAAATTAAACAATTTAATTTCAATATTATTAAAGTGTCACCAGTTCTTTTAACGGTTAGGTTACTCAATGTTTCACAATGAATGAAGATTTTTTAAAGTGATTTGGGTCAATACAACTTTGTTGTTTTAGAAGCTTAAGGTATATTTTAGGTTGTACACACCTACTTACGTTTGATCGAAAAGGTGGCATGAGACTCATGATCATAAAAATTGTATTAAACTAATTACTACAAACACCATTAAATAATAAGAAGGAATAAAATAATATTTATTTACTTATTTATTTATTTAAATGTTGCACCAACGAAAAGATCACCATTAATACATTTTAACAATATTCATGCAAGTTTTATACACAAAGGTGTCAGTCAATTCACTTATAGGTACAAACTAAATTATAAAAATAATTAAAAGAAAATTAATAAAATTTATTTCATAATCATTAAATAAGTTTTTTTCGATTAAAATTCCGCTAGCTCATTTGCCGGCTATTAAAGTAAAAAATATTTAATCCTTAATTTATTTAGTATCTACGAGTATCTTCATTAAAGATAAATGTCGTTAATAAAGAGGTCTATTATCAACACCAACGAACAGGCATGCCAGCTATGGGTCAGCGCACGGTATTGCGGTTTCCGCAATGAGATCTTTCACTCGCATATTCCTTACTTTATAAGTATGTCCCCCTACTGTTCATGTACGACCTAGAATTTCTAGTGACGTGTCCTTATAACGATTCGGATTCGGATCTTCTTTTTACAGTATTGCAAAGCCCAATCATACTAGAGTCTAGACCTTCCCTTTTTGGCGCCAATCCCACTGTTTCTGGGCCCTCTGAATTCAATCGTTTTCGCTGTTTTCTTACTCTTATCAGTTCACCTAATTGTGGGGGCATGTCTTAATTTCCTTCGAGTCTACGCATGATCGCATCTTATTTTGTTGGTTACGTCTGCCTTACATCATGCCACATACTTAATCAATGTGTATTGCCCTTATGGGATCACTTCCTTACGCGAAGGGAAACATGTTAAAGAAACTTGCTTCTATAAGTTTTTTTTTATATTTTTCTTCTGCTTTTTTCTCGTTCCAATTTATCCGTATTTGCCCTGCATGGTGGACACTAGCCTCGACTCCTCACGGTGTCAATGGACACCATGTGACCAATAGTGGAAGTTTTTTGGGTAATTGTACACAATTATACGAGTACCTCTTAACAGTCATAGATCCACTAATTGTGTCAATCGGGAATAATCGCTAGTTACAATGCGGACACGAACGGTAATTAGTTGGGCGTAAACTGCCCGTTCCGTCCTTGTCGGCTGCCTTCAAGCCTAAGAACTTCCGACGCTCAAGCTGGCCACTGACCCCTCTATAGTCAGGAGCAGTGTGATGCAGTTTCGGTCTTGTTTGGGTTGACGATGTCTCATGTTTTATGTGTAATCGTTCGTAGCCATATAAATATTTGGCTTAATTAATTACTGGCTAATAGAACAGGTTAAGGAAGCCTCAATAAGTTAAGTAACACTTTAACGATTGAAATACTATGTTATATTATTGTGAAATAATTAATGTTATTCCTGTTGTACAATTATGCAATGTAATTTATAAAACACTTATGTTATTTTATTTATATAATAGTGTTGTGGCACACCGTGGTCGAGGCCTAGGGCCAGTAAAGGATTTATAATATAATGGTTGATATGATGATGATGATGATGATGATACATGATCATACATTTTTAGGAGCACGAGTTGCAACCACCTGACGTCATATACGTAGACAGTGGCTTGACGCAGCAAAAATATGAGGATCCTTACCCAGAGGTGGAGGAGATGCTGGCCATCACCCCGCTGGCCAGGCCCTGCACCGTGGTCTGGCGGGACGTATCAGTGCACATCAAGCAGAAAGATGGAAAATTGAAAAGACTTGTTAATAATGGTGAGTTAACATTTTATTACCTTTTTTACTAAGTACATTACTTAAGTTACTATTTCGGGTTTTCACCAGCTCACTAACTAGCTTGTTGCAATTATACCGGTCCTATACCAGCTAGTTATATCCCGACGCAACCGGTACTTATGTTTGGTGATACTATTATCATCGCCTGGCTAGCTACTACTCGTAGCTTTTCTAGAATCCTTTGATTTTTCATTTCCGGCAAGGAATCGTTGATGCTTTTTGGGAGATAATGTTTATAATGTGTGTAACCACTTACTATTAGGTAAACCCGTCTGCTCGGTTTCATTAAAAATATTTTGAATGAACCTTTAAATATAATTATGTAGTTGCGTTCTTTGTTATGGATCTTATTAGCCCTTTAATTTTAAATTAAGACAACTTCGTAAGAAACGCATTCAGTTGTCCAGTTGAATGAAGATTGTGGTCAAAAAGGAGTCCATTCACAGTTGGATCATCCGTCAAATTGCATCTTCACGATGCACGCATTTCATTGTGATCGCGAGCTATAAACAATAGGCGCTTCATCCAGAGATTACTCCGCCTCGGGTCGTTGGGGCAATTGACGACAGTAGGTCAGGAACATATCGCAAAACAATATGCGGTCATGGTTCTTTTGTAGAATGAATAAATACATACTATGTATGAATAAATGCGATAAAAATACATGCGAAACATAAACCACATTGAGTTTCGGGGTGTAAGCTCCATTCAACTTTGAATCAAAGCCGATCTCCCCGTCTCGTTTCCACGAGACGGGGAGATCGGCTTTGATTCGGCAGGGTGTTCCCACCCTGCTCAACAACGGACGAGGTTACGACGCCCGGTCCATCTTTTCAGAGGCCGCTGGACTCTATACATTCCAGTTTAATCCTTAAGTACTTTAAACTGGTGGTAGGGTTTAGAATCCGGCTGGCTTGCTACCGCCATTTTGCTTGAATTGGCCGCCCAGCCACTTCTATTCCGACTTCGGACTTGAGTGCTAGTTTTTCTTTCTTTCTTTCTTTCTTTCTTTCTTGACTGGCAATGCATCCGAGATGCCTTTGGAGTGCCGATGTTCATGGGCGACTGACCACTCATCATCAGGTCGCTCGCCTGCTCAATTGTCGGCTACTTACATAAAGGAGACCATCAGTCAACTTTCAGGCACGCACAACAGGTACTTGAGGCTCGATATCAATATGATTATTAAGATACAAATTTTAATTGGTTTAAGGAGCTTTTTGGGAGCCTAAGTCAACCTCCCCTGATCGTGGTGCACCTTGCTAAATTGTTATAGTTGTCATCTGTTGGTCGGAAACATACGAATCGTGAGAACTTCTTAATAAGTCTCCAATTGTTTTCATTGCTGACTCTGAAGTTCGCCAATAGCAACCAATGAATTAAGTATTGATTTTTAATGGTATTTTTTTGTTAACAGTTAGCGGCATCGCCAAACCAGGGACAATGGTTGCGTTAATGGGACCTAGGTAAGTAGGTGGAATAAGTAATTAGGTAATGAAATGTAATAATCTATTACGCTCCAACGAACTATTACGAACTATTAGGTACGCAATAAGAGCTGTTTTGTCAGTAATACAGTACTGATTACCGATTGCTGGGGATGGTTAAATCCTATTAATATTATAAATGCGAAAGTTTGTATGGATGTATGAATGTTTGTTACTCTTTCACGCAAAAACTACCGAATGGATATTGCTGAAACTCTACAATAATATAGCTAACACATCAGAAGTTAAGAACATTTTTTTACTGAATATAAGTTACCGTTTGACTTATATTTTTACTTCTTCATGGCAAAGGAGTAAAACTGGAGTTTGAGGTTTAACTGGGTGGCACAAGCCCATCGACCTCCAACAACTCCTTACACCACATAGGCAGGTATATGTACGTAAGTAAGTAATGGTAGTGTAGTTTGGTCGGCAAATGAACACATCTCACGTGTCAAAATTGAAATCGGGATAATCGGTCGGAGTGCCCAATCATGTGGAAAGGAGCAACATTCTAGTGTAGAGCTATGCATCGTGGTCTAAAGTTACGGTTTACCTTGCTGTGCGATTACGTATCTAGGTCTAGTGAGGAATGACACGCACGAAATAATCATGACTGACGGGAGATTGACTGATGTACTTACTTAGTGGTAATTTCATTTCTTTTATTAAAGCTGCTTTTGACCAACGTGGAAAGCTATTAGGCCCTATCTGCATTCCTGGCTTAAATTTCACGTCACTCCCTCTCAGAAACTTTAATAGGGTATTTGACAGATTTTAGAAAATATCTCAAATTGTTCAATATAACTTAATACATTATGCAGTTTGGTTAATTCTTTGTAAATATCTCTATTTTCTATGAAAATCACCTTCAAAGTTTAAATGAACAAAAAAGCCGCGAAAACGCTAATACGCCATTTTAAGCAGGTCATGACGTGACCTATTTATTATTATCTTCATGTTGCAACATTTAATGAAATATCATTTTTTTTAAATAATTAAAAATATTCTGTCCAGGATGTTTTTTTGTCAACCCATTTTTAACATATTTTCTAATAATATACGAAATTTATTATAAAATAAGTTTGATTCTATTATCAACCCGGTGAAGGTCGATGTAGGTTCGGATCTTAGACCAACAGAAAGATTTTAGATTCCGAGGGAGCATCCATTACCATGTTAATTTGACTTAAGAAGTATAATTTTCAATGATATTGATCCAATTTGATCTGTTTCAATAATTCGATCTGGTCAGTCCTTTGCTTTCGTGTGGCAAACAATATTTAGCTTTCAGCAGCGCCGACCAATATTGCTTTCTAATCCAATGTGCCCGGGTATATGGTTGCCGCGTCCTAATTTGGGAAACCTTTCCAAGACTCCACTTTAACAGGATTAGAACTGATCCTCGATTACGAGTGGAAGAAAAGTTTGTTCTTTTCCTCTAAATTAATATTATACTAATAGCTGACTCGGACTTCGCTTCAAGGAATCTGCATGTGCCTATAAATACACCCACTCCTCCACCACCCAAGCTCGCCATTTGTACCGTAATATTTTATTGTGGTCAATAAAGTTTAAATAAATAAATAAATAAACACTAGAACTACTCAATTTGTGTTACATAAAACGTCACGTCACGTCGGGGTCACCAGTTTGGCAAAGACAGGTCTCCCGCTAGGCGAGACATGCCTGGGTAGTGGCGAAGCTCCAAGTTATGTCGTTCGGAACTTGTATATATGCAAGCGGTGTAGAAAACTTCGATAGCGTGATTCAGGCTTCGTGACGTCACCGTGTGACGTGTGTGCGATGTCGCCACACTTAAATTATTGATTATGATTAGTCGGCTAGCAACCTCATGGTAAGTGTTCACCGTTACCCCTGGACATCAGCAACTCTAAAGTTATCACCGTGGTACCGTTGAAGAAAGAAAAGGAATGAAAAAAGAAGATTTGGATTGTAAATAATACTTTTTGTTACAGCGGTGCAGGGAAAACCACACTAATGTCTGCCCTGGCGCACAGAAGTCCATGTAAGATGTTTTCCATACAACTATTTTGATTACGAATTGGCATTCAAGAGTTTATTGATGTATTATAGATAATTATATAATTATGTATATTTATTGCAGTGGATACGGTGGTGGACGGTGAGATTTTAATGAACGGACAACCAGTGGGAGACTTCATGCACCGGAAGAGCGGTTACATGCATCAAGACGAGCTGTTTGTACAAAATCTGACTGTCACCGAGCATCTCACTATTATGGTAACAATGACATAATATTAAATGAGTAATTAGCAGGTATTTGTAATTTCATAGTAATCTACAAGTGCACTTTTATAACCCTAGTAATCCCCAAACAATGACGTAGAAGCAGATTACTGATTATCCCCAGTAATTAAATAAGTATTACCTATTTACAAATGCTTCTATGTATTTCAACTCTATTTTTGCTGCTATGACTCCTATAAAATTCTATCCTATAATATAAAAGATATTAAATATATTACTTGGCGAGGTACACGTCTTGTTATAAGTAGGATAACCGATTTAAAAAAGTCATAGATTTTTTTCTTTGAATGCGCTTTTTGACCATCGCAGGCCCATCTACGCATGGACCGCAGAACGCCCTCACTGGCACGCAAGAGGCGGATCAACCAACTAATGAGACAGCTTTCACTGTACGGCTCCAGATATACAAGAATAGGTGGGCTCGACGGCCACAAAACCCTCTCTGGGGGCGAGAGGAAACGTCTCGCTTTCGCTACTGAGGTACAATTGTATCTTTTGTACATACCTAGTATACCTACATACTTATATAACATAATGTTATACTCCATAATTTTTAAATTTTGAGTCAATCAATACATATAATAAATCTGTAACTGATCGCTGTTTGTACATGGAAGATAAAGATAATCTTTTACTGCAGGTCTTTATTAACTAAAGAGAACCCCAAATCAATGATGATGATGTCAAAGACTTTATTTTTTCTAACTATCAATGTATTTTTGACTTTTGTTTTTAACAAACTTATAGAATCTATATAATGACCAAACTTTACACTTTCTGTCTCTCTCCAGCTTCTGACAAATCCAGGTCTGCTCTTCTGCGACGAGCCAACAACTGGGTTGGACTCTTCATCAGCCCAGAAGCTGATGTCCTTACTCCGAGCTAGTGCGGTTCAGGGGAAGACGGTGATATGTACCATACACCAGCCGTCGTCTGAACTGATGGCACTGTTCGACAGGTTGGTGCTCCTCGCTGAAGGAAGAGTAGCTTTCGCTGGAAGCGCTTCAGGAGCTTTGAACTTTTTTGAAAGGTAAAAACACACATTATGTAAATTAGTGGCACTTTTAGCCTACATGAAAATGTCGAAACTTAAGTAAGCGAAAGTACAAAGTTAGGTTCATTTATAAAGATTAAATAGATTGAAATGTCTGACAAATCCCAGTGCCCCAGTCCTCATATTCAACTAGAATAACTAGAACTAGAATAACTTACCAGTACCTACCTACGATAATAATATAAGGATATAAGTGTCCCTATACTTAAGGTGCTGAACATCGCATTGAATAGCGATCGGATACGATTGCGTCAGATCGCCTAAACGGACAACACTCGACTCAATGACCCTAATAAGACATCCCGCTTCAGGGCGCATTACTGCATGCTATTTCGTCAAGGGCCCAAATTAGATTTCCGTTCGATTGAAAATTCACTTAGTAAGTACTTAGGCTGAGATGTATAGACGATACTTAGCCTTAGCTCAGACTTTACTTACGAAAAACTTGACTTTGCAAAGACTGCGATTTGGTATTTATAGACATGTCACGCTGAGATTGTGCTCAGCATAAGCTAAAACCGCTAATGCCATAATTGATTGTTGTCATCCATCTGTTTGTGAATACGAAAAATTTAAATGTCTTAGAAACCGACTAATATCAAGGTTCATTTGGGACCATTATTTTTGTTCGGATAATAGCCAAAGTTTTTGGTAAGGCGTCTATTTCATGAACTTATTAGACTTTGCTCAGCTCGTACTCAGCCAAGTCAAAGATCGCTTTATAAATACGAACGCAGTCTTAAGTCAGAGTAAAGTCTAAGCTAAGACTAAGTATACATCTATCTATACATCTCAGCCTTAGTCGCAGAGAAATTATATGTGACCTAAGTTGGCCTGGAGATGTAATGTAGCAAAGCTTTTTAAATTATGAAAATTTCTCTTTCCTCTTCAGCATCTCGTAAGGATAAGCCTCAGTCTGACTATTTGTAATACTATTTTACTGAATTGTTCACTTATGAACTTTTGTATTTCAGCCTAGGATACCACTGTCCAATAACGTACAACCCGACAGATTACTTCATGAAAGTGCTGGCGCTGACCCCCGGCTCGGAGGGAGCCTCGCGGCAAGCAATCAAGAGCATATGTGATAGGTTTGCAGTCAGCGACGCTGCTAAAGAACTGAATATGGAAATACATCTCGAGTTCCATCTTATGGACCATGAAGAAGAGGTATGAAATTTTTCTAGTTGACTGATATGTGTATAAAGGAGTAAATTCAATGAACCTCACCAAATGCTACCAATACGTACATTTTATTCACATGTATGTATGTGTGATATAATGTTTTATCCAATATTTCTATCTATTTACAGGATTCAAAGAAAGTGAAGTCCGAATGCTTCAAATCTCCATTTTTCTTCACCAAAATCATGTGGCTAGTGTATAGATATATGTTAATTGTTTTAAGGGATCCTAGAGTACAAACATTACGAATATTGCAGAAATTAGTAAGTCCTTATTTTTTTCGTCATATTTCGCTTTTTATATCTAATTAAAAAAACAGGTTAGCTACTACTATTGCTTTGAATTTATCGTTTTGCATTGGTTCAATACCTAGTAATATACTCGTACTTCTTTAAGAGCGTTATTTATAATAAAATTTTAACTCTACCATAAAGCACTTTACGTTCTGTACAGGATTAAAAGGATCACTAGTGGGTTGGCAAGGTTCAAATTTCGAAAGTCATTAAATCAAATTAATTTCATAATACAAGTACCTACCTATTACACAATAATAATTGATTTTGTTGCAAAGCTCCTGGTCACGGTTAAATTTCTAGTGACATGCAGCTGAGTTCATCATGACTTAAGTTTAAATTACTCTATACATAGTTCTGAAAGAAGACCCAAAATGAATTGGTAGGTACTATATGCCCCTACTAGGGACTCCCTAGTAACTATTGGGCTGATAAGTATTATGATAACTTTATAAGTCATCCAAAGAATCTTCGAGAAGTCATTTCAAATTGGTGAAATACATAGAAACGAAGATTGCATTGCAAACTTTTTTTTAATTTACTCTAATATTTTAGGCAATAGCCCTGACAGCGGGTCTATGTTTTGTTGGCACCGCGCGGCTGACCCAAGACGGGATTCAAGACGTGCAGGGGGCGCTGTTCATCATCATCGCAGAGAACAGCTTCAGCCCTATGTATTCCGTGCTGCACGTATTCCCTGAAGAGTTCCCCATATTGAATCGCGAGCTGAGAGCAGGATTGTACTCAACACCGATTTATTATATATCCAGGATGATTGCATTGGTAAGGCAAAACTAACGCTGATAATTTTTCAATGAGTCCTGGGTTACAAGCCCAGTGAGGCAGAAATTTGAATGACGAGTCTATAAGTGTGCGTGTAAATAACTCGTCTTATTAATTATCTAATACTAGACTAGCTAACTAGACTATCTAAACTCTACTGGCGTTGCAGCAGCACGAAACACTAAAAAAATGCTTTTCCGTTTTCTTTTGTATAAAAAAAAACCAATCTAATTGAGAACCTCCTCCTTTTATGAGTCGGTTAAAAAATAAAAAAGCTCATTTAATTTCAAGTGCTGCAACCAAAGGTTTATCATCTAGGTACCCTGAATTCCTGGTATATTTCCTTCACAGGATTAACAGTACTGCTCCGCTAATGTAACGGTGTTTGTTCCAGTTCCCTGGGTTACTGATAGAGCCGGCGTTGTTCACGTTAGTGGTGTACTGGGTGGCCGGACTGAGGGCCTCCTGGTACGCGTTTGGATTCACCACCTTCATCGCCGTTTTGGTACTCAACGTGGCCATCGCATGTGGTGAGTTCTACATAGTAACAAACGAGTTCTATATCAATTATTTGACGTAGCGTCAGGACAGAAGAAAACCATTTTGATTTAACTCATTCGACTCAAACCAGGATCACAGTACCTACTCACAGTATGTAGTGTCACTGATGCAAAGTCACATTCAAAGAATTATGATTGACGAGCCTACAGCATAGTTGGTTTTATCTTTTTTTTACTTGCGATACGAGCGTCCTGAGTTTGATTTATTGTAACCATGTTTCATGTAACAAATATGGATTTGTTCCGGGGTCGTGAATGTCTGTGACGTCTTATTTATGTTGTAATCCTAGTGCAGATGCAGGGGTATTTTTTTTGGATTAAGGCATTAATTTTCATTTGTACTCACTCATTTAAAGATATAAGATATCTAACTTACTAATTGTTTTTCAGGATCATTTTTCTCGTGCGCGTTCGGTTCAATGCCTGTAGCCATCGCTTACCTGGTGCCCTTTGACTACTCGCTCATGATGACGTCTGGACTTTTTATTAGGCTCAGGTAAACTTATCTACTTGTATCATATTATAATAAAGAGGCAAAGATTGTAGCTGTGTAACATTGCATGAAATCAGCGATTTTAAGAACAAGCCACTCGATTTCAAAAACTTTTTCTCCAGTATTTAAAAAAGACATTCAGTCGACATCGGCTATAATTTAATTCTCTTGTCTAAAATAAAAGATTTTTTGTGGACTCCTTGTGCGCACCGCAAGTGGTTGTTAAAATAGTCGAGTGAATTCGTTATTTACTATTAAATACGTTTTTCTATATTTCCAGTTCAATACCTGATTACATATCTTGGATTCGGCACCTGTCGTGGCTGATGTACTCGAACGAAGCTATGAGCATCTTACAGTGGGACGGAGTTGAAAACATAAGTAAGTTAGCCTAGGACATAACTACTTATATTTTATTGTGTCAATTTTCAGTTTACAATAGTTTACATTAAATTCATTACTGGGTTATATACCTATGTGTGCATCTACTACACCGAACTGGTGTTTATTGTATAGGTATCTACAACTTTTTTAAGTTACTTGGCTTATAATCCAGCGAAAATTACCATTACAGCATTAAAGAACTATTTGTACGCAAGAAGTTTGCTAATCCTCTATATTCTTCGATGAGACCCACTCAAATTTTTATGCGTCTTAAGTTTACCATGTTTTCTTTGTAACATCCTTACCTCTTGAAGTTCTGAATTCCAAAAACAATCGTGTAAAAAGTTATTACATGACCCATCTCAGGCGTTGAAGGTTTTCAGTCCTTGTTGTGCTTTTTATTCCCCTTTGAAACTTAATCATAAAATAATATAAGCTGCCTTCAGAAACGGGGATGATAGCTTATGTAGCATGTCATTTATCACTAATTTTGATATGTTTTAGCATGTGCAACGGTGGACCCAGGAGCGCCTTGCCTCAGTTCTGGTGAAGAGGTTTTAGACCGATACGACTTCAGCCCCAATCGTCTCTGGAGCGACGTATTCGCCCTCCTCATCCTGTACGCCGTCTTCCACCTACTCGCGTTGATCGCTCTCCGGCATAGGACGAGGAGAAAATAATACCTTATGTTTGTTGATGTTAAGCAAATCCAGCTCTCATTTATTTAGTATGGTGTCTATTGATTAAAGTGTGAGTGATGTTTTTGTAAAATAACTGATTTATTAAAATTATTTATATCATCATTTATTTTATTGGTTGTTTTAGTGTTATTTTGTCAACTTATAAATAGATAGATATTAATAAAAAGGAGCGGCGAGTACAAAAATATCTGAAGATCTTTTAGGTGTTATACCAGGAAACGGAATTAGGAAAGAAAGGGATATACCAGGATTAAAATAGGAAGAGCTTATAAAGGCTTTGCAGAAAAGAAAAGGCGTTTCCGGTTTCTGTTAAGTACCTACTTTATCATTTCCATAGTCAATTTTTACCAGTTAACTCTTACTGCAAGCTGCTTTATGGAACTTCGTTTAAAACTACCAGTTTTGGACAATGTTACGTGTTTATCACGAGAAAACGACTTGAGTTTTGGATGTGGACCTACTACAGACAACTAATGACATCATGTTTTTAGTAACATCATAAGATCGTAAATATCGTAATACACTGCAGTCAATGCAGTCATTCCCCGGCTGCATACTGGACGGAGGTTTACCGTCGCATAATATTACTGGAAAGCGACATCTATCCCCATCTAATAAAGGCAGTAGCAAGCGTTGCGTTGAATAACTTCGCGTTTCGCCTCGACACGACAACACGTCAGCCCACCGATCGTGTAGTCGGTGCGTCAGCCTTACTAAGCAGTTCGGACCGTCTTAGCTAGATGGCGCGACAATCTTCTGTATTTTTTTACCTGGCCGACCGGCGTGTACAGTAACTGGCGGCGCAAGCGTAGTTCAAATCCATCCGCCATATTCGTCGTGTCAGACGGAGTGCAGTGCACGGCTGTGACATGTTTTTTCGTAAACTGAATACAACTTATGACATCGAGTCGTAATTGGTGCTTGTTTTGTTTACAGAACAATAAAAGTATGCGATCCGATGGAGTCCCGAATGGACACTCGTGTCGCTTGTTGAATAATAAACGTGCAACGAACTGTGCATTCGTGTGTTTATGATAACAACATTAACTTTAATCCTCGATCGTGTATTGTTTTTATCGTTTGCTGATGTAAAGTCATCGGTATTATGCAAGTTAACATAACAGTGACCTTCGCATTCGTGACCGTGCTCGAGGTGCTTTTTGAGGTTAAAATGCAGCTTGGATTTTAAGCTATTGCGCCGAGCCATCAGGTTAGTAAGACGTTCAGTTAAGTATTACTTTTATCTGTCTGTGCCGAGTGTAGATAGCAAGTGTTTATCTTCTGTCCTACATTCGACAAGTCGGCTTTTGCCTCATATTTGTGTTATAAATCGAATTATATTAATTTCGCGTACCACTTCTGATTATGTTCTCCCTTGGCAAAATGTTGAATGATAACTAAAATAAAAATTATCAATAAAGAATCTCTTGAACGGTAGCAATAACAGGTGTATAGAAATGTCAAAGTGCATTTCTTTTCAACTTGAAAGTTCGCTGCTTAAAATTCGAATGCACGGCGAGTCTGATTCCGCGGTCGGTTGGCGCTAAGCGCGCCGGCAGGCGGCGGGAAGCGGGAATGCAACCTCACCGCGGGAAGTAAAAGGGACCAAACTAAAACAAGCTTCCCGAGGACGCGCCTCAGCTTATCCAAATACTTTTTGTAAGCCCTACGTGCGCGGGAATGAGTTACCGTTGCTGCCTCGCCGCCATAAAAAGCATCAGATGATTTTAACGATCAAGAACAGCCAGTTGAACACAATACCTGTTGGAATTTTAAAATTTACCTCCCTCATTGTATTCTTTACGCCTAATAATACCAATTAAAAAAATAAAAAGAAATATCGTTATTATGAATGTAAGACATTAATCGTGAGCACCCCCTAATCAATACAACTTCATAAAAAATGTGTTTACTAAACTTATCTTTATGAAGTAGAAATAAGATAGGTGTATTTAATAGTTATAGCTTAAAAACATAAACACGCTTTTATCGTAGCCACCTTCCGGCATCGTTACACCACGTTACACCCTGAATATCATCTCAGCCCAGATTAGTTCTGAAGACAAATGAACAAGTATAAAAACGGTGGTGGCGTGGGGTTGCGTCGTTTCATTTCAGAGTTCCTAAGGCCACCTTCCGACTTCATAATTTGACCAGATCTATTATGACCACATAATTTTAGCATAATCGAACATAGAGTGGGTAAATTTTACTTTGAAGATTTTATTAGATTAAACATACATAGAGAAAAAAACCTCAGGCTTTCAATTAGGCAAACTGAGCACATGTGCTGATTACATTGTTTTCATGACAATGTACTAGTACCTGAATAGGATTACGTAAAGTACGTCAAAGACTTGGTACTCTATGCCTCGGTAGTGTAGGTAATTAGGTATGCTAGGCCAAAGCCAACCTTATCTATGACGCTAATCCATACAGTTAATTTTGTATAATCGTATAATCTTATTAGGTGCCTAATAACGGCCTATCTACCGGAATATTAATAAGCATACAATGTTTAAGGTCTATTTGACGGGTTAGATAAGTTGTGTGGGCGAAGGAACCTCGAACATTGACCATTACTCAATATCTATGATCATAAATGGTTCTACGTTTTATCTTTTGTTTGGATTTAGTTTGGTTAATGTGTCCGTGGGTGATAAAATTATTGTACGGGTTCCTTTGAAGAGCGATCACCGACCACCGCCACCCTTGATCACATTTCCTGACTCTGGGAAAAGCTTTTATGCTCATTGTCTCCTAATACTTTACAACATTTTTGTAATTGGTTTAAGCTGTTGGAAACTGTTAGAGCCTTTCTGGCAAAACTTCGGCATCCAACGCATAATGGGCGCTTCAACATCTCGTGAACGCAACGGCATGGCCTTTTCTACTCTTTACCCAATGTGTGCATCCCGAGAAGAGCCTTAAAGCCCCTTCCTTAATTTTCACGGTTTCTGAATACAACAACAAATTTGTCCAGGCCCATACTCCGATATCCGCGTCGAATAATTTTAAGGAGAGCCTAATGTCAAAAAGTAAGATTTTTATTTCAATCCTTATGATCAGCAATGAATTTGGAATCCGTCCCTTACAAACATTTACTTGTAATAATAAGTCAATGCTTACAAATAAGGTATTATTCGTTCATTTGTTTCATAAGGCAAAGCTGTCACTCAACAATACATCGCATGAACTTACATTTAAAAAAATATGTATTGACATTGACGAAAACAAACAATTTAACAGAATACTTACTTTGAATTGCACAATAATGTTAGTCAACAACGTATACATGAGATACGCGTCAATTCACTTCTTTACACAACATTTTAATTAGTATTTTGAAATAGTAAGTATTCACTGAATAATTCTTATGTTCGCCGATAAATTTTTGTAGTATAATTTTGAAATCAAACGTAATTGGACACTGCTGAATGCCCACAATGCCATGGTATGTAGGCACTAGTTGCAAGCGTTGCAATTTAGCAGTCGGAGTATCGCTGTAATGGTAGGTGGTGTGCATTGAAACTTAAGTAGATACAGTTGTCGATTGCTACAGAGAGGCTTTCTTGAAACTTAAACAGTCCTACAATTGTCTGCCTTTTTAACATCAATGCATCCAGATATCCAGGATTGCCTGCTGCCTGGATTACCCTAAATTTATCTTTTCCCCCACAGCCGTATCCTTCTTACCAAAGTATAATTGCATGAGGCACCTTGATTCACGGCAGAATCAGCAGGTGGGTTGTATCGTCGGTATATTGTTTAAAGGCATAATTTTGTACCATTGCTTGTATACATTCGTTACCTTTATTTCGGGGCATACGTTCCACCTCGCGCGTAAAACAGCAAAACCGACAACACAATTTACGTTCCGCCGTCAAACATCCTGGCCGCAGTTATGTTTCTATAAATAAACAAGCCGACGCGACGTTTACCTGCCCGTGTATCAATGTTTACGCATACAATTAAAATGGTAACTCAGTATTCTCATGTAAATTGTGGTCCTTGTTCTAATTCCTCGGTCTATTAACTGCAGTTCTGTGTATCAACATTACGATTTGCTGGTTGCTGGTGTGTTGGCAGAGAAACGATTGATTAATTTAATAACTGACTTATGATGGCGTCTGACTATAGTCACTGTAAATAGTCTCACTGATTCTCGTCATCATCATCAGTTTGAAAATTGGGACATAAAAACGAATCAAGATATAAAATATGCTTTAACTTAGGCTATCCAGGCAACCCCCCGAACATAAAAGTTCTTGTTCCTATACATTTATGGAACAAGAGAATAAGAGGTTGCATACAATCC
Source organism: Ochlodes sylvanus (assembly GCA_905404295.2). Lineage (NCBI taxonomy): Eukaryota > Metazoa > Arthropoda > Insecta > Lepidoptera > Hesperiidae > Ochlodes > Ochlodes sylvanus. Next base: position 12,623,827 of record FR990126.1, on the reverse strand, counting down.
GCATTTTATTAAAGACGTTGGAATGCAATCTTTTAGGTATTCATACATTGAATAATGGCCCTTACCGCTTATAAACACGATTATTCAAAGCCTACATAGAAAGCATTCTGAGACCGTTAATGCATTTAGGTTTGCTCTTATTATTGTGAAATGTGCTTGCCAAGTGGAATTGAAGTTTAAGAGTTAAGATTAAATTGTGTTTATTTCAATGTTCAATAGACCTTCATTGAACGTTTCTAGTTAATTCACGATATGTGAAGACCTGTATATCATGTGGAGAAAATCAAGCAATGCTTGCGTTAACAGATTTTTCCGCTATAAGCATTTTGACACGAGAGCATGAGACCTAATCCTTTCTTCTCTCTATTTTTTTGCTTGGCAACCGGTGATGTATAAGCTAGTTTGTCGACTACACTTACGCATCATTTAACATATAGTCAGCAAAATGATTTAAGAAAGTGTGTTAAACTATCGCAGCCTTACGTCAGCTGTCATAACCACACGGCACAGGCGAAGCTTTGGTTGCCGGGTCAACGCTCGTGAGTCCCGACCAATCTATTTCAAACCGAAGATCTTGATAAACACTGTCAAGTCTATTAAGCAGTTTACTATTAATCACGACATCACGTCTGGCGTGGCTGACTGGCTGACAAAGGTCGCGATCGGTTACTGTTTCAGATAGATCGCGCGCTGTCTCTACACTCGAGGTGAACTGGTCTCCGATACTTAACACTAGAATGTGTAATTTCTAAAACAACTGACAGTTGCATTATTTAAATTATAGATATCTGAGATTGTATCGTTCTGTATTTTTCCGTTGTCATTGCAGGTTTCAGTGTGTTAGCTATTGTTTGAAATGTTATTTACCGCTCGGTCACGTTTATTAGGTTGCGAAATAAATTGTGTCATTGACATTATAATACTCGTTTGCAAGCAGCACGATCATTAAAGACTCTTCATTAGTGAGGTACGGAATCTAGTTAATTTATTTTTCTTACTCTCACAAGAAAGGACCTAGAATGGCTTATGCGGTTAATAATTTAGATTATTCCAATCTTGTGCAATTATAATATTTAAATGGCAACTAATTAGATATGGCTGCCCAAAGAGGCATGAATTCCCTGTCACCGGTCGCGACAAGTAAGGATGCGGTTCATTAGTCGCAGGCTAGGTTTCCGTTTTAACCAGTTTATTAAGTAGGATGAGAGCCTAATGCGCTGGTACTTGGTCGAAAGTAATGCTGCAATGCATTTTAATAATGTTATGGAAACATTCATGCTCATGCTGCCTCGTGAACGAGATGGAGGGTTCCTGAAGATGCGTCGGTTGTTAGTTGTTACCAAAGTATCGGCTATGTCTTATGTTAATCTAATATTTTAAGTGTCTTACTTAGAGCTGTTTATTTCGGCGACAACTCATCTTCAGGTCCAACATTTCAGTGTTTGTGTTATGTTACTGAATAGTAAAAGATATGCTCATGAGTAGTAAGAGATATTTTAAGCTATTGCATAGCTTTTATCGCGGGCCTTGAGCGTGGGGACCGAATCCAGAAATTCCGTAACGAAAAAAACCTAACACCCCCAATCAGCGCCATCTAGTACCTTAATACTAAGGTATGGTACGTATGTTTTCTACAAACTAGATGGCGCTGTTCTGATATAACTATATAACTTCTAATAATTACAATTGCATAAGTTGATAAAAAATGCTATGCAATAGCTTTACCGCGGCAGTCTCCGAGTGCCACATTTTTATTTTTCATTCTAAAAAATCAAACGATGCACTCGTTTGGTGTGTTATTAACAATGCCTAATATGTATCATAAGCATGTTCTTATATCTAAGTTACAGTAGCTCTCTCGATCTATTGAGACGCAACACAATGGTTGTATGTTAATAAGAAAGGTTTAGTTAGTTAAGCCCGTCTAAAGCCTCTTACTAAACGCAGCCTCGCTGTAACTTCGTCAGGAAGTCCACATATAGTAAGAAAAGATCTGTAGAAGATGTCAATTGTCACATTGAGCTGTTTGTGTTCGACATTGGCTTTAATTTAACTCTAATATATGGTTATGGCCGACAGGTACTTGGATGTCTTACTTTAAGATCTGGCGCGACTTTCAATACGATCCTTACGTAGCTCTCAAGGATAAATGTTAGTTTTCCTGTCGGAGCGGTCGACGGTCGTACGAGCTGTTTTCCTAGACAGCAACCGCCAATTAGATGAAAAGAAATGTTGTTTATTACGCGCTTAGATTTATTTATTTATACACCTCACGCAAAATAATCATACAGTATGTTAGACGACACATATTTTGCATAAAGTTTAGGAAAGAAAGAAAATAATGAAACTTAGGTTTGCGGTAGTTCTTGCTTCCCAACCAAATACTGGCCAATAGAACCAACAAAATGCTAATTATAATTACAATTATCGTAATATGTTATTATGTGTAGGTATACCTTCTTTCTGTATTCCGTGAGGTATACTATTTAATTATGGGGTAGATAGACTATTTAATTATCGGGTTACCTTATGGACGGTAAGGGAAAGTCTTGCGTGATCAACTTTTTGCAGACTCCGAATTATAATGGTAATAATTTTGGCTTACGTTTTCTTATCGATCATTTTCTCATTCGTAGCCAATTATCGTGGCATCGCTGTCATTATTTGATAGCGAAAGTATGTAATTGGAAGATAATGATGGGAATCAATGGTGATATCGGCCGAGAAATTTAATTTTGTTTAAACTGTAAGCTTCCTGATGTATTATTTTCCTTACTAGTTTTGGTGATAAGGAAAACTTGTGAGAAGGAATGGAGTGCCGAGGTATTTACTGCCCGATTTGGCGTGACGCGATGAAATGTGGAACTGGTTTGATGGTCGCTAGTCGCCGCGGAGTCTCACGTACCGACAAAAAGCCCGGGGAACGAGGTGGACCCGTTTTGGACAATACCCCGCCTGTCACTCGGATGCCAGTGCGTTTACCATCTTTGATCTCATAGCTTTCCGATCAAACGCATTCTTCGGCCAATAAAGATTAATAATATCTAGTCTTTTATGTTTAAACCTCTGTCTTTGTGTGCCCATATAGGTATGTGTACAGTGCATGTGTGCGTGAGCTTTTATGAAAAGCTGTATAATTGTTATTTACAAATACAATTATAAGTATTTGATTTTAATTTAATAATGATGCTTGTTTTAATGATTATAACTATAATTAAGTATTTGATGCGCCCACATAAAACGCAAGATGAATGTGTTCACTTGGAAACCATGTTCATAAGCAAAGCGCGTATTTCCAACCGTCTAAACTCTATGCGTACCTAATCAAATGTTAATAAAATTTCTTCTTAAGCTATAAAAGTCATAATAATAAATTTTATTCGTTGTTATAAAGATCACTTAAATTATTTAAACTACTGGGTATGCATGTGAACATTGCATTTAATAAACGTTGGTTTCTGTCAAGAAGTGGTGCCGTGAAAATCAATTTGTTATGCAGAATATTCGGTTTTGTAGCCTCGTGTAGGCGCGATGGTCAGTGTGGGACATCGGGTATTCATAAAGCTTCCAAAACCGGAGTCGATTACGTTTTTCGAATTAGAACAATGCCTTATTCAACGCTTGCTTGCAGGTAGCGCCGGTACATTTTTTTAGTTTATACGTAAAGTATTTTGTATCTTTGTCGGGCTATTTTCGTAACATAGTTGATTTATCGAAATCACTGCTGGGTCCTTTTACAACCATATGGTCTAAGATCCGAACCTACATCGACCTTCACCGGGTTGATAATAGAATCAAACTTATTTTATAATAAACTAGCTGCCCCAGCGAACTTCGTACCGCTTTATAATTAATTTGCAATAAAATAAAATTGCGACTATAATTAAAGATCTAAGCTATCCTATCTCTCAAGTTGGACCAGACTGCTCACGGTGTGCCAGTTTAATTTAAAATCGGTTAAGTAGTTTAGGAATCCATCGTGGACAAACATCGTGACAGGAGATTTATATATATTAAGATAAAATATATATTTTTAATATATTTTCTAATATACGAAATTTATTATAAAGTAAGTTTGATTCTATTATCAACCCGGTGAATGTCGATGTAGGTTCGGATCTTCTACGAATAACCTTAGTAAAAGATGATTAATTGCGATTTTTTTTTGTCACCCGACAAAAATGTACACATAGTTATTTTTTGTACTTAATTAAAATAACCTAAAACATGAACCAATATTTCCCTTTAAATAAATGTCTACTTAACAAATAACACAAATGGAACTAAAAATACATAATTATTTAGGTTAAGCATGGTGAAACACTGCCGTGGCGAAATGGGCGGGAGCTAAAATTTTAGCACTAGGTCCGTATGCGGCGCGGGCGCTGGCGGGTCACCGACCCTTAATTACCCCGCTGTGCACCGCTACGGTGCAATGCTCCAGTAAAATTCAGCATAACAAGCCTTTATTAGACCCTGCCCGAGTCGGTTTCCTTACTCCAGATGAGTTAATATCCACTCGGCATGACCCCACTACACTGGCGCCGTGACAATTTAAGATCTTGGCCTTAGAATAATAATTACACTATAGAAACCGTTTGAAGTGCCGTTTTGAAGCACCTTAATTGGAGTCAGAAATTACTCCAAACACCGGGCAGCTCATGTCAACGCACGCCAAACGTGTCTCGCGAAAAAAAAGAATTATGACGATTTGTCCAGTTAAATTGTGTCACAAAATATCTGAAAGGCTATATAAGTATTATTGCTAAAAACATATGATTATCCGCAGCCGAATCATTCCCCGCTTTCGGGAAAGTTTCGGTTTAGTGCTTCATTTTAGACAGAGCGCTTGTATGAAGACTGTCTTTCTATAGTGTTATTATTCTAAGATCTTGGCTTTAGTTGAATTTTGCGGAATAGAAATCAAAACATGGTTTTCGGAGTAATCCTGCAGCAATATTTTTAAAATAAAAGTATATTTATAAATTTAAAAAATGGTTGGGAAATATATTTAAACTCGATTACGGTGATCGATCAAGTCGTTTAAAAACTAAACAAACACTAACATAAGCGGCAACAACACATAAAGATTGTACCCAAGACACTATTATTGAAGTCAGACAGCATGTGCATTTCTACAACAGCCTTATTTATATTAGGGACTATAAAAATCCTCGGGTTACACTGCTACAGCTACGAAGAGCGAGTCAAAAGCCGTTTGCAACGGTACACCATGTGTTACAACACACACCGGATAAGCTGCAAAACGAAGCCAGTTAATGCGATCCCTATCGAGTGACCGCTGAATCACTTCGCGACTGCAGCCGAAACCTTTGTGGAGTTTTTGTTAAACGAATCCAGTAATTGATAGCGTCGATGAAATCGATTTATCGCGATGAATCACACGCTTCCCCGAACGGCCGACTTCATTTCGCAATTTTGAAGTTGGTTTTTGCTGAAGAGCAATTTAGTTTTTATTACGACTCTTTTTATTATATTAAATAAGTTAATGCTTGACTCCAATCCCACCTGATGGTAAGAGGCGATGAAGTCCAAGTCCAACTAGCTTAATGTCATATCAATGTTATCAAGTTTTATTAGTGATGAGATTACTTAGTTCTATTCGGTTATTTGTTCAGTGACTTACTGAAAATGTTCTACATATTTCTAGGCAAATCGGGTGTTTACCAACGACGTTTCTTCACAGCGGTGGAAGAATGGGACATCCGAATCCGAATATAATTTTTTTTTCAAATTCTAATTGTAATTCTGCTCTTTATGGTCAATATTTCCGTTATGAAATTGGGGCAATTTCCAAATCACTGTTAGCTAAGTCGTGAGCAGTTGCTAGAGAGTTGTAGAAAAAACATGTAGTTCAATATACACGTAAATTACTCAAACATCATACCAATGCAAGATATACTCGTAGATGGATAACGCCGAAAACACTTCAATTTCATTTCTGTAGATAGATCGATTCGACAAATTCGTTATCTATTACGACTTCCAATTACCTACCGTACACCGTTCGAGTAGCCAAGTCGTCCATTCTTTCGTCACAATGCCGATGCTGTAATATTGTTATTGGTCGCTAATATCCGTGTCAATAAATAAGACTGCACCATTTATCGACTGGTCTATTGTCGAGTTACGTGTAAATAATGAACGTCCTGTTGCTTGGTAACGAGGAAGTGGCGTGGAGTAATTGGGTACACCAGGAACAACAATATCTCGACGACTAATCGATCATTTTGAGTTATAACTGGTCGATATTGTCGGGTGGCTCATATATGGTGCTCTTTCTATTGATACGGAGGTATTAAATGTTGATACCTGGCATTAGCGGCCATTGCATCGTAAGTCGGTCCTTATTTCGTATCCAACCATAAATAGTAAACTGCTAATGTAAATTTACTTGTTGCTTCCAACGTATTTATATAAAGAACCGTTGGTTATCTTCATGATAATGTTACCTACGAGACGTGTTTGTGGGCGCATTGCTGCGCCACCGTGTATGTACGCAGCTTATAGCGCACACATAGATTTTTGTCAGAGGCCTAAGGATGCTATTGTTCGTTTGTGTACGTTCCACGCTGTATAAAATGTACATGACGTATGATTTCAAACTTGGTGACATTTGACACTAATACCTACATTAGTCTAATACATCTACCTTAAGTGTCAAATGTCACGTGTCAAAAGTTTCTACGCGCCACCGCAGTTCAGCCGTGACCACGATCCATGCAACTGGGTCGAAATATCGGCGTAACAAAAACATATCGTGAGTACCCGTATCATAAAAATAGGTAGAGGTACATGATATTGTTTGAAGATTAAAGTGTATTATTTGAGGTATTTCAGTTGTAGGTAGTTAATAGTTTTATTATTGTAACATTATAAAAAAATAATAGAAATGTGGTGTCGTGGGACACCAGGTAGGAACGAAGTTCCTTCGGCTAATGAAGGCAACGGCGAACGAAAAGAAAGAGGGATAAAAAAATAAAAATTAAATGTGGAACTCGGTGACTGCCGCGGTAAAGCTATTGCCTAGCATTTTTTATCAACCTATGCAATTATAAAAATTAGATGAATAAATCTTGGATTGCCGCCATCTTGGATTTCTATTTTGACAGCACCATCGACTTCAACACCCTCGAAAACCATGAAAACGATACCCATGACGAAAAGTTGATAATTTCGCGCAGCCGCCATCTTGGATTTCTATTTTGACAGCACTATCGGCTTCACCACCCTCGAAAACCATGAAAACGATACCCATGACGAAAAGTTGATAATTTCGCGCAGCCGCCATCTTGGATTTCTATTTTGACAGCACTATCGGCTTCACCACCCTCGAAAACCATGAAAACGATGCTCATGACGAAAAGTTGATAATTTCGCGCAGCCGCCATCTTGGATTTCTATTTTGACAGCACTATCGGCTTCAACACCCTCGAAAACCATGAAAACGATACCCATGACGAAAAGTTGTTAATTTCGCGCAGCCGCCATCTTGAATTTCTATTTTGACAGCACTATCGGCTTCACCACCCTCGAAAACCATGAAAACGATACCCATGACAAAAAGTTGATAATTTCGCGCAGCCGCCATCTTGGATTTCTATTTTGACAGCACTATCGGCTTCACCACCCTCGAAAACCATGAAAACGATACCCATGACGAAAAGTTGATAATTTCGCGCAGCCGCCATCTTGGATTTCTATTTTGACAGCACTATCGGCTTCAACACCCTCGAAAACCATGAAAACGATACCCATGACGAAAAGTTGATAATTTCGCGCAGCCGCCATCTTGGATTTCTATTTTGACAGCACTATCGGCTTCACCACCCTCGAAAACCATGAAAACGATACCCATGACGAAAAGTTGATAATTTCGCGCAGCCGCCATCTTGGATTTCTATTTTGACAGCACTATCGGCTTCACCACCCTCGAAAACCATGAAAACGATACCCATGACGAAAAGTTGATAATTTCGCGCAGCCGCCATCTTGGATTTCTATTTTGACAGCACTATCGGCTTCAACACCCTCGAAAACCATGAAAACGATACCCATGACGAAAAGTTGATAATTTCGCGCAGCCGCCATCTTGGATTTCTATTTTGACAGCACTATCGGCTTCACCACCCTCGAAAACCATGAAAACGATACCCATGACGAAAAGTTGATAATTTCGCGCAGCCGCCATCTTGGATATCTATTTTGACGGAATTATCGGCTTTAGTACCCTCGAAAACCATGAAAAATTATTTATTTATTTATTTCATTATTTCGTTACGGAATTTCTGGATTCGGTCCCCACGCTCAAGGCCCGCGTTAAAAGCTATGCAATAGCTTAAAAAAAAGGTATTATACACTACTCGCTTGTGTATGCGACTGTCGCGCATGCGCACGTCTCATTCAACGCTTTTATTCCACGCATTTTTTTTCTTACGGTTTTACTATCACATATTTTTCAGTTCGGTCGCCGTAGCAAAACCTATCCCCTCCAAGCCTGCCGTAAGGAACTTCGTTCCAATAAGCACAATTTATTATTATGTAGTTACCCAGAGAGATAGGAAATGTATTTTTCTAAATAATTATGTATTCTCATAAAATGATTTGTATGAAAAAAATACCTAGCTTACTAATTGCGTTAATAGTTAATGCGAAAATAAATAAATGCGATAACGGTTTCCGTGCTACACGCTAGCCTTTGTATTGAAATAATATTATTGAATGCTTGTTTTATTTACCTATTAACAAACTTCACAGTAGATAAATCTTTTAAATCTTCCAACAAGCCCTTCGAATTTAAAGCTGTCATGTTAACAAAGACGGTCTATACGTATTACTAAAACAGTTATAATTAATGAAGATGTTTCTCATCAAGCCCGCTTGTGTTGGCAACGCTTCGCACTCGATTCCCGATGGAGGCAAACATCTGAAAATGTTGAAGAAGTGATTTGTTGAGATTATATCGTAGAAGCTTATAAATTGTTGGTCGGGGTTTTTATTTCGTTTATGATAGTCGTTGGATTTGTGCGAAAAAGTTCCAAAACAAACGTCACGTTGACTACTATTTTACATTTCAAAATCTTAATATATATAATTCGAGTGTGAGTGTGTATGAGAGTGAACTCCTCCTAAACGGCTTGACCGATTTGGTTGAAATTTTTTGTGTGTCTTCAGGTGGATCCGAGAATGGTTTAGATTTACAATTGGACCCGGTAGGTGGCGTTGCTGTCGATATATCACCAAAACATTTTTTAATTATAAAGCGGTACGAAGTACGCCGGGACAACTTGTAAATAATAAAGTTAATTATAACTTTTGTGTAGTAAGACGTCTAAAATTAGTAATGGTAGGCAAGTCGGTCGAGAAACTGAGCGAACTCCATACTAACAACGACTTGTGTTCCGGTTGGTAGCTGGAGCGCCACTATTTACATAAAAAAATTAATTAATTTTATAGTTCATAATCAATTAATATTGCCGCTACTACATATTTCTGTACATATAACTCTTGCCAACATTGCCTAAACTAGGTCTCCATTCAGTAACTGTCATCCAAGGAGTTAATTAATACAAAATTTATAGTGCAACCACGCTTTATCGAGTGTTTCCTAACACCCGACAGTGAGTCAGGGGCACCGGCCGAGCTAGACAAAACTTCCTACGTCCTTTATCTATTACTTAGAATTAGAAGTGTGAAGTGTTTGCTTGCATTGTACATGGCATAGGTTTAATGACGATTAAGTAAATCACACGTACTCGTAGTTTTGCCGCCTTAAATACCCCCCAGCGTACAGCTACGATCCCGTAGCATAAATTAGTGGTGACCCTGCCTGTGTAACGAGGGGTCCCAAGTTCGATTCGCAGGGGCAGACGTGACAGATAAATTTTTGTTCTCGGGTTTTAGTGATGTCTTGTTTGTATATTCCATGGCACCCGCGACACAGGGAATCCTAGGGCGGGATATGAGTGTGTTATTATCTATTACATATTAGATAATAATAAACGCTAACACATATAATATATTGAGTTAGATAATATATTAGTTTGAGAGGGTGTGGGGTCCCTATAGTAGGAATATGCACGTTGCGATGGTGATTCCGTTGCTCAAGTGTTCAATTTCCTTGTTTTACAATGAAAGTCGGTTGTAAAGAAGAGTGTAGAAGAAAATTCGACCGTTATCTTATCTGTTATTATCTCGACATACTTTTGGTGTTACATAATCGTAGTTTGGTGGCCAAGTGGCCTAGTTTAACAAAGTACCGCTTGATAAAACCGCCTCATAATGCGACTTGCCCATTTAGAGATTATGTTTCGCATCGGGATATAAATTAAACGTGCTGTATTTAAGAAGCTTACACTAGATGAACCTTCGTCGTTACCAATTCAGACGCGAGCGACGACGGGTATGCGTGACATACTGTAAACAGATGTAATTAAGGCCGCGCCGTCCATATTAATGCGGCCGATCAATATTCATAGCGGCCTCACGCGGGTCAAATGATCAGATCTGTATCTGTAGATGACAGGGTTGTCAGGATTTATTCTTTAGGAAGCTCTTTACAACGACAACGTTGTATCATTTGTAAGGTAAACATGAGGCAGTGCCATCCCCAACGGAAGGTCTAGTTTTTTTTTTATATTTCGGTTATGGATTTAAGATAGCAAACGAGTATTTAGCTTCCTTCCGCTGCCACCTATGACAACTGTGACCGACCCAGAATAAGACTCACATCGTGATTAGGATGACTATGAACCTCGTTTCCTACTTCAATGTATTAAAAACCCATAAGTGTGCCTCATTGTTTAGTTCCATGTTTTCCAGATGAGACACATTGGAGGGTTTACGACTCGACTTCACAGGATATCATAGTATATATACTTAAAATACCCAAAACAATATACGGTTAAGATAATGTTGATAAACCTAAAAGCACTTACCAGATGCATTTGGCATCCCTGCCTGGCGCCAGTACTCTCGGGTCAGGATACGCCGAGATTGGCGATAAAGTACTAACGTTTAATGCATTTATTTGACGTCCCTTCCGATTAATTTATCGATGACGCCTGGGCCGTGTTGGCCTTAAATTGTATCCCGTATTTAGCAGATACTGGTATTAGCGTATTTAGCAGAGTACCTAGTGTGGAGGATAATAACGCGGACAAAGATATCTTTATAAGCATTACTACGTCATAGAAGTTGTGGAATTTCTTCGGTCGTCTCTGCTACGTCGTGATAAAAGGTGAAACGATAAGATCAATAGACCAGGGTAGAAGCCTTGAAAAATAATAAAAAGTGAAAAAAAATAATAGTAGGATGAAACCCATTAGAAAAGGAGGGGAATATTATAAAAATGAAAGGAAAAATAAATTACGGGCGATCTGAGGTCGGGAAGGGGATGGGGGTGAGTTTTTAAGGGTAAAAAACGGTTTTTCTCGATTTCCGGCAAAACTAAAAGTCCTATCGAAAAAAGTCAAATGGCAAAGTTGTAGGTAATAAAAAGATCTAAAACTTTTGTATTTACACTTTTTTCACATAACCTCAAAATTTATGTGAAAAATCCAAAAAACCAAGTTTTTGGTTTTTTATTTTTATCTTTTACAAATATATATTTTTTTTAACGAAATTTGGTGAATACTTACCTTTTTATGTCCCAAATACGCTGTAATTTATTTGATTAAAAATATTTATTTTTTCACCTTATTTTGAATTAATATCGAAAAAGCACCCTAATTTTCAATCGAAAATTCAGCCGTCAAAATATCAGCTTTTTTCAAAAAGTTGGTATGGTTTCTGTTCGTTGAAATCTCTACTTTCCGATGGTGAAAAAAAAAATATATGTTACTACAGTAAATCTTCTCAGAAAATGCAAAAAATCAAAACAAACTTGAATTCGAAAATTGGTTGGGTAACGAACTAACAGCAACAGATTGGGGCTGGAAGCAATTTCAACGTGGAATTATGCCCAAATTTACACAAAAAGAATTAATTCCGGAAATATTGCTCAAAACTATTTGCTGCAGCTGTGAAACTGGATGTAACAGTTTAAAATGTGGTTGCCGAAAACATGGTTTAAAATGCACACATTTATGTTCAAACTGTCATGGTTCTGAAAATTGCTCCAATATTGAAGAAGAAACCTACGAGGAAGTTAATGATTCGGAAGAAATTGTGGAAGAAGAACCAACGCAGTCAGGAAATAATGTTGGAGAGGAAGAAGGTGATAGTCATGAAGATTTCGAAGATCTACTAGAATCACAGATGTTTGACGAATCTAACGATGAAGAAATGCCATCAAAAAGACAAAAACTAATGGATAAGTGATTAGAATTGAAGATAAGGTATTTATGAATGATAAGATTAATGTGTTTAAAAATATTGTAATGAATAACGTAATCAGAATAAAGCATCTACTAATCTACTAATTATTTTTGATTTTTGATTTTTTGCATTTTCTGAGAAGATTTACTGTAGTAACATATATTTTTTTTTTTCACCATCGGAAAGTAGAGATTTCAACGAACAGAAACCATACCAACTTTTTGAAAAAAGCTGATATTTTGACGGGTGAATTTTCGATTGAAAATTAGGGTGTTTTTCGATATTAATTCAAAATAAGGCGAAAAAATAAATATTTTTAATCAAATAAATTACAGCGTATTTGGGACATAAAAAGGTAAGTATTCACCAAATTTCGTTAAAAAAAAAATATTTGTAAAAGATAAAAATAAAAAACCAAAAACTTGGTTTTTTGGATTTTTCACATAAATTTTGAGGTTATGTGAAAAAAGTGTAAAGACAAAAGTTTTAGATCTTTTTATTACCTACAACTTTGCCATTTGACTTTTTTCGATAGGACTTTTAGTTTTGCCGGAAATCGAGAAAAACCGTTTTTTACCCTTAAAAACTCACCCCCATCCCCTTCCCGACCTCAGATCGCCCGTAATTTATTTTTCCTTTCATTTTTATAATATTCCCCTCCTTTTCTATTGGGTTTCATCCTACTATTATTTTTTTTGGTTTTAAAAATTATCGACCCTGGTGTACAAGGCGAAAAGGTGGAAGCAAAAAAACGTTCATAAATGTGTCATCATGACTCATGATACCTTAGAAGAGATTGATTAAGAAAAAATGGAAAAGGCTGCAGATTGGCTAGTATTATTGAGACAACATTTTTTAGCTTATTCCTTTAGCCCTGAATAAAGTGATTTCATATTCAATCAGCTGCGATAACCAGTTACCATTCTCGTCTGTTCGATTGTCGTGTATTGACATAAAAACTTGAATGTGGTATATAAAAATGATTGGATTTCGGCACGTACGAGTATCTACATAGGTATTCCAACAAAACAATAATGAGATATTAAAATCTTTTCTTTCTCACTATTCTTTAGTAAAATTTTGACAAGTTTTGACAGCAGTTTAGGTAAATCTAGTTAAAATTGTCTAACAATTTAACGCTTTATAAATAATGCAATTATGCTCCCGTTGTGGCTATAAATGTAGACCTTGAATTACGATTCGTTTTGAAGTAGGTACGCTTATTGTAATAAATATAGTATGGAAGGATTGGTAGGTAGTTTAGCCGATAGTTCCGGCTTAATTATCTCAAGACCTTGCTCGGTCATAACTATGAACGGTGATAGAGCATGTTTTCTTAGTCGATATGCGTTTTGTAAAATGTGAAATCACGAGTGTAACCATTAATTTTAACCGAATAACGTTGAAGGGACTTTTTTGTTATGCTTTTCGTTATTTCGTTATTAGCGCTAGTAAACACCTCTTCTCTTTAAGTTATGTAATATAGTTTCGTAAGCGTTGTAGACTGATATTGTACTATGAGGCGTAGGTCTGGATATTCGCCTGCGCGGAAACCTAATATTCACAAATCAGATAAGACCCTATGCTATGATTTATTATCTTATAGCGTTCTGCCTATACTTCTATCCTTGAAAAGTTTCTGAGGATTGAAAATTTTAGTTGTTTTAAACAATGTCAATTGGTTTAAAACTACCAAGCAACTATTTGTGAATAGGTACCAAATTATCATAGTTAATGATGTCAAAATCGACTCGACTACAAACTCGATTGTAATCAGTTCTTCTAATGCAGCGATGTTTTATAGTAGGAAATGTCTTATTTATGTTGCCAAAAAAAATTAACCCACTTTAAAAACGTAACTAAAAATGTCATCAAAGTCATATAATATGTATACAAAACCGTAACAACCCCAAACAAAAATTGTTGGCCCCTGATTTATACTTTCTTTATTTGAAGTATTTTTTGAATGTGGATAAATTTTAAATTACTATTTCATTTAGTAATTGACTACAGTCTAACGTCAGAGTAATTTTGTATCGTTGATAAGTTGCAACCTAGCCAATGATGGTGAACTTAATACAACATCTCGTATTGTGTCTCGTGTTTTATTTACATAGCGTTCTTTAAGAGCATACAAGACAGAATAACATGTCACACTCACACATCTACATTCTATATGTTTGATATACAACATCCTCCGTTAATGTAAACATGCGCACAAATATTGTTACGTATTTATCATTTAATAACGCTGATATCGTGTCTTGTATCTGCGTTCGATAACAAACTCGTAACAGTTTCTGCCGTACTCTGCCGTACATGTATGGGTACAACGCAAAGGTTATCTCGCTAATTTGTTGTCGATAACTTTAAGTAAGAAACTGGCCAATTAATACGTTTTGTTATGTTGCCAAACCTTGCAATGCTTGTTCAAAACTTGTTTTTTACTCCTTTGTTGGTAATTTGTTTCGGTTACAATGTTGGATTGGATAGCTTAATGGATATTCGTTTCCTCCCTTCCTGTAATCCATTGGAGTTGGAGGGTTCTGTAGTGTTATGGATGGTATTGCATTTGTAATTTTGTATCCTTCTATAGTTTTTTGCTATCATGAAATAATAATTAACTATCAAATATCATTGTACCCAGCATGATATTAGTGGTACGAGAGCGTATGAGCAACACCGACTAACATTGATTTAATATTTTATTATACTTAGATGCCTGTTGCTCGTAATTGAAAATCATTATACATAATGATACTGTTTGAACCTGAGGTCAACAAACATCGCGGTACCTACGTAAGATAATGTTTGGTTAGATAATCACCTCATTATATTGAATTTAATTAATTGAGCTAACTATTCATCTTTATTTGTTGTGAAGGATGAACAATGCGTACTTTGAAAGCTGATAAAATTTAGATTATTGATTAAAATTTATGGAAATGTAATTTAATATTACAATTTAGGATTGTAATTTAATAAAATATTTATTAAACTAAACAATGTTGGCGAATTTTGTCAATTACTTAAATAAATTAGTGAACTTGCGGTTAGTTACTATGAGGGATTTATTATTCATTCTAATCCTATCCTATTAATATTATAAATGCGAAAGTTTGTATGGATGTATGAATGATTGCTACTCTTTCACGCAAAAACTACCGAATGGATTTTGCTGAAACTTTACAATAATATAGCTTACACATCAGAATAACACATAGGCTATAAATTATAAAGATATAGTGTGAATTATCCGAAACATATAACTAAATCTTTGCAATACAACTTACTTAACCTAAAAAAATTGGTATCGAGCAACATTAACGATCTGATTTATTTTCGAGATTATTATTAACGTTACCAGTAGTCATAAATGTAAACTGAGGTAAAATATTTGTAGTAGCAGTTTGTGTATGTGAGTGGTTCCCATATTACACATAAAGATCCGATGAATTATAAGCTTCTAGAAAAGGGTGTATGAGACATTCGACCTAGCGGGGGCACTAGCATGCCCCGAGATGCCTCGGATAACTGATTACAATCCCACTTCTGAGCTTAGGCTTGAACTTAAGACAATAGTAATGATGACGTGGAGTGTTGAGTGTGGAGTGTTGTCAACACTTACCTCCGTACACTTCGATAAACATTACTATCTTAATGCATTTCATTTTTTTTACTTAATAAAAGTTACTGCTTGACTCGAAGGCATCCACATTATAATCAAACAGGCACACGACGCCGGCAAGTTATTCCACTTCGCAGTTTAATGTCCAAATAAATTACAAATAAGCGATGCACATTTTATCTTCTATTCCATATGCACATCAATCGTAACTAAAACTCGAAAGTTATTAAACCTACGTTGGGTGTTATCAATCATCATTATCAATGAATTCATTACCTATTGTTCCGAACCGCCGAGTATTTCAATCGGTCCATATTAATTGATAATTTCGATGTAGGTCATCGGATACAGAGCTGAGAGCCGCATTCGTGTATATGCTGTGCTTCGTTAGTGTAATTGACAAGATTATGAAGGTATCGATTATATTATTTTAATGTTGAATCGAAAACAATTTACCGATTTTGTCAATAAGCATTGATGATATAATTTGACGACATGGTATTATTTGGATAGTTTATTTTATTTTGCTAAATTAGTCTAGGAAATCATATAATGATAACATGAGTGGTGAATCAAAGTAAATTGTAATACGTGGTTATGTTATGAAAATAGTATGCTACCTTAATTTCATAAAAAAATGTTATTTTATTATGAAATATACGTTTTTAACTTGTAGACTTGTCGAACCACGTGGTGATTTAGGTCTCAATGGATTAAGTACAGGAAAGTATTTATTATAAAGAGGCCTCCAAAACGGCGTAACGAATGCTATTTAACCATAAATACCCACAGTGAGTACTTTACAAGCTCTCCTAAGTATGGAAACCCAAAAAAATTGTTGCTAGCGCTCACCCAACTACCGACACTTGTCCTAAAACGAACACTTGAAACAAAATTCGTTCAAATCGATTTCCATGCATTTATTTCGGTTACATTGCAATGCAGGTAATGCGTCGATCGAGGTTTGCTCCGGCTTCGATGCGTTCTTTAAATAGCCGTGTTTGTTTGATGCAATCTGACGCATATTGACGGATATTTACGCGATAGATACGCTTTTATTTACAGAAGTCAAATACTAGCTAGCCTTACCTACACTTTGCTGTGCGGTAACTTATATTTGAACACAGATTTTTTTAATAATCGTACAACGTTAGCACTTTTGGTTATTTTGTGCTTAAATGTGCGTATAGTTTAATTAAATATCTATTTTTCTTTTATATTCAATAATCAAATTTAATAATTACTGCTGCACTGTGCGTACGACTTCACAGAAATAGGGTAGCTACAATTTCTGCGAATCGATGAAGTTCGTATTACAAATAGCAAATGTAGGCGTAGAATAAATCCATTATGTTATGCATCAAGTGACCTTCACACAATGCTCTCAAAATTCTAGTATTAGGCAGTGCGTTCACCGGCTTAAATTTGATGGTATCACAAGGGCATTCGGGCGGTGTTACCCCGCCTTAATAACGTATCATTGAAGTGACAGACGGCGTGAATTGGCCCATCAATACAATTTAAAGTTGAGTATTCAATGCCTCTCGAATGGTGCATGGGCGATAAAAATTTTAGGGGTCGTCGACTTTAGTCGAACTGAACGTTGGTTCTTTTTTCTTTGGACGTATGTGTCGACCCCTGTCGCTTGTGAGTTTATGAGTCACATATTTTGGTATGTTTAGTTCACCATGGTTATGAAGCAAGTTGGCGCTTTGATTAGCTCGCGCGTTTGTCTGTGAGACCGACGAAACCTTTACGTGGTTTTCTCATTTTTCATAAATGCTGGGAATTTGGGATTGTTGCTAGCTGCTGGATTTGTTATAAGCTTCTTTTTAAATCACATCATGCATTCGAGAGATATGCGTGTAGTCGTATTCCGCGTCAATTGGTCCGTGATATAAGTTATTCAATATGGATGATCATAAAATCAGGTTCTTGTCGGAGATATAAATTTTAACTGGAACAACTTGAAGTTCCGAACATTATTATGGTCTGTGAGACCGTGCGCTGGATATTGGTGCTACAACAATGGCCGAATATAGGAATCGATTCGATCGATCGATTGAATTTATTAATCGCATTGAATGTAAAATCGATGTGAATTACCAATTATGTATCTTAAAAAACTTAAAAATGTTGACAAACTTCCTGAATCCCTCTGAATCCATCAAACGATGATTCGTCAAAGAAACATCATCGATATATTTATATGCGATGCACGTGTGCCTACATCGATGAGTCTGAGAAGCTTTAATTGGTAGGAAACCCAAACCCGGATCACTCAGACAGATCGGTGTAGGTATTTATGAAAATATTACCTCATCACCAGTTCAGACAGTGCTGCCTTATTTACAAAAGTAATCTGCGTAACGTTCGCATTACGATGAACTGTTATTTTATTTAAAAACCACGAGCGTATTTATTTATTGCACCTTTACGGTTTCACTGCGCCGAACAAACGTTATCGAACCATTACTTTTGAACGTAACAACTGGATTTTGAGCTGAAACGTGGTGTTGATGGAAATCGTTCGGCACTTTCGTTTTCGAGCCCACTGCAAGCCCAGTGCTGTGTGGAATGCCGCCCACGTTCAATACCCGTATCTCGGTCACAGCATCCAACCGATCGCGTTAGACAGATAACTCGACACTGACCACAGACAACCTCAAGGTGACTCTAAGAAGATATCGCTAGACCGATCTGGAGTAATTAAGAATTAAATTTACATCTTGTCTCGTGTAGAATGGTTGTTGGCTTCGGTTCTTATTTGAGTTTGAATTTATTTATTAACAGAACTCTTTTTATATTTTATAGTCAACGCGAATAACTTTGAACATCGCTGGTCGAGGTTCCTATTCCTGTTTTAATTTAATTTAATATATCCTCATCTAATCCATCTTATCTTTTTACCATAGCCATAACCTAAAGCCATAGTTTAGCTCCCGCCAAAGAAAGGATTGTGTTCAAAGTTACACTGAAATTAAGAGTTATCAAGTTAAGTTAGTGAAAATTCACTACACCTTTAACATTTCACATTTTTAGGTGAATGTATCTACTATGTAGTATGTTATAGGAATTATAATTCAGTGGTTAACTATTTTTATATGTCTAATTAATTACGCACTTTAGACAATTATGTAGGTATTTATGAAAAATATTACCTCATCACCAGTTTAGACAGTGCTGTCATATTTACAAAAGTAATCTGCGTAACGTTCGCACGTTTCACGATAAAGATTCAGTAAAGTAGCTATGACAATATCCATCATTTATTTAATGACATTCTCATAACAACTATTACAATCGAAGTAACAAAAATGCATTTCACATACATAATTAAATAACAAAATACATGTTTCCTGTAATCTAACCAAATAATAGGTTAGTAACCATTCCAAGCTTTTGAACAACTTATCAAAATTTTAAAATGAACATAACTATTCTATGCAATACATTGATTAATATAAATTTTGTAAGCAACACAAAGAAGTGAAGGAAGTACTGGATATCAGACGCGTGTAGGTAGGTACTCGACCGCAGATACCGACGCATGCGGTCTGCGTCACCCGAGTGTCACGTTAAAAGGTATCATTACTCACCACCTGCACCCAACAGAACTGTTGATCAATTATTTTCTCATTGTACACCGTTAGCTCTGCTTAGACTTAATAAGCTAAAATATGTTGCAACGGGAATGTAAGTAAGTCAAATTGCCCTCACCACATTTTGTAACACAAGTATTGCAATTATATTAACTCAGAACTCGCGTGGCGAAGAAACTGACTTGATTTCAGTTTGGCTTACGACTAATAATTACATTACTAATAGGTAATTAGTTTTAAGTAATTTAAAAAGAGTAAATAAGAATAGAAAAATTTCATGTTTCTAAAAATTCTCATGTCACAATGTTAGTTACCGTACTTGACCGATTTTTATGAAATTTGATATGCACATTCAGTAGGTCTGAGAATCGACTACTATCTATTTTTGGCTTAAATTGGTCTTACCGGTCCACCGCTAGGTGGCGATGCTATATATCAATCGACTCAACTTTTGATTCTGAGTCGATCGGCATGACCTTCAGCGTCCGGAAAGGTCAAATAAAAAAGTTGCTAGAAAACGGTTTTCTCGATAGATGGCGCATGTTTCATCGGTTTCTCATGTCAGCGCATGCTCAGCCACTCCTCCCAACGCATGCGCAATTGTATTCTGTGCTTTTTTCGTCGAAATCGCTAATTTTTACCTGTTTTTTTTTTGTCAACAGTGTTTTACGTTTTATAAAATTTTAATTACAAGGGATTTTTTTTATATACATATTGTATACAATACAGACAACAATAATTATAGGATTTTTTGCAATATTATATAACACTAGTTGACCCAGCGAACATTGTTCCGCCATATTATATAGATTACTTGTAGTGAGTGAAGAAATTTTGGGTGTACTTCCGTTTAGAACATACCTCCGATCGATCTGAAATTTGGTATACTTATGTATTTTGACGTGCTGATCAAGAATATCATAGTCAAAATACCCGCAAATTTGATGTTCCAGGTCAAAAGGGCAAAAAATAGGCATTAGGTTAGGTTAGGTTTGGTCACAGTACCCCGAACTGCGCGCAAAGTGAAAAATAGGTTCAAGGTTATTTTTTTTTATGATGAGTACCCCGAACTGCGCGCAAAGTGAAAAATAGGTTCAAGGTTATTTTTTTTTATGATGAGTACCCCGAACTGCGCGCAAAGTGAAAAATAGGTTCAAGGTTATTTTTTTTTATGATGAGTACCCCGAACTGCGCGCAAAGTGAAAAAATGAGTACCCCGAACTGCGCGCAAAGTGAAAAATAGGTTCAAGGTTATTTTTTTTTTATGATGAGTACCCCGAACTGCGCGCAAAGTGAAAAATAGGTTCAAGGTTATTTTTTTTTATGATGAGTACCCCGAACTGCGCGCAAAGTGAAAAATAGGTTCAAGGTTATTTTTTTTTTATGATGAGTACCCCGAACTGCGCGCAAAGTGAAAAATAGGTTCAAGGTTATTTTTTTTTATGATGAGTACCCCGAACTGCGCGCAAAGTGAAAAATAGGTTCAAGGTTATTTTTTTTTTATGATGAGTACCCCGAACTGCGCTGAAATATGTATAGTATCGCCCCCTAGCGGTGGACCGCTAAGACAAATTTTTACCCTATTTTTCATACCCATAAGTTAAGGGTACGAGTAGCTCACTGTAAATTTTTTTTTTTTCATTTTTTGGACAAATTTTTTTTGGTTATTTTTTATGGTGTGGCATAAAAAATACACTTAATCCCAAATTTTTGCCTCCCTACCCCCACCTCTCGAATTTAAATCGCGCTTTAATCATTCACAAGTTACAAGTCACATTACAAGTAATCTATATGGCGAAACAACGTTCGCTGGGTCAGCTAGTAAAAATATAGAAATAACACTTATCGCTGGTGATTTAAAACAATCAAAGCTCATGTTACACCAATACATCGAACGCGGGACTTACGTGTTTTAGTGGGCTGATACAAAATACACAGTGATGTGGTTGGATCGATTTCAAGGTTTGCGGTTTTATATGCAATCACGTTTTTGGGGGCGTTGTATTTAGGTGTCGTTCTGTGAATACTTGATTCAACTACCTACTACTGTATTATGTACTTGTTTTCGGTCGTTATTTTAAAATCTTTTAATGCACTTGTAAGCCTTAAGAGAAACCTTGCAACGTGATTTGACCCAGTTGTATATAAATTGACCGCTTGACATTTTTACATACGCGGTACTTACTGCATGTGCGATCTGATGTATCGTAATAAGGTGCTCATTTTTTTGTATATGAATACAGTGACAGTGAAATACGAGAACAGTGACTTAATATGTAGATTAAGGGTCGTGAGACAATGACCGCCCTAGGTTAATTGCGCCAAGGTGGCGATCTTTTCCAGCTTAGGGTAAAGTGTACAATATACTTTAAAAAAATTATTGTTGAAGAAATATCTCGTTGGGATTATTCCATCGTTAATACCTATGTAATGTTGTGATTTACCACTAAGACGTAACGTTCCGCTCTATGTGCATAATGGGTGCAATTTTACGGAACATTTGTGGCTCGCCCCTGGATTGCAGTAAATTAAAATATGCAACTCCCAGTGATATTAACTGCACCTAATGACTCTCAGATTGCGAGATTAGCGGTAATACCACTCACAGTTGAAACTTGCTTATGTCGGCAATGAGTGAGAAAATTTGTTAATTCGCCTCTTGTAAACCGGCTTTGAAATAAACTCGGAATCGTTTATTCGTGTTAAATAAATTATACACTTATGCACGTTATATTTTTTCTACGACTGTTTAATAAGTGTAGGCTACAATTTTATTATGTTTATTATTTAGAGTGACAATGCAAGAGACGACACATAAACCATTCTTACCCTCTTAGAATGTTCAGAAACAGCACTTATGCTAGTTACATACATTAGTTTCATAAGAGAAAACTAAGAACATAATAATAAAACTTTCTGTAGAATAGAATGTCCATAGGTTGTTCTATTTATTGCTTACGTTAAAAGAAATGTATCGTGAATCAAAAATTTACGTTAATTAGGACATTGCATTAAATCGTTCGCAAAGCAACTCGATGCACGAAACAACACCCACCTTGTTCTCAGAAATTAACACCAAGAATTAACTGAAAACTTGCTCAATCCGTCGGTTCGAGGAAAACTCGGGGAAGGGGCGGGAGGGTATTAATATTTGTGGTAATGTTTATTTGTACTGCAAGCAATGAGGTTCGACTTACTTACGCTTTAGATATTCTTTCAATTGAACTATGCATTTTTCTGTTACTTCGTAACGCTAATTCGATACTTACAACTTACAGATCGATCGAGTCTTGTTGTTTTAACCATTTGTTAACCGCTCACGCGTCCGCGTGTTTCAAATTCCGAACCACCTTACACCACCACCTCGATCACAAATCAATTGCCATTTCTCGGTACAAATTACCTTTTACGAAACGTAAAGCAGACCCATCGTTGAAAGCAGGCGGCCGGCGGTGCCAGGTTCGACTCAATGTTTACAGTGCGTATGTAAACATGCATTGAATTTGTTACAAATGCGTAAGTAGGTACTCAGTTTGTTGTAACACTTGTAACGATTAGCAGAAACGGTGCGAATATAAATAGATTGATATGTATCGACATCAGTAGTAGGACTTGTGTTTCAAGAAATATGGAATAAATTGCCCCCTTGTTCCCCGTGTTGGTAGGTATCTTCGTCAAACGTATTGTACGTCTTCGTCAGACGTATTTAAAAAAAAACGAACAAAATCTCAAGACAAATCAAAATGTATAGTCTTAAACTAATGAGTATAGTACCTAAAGCTCCAAAAACTATTCATTTTTCAAACTAATGACTGCTTCAGCCAATAATCGAACCCGCGACTTTTCTATCAGCAGACTGTCCAATGCCCCACAGGGTCTAAATAGACCTAACGCAAATTTTCTTGCAAAATAGTGCGTACCTACAGAGAGTACAGGCAATATGATTTCCGGTTGTACTCAGGTTCTCATAATCGACCTCATTTCGGTGGCAACTGTTTAATAAAACATGAGCACTTGAGTACGTCAGTTTCTCACAAACTGGATGCGGTCGAAGATGAAGTCATTTACGGTCGAAAAATTCTCGAATCGTTTATCGGCAAAAAATTAAAATACTCTGAAAAAAGGGACATAATGAGCCGCCTACGAACAGGCCACGGCCGGTGACTACTGGCGTTCGATGATCTGACGGAATACTTAATCAACTTGTATTTAATAACAGCGTGTAATACTACAATTATTTTCCTTATTACATACCTACCTAACTGTTATTACATACCTACCTAACGTCATTATTATTTCATTATTTCCTATATATGAATATTAGTTTAAAAGTAGGTCACAGATGGCTTTAGTTTATACAGGACTTTCATAGGGCACAAATATCTTTTAAAGTTGATTGCGAATTTCTAGTAAATATTAGGCATGTATTATAAAAAAGCAAGACTGAACCGTCCTCATCGTACAAATGTTTTGGCACCTAATTCTTTTCTACAAATCGTTCTTTTCACATTCAAATTTGCTCTCGGAAGTCTCGCATTATCCATTATGTCATGTCGGTCCTATTGCGTATTCGTGGTCTGAAATACAAGTTTACTCGAAGTCGACTCCTTTGCCTTATTAGTTAAAACACTTATAACTCAAAATACGTTGAATAACGAAACACGAAGCGAATTGCTCTCACAGATTCTTATGTAACTTTTCCTTCTTAACTTATTCAAGTTTTGAGCTCATTTTAACCGCGCCACCAAACTCTTTTTTAACATGGTACCCACACTTGGTTTTAAGGTTACCTGGAAAGTAAAATTGTGTATGTTAAAGCATCTCTAATTATATTGTTAATACTACTGTTTCTAATTGTTGATTAAACAGTTCAACTAACAAATCGGTATACCTAAATAATTTTTATGAATCCAAAGCTACAAATTTTTTAGTAGGGGTGGTAGGAGTAATATTTATATTAACATGACTGGTACATTATTAGCTACAGTTGAACAACGTCAATCTCAAACGTTAAGAACTGACTAACGAGATGCTAAATGCCTAATCTACAAGTCTGACCGAAGATCATTTCGAGTCCAAGAGCGCCCAACTTTGCAATTACGCTCTTTCAATACTTTCGTAGAAGCATCTTGGGATTAAATTATCCATGCATGATCAAAATCATTGAGCTACGGTGTTACCCAAAACTAGAATAAATATGCTCCTAGACCAAGTACGCTAAAATACTGCTCTGCAGGACATAATTCTTGTCCATGTTACGTAGATTACATGTTCGTGTCTTCTTTTGTTTAGGATATCTTTGACAGTATCTTGATAAAGTCTTCTGTTATCCACTATTTTAATAGCGATGTAGCGTTGTTCACAAGTGGAGCAAAGGAAACGCGTTGCAGCGAACTCAATTGATGCCGATTAGCGATCCTGCTGTCATTCCCGTAATGGTGTCGACGTGATGATAACGCTCCGAGCTCGGGGAAGGAAGACGATCTTTACGTGGGGCGTGACCGAAGCGTAAAGTTGAGTAGCACGGAGATATGTGTTGGTCACGAGTTTGTTATTATGTTTGTATGCATAGACCCTGTTAGGATCTGGGCCGGGTTTTAATATTGTGTTGAAAGTTGCACGGTTCTTGACATGATTTGAGTCTGTAGTTCATGGCAGGAATCGTATATACCCCAAAACATCATCCAGACCATAATGCTCCTGGTATATTTCGTAAAATTCTTCTCCAGAACAAACAAAACAGTCTGAAAGTAGTAATGAATGAAATGAATTGAAATATTATTCTTTATATTTAAGCTGTGATTAATGATTAGGAAACAATATTGCAATAGGCGATGCCGTAATTTAATAGGAGGCAACTCTTTTAGACAACGCACTTTCGGAGTAAATTCTTAATATGTGGTAATAAATACAAAAAGAAAAGGATACCAACAGAATTTATACAGCTTCGATTAATGTATCGAACCACGTCGTAAGGAAGATAGTGAGAACGGAGCCCTTAAACAAACGTGACGGTTAAATCCATTGGTTTTCGCTTTAAAGAGGTGTGGCGACTGTCACCTCCCTAAATGGAGAGAAATGCGGGTTTGCGTGGGTGAGTGACCAGCGACATGTGACCTTTCGCACCATATGCAGCTGATGGTAGCGATTATGGCGTAGTTATCTCATATTTGCTTTGGCATTTCGTGTCTCTCGACGGTGTCCCGTCCCTATTCGCCATAAGTTGCGAGTGTGCAGGAATGGAGCATGAAAGTTCACTTTAGAAAGCAATATTCGTGTCATTTTGTAGATACACAGTTTTGCAAGTCATGCCGAATAAGTGTACCATTAATATAACACCGACCTCATTTGCTGATTGTGCACGATTTTGTGTGAAATTGTGTGTATAGAGTTATTAGTCCTATTGGAGATGGATAGGGAATGGTAAGGGACCCTCCTCAAGCTTAAGGTCCTGATTCAAAAAGCGCTTTCGTCCTACCGACATATTGGGATCTTTCCAATATCTGTCAGAATTAATTTTGTGATCAGTAACTGAGACGGAAATTGCTGTTTTTATTGAGTGCTCTATAGTTATGTTCTACTACTTAACTGCTAGTATACCTATTGGGGTACGCTTGTATCATTTTGTTCTCCGCAGTTCATACACCGGCAAAGCGTTAATAGAATACTAAGAAGAATCGCAAGTGTTCAACGCTGTTTTTCCTAGAATCGCGGTGTTTCTCGAAAATCCCTGAGAATCGGCACATGGTTGTAATGTAATGGAAGTTACAGAAATGACGTCGGACGCAACTGTCCGATGAAAGATGCGCTCTGGATTAGCATAAGAAAGAACAATGACGCCAGCTGACGGTTTTGTGAATACAGTTGCGGGCGTTTTCATTGCGTTTTTTGTTTAACTTGAATACATTTGAATTTAATGAATGTTAGCGCATATTGTATGCTGTATATGTAATGTACCTAACATAAACGAAGATGTAAATGTTTTTACCGAGTAACATGGTTGAAATGCACTATGTATATTGGAAGACATTAGGGGGTCATTGCGGCGATGCTTCTTCCGCAAAATTGGTATTTTTGGTGCATTTTTTATACCTATTATAGTATGAATTTAAAAGTTATAGTTTTACTAGTGAGTGAACCCGCCCTAGCTTCGCTTCCTATGTCCCAGGCCAGGTCACGGTCTACACGTGAGCCAAAAATCGCAATCTAATAATTTGATATCTCGGAAACGGCTTCAACGATTTTCATGAAATTTACTATGCCCCCTGCATATTAAATTACATTCAGATGTAAAAGAATACAAAAAAAGTTGTGCAATTCAGAAGTGATACTTAAAAAAACGAACACCGTCAGTCCAAATATTGATGTGTTGCTTTGCTTACGTAGCCGTCATTTTGCCGATGCTTCGTATCTCATTTTTTCCCACGTTAAAATATGTCTGTCTCTTTTTCGTTTCCGTTTCATTTCATTTGCGCGTCATTTCTGTTTCATCGAATTCCAAATCACAACGATACTAAAGAAGTTTTCACTTAAAAAAAACAGGTAATCTCGGTCTATCAGGTGCTGGATTATAATGGATAATAACGAAGCTGTAGTTGTTGGCATCATATGCGGAGAAATTATTATTTTATCTCCAGAGGCTATTCAGAAAGTATAAAAGTTTGTTCTGTGCGGGTTGCAGCGGGCCTTTTATTACGAACAAGTTAGTTTGCGAAACTCTAGCAGGCTTCTGTTGACTTCGCGCAACTGGTACTCGAACTATTACTTTCAGTGCAGCATGCCGAAGGGGGATGAGTTCTATGCTTTAAAACGTTTATTTAAAAAAACTTGCTTAGATATGGAAATTGTCCTAGTTTCGTTTGTTGAAGTCGTAGGTTGGCGCGATGCCCTACACATATGTAGGTACATAGATAAATACGTTTTGCATTTGCATATTGCATATAGACCCATGTGGATTACAAGTGCCTAAGTAAATATGTTACTTTTTATTCTCAAGTAACTAATAATTTATAATAATTTTACAAATGCCTTTAGAAGTATCTATATCACTTTAATGCACGTTTCCACAACGTCGATCTCAAAATATTAAATATTTATTACGCAATTTGTTAATTAAGAAAGTTTAAATTTTAAACAAAAGTTTACTCTATACAAAATCGTGACAAAAACATAAATGTTGGACAGTAAAATATTTTATATAAAAAAATATTCCGATACCGGGAATCGAACCCGAGCCTCCTGGGTGAGAGCCAGGTATCCTAGCCACTAGACCATATCGGATGACGAATACAGTACGAAAATTTAAAAACATATACATATTTATACCTATGATATGATACGTACAACGAATTCCAGCTAGCGTTTTTCAATAACGTCACAATGGTTTGAAAATAGAATAGAACGGTATTTTTTTACGCCTTGTGTATTGCCAATACAGCAGTTTGTTAATAATATCATAAAGTAACTCAATTATGTGAACAGATTCGTGTCAATAAATTGAAATAGGCCCCGCATCGGTCAATACTGGTATCTATGACCCAATGAGATAATACTCACAAGCGGCATTATGATATTGATGGATTCATTTTATTAGTGCATATGTTTGTCTCATTCGTATATTGGTTATTCCCGTTCGTCAGACAGGGACGTCGTTCAACTACGTTTTACTCTACAGTAGTCCCTGTTTATCTGTTCTTTAATACTATGTTTTTTTCGTTTCAGGTAAAAATACAACGCTGAGGAATTTTATAGCGTGAGTCCAAGAAACTAGTTCGAAGTTTAATACTTTTTTATTTCGGAACCGATAGAAATTAAACTATCAATGTTATCTCAAGTTTACAACAATATATCCGTGAAATTTAATCGGTAACGCCGCTTCTTAAATAAGTGTATACAAAGTGAACAAACGCATAGAAAAATTTACAGACAAAATATATACAAAAATGTTTGGTCGTTTGTAGGGTTATCACATAAAAAAACTCGATTTTCGAAAATCGAGGTGAAAGCAATAACTTCAGTATTTTAGAAAATTTTCAAATTTTCTTAGTGGGAAGTTAAAAATCTTTCATGTAAAATACAGTTTTAATATAGGTATGTTTGATAAGTGTTTAATTATTGTGGCTTATTAAATATGGCCGTAAGTGTTTAATTAGTGTGGAACTCACTTCCGGGCAGGGGTTGGTGACGGTGACGGTCTATTTTGAATTGTTTACGGTCGTTGACAGTTAACGTGGTCTAACAATGCGACTACAAGGTTAGGGAGGAATGCCCCTGTGTGATGGATTCCACATAAAGCAGTTAAAATACCGGCGGGCATTCCTTTTGCGTTTAAATTTGTTTCGGGGTGTGTGAGCCGTGGGTGAGAGTTATGGAAATAGTTTAGTGGAAAGGTACTTATTTGTGCAATATTTATTGGCTTATCTTATCCATTAAATGTGATTTACAGGCAAAACCTACCTTGGTTTTGCCTGTATCTGTATTTGCAATAAGTATATATAACTTAAATATACTTATTTTACAAAATAAATGTAGAGTCTGCTTAGACCCATGGCGGTCGAGATTTGGACAAGTGACCCTTCAGGGCTTGATTTGATTGTGTATCCGTTTTCCAGAATTATCGGCAGCGGTTATCAGTGTTTTATTCGTAGTTAAAGCTTAACGAGTAAGACTTAACGATGTGAACAGATTTTGCTTATGGGGTGGAGGCAGTTCATTTTTCCCCCAAGTATTCCTTATTTCCACTCAATGTATTTTTTGGGTTAGTATCGCAGTTCGATATATTGTGATGTGGTCATCCATATACTCATTCGTCGTGGAAATTCGATACGATTACTATTAGGTAATTGAATCGTTTCTCGACGTAACAAAAGGGTCAGGCTATTTTGAACTTTTTACAGCCGCTTTTTACCCATGTTAACTTTTCAATTACAAGTTGGCTTAGGGTGTAACGCCCTTTGTACCCTTAAGGCGACGTTATTGTCCAGTACATTCATTGGAATAATGTCGCAGTCGTAGGGTTGAACGCACGGTCCGTTGTCCGGTCATTGTTCCACCTGGGAACGTAGTCGTAAAGTTATTTTAGAGACCAGAGCAGATGTGCTGAGTTTAATATTGACCATAAAACAATACATGCAGAGAGAGGTCGAAAGAGGTAGAATATATTCAAGAGGAGAGTGAATAGGCTTTTGTAAGTGCGTTCAACACCTTGGACTTCATCGTCACTTACCATCAGGTGGGATTGTCGTCAAGCATTAACTTATTCAATATAAAAAAAAATGTTATAATTTGTAATATGTTACACCAATATGTATAATAATCTCATCTCACGTCAAACGAAGCGTGCGGATACGGCTAGTATAAAAATGAATACGGGTTGGTACTCTGATATTTTTTTCTTTTAAAAAATAATCAATAAATAAATAAAAACATTAACAAGGTTTCACACCCAATAACTTAAATTTAAGAATTATTTTTTTAAGCTTTTTTGCATCAACCTTAAATAGCGTCGAGGCTCAATTTACGAAAATAATGCCGAAAATTTATTTTGAAGATCCTTCGTGCATTGCTACCAAAATTCTGTAATATAAATAGACAATATGACTAAAATTAGATAGAACGTTTCTGTTGGATAAATGTAGAGAACTGCCAAAAGCGTCACTTTCTATTTTTAAATCGTTTTTTTTAGATTCGCCACGTATGAATGTTATAAGGTGTTATTTTTCGCTGGTTATAAGATCTTTCAATTAAATTTTGACCTTTTTTAAACATCGGATTAATTTTCAATTAAGAATCTATAAGTTAGGAAATGGATGGAGTAGATGCTATTTAGATGCGTTGTTAAATAATTTTTTGACAACTTTTTACTGTGATGTAATATTCATATTAAATCATCTAGTCCTAAATAAAAAATGAATATTTATCTGCTGTTAATGACTAAAATAAACTTCAGAAAGTAGCTACAAAGTTATTATCCTGAGACCATCATAAGGTCAAATTTAACTTTAATACGATAGGTATACATAAGTTTAAAATTACAACATTATCTTGTTGACCCAATTCTTGCACATCCTCATAAAAGTTGATAAAATTGATATATGACCCTAATGCTAGTTTGTGCCGTAATGTCGGTAGATGTGCACAGATCCGACATGGTTCGTGAAAATACTACAATTTTGCATGAGATCATGCAGGAAGTTGTAAGTGGGTGAGCGCACGCTCAATTATGTTGTTGACGGCAATCGCTCAATTTTCACGTGAATACGTATTTTTTTTCTGCTTAATGAATGAAAATGTCAAAGTTTATGTCGAAAAATGATTTATTGACAGTGTTGGAATATTACACAATTTTGTAATTCCGTGATCCATGAATTTTTAAGTTGTTGGGTGTTTTTAAATGTTTATGGAGTATACGTACTCGTATCACTGTGACTTCAGTCCATAATGGTCGACTACAGGGTCTACAGGGCACAGGTCTCCCCCTATAACTGAGAAGGCCGATAGGCGAGTATGCTCCATATTGACGACCCGGATGGCACGCCGGATCGCCGTTCCGAGGGTCCTGGGTTCGATTCCCAGCGAGGCGGAAATTTGAATGATGAGTTTAAATTTCCGTTCTTGGTCTGGCTGTGTGTGTTCTTGTTTTGTGTGTTGTCCATGGCACCCACGACACAGGGAATCCTATTTATTTATTTTATTCAACTACGCTGTTCCAGTGCGGATTGTTGGTAAGAGGCCAACCCAAGAGTTGGAAGTTTTTATGCCAACCGAAGTCTTTTCGTCATTGATACTAAACTTTTTTTTACTTACTTGACTTACTTTGACATGATGAAGAACAAATTAAATTTCCATGATAATACAATAATACGCACACCAACTTGCGACTATTACCTTAAATAATGGTAGCAAGAAACTGTTGAAAATTATTAATTGTAAAATTATTTCATTAAATCCAAATATATGTTAAATTACATTTAAGTAACATTTAATGTCTCTGAACTTTTCATTTCATTTGAATACATATTCCCGTCTATAATATTTGTGTTTAGTAAACAACGGCTACTCACTTAATATGTCTGGTAGACGCCATATAACTCTAGCTATTCTTCTCTATTTTACTTTTTCTTGGCCATATTTGGCCTCGTATCACCTAGTCACATAAGCAGTGTTACGTATTCAGGCGTAGCGTTTTCTTCAGTGTTGCGTTGCGTTAAAATCGTCGCATATATTAAAATTTCACGTCTAGTCATTTGTAACCGCGGGCGTGCGTACACAGAAATGCTTTTAGATAAGATAAAGCAATAATGGCGTGGCATTCTCATTCCCGCACTTATATGGCATAATCGGCGTGTAACTTTTGGAGCGCGTAAAGTAGAGGTTATGTTTTTGTTCGTTATCTGTTGTTCATGGTTACTGAAGTTATTAAATTGTGTAAGAGATAAATTTAAGTCGTCGTGTTTTGTGACGTTAAATCCGTTGTGCGTTAATAAATATGCTCATTTTGGTGCGTAAACTTATCATAATCTAATATCAACAGCATACTCTCGCGCCCTATTTCAGAGGATGCAAAAGTGCACATTTTTAGCAATATAAGTAAGACTAAGTAATGTAAATGTATAGATTTTTTATCTTTGTATTGCCAGGGCGACATAATCGCATAAGCGACAAAGCGGTTTTGTATGAACGAATAAAAAAACGAATTGTTACACTTACACTTTGATTCTATTAATGTTTAAATTAATATTAATAATTAATAGTTTGAATTAATAATTAATAATTGTTTAAATTAATAATTAATAATTGTTTAAATTAATAATTAATAGTTTGAAAAAATTTGAAGTGAATTAATTATAAATGCCTTAAATGCAAATCCATTTCAGTCATCGTGCTGTTAAACGTTGAGGAATTATTTTGTCTGGAGCCAATCCGGAGCGCACATATGTACATAGAAACATAACAAGTTAAATAAAAGCTTCTAAAAATTCTACCGTGCTTTGGCATGTTAGAGTTGTCAAATTATGTCTGGTCATGAGCTACGTCACCATCAGACGCAACTAGTATAATTTACCTAAGCTATAAGTTACCTACAATAATAACGTTACCTGACGCCGAGTTAAACATATCTGACATTGGTTAGTAAATACCGCTCGGAATACGTTGTTTACACGTCGACCGCCATCTCTACGTCAAACTAAACATACCATTTCTATTTCGAACTCAGTTTTGATTTGAGACTACCGTGAATAAATGAAAATAAATACGAAAGAGGTGCTATCGACATCCGGTTGAAACAAGGCTCCTTGTCATCATCATGTCAGTGCGAAATAAAAAAATATGTTTCTTCTAATTTAATTATTCGACTGCATTTTAGCAACCGCGTCTTATCACACTTCTGGTTCAAATCTGATCAATTAAGGATTTGATTGTAAATTAAGGAGTGGATTAAAACAAGCTAACGGTAAATAGGAAGATAGATATGTATAAATTCCTACCCATCTTCTTACCTACCTGCATTAAAATAGATTCTAACGCTTGTTATTCACATGTTACATGTTGGTAAATAGTAAATACCTATGCACTAGATTTTTCCTTTTCGCACCGCGAGCTCATAACGCTTATGAATTTAAAGTTTAAATTGTAGCGCTCTACTCTTGTGCGCGTGCGTACCTACGTCTAGACGGACTGTAGTCAATGCATGCGTTGTTGCAACTCTATTCCATGAATCTTATCATTCCTCAAGGAATGACGCAGTTATCATCTTCGCGTATGCGCGTCTTAGATAACGGCTCTGTTCTGTATGTTTGGTATTGGTTTGGTTTTAAAAATATTTTTTACGCGGCTGCACGTGTAGATAATTAGTTTTTTTGTTAGTTTAGTAGCTTTTTTTAAGTAGTAGTCATTTTTGGGTAGCAGTTAAGTAGTGAGAAGATAAGTTTTTTAGTTAGTCTTTTTCATTCATAATGCAGGTTAATGTTTAAAAACAATGTCATTTGATGGTAAGTGGCGAAGTATTATTGTGTCTTCGGGGGATTAAACAAAGACTGTCAGAACTTTAAAGATCGCGCGCCACCACGACGTTCCTGACGTAGCGTCGCCCTTCCGCGATAGCCCGCAGAGCCATAATCTGCTTCTGTTGCTGGCCCTAGCGCTGCCACCCACTGGCCAATATGTAGTATGCCGGCGCCACATAGGCCAATCGTGATCGGACGTAGGTGTAGTACACCATCCGTTTAGTTTTGAGGGGTGAGAGTTATTAGTTCATAATTACTAAGGTCCTTATTTAAGAGCTGTCCGCAACGAGAGCTCTCTGGCAGGAGTAAGCGGGGTATACTGGTAATGGGTGTTCGTTCCTCGCGTATCACTCAGTAAGTAGAGCTTCGAAGGAAAGAATCAAGGATACTGAAGCCTACCTACCTGTTACCTACTTGTAACAATATTTGATTGGGTAACTATGACTAAAATTATTCCGTATGGGTGGTCTGACGTCAAGGTGTAGATTAATATGTTTGTGTCAAAAAATTTTCGAAGCACGATCATCCATTGGATTTCAGACAATAGTTTATGAGCAATAAAGCTTACGATGATGGCCGCGCCTCAGTCCACAGCTGTCAGACGAGCTAAAACTGTAGATCGCAATAAAGTGCGCAATGAATGGCTCCCCAGGCAAGTGGCATGCCGTCGCTTCAGTTCTGATCACGTGGCTCCTTCTCGGATGATCACTGCGAAGCTAGAGCTTGTGACGTTGACTAACATATTCAAATGTATCAGATAGCTTGTGTAAAATGACTGTTAGTATAGGAGGTCTTTAAAATCAGTCACAGGTGGATCTAAACTCTTGAAAAGTGCTTTATAGGGTCTCATTGCTTTTGAGACCCAACCACTTCACAATTCTGCCTAGACCATAAACTGAACTAAAAGTCGAGGGTGTAGAGTACCTTCCGTATAGTATTTACCTACTACTGTTTTACCAGATTTTAAATGATTGCTGATAACAAAAAAAGAAATATCTTTGTTTTTAATTTTTTAATTACCATATCAATTATCTTTCACTTTATAGTTTGTTTTAATTGTACTTGAACACATTTGAATCTAAGTTATGTCACTGCTTCAGATTATAAATTCTGGAACGTTAAAAATGTATTGTTGAATTCAAAATCTAATGCGTTCAAGATTTATATTCCAAAGGTTAGGTAATGGAACGCTATTCACATTTTTAAATTATTATAAAATGTTAATTATGTATGTTTCGAAAAACAATATCTTTTCACTGTCAGAAACAGAACTTACAGAACTGGGAGCTTGACACGACAGTGGAGGATAATAAATTTGCTAAAGTCTGTTTTTAATCCCGTAGAGACCTAATCTGTCAGGCGCTAATGTCAAATGCAAAATTAATGTTGCCCGATATTTTTGATAGAGAATTGTTAAAATTCCGGTTATATGTATGAATCGTTATTATTGGTTTTGCCGGTTTATTTATGGGATTAAGTACGCATTATATACTAATTTGAAATCAGGATTCCTTCCATAGATTCGGTGCTGAGAATTGTAAAAAAAAACAAGAATGTTTCCATGCCCAGTATACGGGTCAGTCGTTATATTCCTTCCGTATAGCACCACGGATGCTTCAATGTTTTGTAATCTCTTGAAATGCGCCCGCCCGCACCAACGGGAAAATTAATAACATTCCTTCCAAAGAATTCCAACAGTTTTCGAGCAAGAAAAATCATAAAAAGCACCAATAGGTAAAGGTAAACGTTGCATTTTGCAATAGAAACACAATAACATACGTGTATATATGCTTATATAATTACTTTGGCCTCATTTTCAAACAATGCCGATATTACTTTACGGTTTTAATTTTAGATTTCGTTTGTCTAGAATCTATGAATTGTAAGTACTGTTGCCAAATGACGAAACTGTTGTAGCTGCGGATGATTCATTGTGACTTGCTACAACTTCCCAGATTTTTAATGTTTAACAATTATTTTAATTTTAGTGTCGTTGCTGTGTACTGTGTAATTTGACGACCCGTGTGGCGTTAATGGTTACCACGCTGTACCGCCGGCCGTTCTAAGGGTCTGGGTTCGGTTCCCAGCGAGATGGAAGTTTGAATCATGATGACGATTCAATTTCTGTTCTCGGTCTGGTTGTGTGTTGTTGTCCTTGTACGTTGTCCATGGCAAACAACGACACAGGGAATGCTGGTGTGGGGTTATGAGTATGTAGCATTTTTTTTACTCACAAATATTTATTATATTATTAATTATTTATTATTATCTATTTAATAATAATAAATAATTAAAAGAAAGAGAGAGAGAGAGAGAGAGAGAAGAGATTCTCTCTCTCTCTCTCTCTCTTTCTTTTAATAAAGAGAGAGAAGAGATTCTCTCTCTCTCTCTCAATTATCTATTTAATAAGATCTCTTCAACGTTTCCATTTTCTTTGGAGTATTCTAGAGTTGCCGTTAATACCGTTTGATGTGTTAAAATGCTAGTGTTGGAAAACCATAAATTGCACCCACGTCCCATGGCTGTGACGAGGCGAATGTTAAACCAGAGCGTCTAGAGAAACTACACCTGTTGAGGTGGGCGAATGGGTCACGGCCGACAAAATAATACCAAATTTTTTACAATTCAAATTGAGTAATTATTTACTCGAGTCAAAGCTTGCCTTTGGATACTTCACAATCTTGTAACTTTTCACTTTCCATCGAAACGAACCGATTCGTCAACACCGGCAATCTACTTGCATTTATATTTGATACAGTCGGAGTCTGGATTCTGTAAAATCCTTATTTCCGGTGCGACCTGCTTCAGTCATTAGCTCCTGCATACCACACGTCGTGCAAAATTCTACGACCCCCTGTCTGTAAATTTATAAATAATCCCGGTCTGCCAGTGGCGACGGCGGTGCGGCAGACCGCGGACGGCGCGGGCGCGCGATCCGAAATGTTCGCCCGTCACGAACCACTCCTACGATCTCCCTATCGATATTCCGACTCCGATAGGTAGCTTTGACCGCGCTATTACGTTCACGGCAGGTGTAGCCAGTGAAATTATGAGCCCTAGTGACAGTGTTGTTCAGTGATCTCGACTTCTGTGTTTGACTAGCCAATTAAAATAGTGCTTTGTGTCTTGTGTGAATTTACAACCGTCAATTGTTATCATTGATGCCATTCTGTCTGTTCTAACGTTAAACTGATCCAAACTTCTTGAACATAGCCATTTCGTTTCGGTGTTAGGTATTATTTGCATAGGTTTACTCTATTCCAGAATTGTCTACTCCGACATCTGTTAGATTAAAATCCGCCTCATCCAATTTGCAAAATTGTTGTACGAGTATTTACTGAAATTCTTTACGTGTGATTTACAACTAAGTATATAGTGACGCATTATCTTAATAAAATATTAATGGCTGAATATGTTATAAAAGTTGAAGTTAACATATTTTTGTCATTCGTATTAGTTAAGATAAATTCAAAATTTAAAATTGATGCGTTTTATTTTCGCTTTGATCGTGGCATGCACATACTATTTGTACGTCTACAAATATGCAAGAACGGTCAAATTTGGCATTACTTTGTCTTCCGCTAGCCAGATGTATAATAATATATTCGTCTATATAATCTTCTTCATCGTGTACGTTCCGAAATAAATACCTGACCCGTGTCACTATGTTTTATCTGGTGTTTTAACTAGTAACACAGGTTTAGTAGAATTCATCTGTGGCTAATTTTACAACACCATTCACGCAAACGTCTCATTAGTGTCTTCATTTGCCTACCCAGTGTTATTGGCAGTCTATTTATATAATGTGCACGTACGTGTGACTAGTTCGATTTAAATGCGTCTTGCATTGTTTGTGTTAATTAATTCGTTTAACGCCGATACGTGTTTGGGAGAAATTTACGAGCCTTCTTAGTAGTTTGTTTTGCATCTCAATTACCCTATGCGAAATAGCCATACATTATACCATTTGTTATTAATTAACGTGGTACATAAAGATAAATAGATGTGTGTCATCGATCATTTATTTTAAATAATCTAAAAAGTACCTACTTCGAAAAATATTAGTTAATATACTTACTCATAGGTCTATTGTGATGTCGCCTTGTA
Organism: Ochlodes sylvanus; assembly: GCA_905404295.2. NCBI lineage: Eukaryota > Metazoa > Arthropoda > Insecta > Lepidoptera > Hesperiidae > Ochlodes > Ochlodes sylvanus. The sequence continues at coordinate 12,586,145 of FR990126.1, read as the reverse complement.
TATGACCTTATTCTAAATCTAGTTATCAATCATAATGAGCTGTCTTCAAAACAAACTCGGTTGACGTACCATTTGCAGGTACAGCAACAGTAAATTATGATTTAGTTAAATCTTTTTGTTTTAGATGAATAGGACGATGGCTTCTCTGTAACGATCTGTGTCTGTGAATCATTCTTTGTGCTTTGTTGGATCGTTACCTACTAAAAGTTATGTTGAAAAACGAAATAGTGTATCATCGCAATACAAGCACGTCTTGCAGTGGTTATAATAACTAGAGACCCGGCTTGGCGCTCGAAATTCGACCGTAATTAATTTTGTCAAAGGGTTACTTATCATTGGCTCTATGAACGATTACCCTATGACACATTACAAACGTCGTGTCAAACGTACGGCAGTGTGAATAGAGCAACTTATATTAGTGTGTGTAATGTTTTATTTATTCATGTAATGTATTTTTAATGTATTTAGTATTTTTTTTTAATATTAGCATTCTGCACTCCTGTAAATAAACTATAAGTTTGCCAAATTTCATACTCCTCCGTCCGCGTAGTTTTCGTAAAAAGGAGTACAAAGTTTTCGCTTCACGTATTAATATTAAATTTAAGAAAGTAAAGTCCTAAAGTCTATCTAGTTTAGAGCGAATGCCTACCTGTATTTAAAGTAAGAATCAATGTAGCAGAAATATGGTGCGAATAATAACATTATCTCAATACGTAACTGAATTTTATAATCTTGCAAAATATTATATAATATACGTATTCGTTAGTTTTATAGTCGTTGTAGGCGTTACCTAATTATGCTATAGAGTTACGTCATGGTGTGTAACCTTTGCCCGCTTTACGACTATTTTTTGTTTTTTTTATCACTCCGCACCAATATTCCTTCGACACAAATTACTCGTGTTGTCCTTTTCTAACATATTGTAATATTCTGCAGTGTTCATTTCCATTTCGTTCCGTTTACGATCATTATTGATAGCATCTTGCTCTAAGCAGCTCTTTCAACTGCGAAACGCCGCATACCACGCACCCGGTGATTTGTTCTCTTCGAGTGTATAGAGTAATTGCTAACAGATAGTTACGCAAATCTGATTGATGATAACGATCCGAACGTAGATACCGTTACTTCAATTTGGCCACCGTGCTCACCATTCCGAGGTTCGTTCACCTCCATGGAGCTTGTAAACATTTCTTTTTACATATTTCAACTGTATTCATCTTCTAGGTTTCGATGTTACCTTGGCCAATATCATCAGTAACATTTCAATGAACAACGCGGAACAAATCGGCAAACGAATGCACAATATGTCTTGGTATACTTAAATTTCAGACAGCGTGAACATGGCACATTATAAAGTAACGATAATGGGGCAATATTGTTCATATCTGCTCAATTTATAATAGAAGTAATTGGTGCGCAGTAGATGTAGTTTTTACAGTAGTTTTTGTGCTATGTTATGTCCTTCAAAAGCCTCAAGATGATGCAAGGACTTCTGGATTCCCTCTACAAGATCTATACAGGTAAGAAACACGCCTTTATAATACATAATTGAATGCAAACATTTGAATGGTCTCACACTGTTGACATATTTTTGTAATGCCTAATGGTAAATACATATTTGCACACCTGTTTTTTATGCACTACTTTATTTTTTTGTAAGTAGAAATTGTCAAAATGTTGTTTCTTATTTTTGTGTTTTTTTTTGTTTATCGTGGGTTTGAAAATGTCTTTTAGAATGCGTGCGGTGCGGTATCAACTTTCTTTTAAATGTTTGTTGGTCTTACAAGTACAAGTTACTATATTTAAGTGTTTACCATGCCTTGCGTGTCAGTACAATATTTTCCTTCCGGCAAATGTAATATTTCTTTATAAGTTTTAATTAAGCACGTGGTACCTCGGCGGCGAGCAATTATTCCGAGCCACATTCGCCAGGGGCGGGGTCACTGATGAATTAATGTTTAGTCAGTAATTTGCTGTTTTTGTTTTGCCATTATGTTGCTACACCAATTTTTGGTGATGGGGCCGCTGACCTCGCTAGATAATTGCTCGTGTTTCAACCATGTTGTTTTGGATGATTGACTAATACTTACATTCTCTAGTTTATATAGTTCTGCAATGTCGAAAAGCGCGTTGTATTGAACAGCTTCTAACGTTATACCAAATTACAATTTTTTATTTATTTCCCCCACTATATTTCTACTACAGGTATAATCAATTGTTGAAAATATTCGATTGTTGAGAATTATTTATTGTGAATAATCAGTAGAGGTACTTACAATTATTTATAGTCTCTCTCTCTCTGGTCGGTCCTTCATGACTGAAGATCGTGGTTATGGTGGGAAGCGAGTCTTGAGTGAACAAATTGTCTCCATCGGTTCCGATCTGTGGCAATACTATGTAATACTGTGTACTGTGTACTATGCAATAGGTACTGTGTAATACTGTGCTTATTAATAGTAGATAAATATTAAAACAGTAGTGTTCTTATATTTTAATATAATTATGATTGTAAAATTATTGTTGATTGATGTACCTAATGATTCCATTTTGATGAATTATTTAGCTACAAATGTCAAGGTAATGTATCCATTACGGACATAAAAACTCAATCCATTGAGTTTTTTATATCATTATTGCAGTTGATACTCGTATCGACACACCTAATTATCATTGTTTGCAGTCCATATTGACATTTGGTTGCTGTAACCAGTTATTGCAATTTCGTAATAGATAATGGACAGCACGTGTGCGATGTTATCGCTAAGGTCCCCTGGTTCAATGTCAAGAACAATGTGAAATGGGTTCTTGTCTATACATACTGCCTTTCATTATTTATGTGACTGTATGAACTGCCCGTTATTTTATACGTACTGCATTTAAATCCTGTTTATTATGTACCTACTTTATGACAAAAGTTGTAAAAAATATTATTTTGGTATACCTAATTATGTAGGTACCGTGTATACGAGTAGTACATCCATATGCATTTATTAAAAAGCTGTTATCTTAATATTACCAACATACACTCTAATTTTATTTATTTGTAACTATAGATTTTCAACACACATAAGCGAGGGAGCGTCTATTCCATTACAGTACTTCATCACAAGCCTAAACTAATATCATAATCGTGTTAGGTTATGTCATTATTTCGCTGTGGCGAGTTAATGGCGGACGGTGTTGAAGGAGGCACACGTAGCCATTTTTCTAAATTATAAAACCCATACCGATGTAAACTATGTGTTTTGTAAGATGTAAATCTTACAAGTATCTACGAGTACCTACTAGTAAAGTTTTCTAGAAAAATATTTTCCAAAATAAATACAATATGAGCTAGGTTAGGTACTCTAAGATGATAACGTTGCTATTTAAGTTATTTCGAATTCATATTGATACTCTAGACGCAATGATAACCGCAGGTGTTCGACGTTGGCATCAAATCCGCAAGGTTGGCGAACAGTGCCATCATTGTCGCTGACAATTTTATTTACTGTGCAATTACCTTCTAAGGACCTACCTACAGACAACTTAAACACAATTTGTCTTACTACTGACAACCTCATATATATCTGATTAACTCATAACTTTTCTTTGATGAATTCGTAAAACTTCGTTAAGGACAGTGTTCTATTAAACAAAATTACTATTCGTTATAACGAACGCGGTAAGTGCCCGAGTGAAAAATGTGCTTACGAGTTTACGATGACTGATATTATGTTTCTGGGCTATAAAAACGAGAGAATGTTCAGATATTAAACTTGTACTTTACTAAGTACATGACAATCTTTCATTATTGCTATACCTTTATTTACATATTTACCTCTTTGATATCAAAGATTTATCTATATATTTATACAACTTATTATTACTATTGTAATGTTACCAGATAAATGTATAACAACATATCGTTTAAAATAATTAAGTAGGTACTTATTCCTACTGCAATAGCCACGCCAAAGATCTTATAAGGGCTCTATTATTTCATTATGGAATAATAAACAAAACCGTAAGAAATTACGTACGAGTAATTATTTAAAAACATCTACTCCTCTTTAATTTTTAATGAGTCGTTATAGGTTTTCATTGTATATTTTGTTCGAGTTAATTGTTCGTGATTATGTAGAAGTATTATTCGCGCGGCTAGCCGTAGTAGGTAGGTACACTAAGTTGGTAAATACCGCGCTCCTTGCGGTCTGACCTTATTTCGTTTAATTTGATATGACACCGCTGTCGTGTCGCGTCATGCCTGGAACAATAAAAACGTTGTGTAATGAATTTTAGAGACTGCCACTTACTTGAATTGTGATATTTGAGCTACTTACAACAGGGTTACTTATATCTGGAATAATATTTGCGTTTTTCCACGTTTGTCTGTTTTGTCTAGAAGGAAAGGGTGTTTCCCTTGTGTTCAGTGGTCACATCCAATATTCTTTCAATATACTATTATATGTAAAAGTTAAAGTTTGGAGAATTAGATACCTACCTACTATTAATTTCTTATTGAGGGGGTAAATGAGGCATTAGTAAAAAGCTTTCCCAAATTTCCCGTATGTTGTAAATAGGCCCCTCAAAAGGGATCAAATATATGAGCGTAACTAGCTAAGCTCTAAAATAAAATTAATTTACATATACCTGAATAAATATCTAAACGTAGACCCGCAATTATCCTTAAATCCTATGTTTATTCCTATATAAAATATAAACATTTACATTACGGAACTCTAACCACACCAGTTCGATCGGGACTCAACCGTTTTTTTTTATTAAATGTCAAGCATGATACACATTATCGTGCGAGTTATTTGACTGAAAAGAAACAACGGGTTGTATTTATTGCATCTATCAACTTCAGGGGCCAGAAAGTAACAAATTCTTCGGCAAGTTGGCAGAAAAACTCAATCGCGAAAAACATATTGCATTCCCTCGCCAAATATACTTTTAAATTGCCCGATTGTAAACATTACCCGAGTAAATAATCCATGTCATATGCCGGTGGCTGACCTAAAAGCTATAATAAATGCGCTCATTCCTTATTTAGAGTAGTTTTACGCAACTGAGAGTTTCTGCCAATTGACGTCACGGAACAACAAATCGAATGTTTGGACTTATGGTTGTTGTGATTGGTGTGAGTTCAACCATGTTCTGTGTTGACGCTGATTAGTGGGCAAGGTCGTGTTTCTAAACTACGTCCTGGGGAAATGTAATCGACCTATTTTTGGGATTTTTTGCCGTGTTGGGGCGGCCCCATTCCCATGCCGGCAACATGGTTGCCAAAGGTGACAGAGACGACCAATTGGAAAATAATTTTATATCAATAGGGATTATGGCCCACATATACCAGAGTTTGAGTGTTTTTTTCATCATTATTATAATTTTATCATCATTATTAGAAACCCACGGTACAATTCCCATTTGCCCTCTCAGTAAAAGATTAATGGCTAATATAATGTAAGGTAAATTTCGAAATACCTTACGGTAAAAGATATAAAGCTCATAATTAAATTTTAGTTTTGTCGAGTCTTTTAGTTGAGTTGGTGTCGGTCGGTAGTTGAGTGGGTCTAATGTGCGCAGGCCTTAATTGAGTCATGTAAGCCAAGTGAAGTCGTGAAAAATAAATCAAACTTAATTTCATGACTAATGTCGTCAATTAACCTTAGTGTGACTAATATCGCCAAAGACAATTGCAGTTTACGAGGGACGGTGTCACGATGCGCCAATATTTATGTAATCACAAATAATAAGGTCATTATTTTGACACTATTTTTATGTTGTAATATGTACTTCAAAATGAGTCTAATATTTTTGTAATTATTGTATTAGGTGTACCTAGACTTGATTGCCTCGACTGCAATGCTGGCGAAAACGAAAATCAGTGACTTATTATAATTCTGTGGAAATCCTTAACATAACTCATATTTTCAACTCAAAACTCATTTTGCGCACTACATTTTATCGTCGTTTTATCTTTAAAATTATAAGGTGTTAACAAGCCCAATTTCCGTTACAAAATATATACCATTAAGCTTAATGAAACAGAAATGAGGCCGTGACATTCAGTAATGTGGGATTTTAATGGTTAAACCTTATTAATTCTCGATCGCGAAGGTTGCAAAAATAAATATTATTGCATTAATATGCTTTTATCGTTTTCAAAATCAAAGGTCGACTACGATTGTAGGTACTTATGTACTAACTACGCTTAATTGTATCGATTTCATATTGAATGGTTTTATAATCGGCTTTATGCTTTTTCCGTTGTTTATAGCAGATAAATTTACTCAAGTATCGAGAATTATTACAAGGGCTTGAGATCATGTAACTTCCGTAAAATATAGAGCGGATTCAATTTTTAGATTTCAATTTTAGGACGGCGTAATAAATGTTATAAAATTTCATGGTTTAATACAATAGCTATTTTTAGCTAGCTTTACTATATTTTTTTGCCTTATATAGTGGGAAACGAACAAATTTAAATTTAACGTCTCTATGGCAAATATTAGTAGGTTGCTGAAGGTTTGAAAAATTAAAAAAAATTAATTAAAAAAATTAAATTAAAAAAAACTAACCTAACCCGAGATATTCTTTAGTACCTACTTATTTATACAAAGTCGAAATTACACTTGTGTTGTTATTCGTAATTTGACTGATTATTTCGATCTAGATACGTCCCAATAAACTAACTTGCTCATTTATCTTAACATTCATTCTTTTTTTGTTGCGGAACATAGCATCATAAACTATCTACATCTTTTTACTATCTAACGAGTAATATACGTAATATCGTTACATACGAGTAACGAGTACCTAAGTAATATTTTATATGAACTGTAATGAATCTCATCATTTGAGGACGACTTTAATAGCTCAATTTAAATTAATGTTTTCATTCGTATACATTATATTTTTTGTTGTGAAGTAAATGAAGGATATTAACATTAAACTAAATATGTAAATAACTATTTTTTCGACCAAAAGTAACCCGGTTTATCATAATCGTTATTTTATGCATTTCATTGTTTGTATTTGTATCATTATAAAATTAATGGCAGCATACGTGAATTGTAAATAAATTGAGTCGAGTGACAAATTAAGATTTATCGGCTAACACGTTTATTGTTTTAAGGCAACAATTATTGTATGAGTGCAAATGGGCGGCGTGCCTCGAATGTTAATTAGTTTTTAATGAATGGTCGGCAGGCACTTGATAAATTGTGCTAATAAATGTTTGTATACATATATTGCGCAAGGCATGAATTGTCGACTTTGTGTGACCAGAAAAAAATTACCGAGTTTACTAACCTCCAAGAAAATCCTTTCTCCATAATGGTGTTGCCTTTTCATTATAATAAATAATAAATAAATAACGCTACACACTCATAGCCCCACACTAGGACACAAGACAAGAACACACACACACCCAGACCGAGAAAGAAATTTAAACTCATCATTCACATTTCCGTCTTGCTGGGAATCGAACCCAGGACCCTCGGAACGATCGGGCAATACGGGTCGCCAAAGCAAATAAGCAAGAATAATACGCTTAGCATTAAAAGCTTAGCAAAACGGACACCCTTCTACGATACTTTTTAAATAAATAATTATGTACTCCACACGGAGTATCTTCTTTTCATGTCTTAATGTACCTACAGATACCAATTAAGTTATAATAAGAGGAGCAGTTCCGTGTCTGTCTGTCACAGTCCTGACTGTCATGGTATTATGTTATCTACTGACTACTTATAACACATTGAGTAATTTCTTAATTATAACTATGTAATGTATTTTTAAACAAACCTCCTTTGTTAGTCATATCTTAGTGCTCCTCGGAAGTGCGTTTTAAAGGTTATGGGTTAAAAGATATGAAACAATGGAATTACTGCGGATACATATCAATTTATGGGTGAACGTAACCTTTTTTTTTATTCTTTTCAAATTAAAAATGGTTGTTACTTCTGCTAGTCAGATTTTTACGATGTAATAAGTATCAATAAGTTATAAAGTGTATCAAAAATACAGAAAAACTACGAGTATAATTAAAAAAATGCTGAACTTCAATAATAAAGGTCCTTGGAATATACTACCTGTGAATTTGTTTTTAAGAAAATTATTTTTTAAAACGTGAAAACTTGTGAGGTTGTGAAAATTTATTCGTAATTAATACACTAAAAGAAAATGAAAAATTTGGATAAAGCTTCATAAGCCGTATCCAAAAAACAGCCTAAAAGCATTTTCCCCTACAACCTACGGACTGTTGCCGAGTTTTTAAAGCCACGACGTATTTTGTCACATATTGGATTCCGTCTTAAAATTTACATTTAAACTGGAACACTCTGTAGGTAATTTGAAAGTTGTTTACTGTATGTACAAAAACATTTTTACAAAATCAAGTTCATACAAAAAGGAGAAATTTAAAAAAATATTGGGTTGCACGAAGAAATTTATAATAGAGTTATAATTCAACATAATAATTTATAAGAATATAAATTGTATTGTAAAGCGATCTAAAATTTAAAATTATGTGGGTTAATGTAAATAAAATAAGGTTAAATCACTATTATTAAAGTAGGGCAAGCCTACATTTAATTATAATTGATAAAGCAATTAACCCGCCAATCAATCAGACAACCTTCATACCTACATAACGTAGACGACGTAGTTCTTAATAAATACTTTAGCGTAGTATATTATTTCCCATCAGAAGTTACATACTTTTATTTTTAAATTTGAAACTTAGTGCATATTGCATATTTTCTAGGCGTTATTTTTAACTAAGCTTAAATTAATTAGTGTTGGTTACTAGCCTGAATTTCATTCACACGTTGCACTTCTAAAAAGATTTCCTTTTCATTTTCAGTTTCTTCTCATTTTAGGTTTCCTTTAATAATTTCTCCTTTCGAATGACCGTAAAGGATTTAACGGTTTTAAGTTGGTTAGCAATAATTCTCACTGTATTACGTAGTCAGTCGAGTTTTATGGTTTCAATTTATATTGGTTATAAGGGTATTTCTATTTCACCGCATTTACGGACTAAAAAAGTCCCTTCCACACAGTTGATCCAATTCCTGCGATTGTCTTGGAAGGAGCTGAGACGTGCGCCATTGAAGTACCTAATAAAATAAACGTATCGGGTGCCATCCGGGTACCAAGTGTACGGAATGTGCAATATTTTTCATACGAAAGGAAAACCGCGAGTGAAATTCAATACAAACCCGCAATGTGGTTAATGCTTATCTAAAATACATTTGTATGAGACCCTATACATTTCAGTGAAACTGATTTATTCTCCAGGAAAGTCAATAGGCAATTTAACCTGCTGCTAATTCATATTGAAAACGAGTTACTGCCATTACTTGGCTTTGGGAAACCTTTAAAAGAATGTTTAGACGGAAATCTTTAAACTATTAGAAGTACCAAAGAGCGGCCAAAACCCGTGTTTCCTTGTTATTGATATATTGTCGTGCAATTTAAGCAAATTGGGTCATTATTATTTATTTGTAATCCTTATTCTCGAAGAGTTATTGATCCATTCCTTATAATTAGCTTAAATGGTATAATTAGCTTTCAAAATGTTGTACGCTGAAATTATATGACATTGAATTTTACGACTGTTAATCAGCCGAGGGCTCTGTTTTGGCAGTATGGCAATAAACTACCGTAATTAAGGATACCTTATTAAACTATACATATTATAAATTCTTAAATTTATCTATTAGGTATTAAATTGATGTTGGATATCAGCAGAAAATAACTTTAAAAACCTAATGTTTGCAATACAAATATATTTTATGGTGTACACTTAGTTGTTAATAGTCAAGAGTGAATAGAGTTTTACTAAGTCAACGCGCTTCACCATCTAAAGGCTACTTTCCATTCCGTCGCCAGTTACCATCAGGTGGGCATCGTAGTCAAGCGGTAACTTATATTCAGTAAAAAAAAATTGTATACAGAAAAGTGCAAATATGAATATGAACACAATTTCTTCCAGACAACCTTAGGGCAGAGGACACAGATATTACAAATTTGTTGGTTATGGTTGGTATGTTATGGATTTTAAATAGTTGACTCTACCAACTATTTAAAATCCATAACATGTTTGAGTAGTTGCAAAGTTTTTGTGGACTAGTTTTCATTAATTCAAATAAGTTTATATGTATATCTTTATCGTATATATCTTTTACGTTTTGCAAGATAATTATGTATAATTATTATCAATCGAGACGGTATTTCGGTGTGAGAAAGACGACTATTATTTGGCCATCAATGTCATCATTAATTGACAACGTCTAATTGTTCACAAATTCTGCACGTGTGGGTCGTGAATCATTAAAATTTCATCAACAGACATGCATGATCGGTGGGATCAATATTGGATAGTTATTTAAAATCATATAACCTATCATTGTGTATTTCTGTTGAAATACTTTTTTACTTAACACTAGCTTTGGAAATTGGCTTTGGAAATTGGCGGGCGTAGCCGCAGGGGAGCTACGCCCGCCAATTTCCAAAAAATCCTTATTGCTCATTCACGTCACTTGAGGAGCCTATAGCGTAGGAGTGATTGAAGTTTTTTTATGAAAGTAGGCAACGAACGAGCTGACGACCTAGCTGTTGGCAGGCGGTCACCGATGCCCGTGTACGTTCAAACATACCTAGTTGATATTAAGAAAGAATAGCGTAACAAAATTACGAATTGTTGTATGGTACAACCTCATTATTGCAAATAACTTGGGCCAGAACAATTTATCACTAAGTAACTGCAGAGTTATGCATCACAATCGGTGCGTACATAAGGGAAGTAGAGTCAGTAGAGTGTCACGAAGTGCCCGAAGCCCCAACTGCACTGCCGCCCTCCAGTTTCGATTCAACTGTCATTCCGCACACAATTGAGTGGCTCCTCGTAAACGTTGCACAATCGTATGACTTCACACACAAGACGACTTATCGTTACGACCGTGCTGAAGTGACTGTATCGATGTGATCGTATCGAAAGAGTTTTTTGAGTATCATAGCGTGTTGTCCTCGCAATTTCGAACTAGTGTGTGAATGGCGTTTGTTAGTAAAAGTTTTTGGAAAAGTTTTAAGTAGTAGTAAAACTTTTAAGGAAAATTTTATAAATTTTAGCGTACTTATATAAATAGCTATATAGCTTATATAAAAGCTTGTTAAAAAAGTTTTTTTTCTTTTAATTTATTTACTCGTACGTAAATTTGCTTATTTGACTTCGTATAACCCTTTGGAGTGACAGGCGACCATGCTATTTGTTCTTAAAGAATATAGTTACCAAGTAGTTAATAACAAAATTAGATCCTGGCAGGGTCATTAAGTTGGAAAAATCGAAATCAATAACATGTTTGTAACTATGTATCCCAAAAGTATCGGGCCAAGGTGAATCGACCTCTGTAGGGTACGAAACGTGAATAATCAGATCGGACAGACGTTATATTTGGTCTATTTAGCCGTCAAAGTCGCCTAACACCCTCGGGGCAGCGCGTGATGGAATGCCCGATGCTCCATAGAACCGCAATCACCCATTTAACTGTTGCAATATACCTACATTGTTGTTTAAATGAACTATCATTCTGTATGGCGCCTTTGTTGCCGCTTTTTTACGCTCCAATTGTTAAAACTCTAACAAGTAAGACACTAGTAAAACATTTGGGATTATGTACTTACGTGTGTGTGCATTCTGTAAATGATTGCGTGAATGTTTAAATTTACTGTTGTATGAGTTCAAAGCATCTTGTAGCATAGCGATGACATGTTTAGCATGTGATATAAATTTTTATACTTATGATTTTTGTTTTATTACAGGTAATAAGAAACGGACTGCATTAGTGAGAATATAGGTGAAGTAATGGTGGTTTTGAATTGGTATGTGGCATATATTGTAAAACGAAGGTGCTTTTTGTGTACCTACCATATTGTTATAAAATTGGTGATATACAAATGAGAACTGCGTAAGGTCCTGCTGGATGATGCTGCGCTATTTACCTTAATTAATCCAGATGGTAAGTGCTTTTAATGCTCGAGTATCAGATTGAAGCTAGCTATTTTCGTGCCCATAAAGGTGTGATACGCCCCTGAGTTTTTGATGTCTACGTATGACTTTGACCACCTGCCTCGAGATGGTCCTTTTGTTGAATCGCAGAAATTTGCGGGTGGGAAGACCTTGGTACATGGAATTGTCCTAAGTTCAAATTTTTGCATCTCAAACGGCCACACGCCTTTCTTCAAAGAGTCATATCACTAGATATGTTTTAAAACAGTCCTAAGATGAAAAATCCGTTTGCAATATACTTTAATGTTTTTATATCTATAAACTCCACAAATAAACGAAATTGATGCAAACATTTGTATAATAATCATATAAATCTGCAATGTAACCAATTCGATTACGTCCAACAATGTGCGTAACGAAATAAATCACAGAACAAATTGCCTTTTGCCTCCCAGTAACAAGGCTACAATTTATAAGCTTTGCGGTATTAAGTTATGTGTTGCTCTACGTGTTTTATAGTTTGTCGGCTGCTGGGATGGGTTAACGTATCCTGCGAGACACAGGCGGTTGAAGAAAGTGCCTTGGTCACCAATAAAATGTTTAGCTCTTTTAATTTTGTTGGTAAATCCACGCCAGACTGCTGTAATTAAAAATATGTAGTACCTATGTATTCTTCTCTGCAATGTTCTCATTAATGTCCGTTTATTCGATTGATAATAGATTGCTTCGGGGAATAAAATAAAATATTGAAATAAAACAAAAACTCATTGACTCCAATGCATCCAAATTGGTTAAGCCATTTCTGAGATTAGCGGGAATAAAAACAGTGGCCACCTGACAAACATTCTAAAAATTACTAAGAGATCTATTGCATTATTCAATACTTTGAAGAATAAATTTTTATCACATGTGACTGTGTTGTGTGTGGAGTGTGGATCAGTAAAAGTTTTATTATTTGTGTACATTAATGATACGCATTAACAATAGTATACATACTCTCGTACCTTGGAAGGATGTCAAGAATTTCCTCTGTGTCGTTCGGCAGTCGGCACATACATGCTCAGCATCCAATTACAATTATATCTCAAAAATATTTGCCGGTAATCGAACCAGAAGCCACTCGTTCAGCAAGCAAAACTACCGGGGCTATATGATCGACATTACAATATGATTAGTTTCGACTCATATGTATCTAATTCGTTCAAAACAAGTTACACATACATTACGGTAAGCGATGCATTGATTGATGACTCCCTGGTACATTAGTACATCGTTAAGCGGCGGATGTGTGTCTGCGTGTGTCGAAACATCCCGTAATGGCTATTTTGGCGGCTCGCCGAAGGTTGAGTTATGCGTGAATAGGTTGTATTGTTCCAAAATTGTGGTTGTGTCAAGCAGTGGAAAGTAGGTCGATTTCTTTTTTAAGGGTCAATTGTTGTCAGGTGAAATAGATTTTAATATTCATGCCTATTGGTGAACAGGTAGCTTCGTAGTTTGGAAGCGGAGTAATTGTAGTCATTTGTAGTGATTATACGTCGGGTAGGATTGTAGTCAAGCATACAAGTTAAGTGTAGACAAGCAATACAATAAGTGAATACTTATTTATTATAAAAAAAGGAGTGAATGACCCTGATCCTTTGGATTTGACTAACTGCAGGTAATTATAGACACCAGACACCCGCTAACTCCGCAGTGAAGCGCGTTGCTTCAACGCTATGTTTCGGTCTGAAGGCTGTTTCGGTGAAGAAAATTCGCTTGGACTCAAATACTGAGAGTCTATGTTCGTTTGTTTCTTCTATAGCATTAAAACTACATTCTGTAAGTCGTGCCTCATTAATTAAAATTGCTGCTATAACAATTGCAATATACATGTAATGCTTTGTTAGTAATACATTGAAGTATGTCTATAATAGATAACACAAATGTCATGTTTTGTTATCACTAATTGTAATGTATGTAGGTATTATTATGCTATAAATCGCTAATAATGCATATAACATTGTGCTTTATGACTAGTTCCTCGCCTTCGCTTCGTTTCGACAAACCTTTGCCTATAAGTATACGCACCCGAAAATTGCTATTCAGTTATTTCAGGCGCTGTAATGCACAGTATTCATATTATAAATATTGCAATAATTGCATAAATTATGTCAAACCCACTTAGTTAGTTACTAACTTCTTCAGAAACCTCATACTAACTTTTACCTGGGAAGAAATTCGTTTCCTGGGCTTTATAAATATACCTACCATGTATCATCTAAATCTTTTCAGGGGTTTCTGTGTGTAACCCTGTAGACATACAAACAGGCATAATGTCAAAAAAAATGTGGCACTCGGAGACTGCCAACTTATGCAATTATAATAATTAGAAGTTATATAGTTATATCAGAACAGCGCCATCTAGTTTGTAGAAAACATACGTACCATACCTAAGTATTAAGGTACTAGATGGCGCTGATTGGGGGTGTTAGGTTTTTTTCGTTACGGAATTTCTGGATTCGGTCCCCACGCTCAAGGCCCGCGATAAAAGCTATGCAATAGCTTAATATGTCTTGTTTTAAATCGAAAACATAGCATACCTACGTTAAAATTTACAAAGAGTATCGAAAGTACAGATTTTACCCCGTTGCAATATTATTGTAGGTATATGATCATCATCATCACAACACATAAGTGTCCCACTGCTGGGCACGGGTCTCCTCTCACGAAGTGAGAAGTACAGGCCATAGTCCACCACGATGGCTGCGTATGGGCGGACTTCACACACCCTTGAGAACATTATGGAGAACTCTTCGGTGTGCAGGTTTCCTCACGATGTCCACCGAAGCAAGTGAAAATTAAAGGTGCAGAGTTCGAATCCGGGGCCCCCGGTTCGGCAGTCTAACGTTCAACCACTGGGCTATCACTAAGTTTAGATATATTTGTATTCAAAGTCATGTTATCAAAGCACTGATACCTGGTAATTACGGCAAGACTTAAGACTCTTCACCGTGACTAATAATCCATATCAGTAATTGATAAAACAGGCCCCTTCATTGGCTCTAATCAATTTAAATCCAGTCGCATCAACCGCTGTGCTGTGTACCTACCTATATAGCCTTATACGGGTATAAACTAGCTGACATTAAAATATTACGCCGATATTCTATCGACGTATGTACAAACATATTTAACCGGGTCGAAATATCAGCGTAATACGTACGTAATACATAGGTATCGTGAGTTTTTGACTTTGACATTGAATGATGATAATTTTAGTTTGTATGTGAATCGAACATATTTTATTATGATGCTTCTAGCGTTAAAACTTCTTTAGTACGGCCTGTGTTTTTGGTTGTTTGGAGGTTCAAGCACCTGTTTTTTATAATTCTAAAAGTTCGATCTCAACAAATCTAATTCTAAAGCTCTTACGGGAATTCTATCTATAACTTTATAGTTCTTTTTCTTGTCAAATGTTTTTTCTCATACGTCGAACGATTGTTATGTTTTTACGATTTCTGAGTAAAAAAGCTATTTATTCCCGTCGCTGGCGACTGCGTAGATAGACACTTGTGCTCTCAAATAAACTACTTCTGGTTATTAATGTTTATGTTACAAAAACCACGTAAGTACGTGATTGTTTGATGTTACTTACCTGTTTTTTGTTTCGAATGTTTTGAAGGATATTTTTTATCGTAAGGGGCATTAGTCGACCTCATAAGTCCTACTACCGATTACTATTTACTACCTACTGGCCCTACCGGTTCTACCTTAAGATATTATGTTTTGATTAATTATAGGTAATTATATGGAGTTCTTATAATAATAGTAATTTGTATTGTTATTTAAAAAGCATAACTAAATATATTCAACTCTGGCTGGACAGAATTTATAGAAATTTCGACTCTGACGCTAACAAAGTCGCGAGCAAAAACTAGTGGTTCATAAATTTGTTTCTTATTAGATTCAAGACGTGTAATTATAGTTATATTAATAAAAATAAACACTCACTCATCCCCCGCACATTACGTGCGACGTGACTGGCATCAAGATCAAACATTTGAGTCAGTTTCAAGTTCGTCATAATTTTTCATCAACTCGGTATCACTGACACACTTCCGCGCGTCATAACATTTAACATTTTCTACATCATGGATGACGAGGCGGAGCCCATGCGGCAAAAGAAGTTCCTTAGCCCAACTTTTGGAAAAATATTATCAATTTATTTCCTTATACAAAAGTGTAAATCAAGTCCCCTAAAAATCGCTGCATCCTACAAAGGAGGCATCTTGCTTGTTTTTCGATTATGGATGTCGAACTTGGGACTTCGTCCGCTAACAAGTCAAGACAATAGCTTAACGTATCTATTGACTTTTATCTGAATACCTACTTACTCCATAACTTGTACAGTGATAAAACAACTCCATATTTTATTTGTTTTTTAAGTTCACGTGCTTTAACGAGTAAGAGGAGTGACACAATGGAAGAACTGATATTTGTGATTCATAACATAGGTTACTGGTTACTTCGCAACGGTGCATTGTCATGTTAATTTGTATAGGCATATAGTCGATTTGCTCCGGATTTCTAAACATGTATTAGAATATGTTGATACAATATTCAAGCGAGTTACTGGTATGAAATTCCGGACGGACGATAAAATAAAGTTTCGCTTATACGAGTATTTACATGACATGCGTAATGACGTACGATGTGTCATGTCATGTCGTGAAGCGAGTTTGAATAATGTCTACAAGGTCGCTTTATTTATCACACTGTTCTATTTCAAAAACAAATGACTATGTTATCAATCTTTCATTATTTTTCATTAAGCATCTTTTGGGCCCGGTCGGCTGCCACACCACCGGGTCAAGAAGGTGTATATAGCGGCAGCGGCGGTTTTCGCAATCTGGTGTTGAAAAAATCCCGACGTTGACGGCTATCCTACCACCTGCCCAACCAGTAATTTCTTCTAGAATCCTTTCGTCACTAGGGTGGCTTGAGGTCTTCCCTTTTTAGCACCGCCGACTCCAGTCCCGAGAACCTCTCTCTCGACGCGAATTATGCACTCGAATAAAGACGCGATAGTCTAGAATTCTAGATGATTGACGACACTCATTCGGGTACCCTTTTCCGGTATAATTGTGCAACTGTGTGGCATTAACTCTTGCTTCTTTGTGCCTGATGCTTTATATCTACGAAGAAGCAGGACGTAATGCCAACCAGCTCTCGATATATCTCCTCTAGCTCTAGCTAGCTCTTTCTGTAGGCATATTCACGTAGAGTGTATCGTAACGACGCATTAAGCGATTCGCTTGGTTCAAAAACAACAGTACACACACGGTTTGCAAACGTTAACAAAAACTTAGCTATTTAGTCGTTCAACTTCACAGGAAAAGTCCAAATTTATAGCGAAACAAAACGAAAGTGAACGGAATTATGTCGAATGCAGTTACAGAACGAAACTACTCGTAATAGTAGGGAACAATAAATCGCCTGAGGAAAAAGAAAAGTAACAACAACAATCATTCAAATACAAAAGAGACGACATCTATCCCTTTCACACATAACAACTTATCCCTTTATTTATTGCCTTTGTTGTTACATGACCTTCGGCGCACATGTAGCGATAACAAAACTGAGAAATGAATATTTTTTTCAAGAATAAAATAAAACAAACCTATAATTTTTACAGGAGTATTTTTTCAAATTAATTTATTGTAACGATAACAAAAACATCTATGTATGTGGCAATATTACTAAACAACCGTTTGATGCACGTTACAATGATGCACATAATAAATTATACTTTTTGGCGTTAAGATTTTTTTTTATAAATATTTACTAGTTATAAATATCTAAAAGTAATATCACAATCACGTACTATCAGATACACTACTATTACTACGAAAGACCAAGAACTAAGCAAACGTTTACCGTAGGTTGTCACTATATTTCGTACCTACTATACTTCAATCAATTGCACTATAACTATACAATTAATATTGCGCAAAAAATTGGTATATTTTTATCGCTCATTCATCAATTCATCATCGCGTTTCACGACCCGTTAGTCAATCGGTAAATGATTTTGTGTTTAATTAAACTTTTGCTACGAATACATGAATAAAAAAGCACACAATACATGTACTGTATTTATGTCATTTTCTTAAATAGCATCAGTTTGAAAAAGTATATTTTTTATTTTTCCAAAATTACTTCGTTTTCTCCAAAAAAAGATAACAAAAAGGGACCCTATCTACCGGATTAAACCGCTCGAATAAAAGTATCGTGTAAGTGCAACTCGCAGGTGATAAAATTGGCACTTCACATATCCCCGCTTCTTTATTTATCTTGTTCATACAACGGACATCAACCTCGGTACTACTCTGTAGTACACGTCGATGCATTTTAGGAATTTCGTTATAACAATATTATGACAGACGATAGAATGCAATGATGTCATCACGAATATTAGTTTAACCGAAACGCTGGTACGAAGATGTAGCCGCTAACATTGTGTTAACTGCCTCTA
The DNA here is from genome assembly GCA_905404295.2 of Ochlodes sylvanus. Taxonomy (NCBI): domain Eukaryota; kingdom Metazoa; phylum Arthropoda; class Insecta; order Lepidoptera; family Hesperiidae; genus Ochlodes; species Ochlodes sylvanus. The sequence continues at coordinate 12,567,633 of FR990126.1, read as the reverse complement.
CAAATACTCTACAATAAATCTTGTGTACGTCATTCGTGGCATGGGCGCGTGAATTGAATCGTAACGTCTTATACGGCCCACAAATATTTGTGTAACAATCGATAACGTTAAATTAACGCGCAAATTGGTTTATGACACAGTAAACAACGATCATTGAATACCAAAAAAGGAAAATCGAATCGAAAGGAAATCTATAACTGGAGCGTACAATTTTTACAACAATGTACCCTTTGGATTCGCTTTAATCAATCGCTCGAATGATAGGGGGGAAATCGATTATTTTTTTGTACGATTCAATGACAAATACTTCACGGTCGAAATTGATATTTTGTGAAACTGGCATACCTTTGTTGGTACGACAATAAAAGATACGACAAAATATTTTTACTCTCGCGTATCCGACACCAATCTCGATCGTGTTAAATGTTCAAAGCCATCGGTTGTATCGCGAATCCATCTATAGGTACTATTATAAAATTGTAAGTAGGTATGTTTGAACATAAAAATAATTTAAAAACAAATTTGTATACTTTAGTCGTACGTGGGTCAGGTCTCATTTTTTAATGTTTTCTGTTGGGGTGTATGTCATTTATCTGAGCATTATTTTACATTCATAAATAAATAAATGCATGCATGTTATTCTGTAATGTTTTTATACTATAAGCCTCAGTGCCCGAAATAATAGTTTCACTATTATTGCGTGCAAGTGGCTGAACTGATTTCGATGCCGCTTTTACTGATTTAAAGCCCATCGACGAATTTCTGAAAGGGTCATATTATATCAAATCTGTGGATCAGGAGTGACAATACTTTTTTATGGACTTAAGATAGCAAACGAACATGCAGCACCACCCTTCCGCTGCCGACCATGACAACTGTGACCAACCCAGAACAAGACTCAAATCGGAACTAAGATGGTTAGTCTAGGTAGCAGAGGGTGTCATTAAGAATGTTAGTTTTTCAGTTCATTTGTAAGGATGGGACCGCTACTGATAGTTAGTCCTGTTAGTAAAGTTAGTAAGAGTCTCATTTCTCAGAGAGAGTCCTTAAGGACTAAGATTTTCGTCTCTATAAAAGTGCATCATAGTGTGGAGCAAACGTAAGACTTCTCTGGATTATTGCTAAGTTCTTACAGACGAAGTCTAAGGCAAATATAGTTAACAATAACAGTTCGCGCTTAGGTTATAATAGATTTGTATAAGGTCGTCGACACTTCACCGTAGTTCATGGTGAGTGCCGGGCACGGTTTGTTGCAGTGCCTAAGTGCTCGACTGCTCACGCGAATGGCCCGTTGCTATATTAATGTCACAAAAATGAAACATTTCCCCGGTCGATGACCTAACTTGGCTCATTCCCGGCAATTTCTCCGCGCATTGTACAAATTTAGCGGATTAGTTTGGAACTTTATCCACGTCAGGAATTGTTTATATTTGAATGTTATAAGTAATGCGCGGGAATAAAAGTATGTCACGCTAAATTGGCCGTTATGTTGTCGGTGCTCTGTTTTGTGTTAAGTATGCCCATTTGCGTTTTGACGCTGCGACGCGACGCGGCGTTATTGACGCCTTTCTACACATCGTACATTATCAGATTCCAACTTGGACAATCAGACCGTGAACAGTCTGATCGACTCGTTCCAGCCCATGATAGGATACTGTGTATGATTAGCTTAGGTTCAGCTACAGTATCTTCCTTTGTGCAAACTGATATTATAAATGTGAAAGTCTGTTTGGTCGTCCTGCTTTCACGTCAAAACAACCAACGGATCAATGTGAAAATATTTCCTCTTTATGGGGAAAACGTTTTATTCACAGGCGCTATAGATAACGTGAATTATAAATGCAAAGCAATAAATTTAGTCACTGTCCTGGTACCCGTTGAGGAGTAACGATGTTTCGATCCAATTCCGAGCGTAGTATCCGGCCACGCATGTCATAAAATTGTTTTGTCATCGGAACTTAGCAATAGCAAAATTTCCAGTCCGTAGAGTAAGAGGAAGCACCTTGTTCTAATTCAGCTTGCAAGATTTGACCCGAACATACATACATTCTAAATTAAATAAAAAAACAGCTTGAAAAAACGTCCGTCTTTGCTAACATGCTGACCACGCTGAATCCCTTTGCGCACTCAAACGATCGCCGACGTCGGTCGATCGATAAAAATCAGGGATATGGATACAAAATTTCGGATCTAGGTACGGATACGGATATATGAAAAATATTTTACAGGTTTCAGATACGGTTACGGATATGCAATTATAATAATTTCGGATTATCCGTTGCTTTCAGATAATTTCGGTTACGGATATTAGACATCGCAACCTTTATAACGGTTACGGATGGTTATTTGTTTCGGAAATCAGATAGTTTCGGTTACAGTTACAGAAATAACATTCCTGATCCTATTAACTAGTTCGGCGCCCCCAATTACACCTGAGAGCGCCCCCCGATGGCAGCGCCAGGTGCAGTCTTACCCCTGAACTGGCCTGCAAGTGCTCCAACAGACGAGCACGACGAGTATTTGACATGATGAGAGTTCCAATATTGTGTGTCACTTTGTATTTAAAACGGGATTCGAACTGATGCCAAATGGTTTGAAGCGTCCCAAATGTTTCGTAACCAAATATCTGGCTAGTATATGGCATTTCCGCTAAATATGGCCGGTATAATTCGAAAGATTTAAAAAGTATGTGAAATTCACAAACCACGAATGAGCTGCAAATCAATTTTACAATTCGGTGACACTGATACCACCGGAATATCACAACGATTCTAAGCATTTCATTTTTTCTGGTACTAAACTTATTTTGAGTACAACTATGCACGAATTTTCCTTACCTGTGCCTAAATGCTGTACCAGCGTTAGTGTCTGCATGCTACGTCTAGAGCGATTCGAACATTGTAAATCTAATATTGGCACCGATGGCGGTCGGCGGACGGCGAAATCAACGGATCATTCATCGATCAGCCGGCTTGGGAGTACACAGGCATTCCGACATGGAATGCTTCGCGGCCCATCGTTTACGCAACGATATATGTACGTATGTACTAGTTGTATACACGGACATAGCTCGTGATGTTGCGCACCTGCCAATAGGATTTTTAGACGACTTCAAAAAGAAGTTATCTCCACAGGTCACAGATCAACTAATCAATCTTTCAACCCCATTCATTGATCGCTGTAACTATTTCTTTAGAAGTATTAAACGCATTTTTGGTGTACCTACCTATACCGTAGACAGAGAAGGATAGAGACATTTGGTGAGCGTGGCCAACATGATATAGCACGAGAAAATACAGTTGTATGAGGCACAAGAAAAATTCGACGGTCAGCTGTCAATTTTGCTTGTAAGAAACTGTGCTTTCCTTGAAAACAGCGGCAATACATCGTATCATTCTGTCACGTTTTTTCGTGTAAATGGCGTTAGTTGTTCCTTTTCTTGTATAGCGATAGATGGCATCCATAGGTCTTTTTGTTTCCAATATGGCGTTGGCAAAGGAACAACTTACGCCAATGACACAAAAAAAAAGAGGCAGAATGATACTATGTTTTGTCTCACTTTGTGTGCAGGCTTTTTCAAGGAAACCACAGTGGCTTACAACCAAATTTGACAGCTGATACCTATCTTTTCTAGTGCCACATACAATTGTACTTTCTCGTGCTATCTCATGTTGGCCACCAGATGTCTCTAACCTTCTCTGTCTACGGAATAGATTGTTGGAACTAGAGATAATAATTATTTTTCGTAGACGTATGAGGTCATTTAATATACTACGTAACAAACTAAAAGCATGTTTACAGGTTCAATAAACTCGCAGAAACCATCATCATTAGTAACTATTGTCTTTCAAATGTTGATAGACGTCCTATGAATATACATCGGCACCAATCAATGGTTTCATCAGTAATTTATTTAATGCTAGTAATTGGACCTCGCTTCGTCTTAGGTCAATAATTATGTTTGCAAATAGTATCTAATGTTTCGAACAATTATATTATTACTTCTTTTTTACTTAAGCTACTTTGTCAAAACAATCCCAATGCGAGTTTGTCGTAGGGTTACAGAAAGTTTGATTCAAACATTCTGCAAGTGATCTAAATGCCTCACGAGAACCAATATAGGTATGTGTAAATAGCGTACCTATAAATTCGTGCAGTAGAAACATTATTTTAATATTATAACATTTGAACAGGCAGACACACTATAATTATTATGAATGTACGCGTGTTAATGGTCTGATTGTTCGAAGGATAAATGTATCATTTGGGTTTTTACAAACTTACTCGTAGTATTAGTGTTAAGATTTTGTTGAGTAATGACTGCAGTGTGGGCCACTTAAGGCCATATGCGTAACAGTTTATATTCAGTTCGGCTATAAAAAGTGGATTGAAAAACAAAGACTACCTTGAGGTACATACCTGTTACGAGCAGTATTTTATTATGTACCTATGCGTACTAGTCACTTTTGTGTGAGAAAACTGCACGCCTTCTGGCAGGAGTTTTTTTCTTAAAATAATGTATGCTTGACTACAATCCCAACTGATGGTAAGTGGCGATGAAGTCCTAGATTTTGTACGCACTAACTTACAAAAGCCTATTCACTCTCCTCTTGAAGACTCCCATTAAAACCTTCGTTCAACAAACTGGAATAAAAAGTACCTATCTTGCTGGTCAATTCTGTAATAAAGTCACCGAGGACGGTCTTATATGTCTTATGCTCGATCATTAAACTTTTATGGTTTCGAATGTGTCTCAGGATATTTATATTATTTGAGTACACACGCGACATGCGCTCCACTCTTCATTGTGTATTCCATTATCGTCATACATTATAATAAAATTGTAATTGATCGATGTTTGTAAATACATAGAAGATATTTATAATTTTTTTTATTGGGACTGTTTATGGATGCAATAGATGGAATAATAAACTTTTTTAGATTTTTTTTATCTGTTTGTCTGTGCCTTTGTAATCGCTATCTCAGACACGGCTTGACCGATTTTAATGCGATTTTCACTGATGTAGGAAAGGGGATGGGAAAAGGAGGGCGCGTTTACTTGTAAGGGATATAGAAAAGCACATGTAAGCACATATATATATATAAATCACGTGGGAAATTCTCAGGCGCGCAGTTTTCTCACACACAAGTGACTCTAGTTTTTTCTCTCTCTTTCTCTACTTTTCAAGCACTTTATTCTTGAAAACTAGAGATCCCTGTAGAATTTAAACCCGGCCCGGGTTTGTTCTCCTGTTTGTTATTTTGAACCTCCCTTGTTCAGGAATTCAACGTTCAAACCACTTGGCTATCATCTATCACTGCTGCATGTGTTCTGGTATTGGCACGAAAATGAAGATGAGTTTTCATAATACTAATGTTCTATAGGTATTTAATATATTTTCATGTATCAACCAGTACCTACATGTTATATCAATAACAACCTATATGATACTGCAGTTTTAGTGATTTTACAGTCAACAGTTAAGTCGCCTAAATTGTTTAACAGATTCTTAGCTACCGGCATGAAATATTTAAGCTAAGCTGGCATGCAAGCGTGTTAATTGCCCGTCACGATATCATAGCAGCTGCATGCGCACAATGTGAACGCAGCCTTAGGGTTTCCTCAATTTAACGTTATTACCCACATTCTAAAAACCTGTTTTTACGGAGCAAATGTTGGACTTTTGAAGTAGCGGCTTTGTGTGTGGTAAAAGATTAAGCGTTTAACCAGATTTAAATAAATTTGAGGCGAGAGCGGCATCTCTGTTGAACAAACGTCGACAAAATAGCGTGTCCTAAATTGCATCGTTTCTTCAAATTATACGCTGCGACTACAGCCCAGAATGTGAGGTTGAAAACTATTTCGCAAATTGCTTAAAACTTTACTTCTCCACGAAGTTAATCATCAGCGGTATATGGACTCATCCTATGTATAACAATTCGGATGCGAAATTTTGTAATAAAAATTTCGAATTAATTTAACTTAACTTAATTTAATTAATTTATTATTATTATTTTATTAATTAATTAATTAATTTAATTTAATTTAACTTTGCTATACTTATCTATAATACCGTGTTCCACCAACTATACCTAGTATTTTTTACACTTTCCACGTCATTTTCTACCTCATACGTATAGGTTCAAGAACGAACTTTCTGCATCGGTGTTTGCACAATGCTAAGACATGGTGTCCATCGCTTCCTGCTTGGCTGGCCATGCTTTAGTGACGCCTGGCGTTGATAATCTTCTGGGGTAACGGTAACCCCTTACCACTAGGTGCTCGGTTGCCTGTTTAGGGCTTAATAGGTACATACCTGTTTTTAATTTCACTCTTGTAACTTGAGCCATCCCTTTAAACCGTGTTTGTTGTAAATTACCCGAGTTGTCTGTCATGCGATCGTAAAAAGTACCTTTCGAGGTCCTCAACACTCAGAATTCAGATTATTTTAACCTTTCTTCGTAATAAATATTTTAGGTTGCCATAATATATACATAAATTTTAATAGTTCTATTAATGAAGTTCTTGGGTCATGAATATGATATTTCAAATGAATTATGACTTCCTTCAGTAAAAGATATTACCGCGATGAAACCCGAGAGTAAGATAAAGATTCTATGTCATGAATGAAAGTATACTTAAGGTAGCCATTAAGTCTTCACAAAGATACATAATTATATTTGTGAAATTGGCAAACTTACTCTTGATCAATGTGGTCAACTATCAGGTGAATGTATTCGCGAGAACCTGCTATATCTTAAATATTAGTAACTTTGTCATGAATCGTATATAACCTATATTGCGTTCTCCCAAGAGATCTTAACAACTATGGCCGATAGTAACTTGCAGTATTGCAATTAAGATGGATCGCCTGTCACTGCAGTCTAGACGCGATAGGGCAACGGAATTGAATCCAAGCACGTGGACTGAATGTGCTGTCTTAATATTTATCGACCTTTGTTTGAACTTGAGGTTCCGTTATAAAGTTTTGGGAGGTAGGTACTTAATATATTAAAGCATGCTCATAAATTAATACACCTGCAGTAGAATTGTGTGTCACAGGTGCCACAAACTTCCACAATTAAGATATCACAATATTTATTTCTCATTAATGTCAGCTTCTGAGTGGAATCGAAGTCAAAATTGACCACGTCGCGAGCATTTCCATCTAACAAGATTACGAGATCATCCAGCATGTCTAATTGATGTTTATTGCATTGCATATCTAAAATCAACTTTTCTTCTTTGGCGATGTGCACATTATCAATTTTCTTATTTTTCTTAATCTCCTGACCAAATATACCTAGTATATTGGCTGGCTACAACCCATTAATGGCCCACTACTGAGCACGGGTCTCTCCTCGTACCTGAGGAGGCCTAGAGCATACTCCACCACGCTGCTCCAGTGCGGATTGGTGGAGGGGTTAGTGGCCAACCCAAGTGTCGGAAATTTTAAGCCGCCCGAAGGTATCCGACATGGCTTAACAACTGCTACCAAATGATAACAACCGGGACCGACGGCTTTACGTGCCCTCCGAAGCACGGAAGCGCTCAAGATATTTAGCCACTAGCGGTCACCCATCCAACTACCGACCGCGCCCGCTGTTGCTTAACTTTGTCGATCACTTGAGATCGACGCAAGCCGCCGGGCTATGAGCGCTTGTTATGCCTAGTATATTTGAGACAAATTGACTCATTATTTAGTATATTTTTCTGCTTAAACAGGCGAAATGAAATTCCGTTGACTTTCAGAACCTACATAGAATATAATTATACCTACATGTACCTAATCATAGATACATACTATACATGTTATCATACGATTTCCTTCTTTTGGATTACGATTTGAGTCACAAGGAGTCGTTGCTGTATTTATTTATTTACCAAAAGAAAGATCCCCGAGTACACTTTTTAATCGTTATTGGTCATAATGTTGGGTTAGTTTTGTATAAATTGAGCTTTGTGATAAATATAATAATTAAGCTGATCGAAAACAGGATACTGACAATTAAGTGTTTGTATAATAACAAACAACAGTTAGTCAACACGTGGATTTATTGCACCAAATGCTAATTAGTTTGATACATAGAAATACGAGCCGTTACCGAAGAGTAAACGGCAATAACGGACAGTTATTTTATAAACTGTGGCTACAATTCAATGTCTGTTTCTGATCATAACAACTGTGTTGAACTAGAAACAAACTCGGCAGAACAAACTTGCAGAGCAATCGGTTTTGTTTGTTTGGCCAGGTGATAATAATTTTATCGCTTGACAAAACAACACTTTGTTTGGAAGTAGATAACGATACTGCGTGAGCGTCCATCGATCCAGCATGACTTTTGATGCGTTTTGAAGGCTTATAACGTGTCGATATAAATTTATTAATCCGTGATAGGACTTGACATTTCGAATTTAAAACAGATTATATTATTACTAGTTGTCCCAGCGTACTTCGTACCGCATTATGATTAAAAAATGTTTTGGTGATATATCGACAGCAACGCCACCTATCGGGTCCAATTGTGAATCTAAACCATTCCCAGATCCCCTTGAACACACACAAAAAAATTCATCAAAATCGGTCCAGTCGGTTGAGAGAAGTTGAGTGACATACACACTCACAGAAGAATTATATATATTAAGATGAGAATAGCAATGTTGTAGGGTGTTGAGAATTTAGACACGGGGTTGACTTACTTAATGGAAAATGGCCACAATTACCTTTAGAAACGGCTTTCTCTCTATTCTCTCGCTATTCTCAAGACCTTATTATTTCGTGAGGGTTTTCGCATTTTAAAAATACTGTATGTATCAATCAACATTAGCCGCGAATCAACCGATCGTAATACAACGCGATCATAATAATTATGATCAGATAGAATTATTCTAACACTGACAATATCCTACTCGTCTTTATTAAGGAAGACAGAGCCATAAGTAGCAACTGAGTCATGGCACCCGAGGACTGTATCTAATATTTTAATACCGGTTTAATCTAGTTACAGTTAATGTCCAGACAATGAACACCGACAACGACATACGAGTAAGATGTAGGGGAATTTCCTTATACGTATCAACGTCAGTGCATCGCCAATATCGATTTATAAGCGATTGGACGCAGCAATGGAGATATTCAGGCCAGGTGACAATTAGTCTCGGGCGAGTTCGGAGATTAGCTACGCGTGAAATGCGCTTGTGATAATGATAACAGTTGTAATTGTTGGCACCAAGTACTTTTATGCGTGGAGTGAATAGCGTTAGCATCATACGTAGTACGTAATGTATGTAAATGTCGCAGTGATGGTAAATAAATTAGTTTTATTTATGACTATGTTATGGCCCTGTTCTCGCTTCGCTTCAGGAAACATGTCCCTTAATACGCACATGCAGAAATTGATAGGCGTGATTCCTTAAACTGACATAACTTTTTTATTTGTCAACCGGTTGAAATAAAAAAATGTTAAGTGAAGCTTACCACACCCAAATCGGTGTCCACTCAAATCCACAAAAAACCGTTTCGGAGATTAGCGCGTACTAAATCACAGTTGTCTGTGATAAAACAGACAAAAATTCTAAAAATCATTGTTTTCTATTGCATTAATAAAGGTTTTTCTCATATATTTCCTGTGTACAGTTACAGACAGCGACCAGTTTTATTATTAGTATAGATATAGATGTAACGGATGTCTAAAACAATACTCAAATGAGAGCAGATTTTACAGTTATTCGGATTAACGGTCACCTATTTCCTTATTAGACTAGTTTATCTTTTACATGGAGTGTCTGTTTGTAATATTAAATTAACCGCTTTTTACTAAATGCATATGGATGTATACACGGTACATATACCAAAATAATATTTTTTACAATTTTTGTCTGTCTGTCTGTCCGTCTGCCTGTCTGTTTGTTTTGGCCAACGATGTATTTATAAGCTCATTGGTTTTGGCTAACATTTGCAACGGCTGGACCGATTTTGACGGGACTTTCACTGGCAGATAGCTGATGTAATAAGGAGTAACTTAGGCTACTTTTCTTCTAGAAATTTCCCCGTAACAATGAAAATTCCACGCGGACGAAGTCCTAAGAAGATTTATCAATTTATATATTATCGTATCGTCATAAAACAAACAAATTTAAACACACACACACGGACAGTTAGGTATCTGGATAAAATGTATTTGGAAGTAAATTTTACGACGACTTGCCTTCAAAAACCTTCAAAAACAATCTCAATTAAAATATAATCTCGTAAATTAAACCTACATTCTCAGCTAGCCGAGCTTTTCAATCAAATCAATTATAGTGCTGCTTCCCGTTACATAGATTTAGTTCCGCCATCATAGTTTAAACTGTTAGGGATCGCGAGCTATATCTGCTATATCCCGCGCGAACTTAATTGGACCAGATTGCTTCCTTCCACTTATCAATTTAATTTATCGATTACCTTCGGGAGTGAACTGATTGCTCATCTAATACAATAGCGGCAGTTTGAGATCGTGGTAGCTGATACGGTACGAACATCAGGATGTTAGTGATGTTACGGTTTTGGCATTTGTGTTTTTTTGTTTCTCGTTTACTCAGGTAGAATTTCCAGTTTATTGGCATATTTTTATAGTCATATCATCCTGCAGACCGCCGCTGCGCCGGTGCGATATACTATGCGATATAGAAATGAAAATGTATTAAAGCTATTGCGCAATTTCTTTGGATTAAATAAAACGCTAACACGTTCATACCCCGCGCTAAGATACCGGAGTCGCGGGTGGTATGAACGACACAAACAATACATCACTAATACCCGCAAACGGAGAGCAAAAGTTTAGCTGTCACATAAATATTTGGTCCGGCCGGGGATTTGAACCTGGGATGCCTCACGTCGCTAGTAGTCGTCGTAGTGACGCAGGCTATCAACTAAGATTAGGGTTCATTGATTTTGCATTATGTATAGTGTTTATTCATTTAAGAATCTAATTATTATATTTTGTAGCATCTTCTTGAATTTTATGATTGTCGGGTGTAAGTTACTCGTATTGACATTTTTCCTTCACGTAAGTACTATACGAATGAGGCGCGAATAATGAAACCTGTTGTACCTACCTATATAAATTAAAAGGCGGAAGTGTTTAATAAATTTCCTTTACATTACAATGTGAAAGTAAGTTTTGTATTTTCACGTACTAACTGTTTATAAAAACGAAAGCTTTTAAATTTAATTAATACACCAAACGCTGCCAACAATAAGCGCATAAACGACAAATAAATTAATTAACATACCTCTCCCATTGGTTATAAATTAACTTTCTCGATGAATGTATAAACTTATCTTGGAAATTTAGGGGGTTGTAAGATATGTTGCTAAGCTATGCTAAGCTTATCTGCTTGTTTTAGGGTGACACCCCTATACGCCTGAGGTAGCAACCCTCGGTTTGCAGGGAAGGGTGATAAAGATTTGCATTAATTATACTGGAAGGAATAATTTTTTTGTTGGAGAAAGTATCAATTTAAAACTAATTATTATGACAGTTTTACATTCGTAGTGTACTTTTTATAAATAACACCAGTTTCAAATATTGTTTAATTGCAATCAAACCTAAGATACTATAACATACATACAACCTAAGATGCTACATAATATTTATGCGTCTGATTCTGAGCAATACAGTTACGAGGCTGGTAATTTGACGTATTTAATCACGTTAAAATTCGCATTCCGTTTCCAAGTGACTGTGTCATTCGTTTGGTAGACAACGAAAAAAATCTAGCCAAAACAATTGTCTGGATGGTTTGGGTTTCGCCAATGGTAAGCCGCATATTTAAAATTTAGTACCTACACATGTGAACGCGTGCTTTTCCTAGCTGCAAAAACCTCCTTTATCAATGCGCACACTTCAAATGGAAAATGTGCAGCACCACCAGCTTATCAAACAATATTTTCTCTTCTCCATTACATTTATTTCGAAATTGCAACGTTGCACAAGTGCATTCAACGTCCTGAGTTGGGAGTGATTCACCCTATTTCTTCATGTAAGACGGACGCGTGGGTATCGTCGTACAAATATCCAATATAATAACGAACCCTGTCTTGCCATCGGAGATGGATGGCTTCGAGATAAAAATGAGTATTGTTTGATTCCAGAACACAGAATTATTCATGACTGTATGTTTATTGAATTTGTTATGTTACAAAACTGCTCATTCAATACTTTTTGATATCAGTTACACCTGCATTTGTAACTTGCACCTGACAGGAAGGTCATCGGAGCTTGCACACGAATAGGTAAATTCTTCTTTTAGCTGACACGTGTATGTATGTCATTTTTATTTACATTTAAACTAATTTATTATTGCTATCGCCTATATTATGTATATCGTGATACTATTACTGTTTTCTTCGAAACTTTTCAGTTATAACATGAAACCGCTCAGTTGTCCGTGTCGACCACCGGTCGACAAATTGAAACATTGGAAAGTGCCCCGGTCGACCTAGCGTCGACCGCGCGCGATCCCTCACTTTGCCCATGTCGACCTGCGGTCGACGAGGAAAAGAGCGCCAAATTGTCTTTGTCGACGCTAGGTCGACCGGAGCATAATAGCCGAATGCCCGCGAAACTAATGAAACATAGTCGTCTCGATTGCTCTGAGCACAATTTCAATGTTTTATCTCGCTTCTCCGTTAAATTATCTATGGGAATGGCCGTATACAAGGTTACCAGGCCTTGACGAAAAATTAGAAAAAAAAAAACAGTGACTCAGTCAGTTTTGAAGTGCCGCGCGGAGTGACGTAGTGATGAGTGAATTGTGATTTTATGGATTTATTCTTTAAACTGTGAGTATTTATTCCTAATTTTCTATATTTTCTATTAAATAGGTAACGTAGATAACAGCTAATACCCTATGTCAGCGCTTTAAAGTTTGAGATATGATCATTTCAAAACAAGACTCCGAAATCTCGAAGTTAATTGACTTCTCGAATTTCAACGCAGCATATCATAACACCAGAGTCGTAATCTGAATAACTACAGATTACATTGTATAGCGTAGCTCGTAGTAAACATAAAAAATATAACATCTGGTCGTGTTACAATAACATTTGAGTCAGGAGAACCGGTTCCGTGAAATGTTACCCACTTGAGTTCAAGTGGCGACGACCGCAAAAAACGCCGGGCAGAGTGGGGGGTCTGATTTCACGGCTGCGGCCATTTTGATGGCCTCGTAAAATAACAATGGGACAAATGAATAGGCAAAAAAATATTGCCCGGACCGATGAGCGGATTATTTGTGATACTTCTTAAACATTACATATAGAATAAACTAGTCCGCCTTCTGCATTCATGGCAGGAAACACAGCAGTGTTGCCTTTTGGTAACTGATGGTGATGTCCATGGGTGACGGTGTCGTGGACATTGATCGTACGTAGGCTTTTTAGACGAAAATGTGAGCTGTAACGCAGGAATTATAATATACCTATAGTAAAACAATAGACAAGAGCAAAAACGGCCAAGTTCAGGTGAGGCGAGGTAAGGAGAGGATGGGTGAGGAGAGTTAGAAGAAGATGAGTCAGACGGGGAATGAGTATTCCAAAAGGTCACTGGCCGGTCAGCAGGGAACCTTAGAGGAATTTGACTTGAATTTAAAAAAAAAACAGATTTAAATTCCGGGCATTCCCGCAAAACCTATTAGTTTTCCGTAAATAATACTGTAAGTTATATGATTAAGTCAATTTGAAATAACCGCAATACACCGGCATGATTTCGCAGTAATGGACAGTTTGAATGACACCAACGGTGTTTATTGGAAATAAACCGGTTATTTAAGATGAGGAGTCATGTAGGCTCGGCTTGGCGCTAGTGCGCCGCGGGTAGCTGCTGCAGACCACGCCTGTTTGGTGTTTCACCTTCGCGAGCAATAGGAGATAAAGAGTATGTTATAGGACATGCGAATGAATCGGGGATTTTATAGATATGAAATTTCGGATCTGGATACGGATATAGGAATACTATTATAGCGGTTTCAGAAACGGTTACGGATAATTAATTATTTCAGATTATCCGTCAGTTTCGGATACGGTTACGGATATAGTTATGAGTAAGCAATAAAAATAGTGATAAACTAGTATCGCGCGCGGCGAGTGTCGGCTTGGCTGAGCAGAAACAAAAACTATAGTAAAAACTTAGTACATACAAAACTTAGTACATAACATTATAGATGGCGCTACTGGTTACATTTTGTTACACCTTCTAACAAAAACCTATGACAGGTTTTTTGACATTACATGTCTCATTTAGGTTTCGCTCCTACCAGAAATTAATCGACACCCATATCCCAGATAAACTATTTAGTATAAGTCGTATAAAGCAGTGGATACAACTACCAGAATCGATCTATAAAAAGGTAGGAGGTAGGCAGAACTTTTCGCTGTGTGATCTGTTTCATCTGTAAACAGTATTAAAACAAAGTCGTTATTTCTGTCTGTTCTGTCTTGATGCTGAACTAGTTTTTTAAATGTTTAGTTTATGCAATAAATTATCTCTTTTGATCGTGTATTTTTTACAATACATAGATATCAAAGCGCGGCAAACACCCTGCTGTTGTATATTTATTTATCTAGGGAATAGTCCGATACTAATAAATATATCAAGGTTTTAAAGGTTTAAAGTAATAAAATAATAAAAGGTTTTATTACTTTAAACAAGGAATAAAAGGTTTAAAGTAGCTTGTGACGTAGCAACTACATCCTCCGGCGTAGGTCTAGCCGTGTAAACGTTCCATGAATTGGATTTAATTTGATATATGACTTTGTATCAATATATCTTTAAACAAAAACTTCCTTTGATACTTCTAAATGATTTTACAAACTAAAAATATTTAACACCTACAAATTTCCATCTATACTGTCACGCTTATTAGGTCATTGTTATTAGGTTATTTATATAACCAATTAATGGAAAATCTGGATACAAACTAACTTTTTATTATTCACAATAAACCACAGTGAAAATCGCATCCAAATTGATCAAGTTATTGTGATAAGCGAGAAAAAAGAGAGAAAGAATCATTGTCATGGAATCTTGCGTTAAAAATACCAGCCATAAATTTATTTTAATAGTTTCTTAAATATTTTCAACGTACATACATCGATCAAAGTCAATTAGTTAGAGATATCTATGATCAGGGCAAAATTAATCATCGCCCCTATGGGCATGAGCATGACTCTATAGTCATGCTATCCACTGTACCTTCTTAGCAATTTACTGGCGGAAGTATCACCTTGACATCACCGTTAATCCGACTCGTGCATTCTCATTAATACGATGTATAATATCATTACCCGCCAGTTAATATCATTGCCTACGACTCGTGATGGCATAACTGATAGGGCTTACATACAATTCATTTTAGCCAGACATATCCCTTTATAGCTTTAGCGGACTCTCAAATGAATAAGGCCGTATGAGCGTCGAGCGACTGATCATATTGTTCGAAGACACATATCCGTGGTAATTTATTAGAGGAGGCGATGATAATTTCACATTATGAGACATAAATTAAAATTTATTGAAGGTGTTTGTATTAGGTACAAGAAGTAATGGAAACCTATGGTATTTTCGTTTATGTAAGGCGCTGGTAAGGAGACTATTTTACAGTCACACCTAAAAGAAAATAGCTTATTGATGTTTAATACAATTAGTAAATGATTAATATATTTTTTAACAAACACTACTCATAGCTTGCATTATGGTTCCCTGTGTGGTGGCATGGACAAAATACAAAAATACACACATACCGAGAACAGAAATTTAAACACTGCATCCAAATTTACGTCTTACTGGAAATCGAACCAGGTCCTTCCAATGGCAGTCTGCCTGTAACCATTGCGCCATACGGGTCGTCATCTTAGAATGGTTTATGAGATCGTAAAACTTAACTGGCACGATGACATTTAAGTTTACCTCAAAGTAATTGTTCGGAGATCCTAAATATAATAGTAACATTATGTAAAACAGGTGTAACATTGTAATGTTTTTATTTGAGCGTGAATATGGAACTGATGAAATCTGTCTGTCTGTTTATATTATGTCCTTGAGAACTGAGATTTAATAATTCTATAAATATCACTTACAATTTAATAATTTTTCAGGAAATGAGAAATTTTCTTGCGGCTTAATTCTCATCAGGAAAAGACTCAGGCAAACTACGCAATTGTTGTACCACCAAAATACTTGATGATTTCAAATATGTATTTAGTTTAGTTTATCATTGTAGTTCAGAAGGTACTAAAAAACAATATACTTAGTTAATATGTGAGCAATCTATTCGTAATTATAGGTACATGAATAATGAATCAGAACTCTATTAAGAAATTCTTTATCGTTGTTGGCAAAATATCTGAAATTACAGCTTAGGAAGCTCTTTTATTACTCGACGGTATACAACAAAATCTAGAAGCGAATTTATATTTCTTTAATTTCCCCGGATATTGTAGCCTCCCATGTAGACTTTCGCAGCGGAAATTTATTGCCTCTTCCAAGACTTTCTTTGGATATATTCCAACTTTGAACGTGTTTAGGATTTTAATATTTGTTCTGAGTAATGTATATTATAAATTGCCAAGAACGTAACGCAAGATGTATATCTTGAAGATTAATAAAGATGCTTTATAATCATTACTATCAACTTCATCTAGGGCCCATTACTCTTCCACAGCTGGGCTTGGATCTGTTTTTATCA
The DNA here is from genome assembly GCA_905404295.2 of Ochlodes sylvanus. Taxonomy (NCBI): domain Eukaryota; kingdom Metazoa; phylum Arthropoda; class Insecta; order Lepidoptera; family Hesperiidae; genus Ochlodes; species Ochlodes sylvanus. The sequence goes on along the minus strand of FR990126.1, from coordinate 12,550,901 downwards.
CCATTATATCCATACGCGACCTTGTAGGATTTAGAAATGCGTCCCTTGGATCTTAACTTAGATCTTCACTAACACGATATCTTCATTAAAGAATTCGATAGGTTTGGGTAGTTGACAGACATTCAATAATCTTAATCGTCAAACGCAATCCATATATTAATATAAAGTATATAAGTCTTTTATGGAGAACGCGAGAACATTTCGGAGTTTATCAGTCGAACAGTTTTTCACTGTTTAAAATTGAAATTGTATTCATCCCCTGTACTGCATCTAAAACATAATTATAAAAAATACCATTTTTTTATTGTAATCATAATAATACCTGTGACACAAAGTTGTAGTTTCTACAATCAGAATATATAAAAGTAATGTTGAAGTAACCGTGTATCAAAACGCCGAGGGTGGTCCTGAACAATGCCCGTTTCTGGGCGATTGCAAAACTGCCAGGACTGGTAATACTGGTGTGACAATGGCTGAAACAAGCTGCGCGGCAACCTCCACTCGGTCAGATACAGATGACGTTCCGGAAAAGTAGACTGATAAGTTGTCCAATGTTCTGGATTATCGGAAATGTTGTCCAGCACCAGAGTAATTGCTGCGACGCGACGACGACGATTGATATCAACCTCATAAACTTTTGACAAGTTTATCATTTGATAGACGCTTTTGAAATGAAAGAATGTATTATGAGGGATACAACATTATTATTATAAGTTTGGAATTATTTGGTAATAGTATACCACATTTTACGTCAATTCCTAAACCCAAAATTTACAACTACATTTACAGGAGAGCAGAAAAAAGAAAAACCTTACCTAAATTGCATGCAATAAATTGGAGAAAATAATTATAACTAATCATACCAGACGATGTATACAAGTATAAATAAAGAGTTAATGCGTAACACTGAAACATATCCAGGCTACTAATGTTAGTGACCCCGTGAATTTAAAATGAACGATCTAATGTTACCACATTGTTAAGTTCAAAGTTTTCGCTGAATTCTCTCTATTAAGAATTCGAGGGCAATTACAGTAAAAGTTTCTTGTTAAAGATCGTAACGGGTCGAATCATGGCAATCAGATTGCGGTTGCGCTAATGATGAGCTCGTTAAATGGGCGGGCCCTGCTTACAGCTTCATTAGAGCTGGCCATCATCGCCGGCAGATACGGAACGTCGATCGCTCTGACGTAGCGCAATGCGATTGTCGTCGTTGTGGTATGGAAATATAGTTGATTTTACTAAAACTTTAAAAATACAATGAGTGGGTGAAGTGTCAGATTTTACTACCCTTCATGAAGTAGCTTTAGGTAAAAAATTGGTTAAGTCCAAGTATCTGGTATAGGTTTCCATACTAGCAATCACCAATTATTTACTGGTCCCTATTAAAAATTTAAGATGTAACATTTTTACCTATAAACAATGCTAAGTATAGATTTTTCTATAACATATAAACGATGAGTTAGTAATGATAGGAGTTATATTCTAAACCTTGTCATCTACCCATCAGAAAAGAATGATTTGGATTGATTTTAGAACCTTTTCCCAAAGTCGTGGATCGGGCTTTGGGAATGTTTTCTTTTTCGCGATTCTGTAATAATAGGGATTGAAAGATAAATGGGTGGAGTTTGTTTGAGGCGTTATTTGAACTTGCCCTTATGCCCATCAGATAAGAAAGGTTCCACAGCTTTATAGTTTGAATATTATTTTAAAAATTGTATATTGAGTTGAGAATAATCTGCAAAGGATTCTGCGATTTAGTAATTTTGGCAATGAATTAAAACTTATATCGCAGTATTGTAAATTTTGTTACCTAAATAAATAAATGGATATGTTAAGAGATTACGGGGTAGTTAAATGATTTGTACTTAGTTGTCGCAATTTGGTTTATGTTAGTGAGTAACAAAAAACGACATTTGTTCGGCGCCTAAGACTTGTGCATTCTACATACAATGGTTACACAATTCAAACGACATGCAAATTGTTCAACTCTAAGACACGATCGCCGATTATTACTATCGTTCCTCCAATTGAGCCTGGTTATTTTGCAAACATCAATCCGCTCAATTAGGCGTGTCCTGTAAATGTAACGTCAAATTACGTCTGCCTATACAAATGTTACGTCAAATTACGTCGCGATGCGATCTTGAGAGTCCTATTGTGCCATCTGCGGAAAATTATTTCGCGCAGAAAGGTTTCTCGTATGTAGGTAACTATACTATTTCCATTTCTTTATTTTCTCGATGACAGCTCCTGTGAAAACTTGAACGAGCGTCTTTTTTACATTATGTATGTTTATTTTATAAAAATATGACGTTTACACACGTACAAGGTTATACCTGATTCTGAGAAACTGATAGGGATGGGCTATATCGATAAACGTAACACGATAACAGACCCGATATTTTTTTACAAAATGTTTTACAAACTAAACTACTGCCGGATACTTTTGTACAAATTTATTAACTAATATTATATTTCATTACAAGATGTTACGCGTATTTATTCTTGATTGATAATGCCATGTACTTTAAAATTTTTGAATTTGTTGCAAAATAAGTAGTTATAGGTAGGTACTCGACAATTAAACGAAATAATTATAACGACAGGTAATCTTTGTTTATTTATTTTAATCAAAATCTGATGAATTTAATATAATAAATATATGTCATCGATATCATTACTTATTTGGTCACAACACTACTACAGAACTGTCATCGAGAAAATAAAGAAATGGAAATAGTATAGTTTACAAAGTATTATAATTATTGTTTTAAAAAGAAGGACCTTCTGAGTGTATATTGAACTAGTGGTGTTGTCAAGAAAACACATCCATGGGATGATCACATTAAAGTACTTACTTAATGACTATTAGATTTGTTTTTGTTCAGCGTTTTTTAACCGTTTGACGGAGCTTAGTAGGTGATTGTATCGACAAATACCTTTTGTATAACTCTGTTTTGTTTGTGACAGTCCAAAGCTTAAATCAATAAAGCATGATGAATAAAGCGTTCCTCATGAATATGCAAGTTCACCTACAACAGTTGTCAAAAGGTTTGCAGCGCAGGCAATCTACATACGTAACTGCCGTAATCCATCAATGAATGCAACCCCTTCGTTTGGAAGTCGTAACCAGGGGTCTGGCACCCTTTGAAATGAAATAATCGTGTAATAACGTATTTGTGTTGGGATAATCCCACAACAAAGCGAAAACGTTGCAAACCGACCCTTTTGTAAATCTAATTAATCGTAGACGTCCTAATTTTATAGTAAGTCCCCTGGGACTAACGAAGACAAATTAAACAAAACATGACACTTCGTAGGTGTTTGACGACACTGTTACTTATTCGATGGTGACTCTGCCTCCCTAAGGACGTGACCTAGGTTCCCACGGAGAAAAACTAGTATTCTAGTGCGTCGTGAGTGTTTGAGGGTTTATCTTTTTATTAGATATTTGTAATTATTAATTAATTTGGCTTCAACCTATTACTGAGCACGGGTCTCTCCTCATACCTGAGGAGGCCTAGAGCATACTCCACCACGCTGCTCCAGTGCGGATTGGTGGAGGTATTTTTTGTAGAGGAGGATTAATTAGTTACTTTATTACTAATTACGTTGTACTCGTTAACTTGTCTACATTTCTATAGGATAGCAACTTTATAAAATAAATCTGTAGAACATCCTATAATAAGTTTGATCGATATTGATAATCGATTTAAGACAATATACGATTATTTCATATATACAGTATCGTTGTTTGCCATGATGTCAAAATAATAAGGCTAGTTGGATTTGTTACGAAACAACATACGATATATGTACTAAATTAAATAATAACTAAACATTGGTTTAACCCGACAAAATGTGAATCATGGGCGTAGTGATATATTTGCCGGCTTCGGTATCAATAACCTTACGTCAGGTAATTTGCATTTTGGGTGTGAATTTGTTTACGGCAACGAAAACACGTTACAGACGATGTATATCGACGGAGTATCGTTTCTATTCGAATCGATACTACATGAATCATCGATGTTTAAGTCGTGGAACTCAGTATCAATAACGTTTCGTGAGGCGATTGGCGAATAGGTCTTGTCATTCACAGCAGGTGAGTGTGTGAATGAGTGGTACAGGCGAAATTTGACGCATTAAAACTTCATTAAGAATGTTTGGATAAGAATTAGGTATGTTATTAGATACTGCCCACACATTATATTCTTTTTAGTTTCTACAAAAGCTTAAAAACTTATCTATAGTTTAGTGTGCTTATAGTATATTATTCTAAATATGGAATTCGGTGGTAGAATAAAAACATTGACGTGCATAAGTGTATCCAGCGAATCGCTGGCAGCGACACCTGAATGATTAAAAGATTTTGAATTTGAATTTAAAATTTCGGTTATTAATGTAACTTTTTCTTCAATTAAACGGCAATTTTAATATGATGTACCTAATTTGCGGATGATAGGTTTTCCTATAGCACCGAGACTCTTCTGTTGAAAATCGCCCCTCATCCGTGAATCAATCATAAAATCTAAAATGAGACTGAGATAGTGATTGTTGATTTTCTGGTTTCCTTTTTGGTTGTCAAGGCATTGTTGAGGTCTTGGTGTTACAGATATTTAATGGCCTTGACTGCTTTCCATAAAATAATAATACCTATATTCTTGGCTTTGTCATCAATAAAAATTATGCTATAATATAATCTTTGTGTGGTTATAATCTATATCTATACTTCTATACTCTATACTTATAATATTATAAAGAGGAAAGATTTGATTGTTTGTTTGTTTGTTTGCATCGAATAGGCTTCAAAACTACTGAACCGATTTGAAAAATTCTTTCACTGTTGGAAAGCTACACTATCCCCGGGTGACATAGGCTATATCATCATCATCATCATCATCATCACCACAACCCATAACTGTCCCACTGCTGGGCACGGGTCTCCTCTCACAATGAGAGGGATATAGGCCGTAGTCCACCACGCTGGCCAAGTGCGGATTGGCGGACTTCACACACCTTTGAGAACATTATGGAGAACTCTCAGGTGTGCAGGTTTCCTCACGATGTTTTCCTTCACCGAAGCAAGTGATAATTAATTTTTTTTTTTTATACGCACATAATTTTTGAAAATTAGTGGTGCGTGCGGGGTTTGAACCTGGAACCTCCAGTTCGGCAGTCCAACGTTCAACCACACGGCTATCACTGCTTACACGGCTATCACTGCTTTATATATCATATATTATAAAAATGAATTTCTGTGCGTTAGTCACGCTAAAACTCAAAAACGGCTTTACCGATTCGGTTGAAATTTTTTGTGTGTCTTCAGGTGGATCCAAGAATGGTTAAGATTCACAATTGGACCCGGTAGGTGGCGCTGCTGTCGATATGTCACCATATTATTATTTGTTTATTAATTATAGAGCGGTACGAAGTTCGCTGGGGCAGCTAGTAAGTTATAAGCGTATGAGGTATCGTTTCACAAGAACCGAAAATAAGGATCAGTCTAGACGAGAGAGACATTAAAAGATAGTCATCAACCCTCAGTATAATAACGAGGTGTTCAAAAGGCGATCTGATTACTTTCAAACGGCCCGAAGTGTATAACTCTAGACGGACGAAATGCCAAAACTTGCAAATTATCGGCGCTCGTGACTGAACTTTGGGCAATCACGCGCAGCGAGCGCAACACTCATCAAATACCTTCGCCTGCGGTGCTGTTATTTAGGAATTGTTAGCAACAACGATAATGCTGATATCTAACATGCTAGAAAATTTGAGAAACACTTTGTTTTGATCAATTGTTGCCTTGACGCTGCTATAGTTCACATTGCTACATTCCTAGTAAGTACGTACTTGTATTGTGTAAAATTGGAAGATTAACTTTTCAACGCAACCATATTTAGTTTTACCTTTGTTTTTAAATGCTCAATCCACGATCGCTTGAAATATAAGCTAGTTAAGAAATTAGCTGACTGCTACCTTTATTAGCAACAAACATCTACAAATGTCATTTTTGTTGATGACCCTTAACCAAGAGGTACCCCGTCTAGTTGTTTAGTTAACGAACAGCGGGGGCTCCGTCAAGCTCGGTCAGTACATATCCTCCCGCTTAGCCTTATTAATCCCACCCCAGTGTTTCCAATACATACAATGTTATATTCGATGAATTTTAAATAAATAAATTAAAAAGTTTTTTATTCAGTTGCCCGCATTTCTTTATTGCTATTTTACGGTTTTTCTTTATAACGGACTTCTTGAAGTTGATTTCACTTTTTTTAATACGCTTTTATTATTATATACATAAACTTCCGACAATTACAAAATGTGTAGCAATAAATGTACCAACTGGAAGAATAAAATTTTGTAACTTTTCGTGCCTCGCCTCTATTCTTATTGACAGCGTCAGTTGCACTTTTGAACTTTGGAACTGGAGCGAGATGACAGATCAGAGACACCTTCGTGCCTTAAATACGAACCGACGGCAGACGTGACCGGCATCAACGAGCATCGGATTTGAATAAATAAATCACGCCTGTTGCATCCCGGCTCATTTGTTAGTTCTCAGAGAGAAAGGCGTTCGATTCCTCGCCTCGGACGCAATCACAAACCGTATCTAGCTTTTACCACCTCCCGCCAGCGACGTGAGTGTTGCCTTCGAAGTGGCAATCACCAGTTGCAGCAAGCCTTTCGACCAATTTCTCTTAACCGTAATTGCGCTATCCTTTACATGCCAGCGAGGACATAAAATTTTTATCTCCAGAGAAAGCGGGGGCAATCTCGCATTGAGGTTAGGTATTCGGTTTCCGGTTCGGTTCGGTTCGGCTCGTGCACGGGTTATCGAGGTACTATCGCTGCCCCGAGATCCTATCGCCTCGTACGGTTTCACACCAGCAGCACTGATTCACCGAGATAGGTTCGCGTTGGAATAATACTGGCTTACTTAACTCTATCGTGCTAATAGACCAAGTTTCTTGACCCGTTATTAAATTAACAAAATCACCGGAAGCTGTTAATCATTCTTGAAATGTATAATCGATTTGTATCACAAGCTTTTAACTTTATTACCTACGCATTTGTGTCGTTAATTCCCTACAAACTGATAGTTGCCCTGATTAATCGAAATTGTAGATTATAGACTACTAATTTTACCTTACCTGTTGAAGGTATAGTTGCCTTAATAATTATATGTTCAAATGCCGTTTTAGCTAATTGGGGCGGCAAAAAACTCATGAGCATAATGTAAACAAAATACCTTCTTTATAATAAAAGTTCGTTAACCACATTGTCATTTTATTTAGATGATGCAACCATGTGCGCCACCGATAAAGTCAGCGATGCGTCACAGCGCCATACAAGGCGTCCCGTTGAACCCGCTAGTACCTGACTGTTGCGAAACGACTGCGACACGAGGTCGCGACGTCCCTGTCACGACATCTGTCTCAGCTGTTGGTATTCCTAATCTGATAGAACCACCCTAACACTTCTTTCTACAGCTTGGGTATAATCGATACTTGAGGTTATGGAGTAACCACTTAATACAAGATACAACTACTTAGAACGTTTCACTAACTAGTTAAATCACTTTGGATCTTGTTTTTTCGGGTGGAATTTAGTAACCAATTTTACATCACCTTCCCGATGCTATAGAATTTCATTTTTAAACTTTTTTAATATTACGCTACAAAGTACACACTCATAGCCCCGGCATGTTAACCATTGCGCCATACGGTTCATTAATTCAGATTCTTGCGACAATACATAAAAAAGTCATGAAAAAAAAATTGGGTCCAATCTTTCCATCCATATTCTGTCATTGAAATGTTTCATTAAAAGGAGCCTTTAATGGAAGGGACTTAAATTCTCACAACATATATTTTAGTATAGATTATTATCATGACACTTATGACAACTGAGGGCTGCATTAATAACGACTCTTATCATCCCCATGCACCCCACGTAGGCAGTAGGCACCCTTCGGATACAGTTAAACCTCGTCGCGCCCACACAGGAGTTGCTGGATAATTACCCCTGAGTAGAATACTAATTTAAAATTACATAAATAAATAACGCATAAGACTCCTATCCGCACCCTAGGACACCCCGAGGGTAACATGAATAACAACATACAAAGACAAGAACACAGTATACATCCAGACTGGGAATATAAATTTAAACTTATCATTCAAATTTACGCTTTGCTGGGAAACGAACCCTTCGATTAAGAGTCCGTAACCATTGCGCTATATGGGATCAAACGTTATATAAAAGTACTATTGACCCGCCCTCGCTTCGCTTCTTATTTCTTGCGTTTGCAAAGTTATAAGTAGTTATATATTTTGGATAATTCACACTATACCTTTATAAATTATAGCCTAAGTGTTATTCTGATGTGTAAGCTATATTATTGTAAAGTTTCATGAAAATCCATTCCGTGTTTTTTGCGTGAAAGAGTAACAAACAGCCATCCATACTATTACATTACATTTTGCTCATCCCTGGTTACAACTACTCAACGCATTTTATTAAGAAACTTATTATTATTTTTATTTATTAGTTACTTATTGTGGTTTAAAAACGTTCGTATACTTTATTTAAATTTAATTGGATAACATTTTCAGTAACAAAAGAAATCCTGTCATTGTAACAATTGATGTCTCTGATACGAGAACCACACTTTACAATAGAGAGGGTTTTGTTCAAATCCGTAATTAATCTGAATTGTTCTGGTATCGCTTTCATAGATCAGTATGGGATTTTGCATTGTCTGCTATTGTCTGTTTTGCATTGTTTGCTGTTCTCTGCTATATTGTTTTTGCTTGAAGTGCAAATAAATAAAGAAAAACACTCGATTGGCTATTGACGATGGAAAAGGATGGCAAGTATTATCGGTTTATTGGTACTTGTCAAGTATTGCAGGAATTGATATTCTACAGTTAATTTAAATATAAATGAACTATCTAAATACGTTCCTGTTTTCTAAATTTTATCAAACGGCCTATAGGTACAACTTATTGGATCTTATTACAAGGTTATTGAAAGCAATATAATATATTATGTTGTCAATTACATCAATATTTTTAATTTAATTAATCAATCTCTTTTATGTTGGTAATTTGCGATCACACCACAACTCATAAACACCCAATAAGCGTCTGATGTCTGTGCAGTACAATCTTTATGAGTGGGTATTTGTAATGGAAGTAAATTCGTTAATGGGCATTGCAAAATACTCAGTAATGTTACTGGATTGGTCACGCCTGATGTAGGTTGATACGAAACGAAACTATTCACTGGGCACGCAGGAAATACTTGGTTAATATTTTAAGCATGTCCTTACGATTATAAATGTGAATGTAAGTTTGTTTGTTACGCTTTCACGCGAAAACTACTTAACCGATCATCATGAAACTTTGTACACATATTCTTGGAGGTATTAGAAGTAACATAGGATACTTTTTACAAACCAAATTCCACACGGGCGAAGCCACGGGCAAAGACTCTAGTACATAATAATATTGTCAAATATTATTAAAATTTTTGAAAACTGTCTAACTCTTTTGAACCACAATTTATACAATGCGCTGTCTACGCTAAAAAGCTTCTCTCGTTCAGTTTTCTAGTCAATTAAATTCTTAAAAGCCTTAGCAACATTTTTATCTTACCTTAACAACAACCTATATTCTATATTTATAGCATTAGTTTCATTTAACGAAGTAACCGCATAACGTTTGTTGAAAAAGATTTGTTTTTTTAGTTCAGTTTGAACTACCTCAATGCTAATCTAATCTTTCTTTCAGCTGTGGCATAAAAATCAATCTTGACTGGCGGAGGAAATGAGATAACTTTACCCCACACAATTACGTTTGAATACCGGCCTACGCGTATACTTTGGAATCTATAGGAAATTTAGTCCTGGAGGCTAACATCTCAAATAAGTAAAACGTAGGGAAACACAAGCTACCCTGTGGGAGTCCTCATGAAACTTCTGACTGAATGAACCTAATAATAATGCGATAAGGTGCAAAATTCTTTGTGTGGGCGGTAAATAAAATGGTCAAGTGAACCGCGCATGCGTTTATTTTGGAGGGAAAACAGTCAACAGTGTCGTCATGGCAATGTCGAGCAATGCACCTCGAATATATGTTTTCTTAGGAATGCTGTGTAGCGTCATAATCGTTGGCTCGCAGTAGTGTAAATCATTTTTTATTATTAAATTTATTGATAAATAAATTATCGCTTACATCTATTCTGTATTACGGTTTGGTAAACAAGAGTGCTGTGCTAAAGCTACGATAAATAAAGCCTTTGTTTGAAGTGTTTATTGGAACTGAATGAGATCTTGGTTCTGCGATCAAGGTTTGTATGTATGTGTTATGTGTATTTGCTTTATGGAATATTTGTACTTGTTCGTGCTGATTGGCTTCACTCCATGAATGTTACTGATTGACAATGTTTTTCTCTCTTAACTGTGTTTTCTAGGATTAGGTAGGTAATAGTGAGATTTCTTTGATATACATACCTACATATACTATGTTCGAGAAAGGCCATTATTTTCCATTTTATTTTCCATTTTTTTGTTTCGTTTTCCATAAAAGCGTATTATTTAGTTTTTTTTTAACTATTATTTTTTGTGAAATTCTTACGTAGCGTGGCTGTTTGAAGTACTCGTAGATTCCTAGTAGTTTACTTATATCTACTTTGTGCTAGTAGTAACAAGTTATCAAACCAATCATCCATAGTCTACTAAACACAGTACCTATTAGGTAGTATTTATTAGCTCAGGATGATGCAGGTAATTGCATGCTTCTTTAATTATTGTATTGATGTCCGGTCTAATTAACCGTATTAGTAATAAGAAGAGGAATTCTAAGATTGTTCTTAATAAGAAACATGTAATTTATATACGTAATATACCTATTTACGATAAGTTCATGCAGGTGACCGGATAATCAATCAATTTACATATTGAGTAATAAATACATAAGTAAACGTAATTCATATATATATATATACCTGCAAGAAGGTATCAAAGACGAGCTTTGAGTATTTTTACTTGCGTTTGTTTCTGTAGCTATTACGAGACACAAAGTGAAATAAATACAAATCTCGTCAAACATCTGAACGTCATCGAATTGTTTATTTGTATGTTAATAGCCTACAAACGACGTAACACGAAAGGCGTTACCTCTGTGTTGCCGGCCGAGAAAGAAAGAAGAGGGAATAAATAGATAGATAAAAGTAGCTCTCAACTTTCCAGTCGGAACGCAACAAGCAAGATGTTTGGCTTTGGCGTCTGATTCGAACAAGAGGGTGGTAGCTAGTCAGCCGGGTTCAAAGCCGTACCACAAGCCTAAGGGAACGTTGGGAGTGAACTGGACGGTACACAGTCCACTAGTCCAGCAACCTCTGGAGAGAGGAACCGGGTAAAATAAGCTGAAATGTCCAGAATTTTTAAAACGTGAGCTATAAAAAACTACAATTTTGAATTAGCCCATTAAATTATTAAGGGTGCGATATGTTCTTACTTAACACATTGTTCTCTAAGTACCTTGTAACAGGTGTTCAAAATTTTCAACAGCTGTAGATCATTAGAGCGGTCTGTCGGTCTGTCACTTCGATCAACAATGTTGATCAAAGGACTGTCATGTAATTGTAAAAGTTGTAACATGTGTAGGTTTAGCAACAAAGCAATGTTTTATTCATGGCACTAATAAACGGTCTCCTGATCGCCTTAGCAACACCACGATGGCTATCTGAGTCAGAACCATTGTCTCGAGAGCTAACGTGATTTATTCTGAGAAAAACATGCCTTTATACCGCAGATAATAATAGAAACAAAAGAAATATAGAAACAGCAAAGAAAATTTAACTGTTCTTAATTAACGAATGCTTATCGTTACTACTTTGTTTTTGTATTAGGTACTAAGTACATAGTAAACCCGCCCTCTACTCGTTTCGCTTGTCCCTTAGTACGCACATTCAGAAATTATTAGTCGTGATTCTTATTATTCTTTATTTTATTTTAGTTGGTCATGACGAAGCCTAAATAGGCCCAATTTTGTGATTTACTCCAAGTTGTTTTTATGTAAAGATAATAGTTAATATGTTTAAAATACGTAATAAATACCTAGTCTTGTAACGTTATTTGAGCTCTTATCTAATGAACATTTTAAATGTGGAGAATAAACTTACAAAGGTAATTATAATCCTCGCTCGGTGTGTGTGGCCATTATGGCCATTATGTGTAAGCGCAGACACTCTGTCGCCTGACGACAGCGCCCTCGTTACTAGCAAACTTTTACGCACCATGTAGTTCGAGTTGTTGCGGATAGATGGCGTTATAGTATATTGTAAGAAATCGTGTAACAAGATACTACAATATGTTCCAATTTATTTACAAATTCTACCGACGTATATCGTATACAGATGGAAAGTATAATGTTGTAACATTTTGTAAACTCGATTTCCTTCCGTTATTCAAGTACTAGGAGTCATCTTTTTATGTTCATAAAAAAAATTAATTGTTAATGCCAAATAGAAATACCTACGCAGGTCTACTTATGACAATTTCCTTGCGAACTACTTACTGAATACAAATGTACCTATAGGTAGGTTAACTTACCTACTCGTTAATAGGTATACCTACATTTATATTATGGTCTAAATTTATGGGTTCTGTTATTCAATAAAAATGTAATAGTTGTTTAGTAACGAAATAACCAGAATGTAACTGAATAAATAATAGAATGCGGTTACCGTCCCATCATTACGTGCCATGCTGCTATCGGCATACTTCGGCATGATCAAAAATTGATAGGAGGGTTCGCGTGATACATCGTTATTTCATTGGCTCGAGTACTTGTCAATATCGTTTCCCGCTTCGAACGACGCAATTTCCTATGTTTGTTATGGGTTATTAACTTTTTTCGATTTATTCCAACGTTTCTTCCTCGACCGCTTGTCTAGCGTGATTGATAGTCGGATCTTCTAATGGAATTGTTTTTTCGGAAAGTAATTTACGGCGACGATGAGCCGTGTGCTGCCGATTTTGTTTTTGTGAGCTTATTCAGTGCTTCCTACGATTCGCGTGAGGTGGCAATTACTGTAATGTGTATAAGGGATGGCATTATGCATGTGATTTCGCATTAGGATCATGTTTGCTTCAACAAAATTTACAGAGGGATTTTGAAATGTGATAAGTCTGGTGATTACTGAGATTTATTGATGGAAAATTGCAGAATTTATTTCATGTAGGATACCTACCTAAGTTGTAAATTATACTTGATTTTCAAAATCGGCTTCATAATCCCGTTTCAATTCACTACTGAAATTGTTTCGTGCCCAACAAAATTTTAATCAGCAATCAATTGTCGACAGATTGGCGCGCACCGATGACGGACGATTCGGAGGCGGCGCGGAGGGGGCGCGCGTGTGTGGCGCCGGCGCCTCCGCCCCCGCCGCGGCCGAGCGTGCGGCCCGAGCCGAAGCCGCGGACCCTGCCGCCGCGGCTAATCCGGCCCTCCGAGCACCTCGCCATCGTGGAGCGCGCGCGCCGACCCCCGCCGCCCCTGGTCCCCGCCGTCACCGTCTACCAGGGGCCCCGACCCCCCGCGCCCCCGCCACCCCCCGCGCACCTCCTGCCGCGCCAGCACGCGCCCCCGCCGACGCGCATGCCAGCGCCCCTGCCCCATCCTGTGCTGAGGCTGCCGCAACCGCCGAGGAGAGATGTTCAGGTAAGAATACATACCTACATTATTTCAAAGTTCGGAGATTCAATACGTAGGTAATGATTATGTCCCAAGATTAAATAACAGAGTAAAATAAAATTTAATTTAATGTGTATCCAACACTAAACCTCACATATAACTGAAGTCGTTAGCGGTTAGCCGTAATCTATATTTTATGTAAGTATATAAAAGGAGAAGCTGGCTGACATAGCAACGCAGGGCCTAAACTATAAGGGTTAGAAACATGTAGTTTCGCATGGGTGTTCCTTTTATAATGTAGGGGAGCACTAAGAAAGGATTCTTGAAAATTCACCTCCTAAGGGGGTAAAACGGAGGTGCAAAGTTAGTAGGAAACTCTACCGTTTTTGAAGTTATTCCAATGAAATTCATTATGAAGGTTTTTCATTGTAAGTCATGAAACAGGTATAAAATATTTTTTCGAAAATCAACCCTTAAGGGAGTAAAAGGGGGGTGCAAAGTTAGTATGAAAGTTCTCTGATTTTATCAACTTTTCTAGATTTAGGGATTTTTGACGGGCGAAGCCGCGAGGGAAAGCTAGTAAAAAATAATACGTTAAAAGCAAGACGTCTATCAAGAAACTTGATACGCTCAGAAAAAGTAAAATTACATTAAGGCTTCCACGGCACATGACGGCAATCTCGCGTACGGGTTGATTCGAAAGTTCGGTAATTTTACACTCGTGCCAAAATGTCATAAATCGATGTTAGCGGTAGATTACGCAGACCTTATTAAGTCCTTGTTCGAAGATGTCACTAATTATCATATTGTCGATAATGTCCGCCACTTTTCGATGTGTAGTTTCCATGCAGTTGAATCGATTGCATCCAGTGTATAATTTATGAAACGTGTTCTTCCGTCGTAACGTTAAAAGGGTGTGCAATGCTGTTCAGCTGAATCGTGTTCCCCAATAAATGAGGATCGTGATTCTACGGGAACATATCTATATGGGACAATCTATCGTGGAAGTCTCACACGGGATAATGGATGTTTTGTGAAATGCAGTCTAAAAATAAATGTGTTGAGTTACGTAAGTCGTCTACGAAGAAGGCTTAGATCTTCTGCAGGAGACATGCATTTTGCTTAAGCTACGCAATTAAATTAAAAGCATATTTTACCTTCTTCGCTGAAATACTTATGTAGACCCTTTTTCGCAATTTATCATGGACGCCGGTGATCACTTGACATCATCTGGCTTGGCAGTTTTGTTAATTAAATACCGGTAGGAACAGTACCTACGTGTCTCTTTTCACAACTGAGATGACCCCATTATAACTCAATGCAGTGCAGATATATCCAGGGGTTAGTGCTTGGACATTTGTATGAAGTTCGAAGTGTGCCAGAAAGCCCTAAATTGTTCTCCAATAAGCAAAAATGCCCTTATATATCTTAGAGCCATAATGTTTTTACGACTTAGAAATATGTATACCATCCATTGTAATGGTCACCGTACTAATTTCATGGAAAAACATAATTTTACACAGTTTCTCCGAGAACTTGATTAGTTTTATTTTCATGAAGTTCCCCCCAGTTGATATTTTCTTAATCTCTAATAATCCTGATGAAAAACTAAACAAACTTATTATATTATATTTTGTTCTAAGAAGATAACTTTATAATCTACGGCATCGCGGTTGCTATAAATTGCGAAGACTCGTATGAGTTGCGATTGCGATCTTGTGAACTCTTGTATCACATTACTCACTAGTTCACTACTCACATACAAAGCATCAGCAATAACAACATGCGTAGGCGACACTTTCTTCGGCACACGCTTACGTAAATTAATTATAGATACGATGATACTGCATTATTTAGAATCGATATGAAAGCGATAGATCTCTTACTCATCAGAAACAATAACACATTGTTTGAGAAACAAATAAGCACATTTTGTCTCAATCTAGTTAAATCATAACTGTGTTTCCCACATTAGTTATTGTTTAGGACCGAAGACAATGCTATATTTAGAAATCTCAACTACTTCTAACGAGAATGAAATATCGAAGATTATATGGATTCAATACATTGTAAGATTAATATTGATTGAGAAATCCTTAACTTCAATAAGAGAAAATACATCCCACGTTGTCCAATCAGAAATTTCTTTATCAAATTACGTATTCTCCAATCTTCTAAAGATTGATTATATCGTTTGCAATGCGGAATCACAAAGGAGCATGGCATGATGTCATCGAAACTTTCTATCGGAGTCAAGAGCGACATCATTGCATTGGCATGGAGTGAGTCAATTTCGCGTGACCCAGTTAAGGGTTCCCCAGACGGATCCGCTAATGTGCGTGACCAGACTGGGCGGAGTTAGTCCTTGGCCCGAAACTTGGCGGAAGCGACCGTCACTATTGTGTAAAAAGAAACAAATAAAATACATTTTAAATTCCTTGAATGAAAAGAGGTTCGTAGCAGGGATTTTATTATGTTAATGCATTATAAGATTTATAAGTTAAGTAAACATTATAATGCAATATGAAGAAAAAGCACGATAATTTACAATTTCTTGTAAAATAATGATTGTATTGTTCTTTTCAAGAACAATGCAACAAAGTTCTGCTTGGCACAGTCCTCATTTTTCTTGCGTGAGGCGGAAAAGAAATAAGTTGGCTAGAGAAATTACTATCCATTAAAAATACCTCGGCATTTATTTAAGCTTGTATTTAGGGAAGAACAGGAAAGAAAATGAACACTGAATATATCGGCACGTACTAACAATAGTCCACACACTTGTGTTTAACATAAGTGTCATTCCAGTAGCTGTTAGTACAGTGCAGTTGCTGCAATTACGATATTCTATTCTGTATCACTAAGGGCCACTAAATGGCTCGCACTAATGACTTGTCCCACTTGTGCACTTGATTGAGCACGGGAGCCAGCGTTCTGCATTCGACAGCCAATCAGCCGTGCATTGAAAGAGATCGTTTGTCTTGCTTTTATTGCCGTACGATTGTTCGTGATGTTAAATGGCGTACCAAATGTAAGTAGCTGCCGTAACGGTAGTGTGGCGGGCTGGCGGGCTGGCGGGCTGGCGGCATGCGCAGTGTTTTATTGGTGTTATGATTGTTATCGACGACCGAATGCTGTCGAGTGATTGCTACAAGTTATTCAGCTGTTTTACGACGGTGTACTGATCCGTTATGTTGTTAGAGCAATTTCGACAGAGTTAAATGGGTAGATGATGTGTGTGTTCTTTGCTTTGTGTGGGTTTTTCTGGGAAAATAAAACTATATTGTAAGAAGATGTTGCATTATTTAAGAAAAATGATGCTGCATATTCTTATTTTGCCTATAATATTTAGCTATTTTCATAGTACTGTTTAATTTTATTAATGCTATTTATAACAGTTTCTACCTCTAACTGCCCTGTTAAACTAAGTACAGGCTTACTCTTCCGCGGTACAGCAGGTCCTTGAGTCATGCTCACGAAGATCTGTAGAAAGATGAATGATACTTAATTTGAGTAAACAATTTACAGTTAAAACCCATACCTATACACAAACAAAAATCGAGAAGCTTTTTTATTGTTATTTCTTAAACCTAAAGGGGACCGCCGATGTAGCCCGATACCAAACCTAATAATTACTTGATACTTAATAGTAGGTAATAAAATTCAGGAAAAGAATCGAATACAACTTTCTTAAAATCATTATCCTTTCTCTTTTTTATTTCAGTGCTCTGTTTGTTTGTCCTAATAAAATATGGGAAGATCCCTAAGACGATACGGGTACCTACCACTTTATAATTTTCATTTATTTACTTCCGTAGAACGTTTCCAAATTGTTTTACTGAGTTGGTAGGTACATACTTACTTGCATTTAAATTCATTTAATGGGATACTCCACTCAACCACTTGAACTAAAATCAAAAGTTTGTTAAAACAGTTATTTCTTTGTACAAAACAGGAAGACTCTACTTTGACTCGTAGTTTTTGAACGGGTTCTATCCCAAATACGAAGAATAAGTCTATTGTAAGTTATATAGAGACTCATTTATATTGTATGCTCCGTTGTACATCTGAAGTATTACTCCATCAACATTTTAAATTGACGTTATATTAATTCGAATGAGTTAAATTGTGAGTTTAATAAGCGTATCCGATCAGATCGTATGGATGCGTGGGTGACAACATCAAATCGTTTATACGAGATACCTACTTTGTGAGTCCATCGATGTTTGAGTTCTGACAGGGCTATATTCGTCTTGGTAACTTTGTCTTATGGGTTAACCAATATTTATGCTTTTAAATTTATTTTATTCATTGTTTCTCCACAACACCTGATTAGAACGTACCGTGGTGGAACTTCGAAATGTAATCCAGCGATACCCGAATTTTACTTCTGAAGGAGCCAGTATAAAAATCAAGATAGCGGAAGGAAATTTGCCAGTTGTACTATTTCTTATAGACTCCATGGGCTATCCTCAAGTTAGAAAAATAAAATAAATGCTCTTAAACGTTAGTATTCAGAGATGTGCAAAATGTAATCATGATTACAGATTACGATTTCATCTGATGCAATTTGCCCAAAATGTAATTATGATTACATTTGGAGAAACGGAAATGCCCCCGCCAAGAACGCTCTCACTACCCTTTCGCGAAGCTCGCTCGCGGGGTCATTTCCGGGCCTCCAGATGTAATCTGTAATCATGACTACAGTTTACCCATCTTGAGTATTATCAGCCCTAGCACGTAGCTCCTAACGAGTATTTTAACCTCTTAATTGTTTATTAGTAACAAGGAGCTCTCGGCTAACGCGGCCCACGTTCGTCCGTTTGATAACGGCGTTTGGTAACTCATTTCATGCCGCGGCGTTGCAACATGTTAATGCAGGTCGTGTTTTGACAATGATACGTTCCTAATTTAAATATAATAAGACGCCTTAAGCCAAAACGGGCATTTAACTTTTTGATTAGATGGTTGTGTTAGATCGATGGTTGTGACCGACTTTCAGATAATTTGTAAAGATAAATAAATATACTGGTGTATTCAAATTATAGAGTACTAGCTGTCCCGGCAAACGTGGTCCTGCAACGTATTATTTTATTTTTATCTCAGGTTCAACATGCAACAATTTTCCAAAGACCTTCAGAATTTATTTTCATGCGCGTTAGTTTTCATTTTGCGATAACTCCTAAGAGTTACTCTCTACGACTCATTTAAATTATATGGTGTAAGACTTATGATAATATTGTTAGCAAGCTATCCTTAAAAGATAGACATATGCCATCATAGATTTATTTTGGACATAACTATAAAAAAGAAATACTTCACCCATATTTTTTTTTTGTTATATCTCCAAGGCAGCGTTTTCGCTGAAAGCTCCCAGACTTCCTGATTTTTTACAACTTTCTCAACAGTTATCATCATATTTCAACCAATTTACACAAATATATTATTATACTTACATACAAACATTGCAAGTTACTTAAAAAGTTTTAAATAATAATGACGTTTCAGTTGGTCTAGCTAATACGTGAATTTTATCAATATTAGGTAACAATATACCCAACGGACGACTACGAGTTTCCGTCAATGCAAGATAGACACAAATCTAACATTCGTGTTCGAAATCTGCGCAATCGATCGTGTGCCATGCAAGTCTGACTTGTTGCTACATCGGAAATATGTGAACAAATTCCAGCCGAGATTTCAATCTGCATAAATAAGGCGAGATTTGTTCAGGGAAGTCGGGAGTCGGTTTCGCAACCGCAACACAGTGGCGCGGGTTTCTAGTTAACAATCTGGGATAGGCGCCGATAATACAGATGAAAAATGCCTTATTGTACCTTTGGAGAAGGAAGATAGAGGTAAACCTTACATTATTTGAATTATGTACGTATTAGTAATTAGGTACTAAATGCGAGTATTTATGTCGGTGAAACTTACTTACTCGTACTTACTTACTGGGATGTTCGAATCGGAATCGACCATCGAAAAATTATATGCGACAAATAAATGATTGTCCTCGGGTTGTAGGTACGCGTGAAGGAATAATAGTGAGTGTGTGAGCGCTTAATATTTTATTATAATTATGGCGTTCATGTCTACACTAAAACAAAAACTAATACTTAGTATTTTATTTACATAAAAATATAAGTGATATACAACAGCCTGCAGCCGACCATAACTAATCTGAGACAAAGTTAATTGGGTATTTACGATAGGACAGGTATCGACACTATGACAGTCCGCGTAATTTGAACCGTTCCTAGCGCATAATCGGTGTACACTTAATTTTAACTTTGCTTTATTTTGTCGCGTGTCAAGTTGGCTAGAGATCATCAGATACCCAATACTTTCGTAACAAGATCCTTGGGCTGCCGAGTGGAGAACGAGATTTTGTAAGAAAAAAAATCTCGGGCTATACTTGTAATGCTACAAAACGTTTTATTGCAACCGGTTCTTGTTTCAGCTCGTGGATTAACTGATTTTTTGGATTAAAATACTGGGTAAACGTACGTATTTTACCTAAGTGATTTAAAACTAAAAAAAGTTAAGAAAACATGTATCTATACATAATAAAAATGTAACTGATCGTTGTCTGTATATGAAAAATATACATAATTGAGAAAAACTATTATTTTTCTCATAATTATATATACGCAATAGAACACAAAACAATGATTTTTAGATAATTTGACTGTTTGTTGGCGTTTGTGCGCGCTTATTTCAAAGGCTTAATCAATTTATGTGCGGTTTTCACTAATATGTGTTAAGCTGCATTTTTTTTATTCAATCGTTTTGTTTTATTTCAATGAGTTCACAAACAAAAATATAATTATATTAATTTAAATAATCCTGTCTAAACATTTTTTCGAGGGTACATCTTTTTGACTATTGATATAGGTATACAAACATTTTTATTAATGTTGTAATCGTAAGTTTGGTTGATCATGTTGGCCTTAACCTTAAGTAAAGTTTTTAAGGCATAATGATAGTTCGAAATAAATAAATTTATCACTTTGCAATAGGCAAAGTAAAAAGAATCAAAATGTAACATGTCAATAGCCGTTCCATTCATAATTTATTGGTTAATGCATCTAATGGAGCTTAAAATTTCAGTACGCAATAAACTGAACGCGCTTATCGATAGCAAAGCGACATCGACAGTTCAATGTTTGAACAGTAGGAGGTATCATGTTATTGACCGAACGAGCGGTCCAATCCACCGGCCACTGAACCTTGCCAACTCACGGTGTTCAAGAGTAGTCGATGGATGCTCAGCTCAGAGTACACTGGTTGTAATTGTTTGCTTACAAGACCTCTTGTGTGAGAATGGCGCCACACGAATGACTTGATAAATTTGCGAGCTCTTTTTCAGATTTTATGTCTACGATTGATACAGCTACATAATGCACTAAATCATTCTATAATATAGTGTATTATGTAGCTGTAATATAGAATGATTTATATTATTATGAGTATTATGATAGGTAGTATTATGATAGTTCATACGCATAACTGAATTATCGGTATTGAATAGTATTAATTCCTTTAAGAAACGTATGATTTTAACCTAATTCATCGCGAATTGTTCACCACTACATACATACGTTACGTTTAGGTTAGTTCAATGTTAACATAATAGCCACAATAAATTTTAAATAAAATTTATACAAAGTATCGTTTACATTTATATTATCTAAATAAAGTTATGAACCCGAACACAGTGTTATCAAGCGGGCTACCAACTGACCAAGGAATAAGTTTTCATTAATTGCGTGCTAATTATAGCAACAGATAGATATGTAAATAACCATCAGTGAGTTAACTTGGGCACATTTCGATGTCACTCTGCAACGCACGGTCCGCCCACACCGAGCGCCCTGAATCCTGTGATTGACGGTCAAGTCAGTTTCCATTGCCCTCGTACGGTATCGGATTAAAATATGAGCCGGTTGAAAATCGGGTTTATTTATTTAATACTTATCCTTTTGTAAAAAATGTATTGTAGATAAATTAATCAAACTACAAATAAACTTAACTGTAACTTAATGGTAAAAGTTTTACCACTTGAAACTGTCTTATCAAGCCTTAGCAAGCCTTTACCTACTTTAGTCTAGTTTGGTTTGAAGCTTCAATAGTTAAATAATTTGTTCGAAAGAGTTCTAACACTGGCCTGAAAGACCAAGAAAGTATTACGTGCTTTTTTAATCTTTCGATATTACTTGTTCACTACACTTGTTGTCACTGAAATGTTAATTAATATTGCAACGAATTGGTTTGTTTTTAATACCGGATCGATTTGCCGTGCCGTGTGTAACAGTGTTTGGGCACAATCGGTGTCTTACAGGTCGGTTATGCAAATATCAGTCGCAACGTCTTGAGGCCGCGATGCATTGCCTGCCTTATATAGGAATACAATTGAGAGGTTTACTTCTATATTTGTGCTTATACAGCCAAATCAGCTGGATAGTAAGACAAACTGAGGTTGGGTATGTACCTACTTATGTTATGTGAAGAATTTTCGACGTCGCTTACAACTTTTCATACAAATCAACTACAATGATATTGAGTTATCATTCTAAGGTTTGTACTAAATGAAATAAATAATGTACATAAAGATGTATGAAAATAAAGATGATGTATCTACTCATGAATTTGCTAGTTATCGCTTACGGAATCATCTATTCAACCATCAATCATTAAAATATACTTAAAGACCGTCATTACTACTGTTAGTAGGTAAGTACTTAAAATGAAAGTTGTAACGCTCAATCGATAAATTTCACGATATTTAGCAATCGCTATTAGAATTAGTAGAATGTTAGCCATATCTTACTTTTATATAATTTAATATTGAGTTTAATTTAATATAATATGAATTTTGTTTAATTTAGGTAATATTATTTGTGACACTGTGTAGCATGATGATTTATAGCCCATAGCCTTCCTCGATAAATGGACTATTCAACACAAAAATATTTTTTCAAATCAAACAAACTCTTCAGCTTTATAAAATTAGTATAGATTGTAATAAATAAATAAGTCTGAGTGCAATCGTTTGCCATTGCCAAGATCGAATTATGCATTTAACCTGAGATTTCCATACAACACCTCCATGATAATATGTCTTGTCTCTGGCCTTCACAAATGAGTTCTTGTACAACATTGTAATGAAACTGTCTATTGTTTATGTTGACAACAAAGCGATCTTTATGCTCCAGCTGTATTTTATGCGGTGGTAGTAAAAAGTATATTTTTTGTTTCACCTTTTGAAGTCCACAAACACGAATACAACAGAGTCGATCGTTGTATTGATAATGGGTGAGTAAAAACGAATGTGCGTAAGATCGTATCACCACACCACAACTCGACCACAACTGTACGTAATATCGATGGCAAAGGAAACCGGCCACTTTCTATACATTGTTGGATCCAAATTATTGTTGTTTATCTGGGCAAATATCATCCTTAATTTTGATTTGATTGACAATTGCATATTCGAGATAAAATAATTTGAAAATGTGGTTTTAAGGTGATGTTACATCAAAGATTGCAACACTTGCTATCACTGAAGACAGAGATAGGTTTCTTATTATAGGTATGTCACGTTTGTGTTGTGATTCTTGAGTTTTGTCGATTTCAGTGGATTGTCAATGGTCAATCTTCTTTCTGAACATGGCGTTGGAGTAAAGGCCGCTCAGCCATACAAATATAGATAGCGATGAAACGCAAAGTTTAAAAAACATTTCCGGACAGAATATCGACACGGAAATCGACATTTTCACAGTTGTTTGACAAAAACATGGTGGGACATACCTACATATTCAATCGGAAATGGGAATTAAGCCCAGCATCGTACAAACGGAGGTCCGTCTCGGCAATCATTGCGCCATTCAGGTCGTAACAACCAAAATATAACGTCATAACAGCCAAAAATGTTCCGGCAGAATTTGTCGAGCACTAGCTAATACAACGTAGATAAAGATATGAAACTGTTGTGACACTGTCAGGGGTAATTTCTGTAGCGAACCGAGCGATTAGCTTTAGTGCGCAATTCCTGCTCAAGTTTACCACAACGTAATTTGAAATTAGCGTGTAATCTGAGCGTGAACTTATATCAGCACGTTATAAATTAGATGTTAAATTGCACAGTCATTTGGGGCCGCGAATTAAGGTACTTGGTGTATCGTGTGCGTGTAACGAATGTTTCTTGACACGGAGAATATTTAAACATATTATCTTAATGGTTATCAAGAAATGGTCCCAGCACTCCAAATTGTGTGTCATATTATTATGATGTTATTAGGTCTGCTAAACTAGGAGGTTTTAAAAGTTCCGTAAACAACCAAAAAATACCGAGGTTTCGCAAATGTTGTTGCAATAGTAAGTTTCTATCATATCGCTTATAGCTTTTTATTTGTTGGTAAGACGTAAAGAAACAGACTGGGAGTGAGTAGTTTCATTCCATCTAATGTCATATGATAAATGGTTCGAGCCCAAAAAAGTGTAAGTAGGCACATTATGCATGATTGTAAAGGAACGTATCGTCTTACATAACACCATAACTTGTAAATATTATTAACGATAATATCAGATTGAATAACTCGTCTAGACTGTCTGGTTTGATGACTTTCACATCGATATGATACTTTAAAGTTTTGAGCAACAATTATTAAAATAACTGCTAACCGACGTGTATAAAGATTTCGCGACATGCCCGACAATCAGAGCCCCGTTGCAAGTTTTCACTTTCTGCATAAATATCGGTTGATACCAGTACAGGGGTCCAATTATGTCGATTACGATATCCGATGATGTTGGATGTAATCGGAATAGATGGAGCCAATTACGAACGAATTGAAAATCAGACTCGATAGAATCGGATTATTGGGTGCGCAGCCGATTACTTGTGTAATGCTAGGACTCGTGGCTTTTGCTGGCGAAAGAAGATTGGGTGTTATTATGAAGACGGCGCGGCGGCAGGCGGTAGCCTGCGATTATTATATTCCCCCCGCTGTTTAATAGTTATCTTCGACGCCTGCTCCTAGCAACTCGCACTCCCGTAGCTACGGTAAAGCAATTAGACGTTTTTTGGCTTGCATTCTTTAAGTGACAGAAACTTTGTTTTGTATTTGTTATCACGCTTACTATTAATGACTGACACATACATACTTACAACGCTGAGCTTGAACCAATGAACCAAGACGTATGTATAATTGGGGTTCCTTTCATTTTTAGTGGAGCATTAAGAAAAGATATTTGATAATTCATCCCCTAAAGAAATGAAATGATGGTAACATTTATTGTATGTAAAAAATCTCGGGCACCATTATTTTAATCGCAATTTTAATTAAGTTCAATTTCCATCCACATCAATGTGTAGGCCACAAGTAACCAAAGGATTGCTGTCATCGCCGCGTCCTCATCTGGTAGCTACCCTGCTCATTCTAATGTCTAAAGTACTGATTGTAGATATGTATTCCATAAGATTGTGTAGTGTACCAGCGGACATGATACGTACATAAGCGGGCGTGACGCCCAGTCGCCCACATAATGAGGCGACCGTCCGAGACGAATCGTAAATTGATCTGTTGACGTCATCTAACTAGACGGTACGTAGTGTGGTGCGTCGCCGTCGAGATCGCCTACGAGAAATGGGAAATGTCTGCTACGTACATTCATAATGAATGATTTCGTCATTAAAACTCCTAAAGTAGGTGGTGTTTAAATGAAAGTAAGTATGAAAGTAAGTAATGTTAGATGAAATATCGGAACAAGGGATATTGGCAACACTATGGTCGCGCCGAGGTGACCCGAACACTAGCGAGAGTTTGACAGCTCTCTTACCGCGCTCTTGGATGAAGCGAAAAGATGTGGCATAAGAATAAAATAAGTATTTAACCAAGATAATTTGTATCTATTAGTAAGTACAGGATGGAATGTAGATTTGAAACCCTAATTGTATCAATAGCCCACACAGACAAAGACAAACCATTTGATGACAAGGCTTCTGTTTCTGCCCATGAATCTCCTTTATACGTGTAATGTTACGGTTAAAGTTTTAACCATGGACACAGCAATCTCCAACACAGTTACACTCGTTCGTACTAAAAAGTATGCTTATGATCTTGTGAGATGGTGTTATTCTTCATAGTTCATAGAAAGAATTAGTGATACGTGATAAAAACGTAGCCTTAAAGACTTGAACCTATCAAGTAGCTCATTGACACTGGAGATCCATTTGAAGTCGATTACAAGTCCCAGAGAGTTGGCAGCTAGAAGAAAACTTTTTTGATCACATCTGTCAATTCGCATTAGTAGAGCAGCGTGGTGAAGTAAGCCTCCTCATCTATGACGAGAGACCCGTACCTATACCTGTGCTGTACTGAACCGTTGTAAGTTGAAACCACTTAATACCAGGTCGAACTGAATTCCTGTCAATTACCTCAAAAAAACATCGTCCAGTTCAACTTAAATGCCATATACCATCTGCTTTTGGGTCTTAGAGGACACACGGCCGAAGGGTCACGGTCTGTGATGTGATTAATGGATTGATCTTGTGACAGTACAGTATTTTGTATACGTAAGCGCAAACACGGTCAGTGGACACGCCTTTGATATCGATGATGATTGATGAAATTGTTGATCAACTTGAAATATTTTGCAAAATGAACTTACTAGCGGACTTTTTTATTTTTGACACCAATTTTTTTATAATTTTAATATCATTTTTAAATATTAATACTTACATGAACAGAAGACTTTGTAGACACAAAGTCTTCTGTAACGTCTGTAACTTTAACTACAGAGTGGGATCCACTAGTACCTATAATTAGTTATGTTAATATTAACTCATCCATCCACATAATATCTAGTCAACCTATACTATTCTTACCTTACATAAGTATGTACATACAAAAACTTTTGATAAACAAAATACTTAACTAAGGTACAATAATGAAGATTAATTGTCTTGTTTTTTTAAATGATGTGTTGTGTGTTACGGAGTTTTTGTGCCGTTTATTCTACGTAGTAAAATCCCCTTCCGAAGCGGTGCTAGTGTTACAAACTCCACATTAATTAAGTATTCTTTGTTTCTTTGAGTGAGTATTATTTTAGAGCTGGCTTAAGTTACCTTGCGTAAGAATAAGAATGCGTATGAATAAGAATGTACTACCAGCATATATTCTAGGATGTTTTCTGGACGCACAAAATGTTAAGAAAGAAGAATTCTTTTTGCCTTATAACCAGTTTTGTCAAGATCTTTTGCAAATTGCCAAATATCCACTATTTGGAATAAAGCCCCTATTCTATTACGCGTGCGTAATTCTAATAACACTGGGTAAGCTAGACGCTGTTTATTACTTTCATCAACGATAACAAAGAGGTTTACGCGGCCATTAAGCTGCGAAATGAAAAAGCGACAAGTGACGTCATTATTCCGACCAGCGAAGCTAGTTGGGAGTCAATTAAACTGCTGTGCTGTGATGAGCGCTACGGCTTACACAGGATTCAAAGGAGCTCGTTAGCGAGACTGCATTGCCAACAGGGAACCGCATCGAACAACACCCGTAGCAAACTCTTTAATTATTTGTTGTGTTTATTCCTACTTTCTGTATTTATGATTATCTACTATCCTTCAGTGTCATAATCATGAAAGACTAAGCTAAGACTTGATTAAGCTTAGTAATAGGTAATATTCTTATTAATAAATGAATAGGTATTTTCATTGTTAATAGTTACCAGTACTAGTATAATAGTGAAGTCCACGAATATCATAAATACGTACAAAAAACAGACATTAGTCGTCACAAAATAGTATGGCTATTAGCGTAACTACAGGTAAAATATGTTAATGTCTCTCCTTTTGTACAAAAAGATCAAATACCTTTTAATTCTGGCAGTACCCATCCCCTGAGTGGTGGTAGGTAATATTAACATTCTGTTATAACATAGCCATCCTCCTTTTAAAATGAACTGTGAAATGTTTTTACGTATTTCGATTGCAGAACCAAAGAGAATCGGAGAACTGGTGATTAGCAGGTGGGGGGTTTCTTCATCTAAGTCATAAAAACATTAGCGGGGGGTTTCTTCATCTAAGTCATAAAAACATTAGCGGGGGGTTTCTTCATCTAAGTCATAAAAACATTCCCCACTTCTGAATCAGCAATGTATCGGGTCACGATTTTTGTGTCCACGGGTGGTGGTGACCACTGACCACCCTAGAGTTAGCTCATTTGTGGGCTATTAACATAAGGAAACATTTCTTTGAACTCAGCCGCAGGATTGTCGAAGATCATAATTATTCTAATTATCATTATCATTATGCACAATAATATTCCATCAAATTCTAATATTACCTTGCTTATCTATAGCATCTCCTATATTAGCATAGTTGCGTACACAGGAACACTTAAGATTACCATTTGAGATAGTAGCAATTCCGGATTCCTTTCGATTGCTTGATCAGCCGAATGTGTTTACCTACCGTGTCTTTTACGAATCTGTATCCTAATCATATGTTAATTTATTGATATATCGCACATTAACTTTCCATTTTATGATATGCAACGTGAGAAAATTGGTTTAAAATAAAATTACATAATGTTATTTGTACAATTTGTATATTATCGCGGAAACTCATTATAAGGTAATGACCGGCGCCATTATCACCGGAAAGTACTATAGAATTTTACGATTATGGCCGCGTTTTACGCATAGATTCATAACGTACGCACTAAGAAAACAATTCGTGAAATGTCTATTGGTTCCCAAGACTTTGTCGATTTGATATCCGATCACGTGCACACAGTCATAACATAAATTTAAATTTGCACGCTCACGTTCATTAGGTTTCTATTTGTACCATACCAATCCTTGCATCAATGAATTGATGACGCGATTCATCAAGCCTTCATTTGTGGGTAGGTTCTTTTTTTACGGCAATTTCATTAGCAATAGGAGCCATCGGCGCTTCTCCGTCGATAAATCATGAGCGGCATGTCCGAGTGTCACTTACACCGGCTAGCGACTGGCGGAGTTCGAGCGGATGCCGATGTAACCGATGATTTATATCGATCGAACGTTAATAAGATGATCCGTGCGATGAATCATTGCCGTTGTGTTAGGTTTTGTATGCTGATTTATTTAGAATCCTTGTCATCGTCACTGCAGTACATATTATAAAAGAAAATATCTATAATCCAAGAACGTATTTCACAGATTTTCATGCGTTATACCTAATTAATAGATAGAAATAGAACACTCATGGCAAAGGTTTTAGTAGCATTCTCATAATGGAATGTAATACCCATGGTTGGAGGCTATGCTTTGTCCGTAGGTTAAAATACAGCCTTACTTCCTCGTATGAATTATATTATTGGTGTATTCTGACTTCTTTTCTCACGTGTCCAAATAAAGGCTATAAAAATGTAATAGATAATGAAAAAGAAGTCTCTGAATTAGAAGGCTCAAGGGGCAACAAAAGATATTAGTATTCAAAATTGCAGTTAAACATCCAATAATTAAAATCGTAGTCAATCGTATTACTTCTTTGATTAAACCAAAACCGTACTCAGGTTACCTGTACGTTAAAAAATAATATAAGGATCCCAAAAAATATTCACTAAGCAATACCATTGTTAACCTTCTAGTTACGCCGTAAAATTAAGGTAGGCCTTAATTGGCACTTTACCTTACTATGATCAACAAGTTATAGTGTCATCGATTTTTTTTTACAACGCCTCTGCACAACTTGATGAACTCGCACTTGCTCGACCTTTGCGTGCAACAAACTTGCAAAGTTGATGGTTATGCTGTACAATAATACTTGAGAGCCATAACACGCAAATTGAAGTACCTACCTACCTAGGCACTTCCGAAGATATAATAATATGGTTTAAGTAATAAGGTAGGAATTCTGTACTTAATTGTACTGTTTATAAATAACCGGAGATGTCATAAAAGTTATATTTGGCAATGCGATGTGAATACACGGTGAAAATGTGGTTAAAGGTTTTCGGAAAGACTCGATTAAACCAATTTTGAAGGATAGTCATTAATGAGATTCTTCTTCAAATTAGCACTTAACAAAATAGTATACACATAATATTGGAATGTTATCTAGCCGGCAACAGATTTTAAAATTAGACTATTGATTATTGTGAGATGCTTGCTACATGATAAATACATGTAATAACTTTGAACGACCCCTGTGGCGTAATGGTCACCGTGCTGGACTGCCGCTCAAAGGGCCCTGGGTTCGATTTCCCGCGATGTGGAAATTTGAATTATGAATTTAAATTTCTGTTCTCGGTCTGGATGTTTGTCCTTGTCTTTGTGTGTTGTCCATGGCACCCACGACACAGGGAATCCTAGTGCGGGGCTCTGAGTGTGTAGCGTTACTTAAAATAAAAAAATGTTTTAAGTAACATCACAGCACGTCAGCAGTACCTCATTTAAAGTTATGTAAATTGTATAAATGTAAGCCATAGCAAAAAGACCAACTCTCGTCGTGTCGACCACCCATGTCTGCAGTAATGTAATTTGTGTCAATTTAAGGACGTGTTAGCTTTTATAGAAAGATAAAGTGGGATCGTGACTGGAATGAGATTGATCGGATCTCTGGTGATGTGTCGTAAGGGTTTATAAATCGATATTTGCCTTATCCGGTGCCGGTTATTACACTATATTGCGTCGGTGTTCGCATGTTGAGCTACGCAATACTTGCGCTGGAAATGGCAGTTTCTAAGATAGTTCACCTATAAAGGTTTGGCATCAATAGCATCAGGCTTTGTGAAAACACAAAGCCTGTTGCTGCTGATGATTATAAATATGCCGGAAAATAAGTAACGAAAAGTACTTTTTATAAAGTATAAGTAAGTGCTTGACAACAAGCCAACCTGATGGTAAGTGGTGCTGGTGATGAAGTTTGTATGAAAGTTCTCTGATTTTATTAACTTATATTTAGGGATTTTTGGCGGGCGAAGCCGCGGGGGGAAGCATAATTATGTCGTTGAAGTATAATAAAATTGTTGATATTTTTGTTTCCAGCACTTAAATTTTGACATATATTGTACATGAATTGGATTCAGCCGGAAAGAGTTAAGAAATAAAGGATAAAAGTGTTTACCTTTGTTATTGAGTTCGTAATATCTTGTCACATAACTACAGTTCGTCGAACGTGCGAATGAGCTTTAAAATACTACCAGACTGCCCCACGTGCAAATAAATATTTAATTGATTGCAGCAAAATACAAACCGCTGGGTCGCCGTGTTTTTTGTCAGAAAATAAAGCTCATGTTACTGTTATTATGTGCTGACGTAATTGTTATAATCTTGTTTTTATCTCTGAGAATACTCGACACTCGGCTCAAATTACACGCGATTGGAAATACGTGCCAATGGATTAAAAATGAAGTCAATTGGACGCGAGGTAATTTAGTGACTGAGACTTGTAAGTTTCGTAATTTGCGGAGTAAAAAACTTTCAGGCACATTCACCTAGATCTAGAATTCTAGATACATAATGTCAATTTTATAATTTATAATTTAAATTTCAAATGACTGGTTCGTTGGCGTAAAACTGTAGTTTTTGTGTATTGAAAAACTGAAGAAGTTATGAAAATAAAATATATGTTATTTGTAATTATACTTTTGTTATAATGCCATAGCTTTTAAAGTAGTTGTAAAAAAAGTCATTTAAAACTACATTAATTGAAGTAATTGATAAAAAAATAGAGACTGTTATTTTTGAGCAGTTATTAAAATTTAAAACAACCGTTTATAAATAGTAATAATATACATGTGCATAATCATTCAAATAAAGATTCAAGACTATAAAAAGCTTCTTTACCTGTATCTTATTGGTGTTTTTTGCCTTTGATCCCGCTGATGATAAAGGAACGTCCCTCATAAATAACTGTTAGGGTTTTAACGGGCCCTATCCATCTTAAAATTTAAGCTATCTTCCCATCGTCATGCTCCCCTGCTGAACCATGAATGAGGCCATGGCGCCAGATCCTATTTGTTAATGGTCGCTGACTGCTGGGCTTGCAACCATCCTCCTTCTAGAGTCGAGTCTAGTTTGTCCCATGGAATTTTTGTATGTTACAGTTTCGGTTACTGCGTCCGAGGGGATTGGAACACGTTCCTCTATTTTTTCTTGATCTGTGTATATGAGACCTTTGTTGACTGCGTACAGTACGTACCATCTGGTCTTTTTTCGTCTACAAAAAAAAGAACTGCCCTTCTTGGTTTCTGGTTTTATTTAGGTTATTGAAAACCAGTTAACAGTATTTGCGGCTAAATATCAATCTCGGATGAAAGTTAGCATAAATGACTGAGTGAGGTTGGGTTACTGAGACGTCAGCAATTTAGTTCGGCCAGTGGTCGCCGGGGGGCGCTAATAGATTTGTCCATCGACGACCATCACGGGTATCCGTATTACAGGTATTACGGTGACCAGCGATCATCGCCGGTGGGTCTGAGCTATCCTAGCGAGATGGATGGTTTGATTAGAGTTTTTACTCGACTGAGCAAAATGGTCTATAATTTTATAATTAGGTACGGCAATAGCACCTGTGTGTTCCTTCGTTATT
The DNA here is from genome assembly GCA_905404295.2 of Ochlodes sylvanus. Lineage (NCBI taxonomy): Eukaryota > Metazoa > Arthropoda > Insecta > Lepidoptera > Hesperiidae > Ochlodes > Ochlodes sylvanus. Next base: position 12,518,597 of record FR990126.1, on the reverse strand, counting down.
TAGGTCCCTCTTAAGTATTTCATTTCGTATTTCAACAGGCTTTCCAATTAGCAATCCAACACTTTTGTGTAACAAAATCTTTGTTCTAGTGTAAGCAGACCAAATATTATGTAAATGAAACGAGTAAACAAATATCGTGTTTGCTCATAATTATGTGTTATGTGCGACATGTTCATTCGTTTCAATTAAACTACTATACCTGCAACAAGATATGACGCAAAACTGATGTTTATCATCGACAAATCCAGTCTTGAAGTGTACATAAACATGTGTTACTTTGTTGATAAAAATATTAAAAATAGTTGATACTTCGTAGTAAGCAGTTCCTTAATAAAAGATTGTGTTGATTAACTTAATTTCATTTCCTGCTTATTATTTCCGAAGACTTGTACCTACATTGCACATTTCATTTCGTTGTGTACTTATTTTAAGGAAGTCTTCGCGAAGAACGTGTGTTGGTGGGCTGTTACCAACCAACGCTATGCAACGCTCTTTTGCAATTCAATATAATCCAAGTTGACTTAAGTTAATCAATTGTACATTATTACATAACGTGTTACATAAATATTTAAGTGACTTCTCCTTACATTAACGCTATTACACAATACTTAAGAGCATTACAATTATCGCCGTATTGACTATGACTAATCAAGTATCATTTAAAAAGAAATTTGGACTGAGAACAATGTATTTAATTGCCCAGTCACAAATGGTGAACTAACGTATTCAAATTACGTAATTTCGTTCGTAATTGGCATTTGCCGATGATATAAACCAGTTTCATATCGACGCAATCGAGCGTCATCGTGAACGACGTTAAGTGTCTGAAAACGCCTTAACCACTCATTCATCGTGTCAGTAGCATTTCGCTTCATTAGCCGCTGGCACAACAGTCACACCTTTTACCTCTGACGCAACAAAATCACAACCCCATCAAAACCTATCGGACAATCGATGCCCACACGGTGATTCGGATTCCCAAGAGGTCGACCACATGATTCCTATCGACGAGGTCAGCGATCACCCATCTCACGGAAGAAGGTAAATTAGAATCCGTGACGTTCCTCGTGTCGGGCGATTTGTAAACGTCGCATTCGGGTAGCTCGAGCTAGGCTCACCAAACTCGTTGAGCTTTTGAACGTCGTCAGGTGGTATGGAAGGCGTGTCTAGAACGCTGGTCGGATACCGTCGGTGGCGTCTGTGGTGGGTTAATTTGCCACAGATAGTGGCTATGATGGATGGCTTGACGCGCCGTATGCGCCCGCTCCGCACGCCCTCGGTCAGAGGTTAAACGCCCACTTTGTGCACGATCCCTTCGTTGTATTGATTTAACAGTCGATCACGATCACAATCTCCTGAATATCGTTGTATCTATGTTTCGTTATACGTTGTACCGTATCCCCCGGTCTATAAATTGCGCTTAAATCAATGACCGTGTCTGCGTCGCAGGGAAATTATGAAAACGGATGTTTGAATTAATTCATAAAGGAGGTTATCAATTTACGGAAGGTATTAAAAACGACTCCGTATGGTGACTAACCTTGAAAGTTAAAAAATTAAGCAGGTATCAAAACGTTTGAAATCCTAACTTCATTATTAACAAAAAACCCGTAAGAATAAAGGAAGGAAAAGAAGGATCAAATGAAGGAAAATTAAAGTGGAGAGCTATCTAAAACTGACGGAACCCCACTGTTATATTAGTTTTATTTAGTTTAGCCTGACCTAACCCAACTTATTTATGCTCGCAAATAATTTAAAGTCTTACGTGAAATGATAATGAATTGCTCAAGTTTCCGTTTTCATCGCTTCCCTGCAACATCTATAAATACATGTGGACGTTGTTAGGACGGTGCCCTGCGGTCCAGATGCATTCTCAGTGAACTCCGCCGATAAAGGAAATGTTTACCAGCACGTGGGAGTGGAAGTGCCTGCAATTTTCTTTATTGCTACATTATCTAATGACTATGTAGTAACGATCGAGTACGTGTACACGTACGATGAGCAGGAAGTTAATGAAGTTTTAAAAGTTATTAAATCGGTTCCGTTGCGTTATATATAGCAATCCCAATACGGAAATTATTATGTTAGTGACGTAAGAAAAGTAGGTTTTTAACTACTATAGAGCTAATATATTATTTCAATGAGGGACTAAAGAGCGTCTGCAACCTTCAAATTGAAATTGAAGCCTTCAAAGGCATACCAGTTCAATGGTCCATGGTAATCGTGTTTGTTATAATGAATCAATGGGATAGAGTTGCCAAACAGAAATGATTGACGCCCAAGTGTGGGCAAACGTGGGTTGCAAGTGGGCGTCATCGTTAAAGTCCGAACTGGTGCTAATAGGGGTATTTTCATCGCCGCGTCCGATAATTATGTCAGTATCATGGCAATCTTAACGCATCGACTTCTTCAACATTTATTAAGCAAAGAAACCGTTAACCATCGACTGATTTACGATCAAAGTTGGCTTCTTTTTCGACAAGAGTTTCGAATTCCTTTCAATAATAAATCGAAGCTACTCATGTTTTTGTGAACCTTTCTCCGATGTCTCGATCGCCTTTTAAAAGGGATCGCATCTCGTTGACCCGTCTGTACGTTTTCGACTTTTTTCCCAATCGAGAATTTTCGCGGCAACGGTACATCGCTCCAGTTGTCTGGTCCCCGTGTCTCTATTGTTTCAGCAACCCGGCCATGTATGGCGGAGCGTTCGCAGATAAAATGAAACCATAAATTACGCCATAATGTCGACGGGGCCGTTGCTACTGATTCTAATGTGTAATCTGCACAATTTATTGTCTAGAGATCGATATTGCAGAATTCGAACTGTCGAATGTAAATCACGCGTAAATACTTCCACGCTATTGATATTTCATAACCCGGCTGTCCTATAAATAATTCATTGTCTAATTTGAGAGTCGGTATCGGGGAACTCTCATGTGATACGATATCTACTCGTAAGTAAGTATATTGTCGTAACGTCGGCTAAGTATTGCGGCCACCCTGGTTCTGTGGTAAAGCATGCACTATGTTTTATCAACTTCCTCATGCAAATGATTGCAAATGGGTGCTTTCTTCTGAACGCTGGTGTTGGGTGGGCGAGTGCTTATTGTGTATGCATCGTTCCTTATGCTTATAGAAAAAAGGACCAGTATGGCATTCGTGCGCACATATAATTAAACTAATACATTTTGAAAAACAAATAATACACAAATCTATTTGATCAGATTTATAGAGCATGGGTGCAATGTGCTTAATAAATTAGGCGAAAAATGTGGCCTATAAACTGTCATCTGTACAAAATGATAGATGATGAAATAAAAGTAGGTAAATATAAGACCAAACAACAGGTGGGTACATTGCTTTGCATTGATGAGGAATTGGTAAAACGACATAAGCACCAACAATAAATTTCACAAGACAAAGTTACTGTAACAGTTACACATCAATACGACAACAGCCAAAATATGAAAAAAATATTCGTATCATAGTAAAATGCTTCAAATTGAAATTATTATCAGTGCGGCTATCGCTGCGGTACTGATAATATGTAAACCATGCACATTACTTTGAGGGAACTGACCCTATCACACAGTTCCCTCTCGAAGCGCCCTCGATGGTAATCTACAGCCAAGTGAATGTTTTCTGAGTGAAACTTATGAAAGTCTGCTGAGAATTGTTATAATAATAATCCACGATGGAAATTCTAGACACAGTGTCGAGTACCGTTGCTGGTATAAATGTAGTAATTAACAATAATTATGTGTTATAACTGTTTTATTACCTTTGAACTTTAACTTGGGTGGTATAGGTTGCATAATTGCACGGACTTTTAAAGTTTGATTTGTATGGGCCATTCTTTTGTATTTTTAAATGCTCAATCACAAAGATAATGTTGCATCTAATCAAAGTACGAAATCATATTTATAACAATGAAATGCTGAGGTGAACTGATCTGGGGGCAGTAAGGTGTATGTGTCGTAAAAAATATTAGTATAACTTTATAATAATTAAAAAATATACTGGATCTTCCGTAATCAGTGACCCAAAGGAAGGATGGTGTTAGAAGAGATCATTACCAACACCTACAATAAGAATACCTACCAGATTAGGTACTAGACGATGCAAATCAGATTTATTGACTTTTTAAAGAACTTTAAATTTCGCTAGAAAAATTTGCTTTACTTCTAAGTTGTAAAAATTGTTTTCTTCGGAAGTTAAAAGTAAACATTAGGTTGTTACACACATTGTTGACGTTTTTAAACGAAGAATGTTATGAATTACGATGTAAAAATCCCCATAACAGTTAATAACAAATTTCATTGTATTAGAGACGTTATCATTCCTGAAATAATATTAACACCACCGCTTCACAATTCGAAAAAAAATGTATGAACTCAGCATTCCCAACAGACAAATAATAGAAATACATTAGAATATTTTAGCATGAAAGGCGTTGACAATATTGCGAAGCAATTATTCTCAGGATATCTCCGTTACAGATACGCTTACCACATGCAGGCATGATTTAGCGAGAACAGTTTTATCGTCCACTCTTAGATTTTATCCTATGATTTATCTTTTGCACTCATGTACCAAGCGACGATGTGCATAGAACAGGAGTAAAGAAAATTGAATTTATACCTAATAGGTATATAATAAAGGTAGGGTAAATAGGTATTAAAGGTATATGATAAGGAAGCGCTCATAGCCCGGCGGCTTACGAAGCGCCCAAGAAATTTTTGTCACTAGCGGTCACCCATCCAACTACCGACCGCGCTCGCTGTTCTTAACTGATCGTCAAAGTTAAGAACAGCGAGCGCGGTCGGTAGTTGGATAGGTGACCGCTAGTGACAAAAATTTCTTGGGCGCTTCCGTGCTTCGGAGGGCACGTTTAGCTGTCGCTCCCAGTTGTTATCATTTGTTAGCAGTCGTTAAGCCATGTCGGAGGCCTTAGGGCGGCATAAAAATCTTCCGACACCCCTCCACCAATTCGCACTGGAGCAGCGTGGTGTATGCCCTAGGCCTCCTCAGGTATGAGTAGAGACCTGAGCTCAGAAGTGGACCATTAATGGGTAGAAGCCAAGCCAAGTATATAATATTATAAAGTACCTATAAGTACCTACTACTAGAAAAAATACATAGAATCAATTGGCGTCTGTAATATTTATAAGTTTAAATTAGGAATATGGTAATAGATAAGATGTCCACAAAACGCATATTATAATGCTGAAGTTTTGACCTCTCTATCTAACCCTAAGATTTTATCCCGTTACCGTTTTATTATATAATAATAAAATACTATTAAGTAATATTATAACACATAATGTATCTACAAAGCTTCATCAGTGTATTTACTTTTCAAGTGAAATGTCTTAACCTTTATTGTTTTCAAGTGACACTAACTAAGAAGTGCGCTTTGCCCGAACTCGTAGACACATAACATTAATCATGTCAGCGCTCGTACCATAACAATTACAGCTAGGAACTTCTGTCTGTACGTGTCTGTTATAAGTACCGGGTCCTTGTTCTCATCCCGTGGGTGCGCCAGGAAGTGGTCGGGACGCCCACACTCTTTCATCGTGTGATTCATGACCAGCGCTCAGACTACACCATTAGCTAAGCGACTATTCTGTCTGCGAACATCAGCGAATTTATTGTGCGTTCTTCGGTTCATTGTGCTCTTGATTTTTTGACAATGTGACCTGAAAACATGCAAAAGTCGTTTTTGAGGGTTTGATTGAGGAAATGAAACATTTGTGATGAGACTGTGATAAACACGACTGACTGAATCTCATTGTTATGTTGAACCTAAAATTAATTTTTTAGAGGAGCACAAATACGAGTTTGGAGCCGCGTGGTGGAGTATGCTCTGTGCCTCTTCAGTTATGAGGAGAGAATTAGTCGACATTGGACGATTTTGCGAAACGCCTTACTTCTGAGAAAGGTCCTGTTTGCCAACTCATTCTTAAAAGGACCTAAGTGACCCGTGCCCTGTAGTGGGCCCTTAATGGGTTAAAGCCAATCAAGCGATTACGTAAAAATTCGTTCAGCGTATCGCATACAATCGCATGGAAAAGGGGATATTTTATTTGAAGTTGTTTTTTTCTCCTTTATAATAATAAGCTCAAGTGTCCAGTTTCCAGCACAAACATTTCTATGTCTTAAACTGGCTTAAACAAATAAAAGAAAAAAACATTATCTTACCAGCTTATCATTTCTATCAGTAGAACACCTTACATACGAAGTAACGAGAAAATTAACTTGTAATTTCTAAGTATCAAATCATAATAGCCCGACGTCCAACGTCCAAACACTTGTAGCACGATGCCGGCCGGTGTCCGCGGGCCAATTTCTACAATGTAAATAATGTACACGTCACGACACGACACGACACCACGTGGCGCGGGCGTGGCATCGCTTGAGGGCATTTTTCACCGCGCTACGTACATACCTGGAATTGTGGACTTCTTGCTAATGCCTCCAATTGCAGGGTTTAAGTTTTGAACGCAACACGCTGCCGAGAAATTGTGAAAGTTCGGGATTTGTAAACGATTAAATGCGAGTAGAACTGCAAAGTTTAATCAGTCGACATGTCGCCGATTGTCCCTTGAGTAGGTATTTTTTGTTTGGTCGGTTGGCTGGATTAGACTATCTATACAGATAATCTAATACAGCCACAGAGATAAATCTAAAAGCAAATGTGTGCTCAACATATTACATTGCATTAAATATTTTTTTTCCTACATTTCACCGTCATTGTTTCACCAGCCCGCCACAGGATATTACTTTGAATTAACTTGCAATTTTCTCATTATGCAAATGAAACCTCACTTCTTCTATCGCTACTCGTTCTCGCCCTCGGCTATCACTAGATCGCACTAAGACCAGTAGTGAGCCACTTTCTCTGTTAAGTCCGAGAACACGAAATTCGACTAATGATTTGAAATATTGTTGAATTCTAATGTAATGCCTTACTGCAAATACAGCCGTTGCAAAATCCGTTACGTTATAAATTAGAACAATACTATTTCATGGTTAAAGTGAATAAGACGTTGTATTATTTAAATGTGCAAGAAACGAAGGAATCTAATAATTTTAATGTAATATTCTAATTATGCCACCTATAATTTTAGGAAATTGTAAAAATGACCAATAGTTTTTGTTACTTGTATACACATCTGTATATTTTTAATATCGGTAAGCTATCCAACACGGATTTTAAAAGTAAAATCCGTGTTTTGTTATTAAAATGTTTAAGAGGATTTTCAAAGTAAATTCCTCTAAACATTATAATCTTTAATATGTTTCCGTATGCAAATATTATTCCAGGCGCTTGTCGAATCAGACTTTGCGAAGTGACGCCGGGATCTTCCGACTAAGCCTTTTTATATTGAATTCCCCGTATCCTCGAAACCTTTCCGGATCTCGTTTTTAATTTAATATTTCCCTGACAATGGCGCGGTTGCCTTAAAAGCTTATGGTGGCTACCCATTATGGTGCATTCAATTGAACAAGTTGCGTCTTTTTTGCGGCAGCTCAATAAATAATTCGATGTCCAGCCACAATTTGCATGGGGCATTGTTTCTCGCGATCCGTAATTTCCTCTGAATGTATTGCCGAATTTTACTTTTTTAACATACCATGCTTTTTGTTTTTTTATTTGTATTTTACTTGGCGAGTAACTGTACTCGAACCTCTTATTTAAAATGTCGCGTATTCTTGTACATACTAAGTACGTCCTGCTCCGTGGTACGTCCTATCACTGTTTCGACAATGAAAGTTTTATTCTTTCAGTCGCTTATTGTCATGAACTTGACACTTTTCATAGCGAAATTTCGTATTTTTATCACTTATGAAGATCATCGCTTCTAGTGAACCCATTGCTGTAAGTATATACACTATGATAATGCTGTCATCACGACCAATGTTAAAAACGACTGACGATTCATCATTTTATTGTATGTATGTTCTGTTCATACGATTCAAGTACAGAATACGAATATATAATTCATCACAATGAATCCCATTGACAGTTCACAATCCGTCCGTAAAAAATGATCTGCCATGACCGAACGTATCACTGTATGAATCGTATAAATGACGTCTGACGAGTAAATACCTGCTCGCATCTTTTGTGTGTAGGTATTGCCTTTTTTTGGTTAGTACACATATTTATTTTACATACAAAACAAACATGACAGGTTATTATCCTCATGTGTTTAGTTTACTTTAACCAACCCATATATTATATTCCAAACGTTTACGGGATAAAACAGCCGGCGAAGAATTAAACAATTCCAAACGAAGTTCCGAAGACAGCAATTGAGCAAGGTCAACGCTCGTATCAGCGGTGTAATATTATAACAGGTATTTAGCGTTGTGGCTATTCTCCAGCGTTCAAATCGTTCTAGATATCTAGATCCTTTCTTCAAAAGATATTAACTTTTATTTAAAGTGTTGTATATCCATGTATGAAATGTGCATTCCAAGCTTTAGCACTAGTCCTATTACTACTACTTTCAAGCATAAGAAGTATAGGTAGATTTGAGTCTTGGTCTAGGTCGGTCACAGTTGTCATGACTCATGAGTGACAGCGGACGTGTGGTGCTGCAGGCTCATTTGCTATCTTAGGTAAATAACAAACAGAAAGAATAGTTTTCAATAATTTATTGAAAGCCTTAAGAAATCTGAACTATACCTTCATTTTTGTGTGACTACTCTGAACATCATAAAGATGTATCGGAAGAGGCTATGTCATAAAAGAGCTCGTTTATCCACTTTCCTCATGGCCAGGTCGTGGCTATATTTTATGGCTCCAGTTTTTACTTCCACCTTTATTAGTAGGGGATCGCAGTCCATTATGAGGGACCTGATCATCTTAATGAAATTGTGCTTGTAAGTTTATTCAGAGTTATTCTTTATTATTTAAACAAAATATTATGTAAGCAGTTAAAGCGTGCTTCTTAAGCGTGTATAGAATGATGTATCATGTAAATAATCGCTACTGTATGCGCTACTGCTTACAAATATAAGTGGAAGGTGAGCTACGGCAGCGGTTTATTAATATAATCGTATGATTAATGTTTATGTATCATTATTTACGAGTAAAGTTATAACCGAGTCGATCGATTAAAGAGTGTAGACACTCCTACGTAGGTCTAAGGGTTCATCCATAAATTACGTCACACGTGTAGGAGGGAGGGGGTCAAGAAAGTGTAAACATAAACTCCAAGGTCAAGACAGCAAAATTATGTATTCGTATGTGTATGAAATGAAATGAAAATCTAATATATAAAATTCTCGTGTCACAGTTTTCGCTGCCATACTCCTCCGAAACGCCTTGACCAATTTTGATGAAATTTTTTGTGCTTATCCGGTATCTATGAGAATCGGCCAACATCAATTTTTTTATTTTTTTTGGACAAATTTTTTATGGTTATTTTTTTATGGTGTGGCATAAAAAAATACACATGATCCCAAATTTTCACTTCCCTACCCCCACCCATATAATTTAAATCGCGCTTTTTGTATCTACATATATGGCGGAACAACGTTCGCGGGGTCAGCTAGTAAATAATAAACTCCTTGTATCCCACAACCCAAACCTTGAACCTTTTTCTTCTGTACGTACAATATATAGGTATATAAGCTACTCGAAACAAGTGTATGTAAGTGTCAATATTCTCAAGTGACGTTAAAGTGGTTTGACGTAGAGCCATTTCGTAGCGGAAAATCGATAGCTACGAGGCACATACATATTATGTACCTACATACACATAACTGTATAACATTGACCTAGACTTTCCTTCGTCTATTCGATACGCGGTCAAGGTCTCAACTGATTGACAGAAACGACACACTGAACAAGCACTGGGCAAGCTTTTAACAATATAAACAACCTGAACAATTTTTAAATAGGCAACTTTTAGTTTCTGGCTGTATTGGCCATATTGGGGCGGCCTAGAATTCTGACCATATTCCCTTGCTGGCGGATCAGGGTGTCGTAAGAGGCGATAGAAGCGGATCCCTGTTTGGTGGTAGGGCTGAACCATAGCCGGCTAGCAATCACGCTCATGCTGGAGTCGCTAGTGTTAAGTTCTTCAAAAAAGGTGTAAAAAGAGTTCTCCTTCAGGGCCGGCGTTGCACTGGCGACTCCCCTGGTGTTGCCCGTGTCCATAGGCGACGATGACCACTTACCATCAGGTGACTCGTCTGCTTTTACGTCAGCCCTTCACGCTATAAAAAAAGCACTTGTCTTATTCCGGATCAGGTTGTTGGTTTAATTGGCTCGTCTGTTTAGTTTTAGGCTAAGTTAGAATAATGTTGCTCAAGGAATCATGATCAAAGGCCCGGAGTCAATGTTGAATATAGATTGAAAATATTTAATGACAATGGGCGCGCGCCCGATTCGTTATAATTAGCAAGGCCTTTGTGTAATTAATGACTTAGTTGGAGGTTCAAAGCGCTTGGGACTTAAAACAGATCTATTTATAGAAAGGTGCGCATAATTATATTTATTAATTCTGTTATACCTACCTAAGTTCCACGATTCACTTTTTGTAAAAATACATTTGACTTTTTTGTCCTCTTCGTGCTTCGGAAATTGAATTAAGTTGTTCGCGGAACAAAATTTCAGCTTGGTTAGCTTTACTTTGGCAGTCAGATGTGACGATCAATAAATCTGTGATCGGCTTCAGGTGACCAAACTGCACCCATTTGAATTCTTAATTAGGTTTTATTCCATGGGTCATTTTCGTAGTTCTATAGCAGTAAAACTGTGACGTCGTACAAAGGTCCTTGCCCCTGACCCGACCTTAAGTCCGAGATCCCTGCCGCGACCTCGGCAGTTACAAGGTCGAGCGGCCTGTACGAGGGATCAATAGGGCCGCGGAAATCTTGCTGCGTACAATGGACAAACAATATTTTACTGCAGGGCCACAGTACAACTATAAACAATATCGCATAAATTAGACGTATTGTTTTTGTTTCTAATTTTTTATGAAATTCGTTTCATCACCGGTATAGTACGGCCAGCGGTTCTAGGCTTTCGGATATAGTGCGCAGGTATTGTACTTTAGAGAGAGATAGCGACACGAACACTGAGCGTGTGACTGAAACAATTAATGCTCAAACTGACAATTTGCGCGTCTTGCCACCATTTCGACCCTAAAATTGACTTTTGCGCAGCGATCCAAACAAAGTTCAAAGCGGCCTAGAACCGCCGGCCGTACTAGGTATACTGAAGTTATTGATTTATATTGTCAGTGAATAAACAATTGATTGTTTTTATTAAAATCATCAGGATACAACTTCAAATGGACACAATATTTTACTCTTTAATTGTCATGTGTGCTATTCCATTTTCTAGGAAATAATTCAAATTATTAATTCTAATATTGAATTCATTCGTTCAACATTATGCCCTTATGCAAATGTGCCCCGTTAATATAATGGTAATTTATTTGTTACAGGTATGTAGCATCGCATTTGAGATGGCATCATCCGCGCGAGTTATTGCGGACAGTTATTGGTTGTAAGTTAACGAGCATCGTTAATTTCTAGCCGTCATGTTATTTTGTGGTAAAAGGCAGCGTCGTGTCCCATGGACGTTCCGTGCGTTACTGCACTCCACGCCTCTTATATCACGTCGCCTGGCCCGGTATATTGCACGGTGTATGATATTGCAAACAAGATGCATCGGTTTTATTTGATTTATTTAACCTCGGATACTTCAATGTTCATAAAAAGTCCAAGAGAATGGTAAATATATTGATTGTATTATAATCAATTAAATACCTGTTGGATATACTTATTCTTCCTTTTCTATTCTGACTTTGCCAGCAACAGATCTGTGATTCCTTTAGTGTTATTAATGTCCGGTGGTCTGATCGGTGGCTTCAACCCATTAAAGGCCCACTATTGAGCATGGGTTTCTCCTCATACCTGAGGAGGCCTAGACTCTAGGCCCTAGAGCATACTCAACCACGCTGCTCCAGTGCGGATTGGTGGAGGGGTTAATGGCCAACCTAAGTGTAGGATTTTTTGCCGCCCGAGGGCATCCAACATGGCTTAACGACTGCTACCAAATGGTAACAACCGGGACCGACGGCTTTACGTGCCCTCCGAAGGACGGTACCGCCCAAGAACATTTTGCCACTAGCGGTCACCTTGAGCGGTAGAGATCCATTATTGGCAATCAGACCATTTCTTTGTTAGTGGGATACTTAAAAAAAGAAATCATAAATTGCACAAAGGTTTCTATAACCGTCTAGTTTCGAGTAAATCTTAAAGCCAAGTGTTATTTTACATTCGTTTTTTTGTTTAGGGTCGAATCAATCCTGTATACTTCCTTCGTATCATAAAAAATCTACGACTGTATGATATAATCTAAAGCCAGGTGTTAAAGTTCAAAAGAGGTGTGTCGCCATCATTCAATTGGTTCATGCGTCAATGCGTTTTGCAATGTAAGGCTTGTAACTTTGTATCTAAGCTCGATAGCCGATAAACATCTCAAAGCGATCTAACGCATCATTGTACGATTATACAACGCAGGATATTATCGATATCGTAACACTTCACGTCACTATTCAATAGCGTTAGCGATATGATCGTGAAACTCGTTCAGTGATTGTTGGATCATCGGATCATTGTAATTCGCGGATTGTGTGCCGTTTGCGTCATGTGTTTGGTTTGTAGATGTCTAGACGTCATGTGTCAGTAAGATTATAAAGGTTTGCGATATGAACAAGTCTGTTATATATAAAAAAGCAAGAGTTTAATTTTAAGTAACTACATGGCGTGTGCTGTGAATGGCTTCCTGTAAGTCCTTATTTTCGTTTTTTTCATGCTTTATGTATAGGCAAATTCGAATTATCATTAATATAATTGACGCACTAGTGTTTACGAAAGTCTTTAATAATGATAATACTGTCTACTGACTCCCTAAAAGATGTAGTTTAGCTTCAGGTTTAGAATAACAGGGATGAGAAGTTAACTATAACTTGATAAAATCAATCAATTTTGTTAATTAGAATGACTCCGTATAATTATTTCAAAATTACCGATATCACAGATTAAAATAATAGCCCATGTTAGTGTAGCCACTAACACCGTCAGTTATTTACCACAAACGTTCCATCCAGTATTTATCACCAACAATCACGAAAACGACACTAAGTAACGCTTATCGCACCGTTACATCTACTGAGATGGTAAGTAGGCATTAACTAAAACATTTCCTTATTAATATGTCTGTCCGTGCCGCCTTTGAATCTGCAGCTCTGCGGTCGCGGGCTTGCGAAATTTACTAGATATCCGCTGTGTTTTGTGATAATCTGTCTGTTTATTGTTCTGTGGGTTGGAGGTTATCGTACCCTTTTGTTGATATTTACTTTACGGAACTTAGTTTGTTCTTTAGGTAATTCATGATTCGCTTAGCTGATACCTACTGTAGCCCGTTTTATCGGACCACGACCCGCCGCTTTGTTTTTATAAACTCGATAACTTTGTAGTGACTTCGCTTATCGGTAAGGTAATAATGAAAAACAATTGGAAAGTTATTTCATATCGTGAATTTGAATAAATTTAAAAGTCTAATGAGTATGTTAATTGGGGGATCGAGTTGTGGGTAAGCGGTTGTAATTCATACGGTCTTTGTTTTGTTATTAAATTGTTGCCATCATAAGAGGCAGCATCTGTGCTCTCTCGTAAATCTCTTAAATCTCGTAAATCGTGTGGATGGATCAACTCTGATATTATAATAACATCCCCTCGAGTGATGTGTATTGTGATTACGGTTATTAATAAATAATTATTGTGATTATAGTTACGAGTGTAGATATATAGACTCTTTATTTGTACAACAGAAACATATTCAAACAATGACTTTTAATTTAAACATGTATACAAAAAGGCGGATTATTGCTATGCAGCGATCTCTTTCAGGCGACCTTATCGCAACCTTAGTAATATACCTAATGGCGTAATTTAAAAAAATCAAAATGTGGGCAATTCACACGTGCTAGAAGTGAAAACTTCAAAAAATAGTTTGGTTAGATGTCATAATTATTGTTTTAGCGCTTCAGCGAACTTTAGTTCTAACTCTTGCTAATGTTCCAATCTCATTTTCTCCCACGTTAAAATGTCTGTGTCCTTTTCGTTTCAGTTTCATCGAATTCCAAATCACAACGATACTATAGAAGTTTTCACTTCAAAAGTTTTTCTTAAACATGTGGTCAATGTGGCATAGTGGAAGGATAAGGAGTTATAATAATAATAATCAACAGCATGTACCCAAATAACGTCTAATCATATATGCGATGGATCGTGTTCAAACACCATTTACCTGCACGTTACACAAGGAAACGGAGGGCAATGATTTCTTAACCCTAATTAATTAGCAGAAACGGTGAGCCAGCGCCGGTGAAAGCATTGTTTGGGTCGACGCTGAATCGCACAATACCCGGGTTGCGCGGGCGGCGGCGTGGGTAGTACCTATGTACCTACCTACCTCGCCATAGGTACCTCGGTAATTACTGTACCCATCATAGAGCTGTAACGGGTTCTATTCTAGCATTTACAATATAATATATAATTCCTTTAATTTAATTCCATTCCGCTAACAAAATAACTTGTCTAGACAAAGCTGAAAAGAAATCAGTCTTAAGCCCCGTATTATTGGCAGGGCAGTACTAACTTGACGAGGTCACATTTTACGGCTACGTCGATGTGGTAACACACAAGCATCCTTGTATCTTGACCTAAGTATTGACACTGGTACTTAAAGCATCAGGTACATGAAGAACCGCGAAGCTATCTCCGAAGGAACACAGGAAAGGTCAGACGTTAAAAATAATACGAGATAAGCTGAGCAGCCGCGTTTCAGGTTACGCTATCTATAAAAGCTGAGTGGGGAAAGCTGCAGTCGTTATTATTTTATTGCCTATCAATACCCCGGTAATAAATGAAGCTACCGGGAGCCGAGCGCACTGCGGGCGAAATCGGATCTTTTACGACGACGCTCATGCCTTGAGGAGTCGTAAATACGGGATTTTCGCCGGCTTATAATGCCCTGGTATCTTTTCCGCGACTTACTCAATATATCCCTTACACGACAGTCAAGTGGGACCGCACAGTTAGTCATTACTTCCTGGTCTAATGCTCATACCAGTACCAAATATGACAAAGTAAAACGTACTACCAAATTGAATTGACTATGAAAATACCTTTTGAAGTCCATATTTTTTTCCGAGCACCAATTTAAAAATAAAATTTATGTAACTCGTTGCGTTGACACGATACCATTTTTTGCCATTCAAATATCTCAACAATAGCGCGAAATACAATGCCATTCATTATGACGAGTCCGTGTATTTAATTTGTTCTCATAAAACTGACCCATGCGTCCCGGTCCGTTGCGCTTTCATTGAAAATATGATTCGGAACAATGCAGTGACTGGGGTCTATGGAAACAATGGTGCAACCTGCAACCCTACTACTTGTATCGCTACTGGCGTGGAGTGTGATGATTAGTGAACTCAACGCCCGGAATACCCGTCGGCAGGCATATCTAGCTTTTGCTATAGGTATAATCGATACTTTCGATTGTTTTGTACATGCATGCATTCGTAAAAACTGACGTACCCTTTCCTGGTGCCAAGTCTGCTAATTTATAAATTCTTTAATGATTTTTATTTTTTATGGTATTAAGATAGCAAACGAGAATGCAGCATCACCCTTCCGCTGCCGCCCGTGGCAACTCCAATCGACCTAGAACAAGAGTCAAATGGGACCTATAGTCCGGTTAGGAGACGGTGTAAGAACATTAGTTTTGATTGGTTAGTTTGTTAGTAAGTATGAGGCCTGGGGCAGGAGCTACGAGTATTAGTGATAGTAAGTCCTGTTAGTTGTTGTTAGTAATAGTCCAGTTAGTAATTGTTGGTAAGAGTCTCGTTCTAATTCGGTCAAAGATTTGTTGCTAACCTTGATACCAAAGGCACTACAGCAGTTTCTCCTGTGTTTAATACAATGACCTGCGCATATCGGCACCACCCAAATATGCTGCAAGCGTTTGAATGAAGGGGGAAATACATTAGAAATCATTAATTAACAAAAATGCTGTTTGAGTCAGGTTAAAAGGTCTAAAGCCTGTCATGTGCGAGAAACCTAAGCATAACAATGAAATGGATAGTTGAAATAGTTGAAAATACTAGTGCTCCATTCGCATTCAAAGTAATTTGAACAAAACTGTTCGCTCATTAAACATAACATGGTAACAACGAAATACCAGCTCGCTTTCCAATCTCGCAACACCTGACAAAATATCTAAGCAACAGGTTGTCTAACCACGGGCGACGTTCAACTCCAGCTAAATCACAATAGGTACATACATAGAAAGCAAACCTTCGGTCCTTAGCCCATTAAAAGATTGTATTGGAATAAATGTGCATAATTATATAACTCGTATCTTTTGCAATTATATAGTAAAGTAAATAAGATCCTAAACGTAAGTATTCTCAGATTAGCTTATGCGAACAAATATTGAATATATTATATTGCTTCGCCTTCCTTGCAATACGTATGTAGGTAGTTACTAGTTGATGATAGTTGTACATCTTTACGGCGATAACGGATCTGTATGTACCAATGTCACCAACAAGGCCCGGGATACAGTGTCACAACCCCGATAATCCACCATAGAGACGGAGTGCATATATGGCACGTAGACAACTTTGTTGCAACCAAGTCTTTATCGGATCCACATCACTAGAACCTCGATTCCGTGGACGCGGTAACATTTTAGTTACAAAGCGACATCTAAGAAAAGTCGTAATAAATCCCCTCATCCTTTCATCTCGAGTGATTTACGAACTCGTTGGCATTTCACCTGTTTTCAAAATACGTTGTTTATGACCATTTTCAAATGGCAATAGGGCGTGCACTTTGACTTGTCTTAATTAATGCTATCTTGTCTTAATCGGATGAAAAATCGATATAAAATTCAAATAACACTATTATATAATAAACAACAATTTTATTTCAAGTCATTAGCTGTACCATAAGCATCCAGTGTCCTCCTTACGACTATATAATTATGCTTTGTTACGAGATATCAATATGAGAAAAGTTTTAAGAGAATCGGTCTAGTAGATGTCGAAATATTTTCAAAGCGTTCGCGTTTTGCGAGATTTTAACGATTGTACCCTAAGATTCCGATATAAATTACCTAAGTTTTTTTTTTGTATTCTTACCATGATTCCGTCCTCCGTCAAAATACATGTTTGACTGGAAATATTGTGTAAATATTGACAAATTTATGACATTATTCAAATAATAATAAAAATATATATATTTAACTGGCATTTAAATATTATGTCCCCATTTGGATTGGAAATGTAACCCAGTACTTTTCGTTCGCCAGACAAGGTCTACCATTTAGCTTGGTTGAAAAATGTTTAAGACATTTATTGCAAATCGTGTATTCAGTTCTAGTTTGTAACTGTATTATCAAAATACGATATGTGAAGATGTATTCCAATATTCCAATGGTATCGTTTCCCTTACTGTCAAATGATACTTTCTTCCTTGGCGGACATAACATCAGTGATGCCTTGGTCTTAACGATGTCCAAGGGTGATGGTTTCCGCTTATCATCAGGCGGGTCAGGTTTGTCAACTATCAACACTAAAAAAAACTGGTGAATAAAGTTCTTACGCGCAGATAAAGTGCAAATTCTGTTCAAGTTCTCTTACCACAGTAGCGTTAATCGTTTAATGCAACTATCTTCGAAGTCCACCGAGAAGTTTCACTTCAAAAACTTAAGTTATACCAATAATAATTAATGATACTACCATAAAAGTTTAGTGAACATTTTCCATGAATTTCATAACGTCTTTCATTAAACTCCGATGTTTTCCTAGATTAATATTATTTGTATCAGTTTATGATTCCGGTCAGTTTCACTTATCCGTTTCGCGTTTGTGTGCAGTTGCATTAATTAATGCGCAGCAGTTGTTGCGCCCACGCACACAACTAGAAAGTACGGCCCTTACTTGTTGCATTATCTCCGAGCTGGTGCAAATTAAATTATGTCTAGAATAACAAGTTGATTAGGAAAAATTGTGTGGGGAAGTTGTTCTTACTTACGTAGACTTCGGTTGATTTTCGTCATAATCATTGTCGATAGCATAATTAATATATTATTGTCATTTATTTTCCGTAAATCATTCTACCAATCATTAATATACGCATCATTATAAATGCGAAGAAACTCTTTTTGCCTTTCTGTCTATCTATCTTTCTATTTTCTGCTATTTCTCCCGCTTTATCCTAAAACGCTGAAAAGAACATAGTAGGATGGTTGTTATCCCGAAAATACGTTTGTATAGAAACGGTTCTGGTCGTACGTCGATTCAAAGCGGGCGAAGCCGCGGGCAAAAACTAGTTGGTAATATTAGTTTAAAAGTAAATACTATTTAAAATAAGAGCGCAACAGCAAATCGCCACCCAATGTCTTTATCAGAAATCTTAATAATGATAAGTGAGTTGCGGCCATGCCTGTCGGCTGAACCGTATAATCAATCATTAGTCTCGTAATTAATACATTACGTACGCCGTTTGAGCGTATTGCAGCATTACTGTCACATAGTGATAGCTGACGGACTTGTCGGTTACTGCTATTGACTTGAGAACTGCTTGTGTGCGTTGATGTCCTATAGTGTGGAAAATTCCTTCTGAGCGATGCCCGGTGCGTCTGGACACGGGGTTCTTTAATACAGATGTGAAAAGGGTGCTTCTTTAGTACCGACGTTGCTTTGGCGACTACCCTGGTGTTACGTATTTCGCAAAACTAGGTACCATCAAGTTCCTATGAAACAACACATGGAAGACACAGTCAACAGAAGGGCATGAATTACAATCCTATTACATTCATTTTATTTACAAATATTTTAAATGTAATACTTGTATAATATGACAATAATAAAATAAATTGTATCAATTTGTTAACGAGTTGTCTTTGACCGAATGTTTTACGGTACACACGAATTGCTGAATATTTGTACTAAATTTTTGAAATTTCACGCTTGGTAGGTATGCCTTTAGCGCTTATACGACAACTTGCCTAGAAAGTATATCCGCTTACACAAAACTTTTTAGTGAAGTGTTAAATGATACATATCCAAATAAATTTAATGTTCCTTTTTCACGGTGTTGAATAATCTAAATGTCATCGACTTATCGATACCGAGCCGTCGATAAATTGAAGCATTTGTAACATTACGACGATTAGTTTCATAAAAGTATTAGTTATGGTATGCTCAGACAACTTTCTAGTTCAAACTTGATTAAGCCATTTTGTCAGTTTCATTGTAGTCACAGTCGATACGAAACTGACAGCGCCGCGTTCTATCCCAGTGAATCACCCGTATCGATCGATTTTATCGATAAAAGTGAAAACGATATCAGTGTTCCCGCCTGTCTGAACTAGGGTTGTTGGTTGTTTAAGAGTTTTTTGTGTTTTTGCAATGGAATGATTTGTTACATTGCTCTTTTTTAAGACTCATAATCTTATTGAAGAAGGCATCTTAAAATTGGTATTTACAGTGAAACTTGGTTAAGTGGGACCTGGATAAGTGAGAAACCTCCATAACTGGAACTCATGCTGAGGTCCCAACACTTTGGCACTGAATTACCTCTGTTAGTGGGACGAGGTAAACCTCTATATCTGGGATTTGTTCTTTCGATTTATCATCAAAGTTACCTCTATAACTGAGACAGCGAGTAAATTTTATATGCATAAACCTCTGTAACTGAGATAACATTGTTTGTTTACTCATTCTTATTCTACCCACAAATTCCACACGTAATTCCAAGTACGTAAGTACAAATTTTGAGCTTCAATTACCTTCAGTTTTAGTTTCGCTTTACTATCATACAGATGTTTATTTGAAAAATGTCAAAACGAAAGCTACAATCGTTATCATTACGTGAAAAACTGAAGTTAATATCCGTTTATGAAAGTGGGAAGACACGCGAAGAAGTTTGTGCCGAATTTAATGTGCCAAAATCTACTCTTTGTAGAATAATTCTACAATTCTACAATTAATATAACTGAAATAACCTGTATTCTAAATGTATACTTATATTTCTTAATTATTTTTTTTTGTTTTTGTTAATTACGTTTACGCCTACCGCACATTCTCAACAACTCCAAGGGTTGACTGGTAGAGAATGCCTCTAGGCATTAAGTCCGCCCATTGTACACATACAATAAAAGGGTAAATAAATAAATAAATAAATATTCTCACCTCACTTAATGGAACCCTCTGTAAATGAGACAGATATTTATTTATACCTGTATATCTGAGACACTGGGTAAGTGGAATACCTCTATAAGTGAAACGACATTGCAGGTCCCTTGATGTCTCACTTAACCAGGTTTCACTGTACTTTATAAAGTTGTTTAAGAATAATAGATTAAGGAAAAGTATTCAGTTAATGTAAATACACAAAGTATTTTAGTTTTCTCTATTATGGCTGTTTAATGTGTAAAACAAAAAATATTTTTTGATGTTAGCGTATTTTTTCGTATTTTTTTGTGTTGCTTTGGGTAAGGGCATCCAATCTCCTGATACCTATTAAATCTATAACAGTGTAATGTAATATATGCTACTTTTTCATACGTAGTAAGAACCTTAATCTATAAATTACAACAGTGTAACAGTGGCAACCCTACGCAAAACCTGTAACGGTTGATTGTCCGCGCACTTATACGGTCAACGGAGATCGTATCGATAGAAAAGTTTAAACGCTACTGTTCTGTTTCAACTTAAAAGGACTTTTGTGGTATCCAGTCTTTATGGGTGGAAATGGGTCTAATGGTCTTACTTGGATCGTTAAGTGTCTGTTCCTACGGGTCGGAATGTGGTGTAACTATCGTTCTATAATATCAGCATATAGTTAATTTATACATTAAAAATATTTACTTTACTATCAATGACCAAGTATTTTATTGCCTGTCAAAATGTAGGTATCTGTGTAATGTCCAATTACACGGACTATAATTACCGTAATTCGTGTCTAAAAACACGACATGCTCTTTTTTTAAAGCGATAATTACCTCTTATTAAAATAGCCTTTTCAATACGAGTTTCGAAGATGCTGTGACATTTAACTTGGGAGTCACGATCGCATAATTAGCCTTATTCTCATCGAGTCATTTAATATAATTTATAGTGAAAATTCATACGGTCATTAAAGCGATGTGCTCATTTAATTGGGCAGTCGATCGCAATCACCGCAAACCCCGTAACCCATTTGTGGCGGGAGCGAGTGAATGTATCGCTTCAAAAGTGTTAACCGAATGTGTGTGACTTGGAACCTGTTGTGTGTGTGACGACAAAATCGTGACTGGATGTGGACGTCCCTATTAACATATTAATAGGCAAACAGGGGCAGTTGCGGACTCGGCATTAGTGTTATATCGATTCGAGTATAAAATATCGATAAGTTCCCTACTTTAGCGGTTAAGTCATCGTGCATGATTCTTTTATGTAGAGTAAAAAATAGTCAACGCAGCAAATACTCGTATCAGCTTTTGAATCGAATCCCTATAGCGGCTACTCGCTGAACTAAAGTTTTATTGTATGAAAAGTTTACCGATACGGTAATTTTTACTCAATGTCAATGGAATGAATTGTGAAACATATTACTTTGCATTTTTAGTATGCAGATGTGCTTAATATTTATTTACTTAATTATGCGTGCTTGTACATGTATAATGTTTTTTTTTAAATACAGAGCTTTCGCTTCGTTTTGTGACTTACCCTCGTCCATATACTCGTAGTCCAATAATATTAACTTCCCCTGATGCAAATTTTATTAATTTTTATCAGGCATTTTACGAACTGCATGTTTCCTTTTCTCAAAGGTGTGTGAAGTCCGCCAATCCGCACTTGGGCAACGTGGTGACTATGGCCTATATCCCTCACATTGTGAGAGGAGACCTGTGCCCAGCAGTGGGACAGTTAAGGGTTGTGATGATGATGATGATGATGATGTTTCCTTTTAAATTATTAATTGAAAGTTGCACTTTTATTATGAGAAATACATTTTGAAACTAAAACACCAAAAACAAATTATGGAAATTGTTAATTTACTTATCAGCTTGTCTTATTTGCATTGTGGATTACTAAACATTTAGCAACAGAATAAGTATGTCGTTAATAGTCATCGTTTGATTTTACAACGTCGTGGTTTATCGTCGCCTCTGCTTGTATCGACGGGTCCTTATAATTCGTGTACACAGGCTTACAACTCCTGCAAGGGACACTTTCTAGTGCATTAGTAACGCTTAGTGGCTAAGCTAATAGACCACTCTTACACGGCCGTACAGATAAGATTGTCTAATAACATAAACCAGCTTATCTTAATGTTTTTATTACTGGAAACCTGGTTATTAGCCGATAATTGCGCTAGACTTATGGGCTACCGGAGCGATAGGGTAATGTAAAGGTTATTTTCGTTAAACTGCACAGTGAAGAGTTTGTATAATAAACCTTTACTAATCGTATACTATTTAATGAGCAATTACCGTATAATGTACGCCTGTATTTGTGTACACGTATGTAAGCGATTTCTCGAGAACCGCTGTAGGGATTTCAAATTTTCAATGTATGGCCGTATTAGGACTGCCAGGATAACTGATCCATATCCCGTTCCGGCAGATCACGGAATTGTAAGGGGCGACAGAAGGCGGTCCCTGCTTAGTGGTAGGATTGAAACCCGGCTAGCTACCACCCTCTCACCTGAGACAGCATAATTAGCAACTTGTTACCTACCAACAAAAATGAAGTCGCTTAAGCGATATCCCATTACCGCTGCTAAGTCTTGGGGCTAAGCTAGCTAAGCTTTATTATTTACCTGAGTACATTTGTGATGCGATAAACACCCATGACTACAAAGGTGTTGAACTACAGCGTTGAATGGCGTTTAAGGTCTATCATTACTTCCATTACTGGTGATAAAATAGCCATGTGATAGCTGCGAATGTTCGCGTCCCGCCCACGCCACTCCGTGTAACATGGCTGTGTGCACCGAGCGGGTCGAGCGGGCCGAACGACGCGAGATATCCCTTCCGCGATGAGAACATCCGTATCGAATTGCCGATTGTAGGCTAGGAGACGGCGAGAAACTTATTAAAAATCTTTGATAGGTGCAGCGTTGTGAAAACTAGCAAACGTGGTAAATAAAATAAGTGGTCACTGGTGACCATGCAAATATGTAATACAGAAGACATTTATTAATGCGTATTCAGCTAGGAAGGAGGCTAAGGATCATGTTTTTTTTACATCCGCCACATTGCCAATGATGCACATAAAGACTTTCACGATAAATAAAACAGAGTCAGCTAGTTTTGTTGCAATATCCATTGATCATTATTTATTACCTACGACTGACATAAGATGACGCGTAAATAGTGTAGTAAATTACTACTTTTACCATTCTCTTATACATAAATGACGTTATTAAAATTCATCGCAAGCTTTCGGACTATTTTGTTCGCATCCCTTGTTGCGAGGACAAAGCTTTAAATTTGTAGAATTCCATTTATTTCTGCATTGAATTTAAGTTTCTATCTGTTTGCATTGTCACAGAATATACATTATGGAATAGATATTCAGTACGTTCAGCTAACATTAGCGGACGAGCCTAGGATCTCACTCTACTATGGATTTATATCATGCTTAGTGATAATTACAGGTAATTAACCTTTTAATTTTTAAATGTTCGTTAAATTAATTGAAATAACCGACCGGGTGAATAAATATTTCTCATAAAACGAAAATAGTAAATCGAAACTCAAAACTCAGTTAATTTATTGTTCGATCGAATGTAAAAAAAACTCACGTTCTACAACTTCTTGACTTCGCTAATTCGGTAACAGCATTGTTAAGTCATCCTCAGTTATAAAAATATATTGGTTTACCCAGCAACGGATTCTAAGACAAGAGCAGTGCGCGACAATCACCTAGGTTAACAGCCCAAACACTTAGCATAAAGTTGTAATCACATCTTATTACTACGAACAAGGTAAAACGGAATGCAATAGAAAGTTGCGTGCGCTATCAAAATGTGCCGAAAGCGACACCGGCTAACCTTTGGGAGCGGTTGTACGCCGCGATTTATTATGCTCACGTCCACGGACACCGGAGCGGCTCGTTAGCGAATGTGCCAAACGTGGGGTCGTGAACACTGACGCGGACACTCAACGTTTCTAACTAAATTATATTAAATTATCTTCCGCATCCTGCCACTTTCTCTTGCAAATTCCTTGGCGTCTTTTGTGTGATATCTACATCAAGTTTGGCGTTCGTGTACATTTGTCAGCAGTCATTTGAATCAACGTAATTGTCTGTTGTCAGACCTTTATCAATAACATTCCACATAATATATATGAACCACTCGAGAACAAAGATTATCTGTTACATAAATAGGCCCCGGCCTTGATAGAAACCGAAACTCTGGGCTCTGCAGCCATCGTTATACTTTTTAGCGGCGAATATCTTAGTCCTCAAGTGTAGCAACACAACTGTGACCGAATTAAAACAATACTCTTAATAACAATTACTAACTAGACTATCATTACAAAAAACTAACACCTACTAACAAACTAACGTTCTAATACTGTTTGCTAATTGACTAACCATCCTAGTCCCGATTTGAGTCTTATTCTGGGTCGGCCATAGTTGTTAACAGCGGAAGGGTGGTGATACACGCTCGTTTGCTATCTTAGTTCCATAAAAAGGCCCTGACAACTGACCTTAGTCGTCAGTACAAAATACAAAAATAACATTTGAATCTTCGTTTTGAAGTCGAATATCTGTAAACAAATGGCGCTTACGATTCTGTCAAACTCCATTAAACGGGTCGCGGTAACGGTTTAATTAGTGCAAACACGCAGGTTGCCTCATTCGGTTAAGGTTTGGCTTGATTAGATACTGTTAAGTACCGGTTGATTAATCGAAGTACTAGAGCGATAAGGTTGTCTTAGTTCGTGATAGTTGGAATTCGATTTGAAACATATCTACATAATTATTTACCATTGCGCTGATATGCGCTAGGTTAATATGTTACGGTATACAATTTAAACTTACGACTTTTTTGTTGTTTTGTTACAGTTGTAAATTATTGGAGTTGTAGGTTTTTATAGACTATAATAGGTATATTGGCAATTGCGGTAGTTAGGTATTCCAAAATCGGGCTCTGCTAAAAGGGGCATCTCCAGGGCTGGTCGTCCGGGCTCGTGTATGAACACGAGCAAGGAACACCAAGTGGCTCGCCTGCCTTTCTAAAAATATTTATAATGGTTGCCAGTAATTTTAAGTTCCTTCTTATTTTTTACAAACTTTTATTTCTGGGTATTACGTTCAGGATTAGCTCCACACAAGGAAATTACTCAACGGTTATAATTTACTTAGCGTTATAAATGTGTGTTCTTATGTTCTTCTAGCTATCCAAATAAGCATGTAAGTGTATCATCTTAGCCTAAACTTCAAAAATCCAAAATTATCTGTTATGTGGTACGTATCAAGGAAATGTCACAAGATAAGACATGCTAAAACTTCCAATCGAGATTATATTTATCGTTAAATGGTAGACAACGGTGGTGCTTCATTCGATCGAAGCTCAGTTTTCCCCGGAGAGATATAATTTCCACACTCCACTCCTAATCAACCTAATTCATCCAATTGAACCAAAGGATCCGCGATGGTTTCGCATGTTCACTCCCGCGCACTTTGCCCGCGATCATATTTTGTAATACTTCTCAACGCATAACCGCTCGGATACCTCGAGATCATAGTCGCTATCTGTTATATTCCACTAATTCACTTTCACTCCTTTTGTTCGATTTTTTGCCGACGAAACATCATGCCAGACGGTCGGAGCTATCTGTCAAGCCATACCGCTTTCTTATCTAGGTATCTTTACGGTATTGTTCTAGTATGCATCATTAGGGTTGTCAGCTTGATATTTGTATCCTAGGTTAACTTGCAGTGTTTATTTCGTGTTGCCATAGAGTGTATACATTTACAGGTATATTGTATGTCATTTTGCCTTTTTTAATTTAAGTTATTTATAATATACTTTTACACATTTTTTGTAACCTAAATTCCTAGTCTCAAATAGGTAAAATGTTATTCCAATTTGTAATAGAAATAAATATTTTGTTTTATTTAGGAAATAGATGACCAGTATACATATCAACTGAATACAATGCCAGGATCTGTAATTCTGCACCAACATACCCTGTAGAACTTTGTGCAATGGATAGTATTTAAAAATAAAATAAAAATAGATAGTATTACTTATAATTATAATGTTAACAAAAAAAATGTTTTAAACATATTGTCCAAAAAACGCGATAACCCTGTTACCATTAGTAAAGGTCAATGTCTCTTTATCGATTGTTTACCACGTTCGATTGAAAGGATAAGACGGCGGAGAGGTCGCGCCGCATTTTATTGAGTGACGTTTCTAATGTTACGACTTTCTAAATGGATTTCCAGGACGGCCCAATCGCGTACGACAAAATATTCGAGTAACAGTGTTCGCGTAGTGCATCATGCATACCCATTTGTTTCTTCAAAATTTTGCCAAAATGAGACCAAATATTTTGAGGCTATAATTATTGACTGTGCAAACGGCTTGCACTGTCAAAAAGTTATCATATCTCACGTAGAGCCAAGCTTCTAACTCTACACGCCCTAACATCACAAATTCTACACCTTAGTCAAAATATGTGGCTTGGCCGTTTCGTTACTACAATAACTATTGTATACTTAACAGAAAAGTAATGAACAGTGAATAAAATTTTCACCTAAAGCCCATGTGACGGTAGCGAAACGGCGAAGAAATATTACAGATCTATCTTTAAATACTAACCAAACTCCCCTGCTCGCGGCGCACCCTATGGTAACAAGCCTCACGTAGCGACCACCTCAGTACCACCCAGTTTAATTCCAGTGGTATCCATAGATATCAGTTATCTACTAATAGTTTTTCTCAATTAACTTGTATGTACAGACATCGACGAGTAAGAATTTTATTATGGATATAATAACGTTGCGCTAAACATTATTCGTTTATCTCGTATGTCATTAATAACATACAACCTTTATTTGCTCGACTGCACATAACGCTATGCGTTCGAATTATTTATGGCGTAACATATTTCAATAACAAGTAAAATTAATTAATTAAATGATCGTAACCAAACGGTATTTGTAAGTATATTAATAAATTAATTATTTAATTGTGTCTTTATTTGTTTCTATATAAATATATTAACATCTGACAATCTGAAGTTAATACGAAATATGTAGGTACGTATGAATTTAGTAAAAGTTTACAGAACTGGAGCTTTTTTGTTAATGTTTTGAAATTATTATTATCTTACATTGTCTGGCAATTATTACATATTGTATTTTGGGATTATTATATTTTAGATTAGATGTGATATTTTGGGCAACAACTCGACATTCAACCACGACACGAAAACCAACGAAGATCGCCGATAGCTATTAATAAATTAGACGAACTGCAATAAAAATAATGTTATTAAATTCATGACTTCTAATGACATCCTGGTTCAATTTCTATTAATACGTAACGAATCTGGTATTTCCTAATTAATTTAATTTATTACCGCTATTAGGCAACTCGCCTTTTACTATAAAACAGTTGCACTGTCATAAATCGTTTGATATTTTTATTTCAAGTCATGTTTCTGAATTAATCCATTGGGATCCTTTCTCTTTTTAATCGATTTAATTAAGCAAATAATATTGTCAACGTTCTGTTGCGCCAATCAATTATACAAATTGTAATAATATTGAATTAAGAGGGGGTATAAAGCAAAATTGGCAATCGTAGATTCAATTTTTACAGTAGTAGATCAAGTTTCTAGAAGC
Organism: Ochlodes sylvanus; assembly: GCA_905404295.2. Classification (NCBI taxonomy): domain Eukaryota; kingdom Metazoa; phylum Arthropoda; class Insecta; order Lepidoptera; family Hesperiidae; genus Ochlodes; species Ochlodes sylvanus. The sequence continues at coordinate 12,490,626 of FR990126.1, read as the reverse complement.
TGAAGAAAAACATAGTTATACTTCATCATATTATTGAGTGAATGCAAGAAGCAAAAACATAAAAAAATTAAATTTTCTCGATAGAAAAAATCACAAAGTTAGGTCTAATTTTCAACTAAAATCAATTTATTTTCAATATGGTGCATGTTTTTGAGTCAATATTTTAATATATTATGCTAATTAGTATCACGGAGGGATTTGTAGATCGATTTCTAAATCAAATCTATAATTTACGAATTATTTCAATAAAATACATTTATCTTTATAGCTCTAGGATTTTGACATGCTCTGTTCCATTTATCAGTACCGTTGCTCCATTGAGACGGGCGGGTGAAATTTGATTTTTTCCTAGCTTTATACCCCCTCTTAAGACCAGAGCTTAATACGTACTTTATAAACGCAGGAAACACTTTTCCAATCAGTAGTACAATTAAAAATACTTATGGACCTTATTGTTAACATACGCTTTAATTATAACACGATAAAGAACCTACAAACTAGCATATCGATGACAGTATTTCACGATTCTCATTAAGATTGCTACAAATTGTACAGATATACATAATATGTGGAGGTGCCAATTTATACGGGTCAGTAGGTAAAATACGCCTGTAATACTCGTTATGTGCGAACAAAACAATGATTTATCGATAAATCGAATCTTAAAACGATTTTCGACCTACTCAATCGAATCAATTGTTACCATATAGGTACATACCTATAAAATACTAATATAGATTTCTATACAGAAAAAAACGCTTTTTTTATTTCTATATTTAGTATATTATTATTATATTATTTTATTTATTTTTATTATAATTTTTTTATCTATTACTTTACGTTGAAGAAATAATTCAGTAATTGCCAAATCTTATGAACTGCTACAAACAAACAAAAATTTATTCTTCACTTTACATTGTTTTTTTCGAAAAATAAATTTGAGCTGTTGAATTGAAATTGAATTCGGACCTACGGCAGATAGATAAGTAAGTAATAAAATAAAATTTTAATGCGTACTTGTATACGTACGTATAAGGTGTTATATTTTATTAATATCCACAATACATTATACATACAATAATATACACTAGTCTGCTACATCTAGTTTATAACCTTTCACAAAGATTCAATTAAATTTTGCGGTTCCTTCGCGCTCTTTATTTTAAAGGTAATTTTATTTATTTAACACGTTTGATTTCTTGGTCGATTAATCTTTCATCGCCATGACATTTAAAGTCTCTTCAGATAGCATTATGTTGAGAATGGTTAATAACGTCTTTTCGCTTCTCACGATTCATTCCCCGATACCGACAATAAATACATACATCTATCTAGCTCTATACATCTTGTACAAGAAATCCTAAGATCATGATTGCGTGCATTTATTTGACTGTTTCGTGATACTTGATATGGTATGTCATGTATACCGAGAAACCCCGTGTTATCTCAAATGCCAATTAGATTAACGTTTCAAAGAAATGGGTGTTTTATACCTACTTGTACCTGAGTACCTCTTTCCATCTTATCGAATTAGATATTTCTATTATCTAATTCTCATTCCCTCCTCTTTTCTCTTTAGTTCTCCATTATCATAATTCACTGTTGTTAGTATACCTACTTTAGCATCATTTTTATCAATCAAAACGTAAGTGAGGTTGGCGTTGATTTTTAGTTAATTTTGACAGTGGTCAAATTCAACCTAACTCGTCTGATTTGTCTATGAAAATGCACTGAAATTGTAACAACTTTATTAATAAATTGAATAGATACAAAAACATAATAATAAATAAATTAAAATTAACCTATTGTAACAATAATAATAATGATGGTGATATAGATAATTGTATAGTTCAATCCACTGATGGGCTCAGTTGCAGGTTGCAGAGAATATAATACTCTTCATTGTACACTCTAAGAAGGTAACATAGTTACAGTATAAAAGGCGGCCTTATCGCTATAGAGCGATAAATTGGAGAAGTAAATTCTGTAATGATATTATGATGTTAATAAAGGTCTGATTGGTACCAGCTCCACCTAACTTTGCCAAACTTTGCCAAATTAGTTGAAAGTGGCGTATTGCTCAAGTGTAGACCTTGTGATTAAATATTATTCTCACTGCCTAAACCGTAAACGAAAGCCGTACGGTAGGGCTTTCGTTTACGGTCCGTACCAAGTTAATATAGTTGTATGTTCTCTACAACGTTCTTAACGACGTGTGGACCCGTGGAAAACATTAGTTATTACGGCTCATTACGACCTTGGACCTAGAGCAAAGTTTAGCAATTCTTCGAAATATTAATGCATCCTACAAATGACTTGAGAAATGTACCTTTAAAGCAAAAAGCAATAGTTTGCCGAGTCGTGCGACTAGTAGATTAGTCTCGCAATAGTCATAATATTGAAATACGAATACCGATTGAAATTTTATGTTATCAACTTAGTTGCATTAAAATTATATGCCTCTGTCTTTATTATGCTTCTTGTGGTATGGATTTTGAATTGAAAAACACGAATAATAATAATAATTATCATGCACATTTTTGGTAGAGGAAAATGTTCCTTTTCTTTTAGGATGGGACTAATAAGTTACCTATTGGTAAATATTCAACCGCTTCTTCGTTTTCAATAGCACATTGTGATCTTCGTTGCGTTTTTTCTTGTGTTCACATATTGATGAACCAGTATAATTAAAAATGTGCTGCGGAGTTTCCTTAGTTACCTCTCCTCACCGTTAAAGGACTTTTTCCAAAGGGCGGTTTAATCAAAAAATGATCTTCGTAAGTGAATTCACTAATACCCACCAGATTGTTAAAAAACATTTTATATTTTATTAATTTTGTCTTCTGCGCTTTCTCCATCTTCTATGTAATGTACACAAATACCCAGTGGTAATGTTGGCGCGGGCACGCCGGGCACAGGCATTTCACGCTGTCCGGTATTAATATCTGTCCGATTAGGTGTGTATAACGCTCGGAGTGGTAAAACAATAAGTGTATTGTCTTCAGTGCGCTGTTCCGGTGATTTATTGCCTGGGAAAGTTAAATTATGCGGTATTTTGCTTACCACTACTATCTACTAGGCTGATAGATCTTCACGTTCGAGTTCTGAATATGTACTGAAAACTTATATCTTCCCGTTTTGTCATCCAGTGCTTCTGAGCATCTACTTAACGGAAAAAATGCTTAACATTATAGAATTTGTGGAATGGAATAGAATTAAGTTAAATTTATCTTTTTTGGTGGTAATTGAAAAAGTTAAAAAAACCCCGAAAACTCCGTGACCTACGTACCTACGCGATAATGATCACATCACAGCAATCTTCACTTACCCGTATTATACCCTATCCATCGTAAGGTAGTGAAGGATTGTGGACTACCTCACAGCAAGTGGTCACTTATGGACATCCGTAACAGCAGAGACGCAACGTTTTACCTGCTAGCTAGCGACCGTAGTGAGAGGCGAGACTCCTAGGTTTAATGACAATATCACCAATAAATCTAAGTACACTTCGCTCATTAACTTCCGGGAAACATCAACCGCCATTTGTCACACTCGCGAGCGATATCTCGTTATTTATCCAACAAGCGCGGATCGGTGGGGAATTTGTCGAGCCCGCAGCGAGACGAATGGGCCATGTTGCAGTGTCAGACGATTTATTGGTGCCATGTAGCTCTTGTATGCACGGCTACCGATAGCGGAGGCTGTAGCACCCACCTAGATACAGTCATAGTGCGTTATATTTTATTCTAGCATTATATTTTTATCTCATATTATAGTTAGGGCTCTTCATCACTGAGGGTAGCTAAAGTGTTCCCTTGGACCATGTTGGACTAGTTGAAGTAAGCGGTTGGACCACGGTCAACAAATCTCAACATGCCGCCGGAATAGTTGACGGAGCCTGACCGCTAATCTATGTGATCTACTATAGTTGTTTGAACGTTGGTCTCTCGCAAAGGGTAGTGCCTGGTTTCCAATCCAACACGCACCTCTAAATTTCAAAGTTATTTTACATTAAAAAAACTAGCTTCAACACACCTGCACTCGGCCAGCATGGTTGACTATGGCCTGTACCCCTCACTCATTTGCCTCTGTAAATTCAAATAGGAACGTATCCTTGTCACACGCCGGAATATTGCAATTATTTATCGTCAGGAAATTTGGAGACTAGGAAGTGACAGACGAACGGAGCGTGAACAGACACAGGAGTAAGGTGGTGAATAGGATGGAGGATGGCGGTTGAACGAGGCGTTGCGTTATTAACCAAGGGACAGCTTCAGCATCGCCGTGCCATTGGGGGCTTAGTCTGGAGACCGCGGGACGCCCGAACCCCCCGGAGATCGCCAACAGGTTCCCTATTCCGGTCGCCAACAACAAGTTACAATGTTACACAAATGAGTATACTAAATTACTAATGTCCACAACCTATGAGCTCGAAACACAAATTATACAACTACGTTACATAAGTACTACAGCTTACGATTTAATTCAAACTACACAATAAAAAATAATACAAAATTTATTAACGTGATATTGGCAGATTTATAGTCACAATTATGTTGCACTGAGCTACGATACACATTTAATAGGATAACCCCGATCCTCTAATAGGTCTTCTGAACGTATGAGTCGATCATAAACAGACTGCGCAACAAAACAACGCTAGTAAAAGGCGCACTTTGTTGCATTAAAAAATCATATAAAAAGCCCACAGTGAAATCCCTCGAGTGGCCGGCAACAATACGAACACGGAGAGCGTTTGCGCGAGCGGCCGACTCCCATTTATTGCCGCCATTGTGCGTGTAATGAGAAAAAAAGGTTTTATTGTTGTACGTTTTACATCGACTGTGGCCATAAACAGACTGCTAAGCCCTTGTGCCTTTATTTTTTAACTAGTCCAATAGTTTTTCATCCAAGATTCGGAGCAAAACATTGACATATTTTTGATCTTTTGAATGTTGTCCGTGATGTTTTGGTGAGTTAAAACGTTTTTGTTTTTTATTCTGAAAATAGTATAGCTAACCGTCTGTAGTTGTTCAGGTAAGCCGTCATATGTTATACTGATTGATCTTATATTAAAAGTTAAAGATTTTTTCTATTATCTTGACTAGGTACATCACCACCTAGCAAATCCTAGCATTGCTCCGATACGATTCCACGTCGAACTAGAAGTAAACACAAGAGTTTCCTTCAATAATGTTCTTTTTTTAAATCAATTGATCAAAGGTCTTTATACCGATAAAAACATGAATTATCCCACAAACAAGCAGACAAGCCACCTGATTGTAAGTGGTCACCTTAAAGCGAGATCTACCCAGGTCTCATACAAGTGAACGGATCCCCTGATCACGACCTCATTTGAAATTCAGATACCTAAACATCCGAACAAGTAACCAATAAAGGTTTTGTACGTATTTGTCATGTAAATCTAATCCACTAAATTCGTTAAAGCTATTGTGCGATTTATATGGCGAGGAACTTATGTCGCTATTAGGCTGGATTAAATGACATTGTTTGTTTTAATTTTCATAATACGGCTACTGTAGATAATGTTCTATCTTTTAAAAATATAAGCAGGCAATAAAATAACGATCTGTAATGGACTTCATTTAGCATGTTTGTGAATTATGTTTTGTAACAAATTCAAGCAGTGATACCCACCCAGCACCACCCAGCATCACCCAGTAGTTTGAACGTAGACTCCCGAACTGAGGGGCTCGAGTTCGAACCCCTGCACGCACCTCTTGATTTTTATAAATTGCACATGGCCAGGATGGTAGACCATGGCTTGTACCTGTGGGATAGTTATGGGTCGCAGTGATGAAAGACTACAAAAATATTTTCTTTTTAGGTACATCTAATGTTCAGTGATGATATTGGGCACTAAATAGTTAGATATTTTGGATTGAACAGGATTGTTTGGTTTTTCCGTTCAATTACAATATACCTATCCCCCAGACCATCATTAACTTACAAGTACAAAAAAAGAGTAGATAAAACCAGACTTAATATTTTTATGCACTGATACATTTTCCTATAAAACCGTTTCGATCTATGTTTGTCGGTGCTAGACGCTACATTGATTATCTAATAAACAACCTTACCATGTTAACCTCTTTGCGAACATATCTTGTTGGTATTAAATCAAACCCGATTCAGATTGATTTCCACAACCGCTGGACATTCGGGTCGTAAGTACAAGACAATATTTCTATCTGCACCTAAAAGCGAGTCCATGTTAGATCAGAGTTAACCCACTTTCTACGGCCTAATGTTTTATGTAGGACCTCTTTGTCTCAAAATGAACTTCCTTGTGGGCATTACAAGTATTACAAATGTAACGTAAGGTCTGTCTGTAACGCTAGAATATCCCTCCGATATAATTAAACAGCATTTACCCGTGCAAGTGCTTACCGCAATAAGATTCATGGATTATAATATTTTAATTAACAATGGGTCGTGTAGGTGTATCGAAACTTAACTTCCGCGCATCGAATCGAACGCACGATCTTTTGATCACGAATTCGCAAATGTTAGTCGTAGCAAAAAAAATTGACCCTCTTTTTAAGATTATAAGGTTGGATTTACCTTGACATTTTAATGCAGATTTGACACCGTTCGCACACTGCCCTCTCGGTATTTAAAATTTTAAGCTTATGATTTCTAAGAACCCGCACGTCACTCAACTGCGTTTCCGATCAATTTGATGTATGATGTGTTTGCTTGCAAATACGTTTTTTGTTCTCAAATTATGTATGATTAACATTTTACAGTTAGCGAGTCAAGTCTAAGTGCATGGTCACACGTGCGACAGCAATTCTCGACAAACACTGGTTCCGTGTAAATAGTGTAGCTGGGACATCCTGACGCTGCGTTGTTGTAACCACATTAATACATACATATATTGTTGCTACGTCATGTGTTGCTACGTCATTCACATATAATGAGCAATGAGCAAAAAAATTACAAACGTATGGGTTTGTATGATATAACTTAGTGTAAAAGTGTAAGTATTAATTACTAAACGAAAACTTTGGAACTTATTTGGAATCTATTTATAAGAACCTATTGGGAAATATATTTATACAACATTATTTTGGGTATCTAGTACGTACAATATCTAATTTTTATAACCTTTATCGTAAGTATTTGCAATAGGGAATGAATATTAATTTTAATAATCACCTTTTAATTTTGAATAAAGTATTAAGTCCCATCCTTGATGCAATATGTACCACTAATTATTCCCATCACTACATGTGTAATTTTGAACATAATGTTGCTTGATAAAAGTTTACTAGACAAATCGCCAATCCTAAACAGGAGTGGCATCACAGCAGTTAGGGCGGTGAAAGTGCACACTAGCTAGCTACGTGATTGATTCCATTGAATGTCGCATCACTAAAGCAGCGAATTATGTCTTGTGGAAAGGTTTATTACTACTTACGCAACGCTGAACCTAAGTAGACTTTGTGTGCGTGTTGTAAAACTTTCTTGTTTTCTCTGGACATAACAGCGAAATTCATTTTCCCTCGTTAAGTTTCAATTACTTGTCATAAAATTAGAATACCCTGTCTTAACATAAGATTCCTGCAATTATTTAGTAACGTACTAGCTGTTGCTCGTGGTTTGTCCCGTCATCGCAACCCATAGATAATTGTCCCACTGCTGGGAAGAGGTCTCCTCTCACAATGTTATTTGAAAATGAAATATTAATAGTCATTATTGCGCAACTTCTGTCGAATCATTCATATCAACAATACACTCAATATTTTTCTAATCGTCAAAGTACTTGTAGGTACAATACGTCCACTCACTCGACTCAGACGGAAACGAAAGTGCGTGTCTTGCGCAATTTCTTAAACGCTAATTTACTTGAACATTAGGTTTAACGCACACTTTTAAAAAACGTCTGACGTCAATGTATCCCTTCAACAGTTAGCTATTGATCAATAAACAAAAATCCATCCACCTATCGACCCTGCTTATTGTTGCATAACTCGATCGATCATTTTAAGATCGAGGCAAGCGGTGAGCAACGGTGAGTCGTACGACTGAAAGTTCGATGGGTCAGTCACTTATGATATTAATGACAAAATTTTATAATGACACTTTAGTATGAAGCCTTTAATTGAAACAATGATTTCCATTGATTTTAATGGTTTCGGAAGCACATTGACCCCATGTTAATGCATTAAAAACAACAGTTGTCGCTCTACAACCAAGAAAGTAATAAATCCGTTCACAATATCGTATTGTTTAATATTTGTCGATATTCCGTCCCCGGGGATAACAGACGGCCATCTGTAATTGAGTACGCATAATATCACCATAATTTATTGCAAGTCGAGAGCCCGAGTGATGAAATACGACGTTTAAAAATGATTTTTTATAAATGTTTACTCATCACTCTTTCTGTTTTGTATTTACTCGCATTTACGTTTCCGACAAGACTGAATTATTGTTTGGGTTGATTCACTGATTGTTAATTTCAATTGTCCGTGAAGTTAGTTATGTAGGTACGAAGAGTCGAGAGCAGACAAAGACTAAAATTTTTAATAGATGATTTTTCTCCCAAAGGTCCTGATTAGCCGACAAAAAGTTTTTGACAAAGGAAGACATAATTATGAATTTCCATGTTTCGAGTACTTTTTTGTCTTGTACAAACGTTGATTGTATACATGAGACCATACACTTTTCTTTGTACTTAAAATTCAAAATAATTCAATACAATAACTACACAAGCATGTTGACCGGCCAAGATATTAGGTATAATTATGTTCGTTTAAAACGATAATTATTGGTGAGAGCTGAATGAAACATGTACTAAAACAGATCATTTCCGAGAGCATTTTATAGTAGGTTTAATTTACATCATTTTTGTGCTTACATATTTTATTTGCTCAATACGCAGTGAAAAAGAAATTATTTTATAACGACTCTCCCGTAAATACTGTTTTATCGCTCGGGACTGATTGGCCATAATGGACTGTTAGACAAAAATGCGCGCCCAAATCCGACAGATGTCAAACTTGTCAATCGAAATAGGCACAGAGTAGGTATGGAGTCGCGGAAGTTATGCAATGAAACAAACAACCCACAGCTTTGGACTCCGCGATTATAGGCACACGCTTATTGAACCTGACTGTTTGTTCGTTTGTTTGTCGTAGTTTCAGTTCTTACAGAGAATCTGCCGATAGTTTATTTACTAATAGATTGAACATTTGACTGGGTTATATCATTCAATGTTAGTTATGTAGTTGTAGGGGACAGTGCTTACGTGACACGAACAATGTGTCCATACCTTTTGATGTAAGAAGCGCTGTGTCAGTGGATTCTCTTCACTTTAGTATATCGTCATTGACAAATTATATCGTAGCAAGTTTCTAAACATTAAATTACTTATTAGTATTTTTATTATTCGATAATGCCAGATGGTAATATTAATTAAGTACTAGCTGTCCCGACAGACGTTGTCCTGTCTTAAGTATGAAAATTGAATTCGAATATTTGCAGCACGCATTCAATGTTATGTCAAACGCCATAAGGTTACATTAAAAAAGTTTATATTAGAAAAACATTATAAAATTTTATATGGTGGTTAAATATTCTTAAATTTTTAAATTTTCCGCGCAATCTTCTTATTTTTTAAGATTCTTCTCCTGACAATACTAAACACAACAAAAAAAGAATTAGCGGAAAGCAGTCCAGCCGTTCACGCGCGATGCCGTGACCAAGGGAAATAGCGATTTATGTATTTAGATAGATAGATTAGCAAATGCTTACTGTTATGTTGATAGTGAAATCATAATGTTATAACGCTATTAGCATATCAATAGACATGAAGCTATTCATTACGATCCATTGCCCGCAGAGATTTCTCCTCACAACTGAAAAGAATATTAACAGTTGTACTATTATATCGGTATAGTATATTTCAAACTAAGAAACATAAAATATTGTATTCACCAAAGCAGTAGTCAGAGCACCCAGCAATAACACCACCATTAGTAAGTCTTTGTCCAGTGTGTAAATGACCACGAATGGGCAGTAAGGCTTGAAGGTTCGAAGGCTTTAAGTTTGAAGGTTCGAAGTGGGTTCAACCCATTAATGACCCACTACAGGACACGAGTCTCCTCTTAACTTAGGAGGAGGCTTAGAGCGTGCTCCACCACGCTGCTCCAATACGGATTGCTGGAGAAAGAGCTTTGAAGTACGTATATTGATTAAAAGTATATGACGCTTTACTCCAGCAAACCCGCAGGGAAACCTAGTGAGAAACGAGCTCATGACGCACCAAACAAGGCGAGAGACGCTGCATTGTTTTGGCAATATGTTTTATTCATGGTTCACAAAATAAAATAACGGGACGTGTATCGCTCTGAACTTACGCGAATTTCATGAATAACATCGGCTTTGTTCCGTCATGGTGGTCGGTAATGTAATGTGGGCAATTTGCCCCGGCCGGGAATCGAACCCCTCGCTTCGCAGGGTTACTACCAACTAGGCTACGGGGTTGTCAAAAAGCCTTGAGTATCTTTGTGATTAAAGTGGATGGTTCAAAGTCCAGCGACCTCCTGAGATGATGAACCGGGCGCCGTAACCTCGTTCGTTGTTCGCCAGGGTGCATCACTAGCAGGGGAGGTCGACTTGAACGTCAAAGATCGGTGGAGCCCCTTAAACCCCGTACTATAAGTTAACTGTCAATAATTAAGGCCTTTATTTAATTAAATATTATTATTATTTATATTATCGAATGTGGATAGGGTTCAATAAGTTGTTGTTTTAATATCGATAACAATGACGGAAGTCTGACAACTAAAATATACTTTAGTCCAAGGAGCAAAGTAAAATTTTGGCGCCTACATTACATTATCTTTGTTATGCAAATGTAGTCGTTGATTACAGTTATTGTTGACTAGCAAAATGGGACGCGAGTAACCCAAAGGTAACCTTCCAGTAAAATGTAATATAATGACCACATTTACATTCATGCAAACGTCGACAAATGGCGATTTGGAAGCGAAAATATGTTCCGGTTAATAGAATAGACGACAGGTTAGAGTCAGTGGAGCGTGTTTATGGGATAATAAGTTGGGTGTTACGTATAGCTCGGTGCCTGTTGTGTGTACTAGTGTTTCAGTCTAAGTTGAGTACTTTGCAGACTACATTTCCGTGCATACAATGTTGATTGCAAACATGTGGTGTTGCACAGGGTACTTTGTTTTTATTGTTAAAACTTTTGTGATCAGAGTTAAACTGAAACTGTGACTCGCAATTCTGCTATAAGAGTTTGTCCAGTTTTATGGACTTATGCGCTTAATAAAGTAACGTTTACAAATATACAACATTGCCATAGACAACACAAATAAGACATAGGTAACTAACCCACGTTTGAACAACAGATCGATGAGAAAAAGATGAGAATCTCTCGAGAACCCCGCTTCGCAGGAGGGATATCCACAAAAAAATAATCGTTTGTATTACGGTAGCAATCTGACAAACAAACGTGTTCCGCATAACGTAAACCAATGTTAATTATTGTTATTTTGAATTCACAAAAGCCGAGTTAAACTATAAAGTATTCAGACGGCCCTTTGTGAACTTTGTTTTCAACCTTCCAAAGCTTTAATAGGACGGTAGGTTTTATAATGATAGACACCGAAAAATAATAAGCACCGCAACCGCTCTATGTAGATTTTCTTTTGTCTTTTACACATATAGAAGACGTAAAAAAATATTTCTCTGTGATATATATACCTCTTCGAAATAAAATAGTATAAGCAAGCAAAAAGCGACCTTAATAATTTAGTACTCATGCATAATATAGATTTAAAACAAAAAGGTTAAATACATAAGTTAACCCGAAATGGATAAAATAGAAAATCGACAATAAGAAACCTTGAAACCTAAAACAAGGGCCGGCTTTCACCAGCGTATCGTCGCCCCAATCGGTGCGATATTTCTTTTGTTACGATAAGTTATTTATTTATTCGAGATCGAACCGACAACGGGTAATAACACGTTCGCTGCGATACGATAGCCACGCAACTGCGGCAACCGGCAACAGCAGGAGTATCGCATTGTTGTAAATTGGGGTATGAACGGAAATATCACAAGGTTCGGCGTTATTTACGTTTTATTTCAGACCGAGTGCAGATAATTGACACTTATTCAGTTGCTCTGTTGTTCTGATCACGGAGCAAATACAAAGGTTCTGATACATTTTATAAGTGAAGCAATGGGTTAAGTAAATTTCAGGGAGTACCGACGCGTTGCCGATCAATATGTATTTACAGGAACTTACTCTTTAATTGGCTTTCTCAAGGAAATTGAAACTCGTTATAAATATTAAACGTTTAGTTCAAGAAGGAACGTGTAAATAACCAGGCAGCTTGAGAACTGTACCACGACGTATAAATACTGTCGGGACTAACTGCTGGTACTGACCAGCGATCACCAACAGGGACAAGGCGTGTTTGGGTCGTCCTCTGCTGCTAAGCAGGGTACAAAGCGAATTAAGAAGCATACAAATCATTTCTTCATCATCCATCACGATGCAGTTCCTTACACCACAATATATCTTAACTTTAAGCCTATACCCATTTAAGTTGACCATGACTTTTAGAAACTCCCTTCAAACGGTGTACAGTTCATACGAATGAAAATTAACTTACAAGTGATTAGGTATGTGAAGTCTTGAATAGTTCAAGATTATTCATGAAGCATCAAATCAACTATTAAGTAAATCAGTTCACCTACTTTATAATCCTGCATTCTGCATTATCTGTTAATCCTGCATTATAATATACATAGAAAAGCCTTCTAACCTATTTGATTTTGTACTAAACACTAAAGAGTGGGTCATATGCATAATATATAAACTACCAGTATTTCATAGCCTAGATCTGCCCCAAAAGGCTGGTGTATAATTTTGAAAGATCTTTCTCCTGATATAGCGATAACATGATATGTATAGGAGAGGAATAATCTCACGTCAATACTTTTAGCAATTAACGTATAGATCGTATCGTACTAGTTATTACATACGCTAACGAAAGTTTAACGCGTGGGAGACCTTAAGTAACGCAGCCATGTATCGGGACACATCTAATCTACATTACAATTACACCTATACAAATAATTTACATGAACGCATAACCAAAGCACGTCAGAGTGAACGAAACGACAGGCGAAGTGAAAGCACATCTGCGATACACAAAGGGCCGTAGTGAGTCCCGAAGTTATTATAATTACTCGGTTTCACGATGTTCGCGCTACGCCGACGCGAATCTTATTTGGGCGTGATTCGCGCCTAGCTCCGAGGGAAATTACATTGTTTATATAAACGATCCAGTAGTTTGCATACAATCAGGGAGAAAGCAACCATTGATATTTTAATCATACCAACGATATATTCCGCCGTGAAATCGATATCTCAATTGAATGTTGGCGGTAATGGTGGAACGCTATTCGCGCCCGCGCCTGCTATTTCCCCAGCTTATCGCTATGTGGAATTGTTTGGGTGTCGTGCGTCTGTTTGCCTTCTGATGCTCTATTGTTACGTTTTGAAAGTTATTTAGCGTTTAGGTATTGTATCCTAGTCCGGTATGGTCGTAGGAATAAAGCTAGTTAGGTTGAAACGCCGTAAGCGGTGATAGCCTAGTAGTTTCAAATTCAGCTTCCTACTCGGCATCTGTTACTTTTGTAATTGATGAGTGTATTAGAAACTAATATACACTTGGTTCATTGAAGGAAAACGTCGTCAGACAATAGTTTACTGCGACAATTTCAAAGTTATGCAAAATTAATCCATATTTGACTGGTGTGGAAACCCGGACTATAACTTTAGAATGTAAAAGTGTCGTCTCCTTTCTAGTTAGTTTCTGAGTTTCTTACTTTGCGTTTGGAAGGAGCGCTATAGTTTATAGAGCAATATAGGTACTTGGTGCTTCAAGAGCCTATAGAATAGAAAGGCAAGCAATTTGCTGGTAAGCATCCTTTTCTTTATATATGTCGTGGTCGCTATTCAAGAACCTTTCTTCCTCAACCAATACCACTTTTTACAAGTCCATCATCCATCAGCCTTTGAGAGTCCACAGATTTACATAGGCTTCTCCTAACTTGCGCCACTCTGACCGGTCCTGAGCCTTCTAATCCAGTGGTTGCCCGCTATCTTCTTCGAGTGGTCAGTCCAGATTCTTAAAAGTACCTTACCAGTATTTTACATCATCCCCTTTCTTATAAAAATAGCAATATCATTATAATGATCTAATCTTCCAAGTCTGTCGTATTTATAAGCCAAATTAAATTAATAACGTTATCTCGTAATCTATTTCGCAAAGCTGCCAACAGCATCATAAAATATAAATATATAAAATTTATTACCTTCGCAAATTAAGCGCTGTCCAATTAAAGTGATATAATTAAATTTAGAACAACAGTTTGGATTTCTGAACGTTATTCTGATATTATTGTGGTCATAAATATATAAAGGATTAGCTTCTCAATTTGTTGTGACGTTTATTTTGATTGAAAACACTAAGAGAATAGTTTATTGGTAATTATTTAAAATATGCATGAGATGTTACACTATTAAAACTGTTGTAACAATATTATGTCCTATTCGGGCATACCTACAGCCAAATGAACGGCCTTCAAAGATTATTCTTATCTTTTATCATTTATCATTTAATTATCGTCAATTATAATAACGCTTATAATTAACTGAGAATGTTACCGCCGCTGCTACTTTGTTTTAAAATGTTCAACGTAATTTATTTAATGTTATAAATAGGAATGCGTAAATGATGTAATTAAATCCTGGAATAACGAAGTGAGTATACCGGTATAAGGTAAGGGTACCAAGGAAAGTTAGTATACCGGTAGCGTACATAACATCTAATTACCAAGCTTGGACAATTTTGCCATTTTATAACCTTTACCCTTAGACAGTACGGCGTAATATATCAACTAATTGGCGGCGTTTATCAATATAGCGTGTCGGACCGCGCCTGCGTCGCTTGAAAGTAGCGGAACTAGTACGATTGCAGTCAACCATGAGTTGCATTTTAAGCACTTAACTATCCTTCATTGTTTTACTTAATTTCTTTCGGTAACATTATTATTATTTTGGTCGAAGAGGTATATCCGTTGTATTTTATACCAAGATGTCAACCTGAACGACTTCGATGCCGGGAAGATTTTTTATGGAATTAGGGTAGGAAACGAGCATGCAGCACTATTGACTAAAGACACTTGACACTTACATGACAGATGAGCTTGTGAAATTAATCTCCAGGTTATGGTAACCTGTTATGGTAACCTGGTAATCACGCACATTGCACAGGACGCTATAGACACCTATAAGTTGTAGTTAGTCTTTTATTATTCACCATTTTATTGTTATTCTTTTCTATTCCTACTTTTTTTTACTACCTTTACCTTTATCTACTTGCATTTATTTTAGTTTAGTTCAGTTGCTACGTAGACGATACTGTCATATATCGGCCTATATGTATCACGACCTGGTTACATAACTTTTCTGAAAGCAAAAGACCAAGATCATATCGGCTGGTCATAAAATTAAAAAGGTGCATTTGGTAAAGAAACTTACCCGTTCTAAGATTCCATAGTGAACAAGAAAATTAAAAGTCTCACTATGTTCGTCCGTGCTCAGAGACATTTAGGAGACGTTTATATAGTATAAAAAGCTGTTATTTGGCATTGATTTAAAAAAAATTGGATACTTCAACTACAGGTACCTAAAGAGCGAATAATTTTTTTGTCGTCTACATCGGGATATTGTTAAATGTCGTTCAAAAATATTTTGCGAAGAAAAGCATTTCTCGATTGAAGAATCCGTTTGCGAAATGTTATATAAGCTTTAGAGTACCAATGTTTGTAGAGTCAAGTGACCAACACACATCTCAAGAAAGGCAAACCGCAAGCACTTCTTAATCAAGCGCGACGAACTCAAATAGAGTGTAATAATTTTAATAGATTGTGCATTCGTTTTGACGGATCTAATTAATATACAAATGTTAATGCGGACGTGCGTATGAATGAGTTCCGGAGTTATGTGTTGCTTGGTACTCGACGACGCCAGTTGGCTGCCAACTAAGGAAAATTTTGCCAGAAGCAACATATTTTTTATCAACGGTATCACCTTATTTTGTTATTTAGACTTAAAGCAGTTTTTGAAAACTAAACTAATTGTAGTTATTTAGACTCAAAAATCAATATAAAATTAAGTTTTTATTTCTTTTCATAATTAAGACTATCTCAGTCAAAATTTAATTAGTATATTAATCAAAATTATATCTTCCAATAATAATAATCTTGTGCTACAAATGCATTGTAGTAGGTATCTATTTATGACGCATTCGATGAAAAATACGATCACCGAACAATTACCATAATTATGTTTAGTTAGTATATATCGAATATCAAGATCGTAAGTAGAACAATATACAAAAATCGTGAGTAGACGTTACAATTTATATCCATGTAAGATACGAAGGTATATAGTATGAGGACCACGACAGATAAGACTTGAGCTTCTAACAGAAGTTAGAATTTACATTCGTAATATCGTATGTTATATCAAACGGAGGTATATAGCACGAGAACATTACAGATAAAGAAGGATCTAACCTACATCTACAGAACCACACGCACTGACGTCACGGATTATGTAACTGTCTTAGCATTTTATAAGCACAGGTTTTAAATGTGGAGTGGCTCGTACGCGGGCAGTTTATAATAGATGTTGACAGGAGGTTATGTGTGTTAATCGGTGATTTGTGACAGCTACAAGTGTTGAGAGGCCATCTGCTATCAGCACATCGGTATTTTTGGAGACGGAAGTGAGCTTGGGTAATCCGAAGTGATTGGATAACGGTGGCTCCGGATATATTTTTAACTAAGGCTTCTAGAATCTTTAAATAGAAATGTAAAATGTTTTAAGCGTTCAAGTTGGCATTGGCGAGATCTACCGGTTTTCAGAAAAGTCTGACTGGTAATGGTCCTTGAAAACCAAGTTTATAATTATGAGCTAAAATTTGAAACTAATGCGTTCCTTTTTGATTATTTAGGAAGTGCTGTGTGTTATGTGTTACTTAATGAAAATATTTTTACTAATTATATATTTTGTCGTTTGTTACAGGTATGTTGGTAGCGAACTTCTGCCAGAGAAACTTATGTAGGTAACATAAATTTATTTTACTAAAAAAAATGTTAAACCGTTTGAAGCTGCGCAGGATTCCACGGAAGAAAGTTAGCTTTCATGTCTGATCTTGAAATGTCAATCCTATATAACTATTTCTCTAACGTAAACTGCGGGAACTGGTTCACGAGATCACGAGTTCTTTCGAAATTATATGAAAAAATTAAAAATTATCCGCACGCAGCCATTTGCCATCAAAGATGAGTTGCTGGGAAATGTTCGCGCCTTACATGGCACCATACGCTTATGGTCAACGTACAACCATTTTACGTTGGACTTCAACTTCGTGCGCTACGTATGACGACTGTGGCAGATGAGGAAATAACAATTCGTTGATCGAGGCTCTTCTAGGTCTGGTCGATGGACCAAAGCTGCATGCCTTGTTCCGACGTCGTTCTACTCCACACAAACACTCGATTATAAGAGTTTTTATTAGACTTCCTGTGAGTATGATTGATGGAACTATTAAAGCAGAAGTAGTTGCTTAAGGTAATAACGATTTTCACCCCTTATAGGTCTATGATATTATGTGGCTTTTGAAATGATCACAAGTTAATTTAAATAAATCAAAGTTGTGTTTATTACAAATAAATAAAGTCTACATAGCCATGGAACTGCCAAGCATTCACTTACTATAGTAATAAAAGTAAATGTACGTATTCAAGTCAATTTTATCTAACAGGTTATGTTTGAAATCTTCATGCAGTCTCGTAATTATGTATGATATCGCATGAGGAACTATTGGGTTCTATACTTCTAACATAACGTTATTAAAACATTTATGGAATAAAATCTTACCGGTATATAATTATGAGCTATTGTACAATAGCCACAATTGTATCGTAAATCATAAAAATCCTAACAATTTCTAACACCAAGTCGACGTAAATAATGAAAATAAACTGCATACAATCGTACATGCAATCAAATGAGGATTTCAATCACATTAAAGTAAGCTTGACCGTGCCGAGTGAATTAATCAAACCAACAATGGCAGAAGGCTGGTCCAGTTAGAGGCTCGGATTAATCCGTGGCCCAATTCACCCGCCGTAGATTTCACCCGGCACAAACGAACTCGGTGCCCCGACACCATCAATTCGATTTACCGGGATCGACTTTCTAAATGATGCACTAAACTCATTTGTGGAATGACAAGTGAAATTGCAACCGCCACTTTGCTTTCACGGGGCGCGCAGTGATATTTAGAGCTCGCGCACTGGGACCTTCTTATAGCGATTTTGCGACTATACGAGCACAATGAATATATGTACATTCTTGTTAGTCCTTGCTAATTCTAGTTTTTTTACGCTAACACTTATACCCCGGCATTAGAGTTAACCAATTATAGAGTACCTTACACTTAGGGAAAATGAACTAAGCGACTTAATCGTTAACGTACTTAACTAACGAGCTTAATCCAAATTTATAAACTACTAGTTGTCCCAGCGTACTTCGTACCGCATTATGATTAAAAAATGTTTTGGTGATATATCGACAGCAACGCCACCTATCGGGTCCAATTGTGAATCTAAACCATTCCCAGATCCCCTTGAACACACACAAAAAATTTCATCCAAATCGGTCCAGTCGTTAAAAAATGTTTTGGTGATATATCGACAGCAACGCCACCTACCGGGTCCAATTGTGAATCTAAACCATTCTCGGATCCACCTGAAGACACACAAAAAATTTCAACCAAATCGGTCAAGCCGTTTAGGAGGAGTTCAGTGACATACACACTCACACTCGATTAGTAAAATATTTGTATGAACAAACATTTTAAAAGCCCACCATGCACATGTATCTTCAAATCGCGTTGCAAAAGTGGGCACTGTGCGCAGTGTAAGGTCTGAATCTAGATGGGGCGAGATTATCGGGTTTAGCCATCTGCACACTACTGATGCGGCCTTTATCTGTTCATTTTATGTCCAACAGTAGATTCTTAATGGCTCTGTATAAGTAAACATTATGGTCAGGATGGTAAAAGCGCCAACATAACTTTATGTCTCTTGTATAGCAATTGTATAAGCAAATAGGTTACGAGCTTGAGGACGCAATTCTTGGAGTTAAAGATATAATAATCATAAACAGTCATAAAGTCTGACTGAGCAGTTTTAGAATAATTGGCTTTATAATAAAAACGCTTAATCATTACGAAGAATAACTTCTGGTATTAAAACGCATATTAGTTTTTAATTGGTATAATAACAGAAAATAACTTACCTAAGTTAAAAAAATATACCTTGCATGAAATACTAGTGTTATTTAGTATGGTATACTTATTATGGTTTTTATAGAGGGTTGATTTTCGCGAAACGGTGGCAAAGCAATAAAAAATACTCACATCAATAAATGACTTTGAATTGAATTGAGAACGAAATTTTCAAAACAAAAAAGACGGAAATCACAATATACACTAGGAATTACTTGCCGTGTAATCTTGTTTCTTATTTACCTAATTGATGTTAAGTTTTGATTGCCTTTGAGTTAAATTACTACTAAACTGTTACCGGTTTAGTAGTCAAAACAGTTTGAATGACTGCTCAATACCGATACATATTTCTAGATATTGTATTTCTACCTATCATCTACATCTATCCTACCGACTTGATGTACCTACTTCGCGCCGTACTGTGTAGTACGGTTTTTCTTCTTTTAAAACCCATTAGTTGAAGTCAAAGTCAAATATTTTAATTCGTCTTAGGACTTTACAGTTCACTTGACGAAAGTCAAAAGGAACCAAAACTTTATAAACTGATTGGTATATTATATATATACCTATTTTACTGTACTACATTAAATTACCTTAAATAGTCAGTTATTTTTTATAACACTTTATTTTGCGATAAACGTCAAAACGGCCAATCTTACTGTACCGCAGTTACTACGAGTAATTTCACTACTTACAACTTCCTTACAACTGGCAGTGTGTACAGCATACGTAGGGTTACCATCTCACATTTAAAAAATCTGGACAATTAGCTGGATATTATACTTACCTATATAAAAAACGGATTTTTATTAAAATTTTGGAAATACATATAATTTACAAAATAATATTTTGCATTTTTCGTTTTAGAATTAGAAGTTACAATTAAATTGTTTTTTTAAATGACACTGATTAATCGATTGCATATTTCATTTTATTATTTTTAATTTATATAGTCAAATAAAAGCTGCAATAATTCAAAAGTCATAAATAAGCCGGACAGAAGCCCAAAAGTCCTGATATATCCGAAGAAAGCCAGATATCTGGTAACCCTAAACGTACATTCATTCGGCTCCCAACCTCTAGGATAGCAATCTCGTTTTTAGATAAGCTCTTGCTATTTGACATTCGTGACTTCGTGACCTTGTCAGTTTGAAAGTAGACACACTGTCATATTTCTGTTATCATTTAAATGAATCGCGTTAAATACGTGTCTTAATCATTGAGCCAATGTCTTATTATTAGCACAACGTAAAGTATGGCCACACAGTGATAAAAACTGATCTGTACTCTGGTAACTTACGACAACGTTGGATTCTTATCATTATTTCATAGTGTGAGGGGTACAGGCCATAGTTCACCAAGCTGGCCAACTGCAGATTGGCAGACAGAACCCAGCACAGCATTACAAATAATTAATTTCAAAATTTATGTAATTCACGTTTAATGCTGAATTGCCGACGAAGATTTCTCCTCCATTTCAACTTTAATAATATAATTAGAAACGTTCTAATCTAACTTGTAACTGGCCATAAAATCAGATCTTCACCGGAAGTCACAGCGAAAATTAAACGACATTCAAAACTGTACGAGAGTCGAGCACGACTAATATAGGGCTGTGGCTTTGAAACATGTAATTAATTTTATTATTTTATATATGTATATATGTTCCGGTTAGGAAGGTGTGGAGCCGGCTTCACTTTTTTAGAGGCGACCCTCTCAGTCCTCAAGAGTAACAACACATCTTTGACCAAATTAGAACGAGACTGTTACTAACAATTACTAACTGGACTATTACTAATAACAACTAACAGGAGTAACTATTACTAACAGACCCTGTGCCAGTCCTCATACGTACTAAAAAACTAACCAACTAATGTTCTAGCACTGTCTGCTGACAGGATCAACCATCCTAGTCCCCATTTGAGTCTTGTTCTAGGTCGGTCACAGTTGTCACGGGCGGCAGCGGAAGGTGGTGCTGCATCGTTGGCTATAAAACCATTTTAAAAAAATTGGTTGTCTGTAAAGTCGGTTTACTGACGATAGTTGAACGTGACAACGTCTTAAGAAAATAATTTCCTTTGAATGAGTAGGCAAGCACAATAAAAGAACACTTTTTCAATACAAGTTAAGTCATTTATTAAAAATGAATGCTGGATACTTATACATCCTACATCGTGATTCAGAATTATAGCGCCCCACTACTCAACGCCATCTAGTGTACTGCGAGTGAACTACCAGCTCAGCCAGCCTTCCTCCATCGATAAATGGACCCAATCGAACTTATAATAATTCACCAACGGTAACGACGGTAACGCATGAGTCATGTTTTTTCATGCGTGCCACCGAATTATAAGACGTTGTCACGTCAAAAACATTCCCACAATATTCGCAACCCTGGCAAAAAACGGTCCGTTTCACTCAACCGCCGCCTAACCCTACCGCCGCACATCGCAATATTAATAAATCGAACACATTATGTTATGGTTGTGAACAACATTAATGGATAGTAGAAAGCATTTAGAGGCGACAAGGTTGCTAGAAATGTTTCTACCGACGTCAAAAGCCTTACACAATATCGTTGATTCTAAACCCTATTCCGTTGAGACAAGGACTAATATGGATTCTTTTGACATGACGGAGTACAACTATCACGTCGAGACGTACATGTAACCTTAGTAATAATTTAAACTGACTTCTCTATTAAGACTCTTAGAATGACTGTAGGTCTAATGATAGACACTTCGTTAGTTTAACGGCTGAAATGAACCCATACATCATCTTGGTAAGGTAATTAAGACATAAATTATAGGTGCGATTTTCACTTAAATGGCGTCTTGTTATTGAGAATATAACTTAGGTAGACTTATCACAAGCTTTTGTTTAACTTAAAATCCATGATGATTTTGATATACTACTGATTTAATGTTTACAGTACCTAAAGCATATTTCTGTATGTTTGTATTACACAAGACGCCGAGACGCAATTAATGTTTATGCCTTAAAGCCTGAACCAGAAAGATTGTGCGATACATCTTCGCAAAACCATCATGATAGGATAATTTACGATCAGTGAAAGTCTCCAGTATTATACAAGTAACCCTCGGCTAATCGAACTCCAAAGAAGTGTTGTCGATAAGGAACATTCAATTCAAGTATTATGAGCAATAACGTTATTTATTTGGACGCACATATAATTGTGTTTAATATACAATATGTTTGTTATTGACGTTCTTAGGTAATGTCGCTTCGCCCGCGTGGGAATCGAAATGACAAAATACAGTTTAGATTATCCCAAGGGAACGTGTTATCGGGATAAAAATATTCTACGTCTTTTCCCAGGTCTCAAACTAGACTCCAAAATAAACCTAAATCGGTACAGCAGATTAAGCGCGACAGACAAAAATATAGACAGAGTTCCTTTTGCGTTTTAAATAAAGCTTTCTACAAAATAAAGGTTACGATTTGATTTCGGTTTAATTTCAGGTGACGACATATTTTTAATCAATGACATGAGAATATCACCAATTGTTTAATCAAATAAATAAACTCAATCACGCTCGCCTCCGCAGTAGAAGTCCCTAGGTCTTGAGTGGCAACCAGACATCACACACATCCATTATAAGAGCAAACATTTACCGGCCACATAAATGAATGCCCTATGCTGAAGAAATCCCTGACTCATTCGCCCGACAAGGTCACTATAAATTTGTAGTAGTTTTAATGCAAAGTTATTTATCGTGCACATAACTCGTGTAACATAATAATTAAGTGGAACCATCGTCGATACGTCTCTTTCAGTTAACAATGGGGTGCGGAACCTGCAATTTTTCTGTCAACAGTCGCCTTTTACGTTTTATAATTCGAGTCGTAAAACAATGCTAGTGAATCTTCATCACATTATGTTTGGAGTGCGCCTGTCGGTAAGAATAAACGGTAATATTTTAATCCCTTTAATGGTCAACATTGCTTAGTCAGTCAGTATTACGTCTTGAATCAATAATGACTTATGAGTCAAGATATGTATGTAGTAAAGTGCCCATATATAAATATTTATAGGATTAAATCGGAATTCGCTGAATTCTATAAAATTTACTGAGAAATCTTTTAGGTAACCCTGACGGAAGTTTTCGAGAAGATTGATTATAATTATTTAATGCAGTAGCTTTTATTAACTTAGGTATATAAAATCAAAAGGGATATATAAAATTAAAAGAAAATACATGAAAATTTAGATTTAAGAGAAGATTTTTCAATCTTTTCACCGCTATTTAACCCACTAAGAGGTGTAATATTGAAAAATCCAAATTTGATGTTTCTAGTTTCAGTAAGTGTGTGTTCAGTGATGATGAATCTCATAAAGGTGACGATAAATGTTTTTCTACATTACAAAGATTAACCAAAGATCATGCTAAAACGTCAAAGGATGTGAAATATAAATTATTCAATAATACGAGTATGTCACCAATCAGAATTCTTCAATCATTCGTAGTTAAAAATACATCCAATTTAATTTAATTGAATGGGTTCTATAAAGATAATGTTTTGTCATTAAATACACCCAAACATGATTTAATCAATACAACTTTAATCAAACAGAGTGTTTCTTCGGCGGTCCGCTTTCGATTTACCTAATTTATATTCTTAACTTTCGCATGAAATTTATTTTAATTTAGATATTTATGTATAACTTGTTTCACTCGGGTGTTTAGACCAAATTGTTGATATCCTAAAGATATCCTATATCTACTCTGCAGACATGAGCTTAAGTTATAAAATGAGTTGATCGGACACTACAGATCGGGTTTTTTTTAATGTTTTGTGTAGTTTGAATAAAAAAATCCAGATTAAGCTTATCAAATTAGACATGAGAGCTGGCACCAAACCCAAATCCTTCGAGTAGGCCGTGGCGTCGTCCAAAATCATTTATTGTCAGTTTTATCCCTAACATCCTCTGGTAATAATACACGTTACTAACATTTTAGGTTAAACAAATAATGAATTTTAATCCATGCACGCCCCTAGAAACCACTTAATTATTTCGAAACATTACATCGAAAATCATGTAAAGCCATCAATATTTATAGCTAGCATAACAATTTACATGTAATTAGCATTGTTATTATAAATACTCGATGTTTACGATCGGCGAACAGATTTTAGGATTGTAAAAACCGGCTTCGAATGGGACCACGGACCAACGATACGTACGGGATAAGATCAGCGCCGTATTATTTTTAATGTCAACACTTTCGCTGATGGCGAAACTACATGGATGGTGATTTGGGTATGTAGAATTTTGCCACAAATATCGTGACGCGTGCTCCAAAGCTTTCACTCTCGGCCGACCGGTCCGGTCCGTTTCCGGAGTAAAGAATAACATTTCAATATCAATGTTCGTTGCATTTGAATAATATTGTTTACTCATACAATAATGTTGCATTGTCAGACGGCGGTTGAATAATGGATTGGTTTTGTGCTGTCGGGAGAGGAGAAACCTGATTTTGAGTTTCTTGGTGACTTAGTCTCAAGGTTTTCGTTTGAGACGGTTAAGTGTGAATTCTGGTTACTATTAGCGGCCCTCTGTCGTAGTATGAATTTTTTTGTAGGTTAGATTTGGAGTGTTGAATGGGTAGCTTCGGTTCTTCGGTTGTTCTTTTATGTATGGACTTCTTGAGACAAATGTCTAACTTTTTTTCCTGAGGTGGGTTTTCTTCATGAGTTCTTCTGTCTCAAGTTTTGGAAATCGCCGATTTTAAATCATTCGAATCGTTTCGGAGCGGTCGTGTTTTTTTTCAATTCATAATCTTTAGATTTCAGGCCTCGTTGACCTGGCGTACATATGGCGTACATTCTATTCTGATTCGGTTAACTTTTTAAATACCAATTGAAACAATCGATTAAACAAATCTATCCTAAAACAAATCGCTATTTTAGGTTTATTTAGATTTTCTTTCCTCACATTTTACGGTGATTCATTCATTAGTCCACCTTCGAAGGAGGATACGGCAGAACATTCCATTTCAAGTTGTAATAAAAATACCAGAATATTGTTATGTAAACGACCTGTCCATTTTGCCATTTGGTAAGTCGTACCGGGTACAAACAAGTATTTATTTATACATCATCGAGTTATCTAAATGTTTGTTAAGTACACAAACCACTTAGACAATGGGCATTGTGAAATAATGTCAAATTTCTCTGTGATTTACTTGTCGTTCCCAATTTGAATACTAAATTATTGTGACAATTTTGATAGTCGCGTGTCTCCACTTTCACTGTTCGGCGACCGGTCCAGTGAGGAGACTACTTCCGGAGGGAGTATTGAACATTCCAATATTAAAGTTGGGCGCAAAATTAGTTTCTCAAATATTTTATTAATTTTTGTAATTATGATTAAAGTGCTTACTTTAACCACATTTAGTTCTGCTAGCTAACGACGCATTCAATTGTTATAAGTTGAAAAAGAAATTGTAAGGTGAAAAAAGTTGTAATGCATATAAATTAATCGTTTTATTAAATAAAAAATCGGAGATCAGAAACTTTCAAATATCCTTGCTTAGTCATTAATTAATTAATTTTAGATGATTAAGCCATGTTACGTGTCACATTGGCATTGATATGTCATGCAAGAAATGCTACAGTTGCATACACTTCACCTAATGTCAAGTAGATGTTAATCCATTGATATCAGTAACCAACCACAATCAGCACAGTAATTATTCGACGACTCGTATGACGCAATGGTTACCATGTCGGCCGCCGTTCCAAGGGTCCTGGGTTCGATTACCAGCGAGGCGAAAATTTGAATGAGTTAAAATTAGTGTTCTCGGTCTTTGTACTAGTGTTCTTGTGTTGTGTGTTGTCCATATCACCCACGAAACAGGGAATCATAGTGTGGGGCTACGAGTGTGTAGCGTTGTTTATTTATTAACCTCGCAGATCATCACTTGCGGGCTTGATTTGTGAGCTTACACAATTATTGTGAAGATGTGTCATTCGCAGTAGATAGTCAACGTAAACTGCGAACGCGGTATAATAAGCCTTCAAATGTTTTTATTATCACTAAACTCCATCAAAGTCATTAACCTGCCAAATATACGGCGGCATTTATCGATATCGATAAACCATGTCACCCGCGTGTTTATAGCATCCGACTTGTTTGCGTCTAACATCGGTTTGTTTATGTAAGTGGCTCGCTTTGATTCCGCTTTGATGTGTGACAGACGCGTGGGAGGCCGTAATCGATATTAGATAACTGCATTAGGTTTACATTTGTAAACCTGAACAACGCAGTGTTGAGTCACATCGCGATTATCGTTGCGTAATCGATCTTATATCGATAACTTTTTTTGTAGTCACTAACGATAGCCTAGGGCTGCGTACCGTGAGGGCGTGTCTACAGCGTGAGATAATTTTTGGCAAGGTTCAAATCTTGTACGCATATGTTTGTCAATAGACAGTGACGTAAAATGTCGTCGGAACTTATTTGATTAATTAATATTTGGACCACTATCAATATTACAGTAGGCAGCTATTCGTATTTGGTTATTTGATTGAGTTTTAAACATATTGGCCATATATATCGCCGATGAATACTGACCCTAATTCGGTGCATGCTGGCAGACTAGGGCCTTATATGAGGTGGACAGAACTTGCATTAGCCACAAATTGTAGTGTCCGATAGAACTTGTGAGATTTCTTCCCTTTTCTTTCTTAGCCGGCAACGCATTGGCAAAGGCATGATGCTACTTACGTCCATGGTTGACAGTGAGCACTTACCATCGGTTAGAATTATTCTGCTTGTTTCTCGGCTACATAAAACATATGCTTTAATTTCATAATTTGGTAATACTTGTTAGTATCGGAAATATAATTCGGCTATTGTTATTGAACAGGTAGATATTATTAAAACGGTAGCACGGTAGAAGAAAAGTTTATAAATAATTAAAAACAAGAACTAAGATTACCAGTAATAGCCAAAGAGACAGAGCTCTTGTTAGCAGTTTTTAAAGTGTAACATAGCCTTCTTAATAAATACCAGCTTCATTTAGAAATAATCGTTTTGCCTTCAGACAATTTCTTCCCATCCCGTACCACAGAATAAGTACTGGTACTATGTACCCATACTAAGAAAACAGTGTAAACGACTCTTTAAGTTTATTTGTCCAAGTCATTGATAACTTGTTTTGAATGATGCTCGATTGTGTTTATACTGCGATATTTTCGATTCGATTTCACTGCGGGAAAGAAGAGTTTGTTCGGCAATTGTACTTTGTTATTCCACACAGAGTAGTCATATCAGATAAGCTGTGTAGGTGGTAGTTTAAGTGCACATCAATATGTGTGGGTAAATTTAAATTTTTTACAGGCTTCGAAATAGCGGAAATAGACAGCGTTCCGTATGTGTATCAGGGATTAGGATGGAGTTCTCTAATTTGGATTCCAACGCTTACATCGTTAATTCAATGTTTCTTCTTCTCTACTTTGCAACTCGTAACTGTCCCACTATCGGGTCGGGCCATATGACCATATGAGCTGGGATATATATGGCCAGATGACCACCGTGCTAGCCAAGACATGCATTCACCCTTGAGAATACTTTTGAGAACTTTCTGGTGTGCAGGTTTTCTCACGGTTGTTTCCTTCACTGAAGCATATTCTAATAATTAATTCGTATTAAGCACGTCCAACATTCAAATCACTTAGGTATCAGATTAAAAATACTAATAGGCATAATGGCATAATATAAAGGCATAATAGGCATTAAAAAAAAAACGTTTCTTCTTTTACAGGGCTTGAAGGATTACTTTTAGTAGACATAATAATGTTCCAAGATAGCATTTAATAATGTACTACGCAATATCCTACCGAGAAAGAACGAACTGAGGAAAAATTAATTGCCTCAACTTTAGCCGGCGTAAACGAGCGCCTTGAATTTCATAATATATTTTTGTTTTAGGTCAAAATATTTGTAATATGTCTTTTGATAATGACACTTTCAATAAAGTTGAGTTTCCCAAGCGAGTATTGTATGAGCGAATTCTTAAATATACCGGCGTTTTGCTCGCGGCGCGGCGGCGGCAGATAGTTCAATGGCGCCTGTAATTGCCCCATTAATTGCCAGCGGTAATTCTCGCGTCAATCTCCCCATTCTCTTATTGTAATACGCGTAGCTTATTGCTGCATATTTCGTTTTAACGGTGCACATCGACGAATACGTTATAAGCACTGCTTACTTATAACGTATTCGTAGTATGTTGTTTTTAATACCTATTGTATCATCTACTAGTATCATTGTTTCTAAAACCGTGTTGAACGTGTTGACTTTGTTCTGATTTCTAGACATTCTTTGTTATTTAAAAATTTGGAGGAAATTTTAATCATAATACATAATGCATTACTAAAAGGTTTATCTATAACCTAGCCTTAAATATAGCATAATTGGTAGCGAGCGACCCTGTCTCCTGAGTTAAAGATCTGGGTCTAATTCCTGAGGCAGATATTTGAGTGTTTATTAATTATTATTATTATTAAATATTGTCGGGTATCTACTCGGATTGTGTGTTGTGTATACCTAATAAGTCCTTTATGTTGCAAAATACTTAGGACTTAGTTCGTTAATCGGAGAATACAGATGGAATATCTTATTTGGAAATTTTATTGGATTGAACTTCAGTATAACCCAACACAAGATCTCCAAAGCCACCATCATTTGGCCAGAATAGTGATGGTTCCACTATAAACAAACTGTACTAAGGTTTCATACACTTAATTTTCTAGACGACCACCTCAATTGCTTCGACTTTTCCCTTCAAAGTACTAAATTAAATCCGATATTCCAGACCGCGAAGGCTCATTTCGTCGGCAACCAATTTGTTCGTAGCAGATCGCCGCAATAAATTGCATCACTAATTAAATTTTAATTACAGTCTGTTATGAAAACAATGAAATTAACTTAAAACTGGAGCGGGCCCGATGGCCTTTCATATCTAATGATTTACGGCCGAATCGCTCCCATACTGCAATGGAAACCGTTGTTTCGTCAGAGCGTACGAGTTTGTTTTATTGTTATTAGTTAAAGTAA
Organism: Ochlodes sylvanus; assembly: GCA_905404295.2. Classification (NCBI taxonomy): domain Eukaryota; kingdom Metazoa; phylum Arthropoda; class Insecta; order Lepidoptera; family Hesperiidae; genus Ochlodes; species Ochlodes sylvanus. The sequence continues at coordinate 12,461,106 of FR990126.1, read as the reverse complement.
AGTTGTATTGCTTTGAAAACTATTTCCTTATCATTACGGTATTTTTTAATATGGCTAGCAATAGAAAAATGTGGCTTGAAGTCGTATTTTGCAATTATCTGTGAACATTTTGAGTGTTTTGAGCTGTTGGTATGTAATTGTTGCAGTAAATAGGAATTTCATCAAGTTCTATTAAGCCTCAATTAAGTTGGAAAAACGTACCTTGGTCCATGCAACGCAGTGGAATACGCACAGTACAGTTATAAAAACTCTCCTTTCGGTTTTATACTTCGTCGTCTTTTTGTGGAATGACAGTACAGTGGTCTATATTTTGGTATCTTGCACAGGAGATCCGTGTTCCAATACTGCACTGCCCGTACCTACCTCTAATATGTTAAGTGAAAATTATGTGCCTACTTTAGAAAAATGTTATCGTTTCGATAACTCTTCCTTCTTGCTTGGCCGACAACCCATCGGCGATGTCTTTAGTTGGTGTTACTGACCTTGGGGCGACCACTTATCATCAGGCTGAGGTGGCTCGTTTATCAAACTTCATGTGGAAAACTGCAAATAAAGTTCAAGCTATTCGCAAAAATTGGTGAGGAAGTAAATTCGCACTTCGCCAGCGTGCTACAGGTAATAAAAGTCCAGCTGTAGGACAGTAATACTCATAATAATCATAATCATTTTATTGCTACATGCTTACATACAATGAGATCTTAAAATATAAATAGTCTGAGTATGAAATCTGTCAGTGCATAGCAATATTTACAATTTATTACGTAGGTATATAATTCTAATTATTTCAATTGTTAATTATTTAAATTCTTCTAATTAAAATTATGTTAATTATTGAAATTATTCTAATTACATGATTAATAGTCATAAATTGTTACGATGTTACATTATCAAGCCTTCAGATGTTACTCATAACGATCAGCGACTGCATACTTATTACAGTTCAGTAAAAAAGTTCATGAATTCCAGTGGCTATCACATCTAAAAGAGAAAAATAAAGCTCTTTTGTATCATACGTACAGTACAAGGAAAACGTTGCAAGCGCGGGCGCATTAATATTATTAACGCCGGCGAAGAGATTTAATTGCCCGTCCATTGATAGCATTAATACGAAATGGATGATGTAACCTTGTTTATTGTTATGGCCGATCTGGTAGCGTAGAAAGTGTTCGGTTTTGTTGGGCATTGTAAACGCTAATGCATTGTTGCTGATGCTTGAGATTGGGCTGGATGGAACTGGTTGCTTTTTATGTTGTTCTTTTTATGGTGTTAAGGTAGAAAACGAGCATGCAGCACTAACCGTCCCCTGCCGCCCATGACCACTGTGACCGACCTAGAACAAGGCTCAAATGGGGACTAGGATGGTTAGTCCTGTTAGCAGACAGTGATAAAACATTAGTTGATCAGTTTGTTAGTACGAGTAAGTATGTGGACTGGCACAGGGACTGTTAGTAATAGTTAGTTCTGTTAGTGTTGTCAGTAATAATCCAGTTAGTAATTGTTTGTAAGAGTCTCGTTCTAATTCGGCCACGGATGTGTTGCTACCGGTGATTTATTAGCATTTGAACCAAATACATCATGTTCCGGCTGGGGGCCTGTGAGTAGTGCCTTCTTTTATTCTTCTTCTATCTTGACTGACAATGCATCGTTGATAGCTTTGGTGTTACTGAGGATCACCGCAAATCAATATGTAGTTTGCTTGGTGTTTGCCGGTTGTATCTTTAAAAAATCATGTAGGTACTAGTTACATTTTTAAAGTGCTTGGAAGCAACGTAAAAACTTATTTTGTGTTTTATTTTTGTGTTACAGACATAATTATTTATTCTGTCACCTTAGCTATAAATGCCTTTATAATAGTAAAAATAAACACTTGTTAAATTCAATTAGTTCTGCAACAATGGACCGGACTACAGGCCATTCTGGCCATAAAGTTGTGTAAATCCAATGTAAATCACTGGTTCTCCCATTCTACTGATTCGTTAACTTAATAATAAATGTCGTTAAAAATAACTAGCTGATCTTGAATATTGATATACTTAAAACAACGCTCGAGCCTTCAGATAAATGGTCTTAAATGGCTCGCCAATAAAAATTTGTTTAATGTTTTACATTAATATTGCAATGAAACCTCTCACGGTCGTGATTATTTCAGTTTCAAAAAATAAATTACAACATAGCGGACATTTTGATTGTAAATGGTACTCACGATTTTCATAATTGATGCCTAGTATTTTCTTTATTCCTTTCCTCTTCTTTCTTGGCCGAAAACGTGTTGTGGATGCATTTGTTGTCACTGATGATGATGATGCCCACGCGCGTCAATGTCTCGGGCATTGATAAAAACATGCTGATTCGAGCCCCTTGCAATGATCCACATGGGAACTGACTGATGTCATAATAATATTAACTACAGAAAACATAAGTAGGTAGGTAGGTAGGTAACCTGAGACGGTGCACAAGTTCCATCATCATATTGTAGAATATAAAAAATTAAAAACACATAGCTATGGTAAATTCGAAGTTGAATTTTACTTTTTAAAAACCACCGCTGAAAAAAAAATATCAGTTGTTTTAAAACAGGCCTGTACCTATCCTGTGAACACGAAATAATTATGATCGCCGTAGAACACTGTACTTAACAAGATGGTTTCGAAACAAGGTTATAGCTAATACACACGTAGGTACTTTCATATCATGATGCGAGACCTTGTAGCACCTAATAATTTTCTAAACTGGTACACTTGTAGATAATTCTCAAATTGTTATAATAACGGCGTGCGATTCGTCTGATTTGACACGGAATTTTCCTTTCAATGTTTTATACCTTATATTTATACCTATGCTTACTTATTTTATTATTATACTCGTATAATACTAATAAACAATCACAGACGACCTAGTAGCGCTGTCTGTAATGAAACTGTCTACAAAGCGATGGGCCTCAGGTTCAATTCCCGGACAAGATATTTATGTAACAGATGTTTTTGTCGGGTGGTAGTTAAAACTGTTTATGCCACCGTGGCACACGGAATCCTAGTGGTGGACACGATTGTGTGAACATTCATTTATTGCTTACAAACTTTTTTGAAGTTAACTGTCACGTATGTTTACATTTACATTTTACCAACAAGCAATTAAATGGCAGGTTCACAAAGAAACCCAGAAGTCGTATGTGTGCTGTTTTCCTTACAGATGTAGATAGCTGGGCCCGCTGGCGGAGTACAATACGAAATCGCTCTTTAGACACGCAACGGTCATTACTTACCAATTAAATGTTTCCGAACAAACGGGAGGCGATCAGGGTGGCGAAACTAAAGTACCCTTTGAAGTATCGACAGACTCGTTTTGAAAGTTAACCATTTGTTTTTAGCACAAATGCCTTAAAATTAGCGTGAGAGCTTACTTTCTTGACCAATGATACTAATATCAATATAAGTACCACGACCGACGTAGCCTAGTTGGTTCTGGCCCCGCATGCGAAGCGAAGGGTCCCGGGTTCGATTTTCGGCGGGGGCACATTTTATGTGACAGATAAATGTTTGTTCTCGAGTCATGGGTTTTAGTGATCTGTTATAAAATTGTGTTGTCCATGGCACCCGCGACACTGGGAATCCTAGTGCGACATGGAGTGTATTAGTTGGCGTCATAGAGTTATTATTATCAATGATAGTGATAACAATGCAGGATATTACCAATGATACTAATACGCCAAGTATTAGGTGCATATTAGGATGATGCTGCGATTTTGAAGATGACAGATGGCATATATTACTTAAAAATTATCGCTTGGTCAATTAGTTCCGCTTAGTGCTAAATAACAAAAAAATATCCTAACGTCTAGGTTTCTAAAGACCCATCAATCAAAATTATTGGGCACGCGAAATCGACGTATGCCATTCGCTGACATGAATTCATTCACAGCGCCGAATGTTGAAATGGGAGTATTAATAAACAACAATGAACCTTACGTCCTTGTAATTGGGTGCGGATGATGATAGTAAAGTATTCGATGCGGCACATCGAAATAAGTCGTTTTGTAATTAACTGAGTGTGACCGCGACGGACAGGCGAGCATCATCGTAAATTACTCAATGCGACCAACAATGGTTCAGGCTGTACGTAAATAATAAATAATGCCCGAGCTTTCTACGGCCCGGCCGGGGCTACAGTTCGGCAAGACCATCTATCATTAAAGCGGCATAACATTAGTACGCTTCGTGCAACGATTCTACACTTTCACTGATAAATTCGGTTCCAATTATGTAATTTGTTGGGAACAACGCGAATGTCGGTTGCGTCAGGAATCGTGTCTTCCTATGATCGACTGGTGGGACCTTAATTTGAAGCACTCCTAGGAAACGAGACGGCAGATTCGTGTTTCGATTAGCTAAGTGTTTGTAAATGCGACGTCTAACAAAGGTTCGGTTTAAAATGGTTTAACATTCTTCCTCCATGGCGTCTCTGTCGGGTTTGAACCACGGCGTTGATACCAATGGAACGTGTCGCACAGCTGTTACGTTTGAATTGTTGTATCAATATACCCATAAACTAAACGTGAGAACAGCTCCTACAATTGGCGCTACAATCTGTACGGAATAAAATCGCCTCGCAGCACTGTTTCTGTCATGTTACAATGTTAGTTACACCGGCCGGGCTGTTTTATATCGATGTCAACTTCGCTAGTCGTTCGAGGTGATACATTTGCGTCGCGGTTCGTGATTCATGCGACCCAGACTTCGTTCGAGGATGAAAGTTGAATGCAGGCGCCTGTTACCACTTTAACTGTAGGAAATTGTACGGTGTGTGTGGTCCGATCGGTGCTAATTACTTCTCGTGTTCGGTCAGTGTCAGGGCGATCGCGGTGCTGATTTGGGCATGGGGCTAGCCGGCCCCACACGGCACCGCAGATCACAATCGCCAACCGATTGGGAAACGAGACCAATTAAGGGAAATCGTTATGGACAGCAACGATTTTTATTGTGGCAATTAGCAATAAGTTGTCAGCTAGGTGAGTCTTTGAATGTCTTCAGCGCAGGTGGTTCTTTTTTAGTCTGGTAAGCGTTAACTGCTAGCGATGTATTCGCGTTTTTATGCAAGTTTCTGGTTTGGGTTCCTTAAATCATATCGCTTATTTTTAGCGCAGTTAATTTTTGTCTGCTTAATTTTAGAAAAAATACTACTTGACCTAAATGTTCCAGATCTTTAAAAAGTATAAATCTATTATACCTATGCCTTTTTGTTAATACCACTTCAGTTACCTACACTAATTCGGTGATAGGTAGCATGTTTTCTCCTGAGACTGCAATTCGAGTCAATTTAAGGCATAAGATCCACTGCTTCTGTTGTAATTGACGCCAATGCTGCCGCAATATTATTGCTTATATTGGTTCAAAAATACTCGGAAATCTAGCAATTAACTCAAAAACGCAAGCTATTATCGCTAAAGATGGTCGCAGCGATGCGGTGCCGGAGTCCAGTTGGCATATCACGCAACCAGGAGCGTGCGCACTTATCGCCTGTTGGATATCGCCAATAAACCAAGTGGTAAATGCATCAGCAAGTAAATTCAGGGGCAATTTTTCGGATTTACAATGGCAGCAAGCTTGTACAATCGAATCGGGCCAAGATTACGTCAGTAATCCGATCGTATCCTTAAACGTCGCGACTAGTCACGATCGATTCCAAAAAATCAACAAACAAGTTAACTTATATTATGAATCAAGGCGATAATAATGAATTAAAATTGTAATTCTCAATCGGATGTAGGGTCATTCATTTATTTTCGTACTACTGTTATTTTTTTCGTATTAAACACGGCTTTCAATTCAATGTCGCTGGCTTGGTATCGTTTCGATCTCGATTACCTTCGAGAGTAGCTCCGCTAATTGGATCATGCTAACTAATAGGATGCGAACTCCTCAGTCATCGAGTACCTCTTGACTCGACTACTGGTAATAGATTAAGCAGCCCCTCGCCTAATTATAGTTTACGCTTTGGAATAGCTTTAGGCTTTATCGCTTTGAGGAAATGAATTCTCTTATATTCATTAGAATTAGAGTAGGTATCTTATAGTAATAACATTAAGGTCATATGGTAAATTGATACGAAAATTAATATTTTTTTTAATCGTCCGATAGTTCGTAGAAAAAATATCGAATTATATGTAAGTATGTATTTTATGTCAAAATCAAGAACCCGGTTTAAGATACGCTCAAGTCAAATATTTTTTTACTGAATCGTTCAATAATCAAGTCTGAATTCTTTAGACCGATAAGGAACTTCGGAGTACCAAGTATGTTGTGTAGTTAAGTTATTATATAGTTGATGTATAAGTCGCCTTCAAAACGACCAATGTAAATAATTAAATGGGACCTTATTTCCATTTAATGACCGCATAGTTCAGTAGACTAACTGATGACTCGTTTCAGCTCAATATGGTATCGGATTGGCACACTGAGAAATTTCACTGATATTTTAAGTATGCGTGTGTACGGTGCTTACGAAAATAACAAACTTCTTATTTATTATATACCATACAAATTACGACTTTATGATATCGCGTTAAAGAACAAATCGGCTTATATGATTTTTATTGTTGCTTTTGCCTCTCGCGAGCCATTTGCAAAGGATTCCGATCACTTTTTTGCTTTGCGACATTCTGATGATGTTCGAGGCATATGTTTTGAATTTACGATTGATCTTTTTGTACGTTCTCTAATCTCGTGAAAGTTGTTTTTGGGATTAAGATTATAAAGATAATCTTGTGAAGCGAGGATCTGTTCGTGATTTCTCGCGTTCCCCCAGCGCAGCGATAAGATGAATTTTGGCTTTAAGAATCGACCTGACTTCATATTTGCAATGTTAGCACAATGCAAAAATAATTATTCTGCTTCTTATAGTTTATCATTATTTACGATGGTAGGTACTATTTTGTTCGATATGATAACCAGATATGATAGCCAAACGAATACATTAAATTCATATAATTTACATAGTATCATCGAATTGTATTGATAGTTGAAAATTCTTTACGTTTTGGTTTCGTTTCTAATAACTTATGTATTATGTATTGTTGATTCATTATCATTGTGGAAGAATAATTTCACAGTCTATATTTGCTATCTTTAACACTATAATTGGAACGTTGATTAAAGATCTTATAGAGACTCGTAAATAATCATTTACCCTCGTATAAAGAATAACGATGATTCAGATTGTACGTCATGGTCCAGGAACAATAATAAATTATTTTACAAAAGCTCGCTCAATAGCTACCACTCGAAGCTTAAGATTTATATCTCGCATGAGTTATCTCATCACGAGCGGGTAGTCATTGTTTAAAACAGTTTATTCATAATCAACATAATCACTCCGACCTTGATCTTTTACTCTATATTGATTTACATCTGTTCCGTTCGGAGATATTTCAGCAGCTCCAGGGACCCGTTTTAACGACGTCAAGCGAAAAGCGAGAGCGTTCGACCTTTTTATTCTGAAAGGAACCGTTTTTATAAAAATATCCTAGATTATTTGCTGTAATTCTATGAAAATAAACAGTCAAATAAATTCATGAAATTAAGGTGTAAAGTACCTTACTTACTACAAGTACCTTACTACATGCTGAAAGTATTATTTCCGGTCGCTATGTGTTTACAATCAATGAAATGATAAGTATAATAGTTTTAAAATCTTTCTTTACAATAAAATTGATATGTTGATATTTTAATTGTGAAAGCTCACGGTTCATTACCACATTTTACCTTAAAATCATTTAACATTTTAAAATCTATTCATGTCTTTTAATGTGCATAGACTCATGGGATTTTTACATTTTGTAGTCGCATGCAATATTTGTTTTAAATCTGGAAACAATGGAATCAAATTCCAAGTTCTTGTCACTCGCCCGGCTATTTTTCATACTAGACTTGTAAATTGTTTCCGATGATACCTGGTGGGCGCTTAAACATCACCGTAGAAACAAGGTGACTTCAACATTTGCATATTCTTCACTGGCTTTTAAGTTGAGCTTCTTAAAGGATATTTTCGCATGTAACAGAAGCGGAGGTAAGTTATCTGGTTGGAGTTATTTATCATCATGTTGCGTGTCCTCCCCGCTTTCTGAATCGGGATGCATAATGATCCAGATCGCCTTTTGATTCAGTGTTTCTATTTTAGTTTTAAAGGTCGTCCCATTGTTTGTTCTTTGCGTTTGGACGCTGCGTAAGCTAGATTCTTTTATTGCACCTTGTCTAGTGCTGTTGAGGTTTATTAACTTCGTCCAGATCATTAAAGAAACAAGTGATGCTATTTTAAATATTCAATGGCGCGCTTCTTTGTATTTCGTGCAATTAACTGTTATTATATTACCTTTTATCATAATTTGCAGAGTTTATAGCTTGGCTCTTCATGACTTTTTAACAGTGAAAACGTTATGAGCTTCCTGAGTCTTGTCAACCTTTTTGACGTAAAATAGTTTTCGATACAGTAATATATCCCATAAAAACCAGTCCATATGTATTTAAGTGTTTTTTGCCGTATTGGGGCGGCCTAGAATACTGACCTCGGCCTCATGCCGGGACACCAGGGTGTCGTTAGAGGTGCCAGAAGTGCCAAAGTACCGGCGCCTGCTTGATGAAGCCCATCTGACTAGCTACCCCCCTTTTACTCGATTCTGCTGCCAAACGATTATCTTAGCATCATATAAAAAAAATTACTTATCGTGTGCCGGCTGAGAGATTGAGAGCTAGTAGGTTCTTTCTACTTCCTTCTATCTGGGCCAGCAACGCATCGGCGATACCTTTTGTATTATTGTATTAATGATGTGCACTCAACATCAGGTGGCATGTTTGCTAATTTATCGGTTATTTACGTAAAAAACAATATTAAGTATACTTACTTTCTCGACGAAATTTTGAATACTTAATTAGTAAATCTTATCTTTTCTTAAGACGCCTGTTATTGTTTTTAAGCTCATTGCTTCATTGCTTATCCGTGCAAATAATATAGTCTCCGCCAATTTCGCCGTATCGTTAGATAAATATTGTTAGCATGCTATTCAATGTTTGCGATAGAAGAAATTAAATAAACACTAATTAAAAACTTTCAGTCATTAAATCTTAACATGTCAATTGTATTCTGATTGATGGCATTCTAATACACAACAGGAAATTAAACGTCGAGACGTAGTTTCACAACAAGTAGTTACTAATTAATATATTTTGTGGACCTTAAGGCGAACTCGCCGATTGAAATTTATTATTGTGACTCCAATTAAACTCCCATTCATTTATTGCGGCCAGAATAATCGGGCAATTCGAAGTTGCGGAATAACAAAAGGTGCTGTGTTAAAATCGAATAACAATTTAAGGATTGGTGGGTCACTGCTGTTAATATTCTATTCTCTAATATAATGCATTGTAACATAATGTTTGTAATTATATTTGGGGTGTAAGGGGGTCCATCAATCCTTGATTCCAAGCCATTGTCCCCTGCTTGTGTTACATCATCCTCAACAACGGACGAACCCATGGCGTCAGCTCCCTTCTGTTGTACGTCGTTGGGCTTTGTGCCATATCATTTAATCTTGACGAAACTTGCATAGTAAAAGAGTATTGTACCCGCTTGGGTTATTACTACTTTTCTGCTAAAATTAACCATAAAATGTTACCAAAAAAGAAGTAGGGGTCCCGCTTCATAATTCCTGGCTCTTCGGCGGCCGGAATATGTTAAAAATATTTACGGTCGATTTTAGGAAGAAGGAATTAGCGTATGGAGTAATAGCAGGTAGTTAAAATAATTATTCTACCACCACGCGGCTTTGTTCGCTGTTCAGCAGGATGCATCACGAGCAGGTGAGTTTGACTTGGACTCGAGGGAGGCTGTATATGGGCTCGTGATAAATAAACTAAGTAACAATTATTTTATTCGATATGTAGACTGCTACCATTGCTACCATTTATCGCTTACAATGTGTTCAATGTTTAGATTGCCATCCAGGAGCATAAAGTAGGTTCCCATTCCTACATAATTATAAATGCGTGTAAATATGCCTCGAACAGTGACTTTTACAAGTTGCAAATAGCACTTCGGTTCAATTGATTGGTATTTACTATATGTAATTGATATTCGATAATGAGGTTCATTCAAATGTATACGGAACCACGTTACAACTGTCAACTTAAATTAACTTTAATTATTTATTATTTTGTTAGGTATTTGAAGGCTATTTACATATTATGTAACATTGCATAAATTTAATTTAAATATGTAATTAGGTGTTTAGGGGTCTACACTTAAAAAAGGTGAAAACTTATGTAGTGTTAAGTGGATTATATTTTGGTCTGTTTATTCGTCTCATTCGTTCATTATATTTTTTTTATCGTTTTAATATCTTATTCAAGTTATAGCTACGGGGAACATAAAATATAGTTTTATTATTCATTATATTTCTTCAGATATTATAAGAAAAATAGTTGAATATTACATTTACAGTAGGATTCCCTTTGTCACAGGTGGTACGCCACAAACCAGCAAACACGGTCGCAAGACACAACACCGACGTTGGTACATTATTTTAATTAGGCAACTGTAGTTAATTTAAAAAAAGTAATGTACTAAGTTTTCATTTCTAATACAAAGAAGGCCGATGCCATGGTTATCATCTGTCCAACTGTACAGGGAATCCTACGGCTACGAGTATGTGGCGTTATTTATTTATTTATGAAATATTTAACATAGTAACACTGATTTAAAATTTGTATCTTTTTTTTTCAGGTATGGCTGGTAATTTCTCTACTATTAACTAAAGGGTAAATATAAACCAATGCATTTTCAGGGTAATATATTCTTAGGATTATTTTTAAAGTACAAAGCTAATAATTTTGTAAAAACTCTAGACAATTTTAAAGAAATTATACAGATTCCCGAAAGTCCGATTGTCCGAAGATTGTCCGAAGACATTTTCCTTCACCTTAGGTATACATATAGACAAACCTTCTATTGTTTCTTCGTTTTTCAGCCATTAAAAAGTAAAGTTCAACAGAGACTAGCATTTGATTCCAACGAGCACTTAAGAGCAATTTGCATTTAACCTTGGTGCGCCTATTACGTTCTTAATGGAGTATGAATATGCGTTTGTCTCTCGAAATATTCTACCATTGAATATTCCGTAGGCACATCGGTAAATATTTTCGTATCGTAAATTATACATTTATTTGTTTAACCAATTGAAAACAATTCTTCTTAGTATTGTAATAACATTGTCTTTTCTTTGCGTGTTGTCCATGTCACAAACATCACAAGGAAAAATAATGTGGGGCGTTATTAAGAAAAGAGGAGAGTGAATAGGCTTTTGTAAGTTAGTGCGTTCAACTCCTTGGACTTCATCGCCACTTACCATTAGGTGGGATTGTAGTCAAGCATTAACTTATTTAATATAAAAAATACGTTTATTGCTGTAAACGAAAAAAGGTAAAAAAGGAAATTCCCTAATTGACATTTTTTATTAATCAAGTGATTGAAATAGGTAAACCCTAATTTTCCAAGCCAGTTAAGCCATTTCTGAGATCAGCCGGAAAAAGCACAAATAAGATTACAAACCGCACACAGACAAACATTCTAAAAAACATTGTTAATGGATCTATTATAAATAAATAAACACACTCATGCACCTGCACTAAGATTCCCACAGAATAACTCATATCACATCACTATTTATACTATATGTTTTTATGTATGTATGTATGTACTCGAAGATGACAATAAATTAGTATACTGAATTTCAGAAATGATACAACTTGTTTGATAGATTGCATTCAAAACTGTAGTACGCCAACTTTGTCTTTATTTCCTTCGCCGATAAAAGTGAGCAAGTATCTAATAAATTATAATTGATATTAAATTATTACGTTCATAGCTGCGCAAAATAATAAACCCGAATATATAATTCAGTCGCCGCCGTGGGAGGCCGAAGTTTAATCTGGACTTATAACAATTAATTAAAACTTTTATTGATATTCAATGTCACTATCGCTACCTTAGCCTATTATAGGTATCTAATACCTTTGTAACTAAGCTACTACGGCTAATCTGTACCTACTGTCATTAGTGAAACGCGGTAGTAATAGGATTAGCAACTGATATCAGATTGTGCAGCAATTAATTGTCCTCTTAACGAAAATTTATTGTAAGTATTGCGTCAAAATTGAAGGATTCGCATGTGCGAAATGCTAAAGTAACGCTATAATTATGTGTGTCACTCTTAATCCGCTGAACCGATTGAGATGAAGTTTGGTATGGAGGTAGTTTAAGAGACTGGGAATCCCGAGTTTATCCCGGAAATATCCATAGGGATAATTTTATCGTTGCTTTATCGTTTTCCAACTTCCACGTAAGCAGAAAGTAGGGTTTAAATATGGATCGAAATGCGCATTATTAAAAACACCAAATGTATATCATCTGATATATGTAGGTACTTTACCTTGGCCAGCGTATTTACCCATGCTAGACAAGGTCTTAAAGAAAGAAGTAGTTGGAAAGAAAAATAAAGTATATCAAGGTGTCTTTGTCCCTCAGGGTCGTTCATGCGGCACAGCCCTGTTTGACTCTGGCTAAAAATAGCCATAAAAATAGCAAGTTAATATTTTATAACGCTTTTTCACTATGAGTTAATTGGGACGCCAAGATATTCTGTGTCCAGTGAATCGATTGGAAAATCATCGGCGAAGAGCGTAATGCCAAGCGAACTGTGAAAACGACATGGAGGAATTGTTTGGGCAAACGATGACAGGTCTTGTTTTAGTTTTTGTCAGAGGACTGATTCCGACGACGCGACGTTATTATAGTAGTATCTTTAGTATAAGAAATCGGTGAATATAATTAGATAATAACACACCATTTTATAAGGTCACAGATGTAACCTACACCAAGCTTCCGCGTCTGCTTCCCACTGGCTAACGAGTGTTCGGTAGTCTATGCAAATATCAATTAGTTGGAGAAATGTTTCCTCGATACTCGAACTCGCACTCGCACTCGCTACCTGTCTCGATACCTGCGCGCGCACGCCTGTATTAATTGGTTGCATTATCTGACGGCGCTACGTGATATGCTACGAGTATTAATGTTTTCCTTATAATCCGGTGTGAACTGGCTTTTGTTAACGAATTTGCTCGTTTCTACCAACGTATATAAAGAACAGTAGGTTCTTACTTCTTATGGTATCTTCACACTGGTTGGTGCCGATCCCGGGATCGAACCCGGGACCCCTCACTTCGTACTCAGGGCCACTACCAAACGAAATGAGCACATACATACACATACATAGTGTCCCTTAGAATATTCTAAAAACCCTAGTTCTTGGTTGTAAGTATAAACACAGATAAGGTAATACTAGTATTTAATTTTGCATTATGGCTAAGCAAAACAGCAGTAAACGTGATTTGTAAAATAAACACGACCTATTACAAGTATTAAGCATTGAACCACGTATTTGCCCTAGTTGCGGGTTGATTAGGCGTAAAGTTTGCGTGTTTCAGGATAACATTACAATTCTTGTACGCATAACTTAAAATTAGAAGTAGGTTATAACTTTCAAACAACTAGTAGGTACCTACAAATAAATAAATACTAAAAATAATAATACCTATAAATCGTTTGACTGGTTAAGTGTGACAAGGAGAATTGTGAATTTTAAGGATGCCTGTTTCAGTGTAGAAGTCGATGTATATTTGCCTAAAAGCTGAATTTTTTTGAACAGGTTTCCTTTTTAAGTGTTAAAACCTAATTTAAGTTAAAACCTAATTTAAGTTTTAAGGTCTAATATTTTGCATGGAAGTAGATTATCATAATCATTAATAACCGGTTTTGACTAAGACTTGAAATTTCGCATTTGTATAGACGATAAAATCAAAAATATTTCGGATTCCCAATTCAATCGATTTTAAATTTTCGTAATAAAATTGTCGCATTTTATAGCGTTGCCAAGACCAATTCCTAGTACCTATTTCATAAACTTTGGTTTCGGTAATACTAGCTGAAAAGACGGTTTAACCAAAGTTAGTTTAATTTTTTAAAGTAAGTACCAAAAAAGCTCGTTCATAAGACAGTTTATAATAGGTATATGAATATATACCTACGCTTAAAATACGGTCAATTTAGATATTGAACTATTATTATTTCATATCATGACTATAAGGTTAACAGTATTTATGGGAGAGGCGCACCTGCACATCAGTAACTTAATACATTTACCTAACTCTCTTCTTGGGAAGAGCGAGACGAGAGCCCATTATATTAATAGCTACCTACTTATAGCCGTCGACAAAAGGTCGTATTATTTGCATGTTGAACTCCATTATTTATGAAGAGTTGTTTACTATCATGATTTTAATAAAATTGTGTAGTTATTTTTATGAAGTAATGTGTTTGCGAATGTTTGTTATATAATAAACGTTTCAGGTAATTATAGTTTTTTTGTAGGATTCTTCTATTTATGTTCAAGATACATACTCGCTCTACAATGCAATGCTTTCAATGCAATTGCAATGATATGATTTGTACTACATAATATTTTAACTCGTTTATTTTTATCATAATTTTTATTCGATATAATAACAATGCTTTATTTAATTATTTTAACAATTCCCGCGGTCTCGAGTTCGAATCCGGAGCCGTGTTGTCTACGCGGTACGCAGATAAATCGCTCGACACCTCCGATACTGTGTACAATGGAGGAGAAAGTGTTTAGAGGAAATATTGCCTGTTTGAAAACTCGCTGGCAACTCCGATGGGAAACATTATTCAGAAATCGCAGCTTAATTAGCGAAATATATTGTGATCGATATGCAATTTATTGCCCCTTTTTGTATGGTACGGTTGTTATGCAATTTAATCTCATGTGATATATTGTTATTACAATTATTTACATCTATACATTTGATGATGTTGTGAGATTAAAATATTCCGGCACGTTTGATGTTCATTTTATCGAAACGTTTACGACCGGCCGAAATGCATTACATTGGGAACATGTAAAAGGATATTCGGATAGGTGCCCCTAATTCTAATTCGATTCGCTAAACGCGGAACCCAATCGATTCACGAAGCTGACCAAAAGAAATACCAAATTTTTAATTATTTTATTTTTCATCGTCATCGTCATCAATCGTTCTACAATTGAAATGTTGCACTGAGAATAATTCTCCTCCTAAGACTCCTTTCTCCTCCGCAACAATAATGTTATAAATGATTTTGCTACCACCGGTGTTATCTGCGAATTGCGACTCGCCAGCCATTACTCACAATTACAGGAAAGAATGTGCTACGGTCGACTGCGCTGATGGACACGCGATAACTGCCGAACATAGAGATGCAAGAAAACTGATACAATTAAACAGGAATCTAGAAGACCCGGTGACTCCGTTGTGGTCATTAATCATGTGTAACGCGATTAAATTTCATGCGAGACTTTCCTGTTATCCAAGGCACTTTAACGACTTCGACGTTAATTTCTTTATGTTTGAGGAATTAACTCGGCCATGTTTTCATGTGTCCATGTTACATGTGACATTCTTTTTTGTAAATAATTTTTATAATTACCGTTATTTGTAATTAATACATACTTTCGGTTCTTGAATGTTATTTAGATGCAATTGTTCTGTTGTTGTTGCAATTGATCTGTAGAACTCCATATATTAGTCCCACCTCCCCTGCTTCTAGTTCACTCTGCTGGTTTTAAACAACGGACGAAGCGATGGCAACAGGCTCTTCCTATAAGATGTCTCTGGGATCAGTACCACTTAGTTGAATCCCGATTATTACACATCCTTTCTCCTGTTATAATCAAAAGTAAAAAAAGTAAAAATTCCTATAATGTGCTTCAGTTGCTGGATGGAAAAGTCGAATTTTCCTTATCGTTCGTCAATGATACGGATATACTTGGCCAGCGATATCCACTTAAAATCAGATAGCATGCTTCGTGTCTATTCGTTTTTAGGCGGTCATAAAAAATCTCAGACCGATGATATTACAGAATTGTATTATTTCGTTACTTTATTATTGTTTTTCGTTTTTCCGTTTAGCATACCTGAATGACTTTTTATCCAATTTGCCGCGCTACATTTTTTCTTTCTGAACTCTACATTTATGGAAACAGTTTTTAATTTTGGAAGTTTCGCAAACCTTCTAAATTATATCCTGTTTCAGTCTGTTGCATACATTTACTTTTTTTGATATATTCATATTTCATTATATTCAAAGAAATTGGTCGTTTTTCTACAAATTTGGTATCCGGCATGTACTAAGTTAATCTGCGAATATCGCACAATATTATGCATATACTATTAATTTTTAATGTATAAAACTCATCATATAATAGTACAATAGATCGTGCCGTCTGTAATTACGGCATCTTTATACCTATCTACGCGCCCGGTGGTTGTCCCCAAAACCTGGCGCGTTGCGATGATTATCCAAATGAGTTTCGAGTGTGTCGTGTTTCAGACTCATTGATTCTAATGTAAGCAGAGGGTCAAGGACATACATAACACAGACATTGTTCTAGTCATCATTTATAATACTTGCAACGTCTTCTATTTAAATTTAACGTGCTTTGTCATTGTGGATTTTGTCATAATTATTCTGTTTGATTCTATAATAATGAGTCACGGGCGTGTTTTTATTAATTTGCTTTTTTAATAATTAGAATTGCGAATAAGAATACAATCGATTGGATAAAGAATTCCATCATTTTCATCTTTTATGTAATAATTGCCAATTAAAAATGGACCTTAAAGATTGGACACTATTTTTTGACTGTCAACTTTGAAATACTTTCATCTATTGTAATGTAAATCGTAATTGATCAATTATTGATTTCTTCAAATTCACTATTATTATGATGGTGAACAACTATTCACATGATACTCGCCTTGTCTGCGTCCACAGTACCGTTGCTCCTACGTGATTCTAACACCTAGCGGCGCGCCGCGTCGCACGTCATTACCCGCCCATTACCCTGCCTTCAGGATATGGCACACTTTCGCGTTCGTCCAGTCCCTATCAGTTTTTATTGTCTCCTTAACTTATATATCTGCTATTTAATCAGTATCTTTGACCTTGTTTCTACTTGCTGTTGTTTTGAGTTGAGTTACAAACCCGAATTTAATATTATGAAATATTACTAGTAGTACTAGTAGACATAATGTCGGATATTTTTAATTTGTTTAGCATACAAATGTTATTCGTGCGTGTGGCTGTGGGTGTATCTTGTACATACATATGTTTTAGTTTCATATTTAAATAGACAGAGTTTATTGATAAAGTAACTCGGTAGAGTTGTAAATAAACCGTATATTAATAAAACTCTGGACTTACTGACAATTTTAGGTACTTTAAACTGATGGCTCTAGAATCGTTAACTCATAAAGAAGTTCCTTATTAAATTGTAGTTTAGCACATAAAAGGGTCAGATCATTCCTGATAAAATGTTCCTGAACGGAGATTCCATCGGGTACTATTGAAAACTTAAATGTGAATAATTGAATGCCAATGCCAATGAAAGCCTTAACACCCTTTAAAGTGGCTTAATTGGATAGAGCCGTGTATTTTCCGTACCCATAATGTGCCTTCATAATTTACGAATTGTTATTTTCGTGCTCTTCTTAACCGGACTTCAGTTACTTTTTATTTCCACGTTCTTTCATCGGCATTCTCATGAGATCGGAGACGTTCACTATTTACGTGACTGCGTTAATTCTACTCGTGATCACCGTAAAAGGCGTGAATAATTACTCGGTTAAGTGAAAAAGCGGTCAGATTCCATGACTAAAACGCGTGCCACGATTGGAGCTGCATTGCGTGTTTGTTTTTTGCACGGGGTGAGAGTACGGGTAAGGTTGGAGGTAGCCGCGGGGATGGATTCGAGGGGTTGAGTGCAGAAGATGCGCCGGCCGGCGGCGTCCCGTCCGTCCGTGCGTCAGTCTCGCTGTGCTGCGAGCGTGCAGCGGTCGTGGTAGTGGGGACGCGTGACGCTCGTACCTTATCGGCTGTTGTTCGCGGTTTACTGTCGCGATCGCACGTGTCGCCGGCATCGGCGCACTCACGAGTCACAACGCTCGCGCACCGGTGACAACCGCCAAATATTTGACGTGTGTGAAAGACCAGGCCATCGGTGCCAACGTTTTGTGTTTACATGCGAATTCGAAAACTTGAACTCGTTTGTCGATTACCAGTGTGTGCTTTGTTTTAAGACATATTAGTATTTGGATTCTCCGTTCGCGCGTATATTTTTTGTATGTGCCGTTCTGATCGAGTACTGTGTCTGGACTGGAGATCATAGTCTCCGGCTGTGACTGAGGTTTCAATGCGAGTTTCGGCGACGGCCAAGGCGTCAGCATCTACAGTTGGATGAACGCCAATACCGCAGCTGCTGAGGTGAGTGAATGTGAAAATCGAAATATAGCAGTCATAAATGTGATTTTTCGCGTATGGCAAAAACACGTACACGACCGCGTCAATTTTATCATTCAGTCGTGTTATCTAAACCGTCAGAATCGCGGCTTAATTATAATAACAGTTCCTGTTTACGCGATGGTGCCGCGTTATCGCCGACTATGTCGAATGGCTTTTGGTCAATGAAGATTTAAATTTGGATAATTCATTGAGTTTTTTTCAAATATTCTATAATGGATAGTCAGTCATGACGACGGGTTCTCATAACATTGCACGCAGCGCACGGTACACAGTTTAATGCACGCTATCGTCTGCCTAATCGCTCGTGCAACGACACGTCGACTTCTGTTACACCCATCGCTCCGTTTACGATAACGTTTCGCATTATTCGTAGAATTCGCTGCGTAAAATTTCATGCTACGCGATTACTATGGTAGTAATTACGGATATACCTAACCGTATTCAGTGCATGTTGTCATGTTGCAATCAGTAAAATTAATTATGAGCACAATTCAATGTTCAAATTATAATTCGCTTCGTAAGATACCTGCCTCAGCATATTACTAAAACATAAACAATTGACGATCTCTGGTCACTATTCGTTCATGACTCATCAAATTTAACTGAGTAATTCTTTTCAAACAGTGCCATCATCTCATTACATCGTTAAGTAATACAAATCAAACGTTCCATTTCAGCCTGAGTCCTATCTCAATTTGCTTACATACCTATTTATTTATCTAGGAAATTTAACAACGGAACATAATAATATAATAGTAGAACTCCGCTTTCCTGCTTCTGTATATCAATGAAAACAATATTAACACATATGAAAATGGCTGTTTAAAATTCCGTTTCACATTTTTGTATATAATTACAATTTATTAAAGCAATGTGCATATTTTACACTGTACATTTAGCACGATAATTTGCACCTGTTTTCTAACTTTGCGCTCTACATTCGTCGCAAACACTAGAGTCATTTGCATTGGGCTCGTCGGTCAAAAGTGGCTTAAACGATTTAAATGAATTACAGCGGCAATAAATATTTGCTATCGAGTTCAACACTTAAGTGCTTGTCGTCGATAACGATTGGTTTAAAAGTGTTTTAAGTGTTTGAACTCGGCCACCGTCCACACTCCTCGGAAAATGATTCAAAGTGTTCGTTATGTTGTTTATGTACGAAATTCCAGGGTTTGTAGGAAATGCGTAGATCAAAATTTGAATAAATTCATAAGTGTGTAACCACTTTTGAGTTCTGAAGTTGATTAAAATACTGAATCAGTCGGTTAAAAATATTTTTTTTTTTTACAAAATGTTGTCATAGGTAAAATAAGTAGCTTCCGTGAGCTAGATCAAATTAAAACTAGAATTCACAAAATATCAAAACCAGCAACTTATAAACCATTTTTAACTTTCATATAGCGAGAACTTGAAACTTAATCCAACTCAAACAACTAGACAAAAAAATCTATCGTATTGCCATTAAATTGAATGATACTGAATTACGCTAATTAAAAAATTGACCTCAAACGTCGACTCTATTGTACATAGTCACAGTGGATATATTCAAGATTAACCTACATGACGAATGGCGCACGAGCAGTCAATTCATTGCTGGTTGCGCCGTCATTTTGTTTATTTGTATCTGCATAAGCTTTCCTTCGATTAATGTAGATTGTAGACAGGATGGCCGTTGTACGACATGACTTTCTTCACTTGGCCTTTGCAAATATTGGACGTAGACTCAAATTGATTACATCAAACCAAACATTTAACGTATCAATAGTAACGCTTAGTGAGTACGAAAGTGTAGTTTCAACCCATTATGGCACTAAAGCACTTTGTGCAGTTTGCAAAGGTTTGCTTGAATGAAATGCTGCGACCGTTGAATATTGTTTTATTTCCTGTGTAACTTTATGACAATATTTACTTTTTTATTGTAGAAACTCGTTTTATTATTATTTTGTTTTAATTTATAGAGATAAATCACTAATACTTTACGTACGTACTTTAATTTTCTTACATGACACAATATAACGCCATCTTATTATATTTTTTCAACACTGAGTAAGTAGATAGAGAGTTCGGCGATACCATAGTACAGAGTAATTTATTATAACACAAACTAGTGGGTCATTAATGGGCATTGTAAAAATAACCACATGATAAAATGATTTTGAATTTGATTATTGCTCATTAGATGGAAAAAAATTCACGATCGTGAAGTTCTTAATGAAAGTAAGTTGATCATTACGTAATAAATCTCAAAATGTCAACATGCACCTGAGATAATGCGTGATCAGATCGTTGCATCTGATTCACTCTCTCGGTATCTCTCTCGATAGGATAATACCAATGAAGAGATGATTGTTCATCAGATCGCTCAGTTCCTGATCTGATAAGCGCATCGGAACGTCTACTCGGGCCCCTCGCCTTCCCAATCACGTTTGACACAATCACGAATGTACCTTTACACGAACTTTACAATACACGAGTTGAGAGAAAATTTACCTTTGACTTGAGATTTTAAGGAATATGTACCTGATACAATATTGATACAGATACAATATTTCTATGGTATTAAGGTAGCAAACGAGCATGCGTGCTGCATGCACCTTCCGCTGCCGCCTTTGACAACTGGAACCGACCTAGAACAAGACTCTCCTTACCGTAATATAATCGTAAGTACCCAGCGTACTCTACCTATAACTTAACTAGCTATAGTTTATCGTAGTATTGCTGTATCTTCGAGAGTACCCATTACATATTCTATTATTAATATTTAACGAGCTACTGAAATGCGTTACGTAAGATACCTTTAATATCAGCAACAATGCACCATCGTGGTTAACATTGTATAAACACTGGTCAAAACAACAATCAGACTGAAACAATAACACGACGCGAACGCATTGTATTTAGCAAATCCCAAAGCATTTGCACGAGCCGTTACAGCCAGTCATTGCTAGTTACATCAGTCTGACATCAGTACTAAAACGTTTCCCGAAGTAGCGACCGCCATAATCGTAAACAGACACGCGTTTCCTCTAGCTGAATGAGCGCGGAGTCGAGTGGCGGGCCGGTTCTGACTCAGGGACCACTTCAGAAAATTCGACCTCCCCGAAATAGACGGTACGTGACCGTCTACCCCTGGTTTTTTGTGCAAATCGTCACTCATTTATTGGCTGTTGGCTTTTAGCCAGCCTATTGCCGATGCTTGACCCACGTCAGGAAATGTTGAAAGTATCGAACCTTAGTATTCGAAGCCTCATTCGCATCGTAATCCATCAATATCATATACCTGAATCCTACAGTTGTAAAGTTTGACAACCTATGCTATGCACGTGTAAGTGAGAAACACACACATTTAATCCCTACTAATATTATAAATGCGAAAGTAACTCTGTCTGTCTGTCTGTCTGTCTGTCTGTCTGTGTCGCTTTCCCGCTTAAACCTCTCAACCGATTTTGATGAAATTTGACACAGACAATCTTTAGACCCTGAGAAAGGACATAGGCTACCTTTTATTGCGACAAAAAGGGATGAAGAGGTTGAAATAAAGGTTGAAAGTTTGTATGGGATTTCTTCGGATTTTAAGCACAGCGCCATCTAGGGGTGAACCTTCCTAACTTAAAGAATAAGAACGCCTAGCGCCATCTCTTAAAGAACCATGAAACTTTATATTTAAGCACTTGATAATAAGTTTCCCGAAGCGAAGCGAGGGCGGGTCGCTAGTACATCAATAAAATCCCTTTTATTAAGTTATTGTGAACAACGTTGTACACTTACTACATGGCCATTCGTCTGCTCCTTTGCTTGCATTATGAAAAAATATATCTTATAGGTACTAGCTGACCCAGGGAACGTTGACCGGACAGGGAAAATGACCAAAAAAAATGTGTCCAAAAAATGAAAAAAGAATGTAGGGTTAAGGTTAGGTTAGGGTAAAGCCGTTTCGGAGGAGTATGGTAACTAACATTGTGACACGAGAAGATAAGATTATCTAGCTATCTTTCTGCTTACGACCGATACCAGCCTATAAACTTTGGTACAGTTCTGTTACAAAAAATCCCGTTACTAAAACCAAAGAAGCGTAATTTTACCTTTTACTAAAAATAGTCATACAAAACAATTCCGAATTAAACCTGCGTTATTACGTTTGGCCGTAATAACGTTTTAGGATCATTTATTATTAGCCGCCGTGTCTTAATTCGCGGTTTCAGTCGACTGTACAATTACTCAGACCGAAATTAGTTTTACGAGTGGCCGGCATGGCTATGACGCGCTCGCACACATCAAAAGGCGAACTACACTCATTGTTACATGTTTATTATTAGGTACCATCGACTGTTTACGTTACACTTGTATGTAGGTCCAACGTTTTGTAACCTTGGGTCGCGTTAATGTATGCGCGGGCAAGAATCTAGTTCGGCACATCGCAGGTTCCATCGCTCTTACGTTACGTCCTGAATAATATCGTAACGATGCAACCGGCTAAGCCGTACGAACGCGAGGAGCCGGCAACTGTCGGTGCACAATACGGAGGAGGATGTTTATCGGTGCCATCGGGTCATCGGTGGCGAACACGAAAGTTTCGCATTGCGTTAATTATTCATGTCGTGTAGTCGAAAAGTAAATCTAGAAATCCACAACGACCGGTCTCTGTGACCTATTCGCGGCTCACTAATCGATCTAATTAGTTACCGATTTGGTTTCACTTTCCGATCCCGCTTCGATACGTAGTGTCCGTAATCCGTGAACAACCTTGGCTGCGCTACGAATTCTTCGAAACTAACGTCGACTCTTTCGATACGTGACGTGTCCCGTGAATTATTACCAATTAATTCTTTCGTGGTCACACAAAAACCCTGACGAGTCTCATCGGTTTCGGATGAAGATTTAATGTTTGCAAATATTGGTTAAGAGGTCGGGTATCGGTAAACGCGACTTCGCTGACGACAATTCTCACGGCGCTAACAAACTCGATCTCTTATGAATAAATGCACGTGAAATTTTATTGTTGCATTGACACCAATGCGTCACTGAGGTAAAGGGCTCGGAGAAAAAAGTGGCAATGTACGTTGAGGCTAGAAAATCGGAACATGGCAACCTTATATGGCGAGAGAAGTGCTGGTTCTTAACGATTGTCGAAGTCTCCGAATAACGGTCGGATCGGGATAAAAAAACCTTTTCAGTTGTCTGCGTCCCACGTAATTGGGTTCATTTCGAATGCAGACTGTTGAAGATGCGTCTCAAAAGGTAAAACGAGAATCTTAAATGTATTGCTTTGTATATACTACATATTAATAGACATGAAATTCCGCCAATCCGCACTTGGCCAGCGTGGTGGACTATGGCCTATACCCCTCTCATTGTGAGAGGAGACCCGTGCCCAGCAGTGGGACAGTTATGGTTTGTGATGAATAGACATGAAATATTATATTTGATAAGTGGGATTATGCCTTCACGGCAATGACTTATTTCCAATTCATAACTTTTATGCATTTATATCCCTTGAGAACGATTGAAAATGGAGAATTTCTTAGCCACGTTTATTTACGAGGATGAGATATTTCATTCTTACTCATATTTTATACACATTGCTTAAAGATGTTTAATAATTATTCCAGGCAATTTCAAAAATAATTTGACAAATTAAAACGACTAATTGTATTGTAATATTTCAATAGGTACACACAATATTCCATTGAACTCAACTGTGGACAACATATTATAACATTGGTTATTATTTTTTTTATTTTTTTTTTTTATTTTTTTTATCTTATCCTTAGATAAGATTGTAAAATGCAAAATTGTAAATTGTAAAGTCATAACAACTGTTCCTGAAAAAGGGATTGCCGCAACTTGGACTGTCTAATTGATTTTTGTTTGTATTTCAATATTAACTATCCGGACTACATAGCTGAAGGTCTTGCATCGACTTTTAAAAACCATGAAATCCATCTACATAATGGTAATTACGTGGTACCGTGGACTAGATACACACAAATGTCACGACATTTAAATGGCCGTCGCTTTAGATGGCCGGGTAACGGTACGACGATCATAATATTATCCCTGCTCTTTAAAGTGGCTGCATCAGCCCCTTAGCGCAGGAATGCCACTAAATACCTTGGACCACTTCTGAGAAGGCCGAGCTTACAAAGTTTATTGGGTCAAAACCTCGTAAAACTGTGAAACACTTCCTTGAAGTAGATGTTTTAGGGAGAGTAGATAGGAAGCGATTAGCTGGAAGCAACACTGAATAATTAAGTATATACCGTTGGACATTTTATGTTGGAAGACTTTAAAATAGATTTCTTTTCGGGCAAAGAATTCGGAATGGACGTTGGGACAGCAATTTACTCAACCATGTCGTACGTATATTTGTGAAGTAACGCCCATTGTTTTTATCTACTTAAGATGGCAATCTAGCATGCCCTAGGTACCACCCTTCCGCTGCCACCCGTGACAACTGTAACCGACGCAGAATAAGACTGATATCGGGACTAGGATCGTTATTTTAGTTCACAGAGGGGTTATTAAGAATGTTAGTTGGACAATTCGTTACTTTCAAATACAGTCCAACGTGTACTAGCAGTAGGTACTAGGAATTATGCATGTGGGGACAAGTAACACATTTCGGTGAGAAAGTGAAGGTGTGTGACAATATCTATTGTCTTGGATCTTCCGCCTGTCGTGTTGAGATGTGGTCATATACCGGTATGCATTTACCTACACTACCCCGCTCTAATGCGGGTCAAGGCTCCTCAACCGTGCCTTTATACAGTTCACGGACATCTTCCACTCTTAAACGTTAGCCTCAATATCGTACTGAACCTACCAGATAATTTGACGTTTGTTGTTCTCGGTAAAATTATGTTGAGATTATTTGTAGCAGCGCTTTAAAACTATTCTAACATTATTATTTCCCTTATTCTGTGGTTTAAGTATGTACCTAAAGTCACTCATTTCTTTGGGGTGACTTTTGCACTTCAAAACTTAGTGGTTACATCATCGTGTTCTATAGCTGACATTAAAATGTTTTCTCTTTTTTTAAGAAAATATTAAGACTAGATTTAATCTTTATAATTGATTGCAAATGAGATCGTTTGTATTTTTCAAAATCATTCTTTTTCAGATATGATATGTCAATGTTTTTCAGAGATAGATAATGGTAAGCTAAACTTCATTCGCTTTTCCTAATACTTACGTATATACTTACGAGTAGATCTCTCACGACTATATTATCAACACTAACCGTGGTATATTAATCAAGTATTCCCTTATAATTATAAAAAAATCTATACCTATAGACTATACCCTTCTGTAAATATTGGTAGTAATCAGTCGAGATCCCAGGTGCGATTTATTTTGCGTCGTTGGCCATTTGTGACCTAGCAATTTTCACATCTACTTCTTCTTTAAGGACCCAATATATTTCTATGATACCTATTCTATCGCCAATTTTATCATCAAACTAAACATTTCTAAATTTTTTGCCCCCTAAGTTTGTTATACACTGAACACTTCGTGAAAGTATTATAATAACATAGAACGTTTAAAAATATTTGCCTTTAGTCTATAATCATGACTTTCGTTTTGGTGTTTCGTGACGTCGTTATGTCATCTGGCAAATAAAATAAGTGACGCGATAAGCGCGAGGGACAGCAAACTCTCGCGTAAATCAAACAACCTTATCATTAGTTCTAATAGTAGAATTTATTTTCGTAGTTCCCTTTCACTGACATTTGTTTGACTGAGAACAACATCGCGTGTTATAATGGCATACATATTGTAATAATCTACAAGCGATGATAGCCTAGTACTTTAAAATTCAACCTCACGCTCGGGTGGGCCCGAATTAACTTCTGGTAGCGCCCAAAATTCTTGGAAATTGTGTGTATTTGTAAATATGATTGTTGTTATGGTGAACGAAGGCATTGTAAGTATACTAGAAACTTCGCCGTAATGTTTGTGAGAAATGTGAAGTTTATCAATCCGTTCTACCAGTTGCTTTATAATCTTATATTGTATATAATATATATGTTTATATATGTATATAATATTATATTGAGAATATTTGGTCAGCTATTTAAGTACAAATTAAACTCATTATATTCTCAAAAGATCTTCGGCCGACTTTAAATAAGATTGCAATCATGTTTGCAGTTAGTTACAGATGTCCTTGTATAGCCTTGCTGTTACTAACCAGATCTGCAAGTCAGTCTCTTGAATTATAAAAATGAAAAACAAAACTCCCCACGAACTGGTCAACAAAACCCTCTAGTAACACAATCGCAAACGCTAGTTTGAATGCTCTAAACGCGATGCAGGTAAGCGCAGAGGGTCTTTTATGGCATTAGTGAAAAAAACGACACCTGGTCCTTACCATATTAGCGCAGTCGCAGCGAAAGGTGTCGCAAGTCGCAACCTGCTCAGACGTTAAGGCGTTTGTGCACCGTTTGTACATACGCGGGAACGCAATGCGCGATGCGGGCTACTCAATCGTAACTGCGTTTTATAAGACTATTCACGGAAAGCATTGTATACGGATGTGTGGTTTAGTTTTTAGAACTGGGCGTAAGAATTATGCACTAATGTTCGTATTGCGATCGTACTACGTCGCGTCGCCATAGATGCGTTCTAAAGCCTTAAGGTATAGCGGTGATAGCCATTACTTTTCTTGATGCTGCGTCGGAAACTGAGAAAACCTTTGAAGACCCTATACATTTGGATTAAAGAATATTTTTACTTGCACTTAAATCATTTGCAGCGTAAGCGTCAATTGAATTCGCATCGAAAGTTTTCATGGAACCGATAAGCAGTGGGAAAAGGGAGAAATTTTCATTTTGCACGGCTTATCTCTGACATCTAGTCCGGTGCATTCCCATATCGATTAAGATGAACGTAAAAGTTGTTAATCGATCCACTTGTACATTTATGTGGATTTGTAGAATGAGTATCGTAGTGCCGCTCTAGTGGGCTTGGCTGACGTGCTGTCGGGATTTTTTAATTAATATGAAAGTAGCAAACGAGGGCAAGACTGCTAGGAAAGAGGATGATCTAAAATAATTGATTGATTTTTATATTATGAATGATGATGAAAGTAGCAAACTAGCTAAAAAGTTGACTCATAGAGATACCTACGACATAATTATCTTACAAACTTTAAATACGATAGCAATCCTATCTGAAGTTATACTGACTGAGATGAAACTCTTCTTGCAGTAACTAGCCTACAGTGTAATCCTGTATCCTTCAATGTAATACATAGTTGCCTACAACTACTTATTTCACGGCTAAACGAGCAGGTGTGTTTAACGAGGTGACGGTATATTTATAATGGCCATCGGGTGCTTCGTTTAATGTTATAGTACTTCATAGACGCGAGTGGCAGGAAGAGACAGAGAAACCAGTGAAATATTGCATAGCATCCATTATTCATTAATTAACCTACTATCGCTCGTGCCATAACGGGCCATCAGATCCATCAAGAGAATACGTCCGAGTCGCTAAATAGCTTGGGCTGTTTGAAAACGAGTTAGGCAGATGTATCCACAAGTGATTCGAAACGGTCATCGACTTATCTATCGTCTATGCGGATTGGATTCGAGTCGTGGATTGAAGGCGCAAATCGCGAATCAAACAGGTCCAAGTAGCAGTTTCTTGTGTGTAGGTGTCATAAATACCAGTTTCTTCGTGATTCTTTAAGGATTAAAAGTTGGAATATAGATGGATATAATTATGTTTAAGGAAATAGCGTATTTTTGTTTCGAGATTATATCCGGACACATACCCGTAGAAAGGTGAATGACGAAAGGAAGAGTTAATTAACTATTCAATAAATAGTTTCACATTTATCACGTGAACGTGACACGTTATTTACCTCCTTCATTATTATATAACATCAGGTTAGCAGAATTCTTCTGACTGGCATTCAATGAATGTCAAATTAGTCCGCCCATTGTCACACTTGCGATTCAATGAATGACAAGTTTGGCTATGCCTGGTCATTTTGGTAAGAAATTCGAAAAGGAATATGTGTTCTAATGAATACAAAATGAAATAATATTACACCATGTACAGTATAGTACAGAAACAGAAAGTGTAGAGTTTTGGTTTGAAACAAAAACGAAATAATGAACAAATTATACTGTATCTACCTAATATTTTATTTATTAATTTGAATTATCTAATAGTTAATAAATAACGAGGAAATTGTTCACGCAGTTGTATTGATACAATCAATATTTAATTACATTTTCCACTTGTATTTCGCAAAAGATTAAGCTTGTAATTTTAATTTACTTAAGCTTGCGTACATTACACTTAACATTGCATTACGCTGTAGCAGTATCCAGAAGCAATTTTCGCATGATATTAACGGAGGAGGTCAAATTTTAATTAGTAACAAATAGCAGCAATACAGGCACTTAGTTCAGTTAAAGCGTCGACGACGATATAATCACATTTTAACACAAGATCTCCGATGGCTTTCACGGTGTTTACAACGTAACGACCTCCAGTTGCAAAATGCTGGGGTACAGGCAGGTAGCAGGTTAAAACATTGTATCGAGGAAAGTTTCTTAATTACCATCGCGATTAGATTATGTCCGCTTTATTATCTGTGACCACTTGCGATTTCTTTAAGCGAATGCAAGTGGAAATATAGAATTCTTGATATACCCTTTTTAGGCTTACGAGTACTTAGCCAAATGGCGAAGACTATATTTTTTACCAGTATATCACAGTCTACGTGTTACCACAAAACATAGAGTATTAAGAACACTACTACGAACATTAGACTTCGAACTATGATGGTTTGAAATAAATTTTATTTATTTATCGATGACCGTACGCTGAACAATTAAAACTAAATTAATTTCATGCTCCGTTGATATTACACAAAAAATATTTGTTATAAACCAATAAAGTTGTGGAGGCGTAGCATCGGAAAATACGTTTGTAATTAACTCGTCGCACATACAACATTCCAATTAAATTACAAATCTATTTTAATTTTGTTAGGGTTCAAATCAGCTTGTAATAAGACAGTAGTAACACCAGATAACTTGTACGCCGTTTACGCTCCCATAACTTGTTGAGCGGAAAAAAGGCATCTCAGACGCTTCGTTCCAGGAAATCCGTATTTCCTTTAGACTCATCGCGGCTTCGCGGTTACTTTGAACTCGCTATGGGATTCATTACGGGTTCCTAAATGATGGTGTACTTTCACGTTTAAGTACTTGTACGTCATGTACCTACAAGTGCAAGGAATGAAGTCTAAGTCTATATTGTAAGGTTCTTCAGTAGTATCCCGGACTTTATAGAGTCTAACTAATCCTGAATTTGACACTACTAACCCTAAACGTGTTTAGCTGTGACCACGTAGTAGCAAGTGGAACAAAATATCGGTGTGCAGAATACATACTCGTATCGTACATATCTGTATCATAATAAAAAACTTAGTAAGATAGTCGAAAACACTTCCCACGAGTGCAGCTCCACGCCCGTGACCGACGTAATCGCGACTGTCACACCGTCACGGTCGTGTCGCGGTCGCGTCGCGCGTGACTCTTGTGCTAACCGTACGCTACTAAAGTAGTTCGGTGATTCGAAACAGGACGATAATCGGATTCAGATTTTGGTATTTCTCGAGGGATGATGGGAAAGCCGCTCGTACTTTGTTTCTGTATCTTTTGCTTCTGTTTGAAGGAAGCTTTTGATTGAAGAACTTGTAACCGGGGACCTGACACTTATTAGCACTGATCCAACAGTATTTATACGACTCCGTAACCAAGTTGTTAGTGACCCTGCCTGCGAAACAAGGGCTCCCGGGTTCGATTCCCGGCAAATGTTTGTTCTTGGGTCGTGGGTGTTAGTGATGTTTTATTTGTGTTGTCCATGCCACCCGCGTCACAGTGAATCCTATCAGCGTTTTTAAAGACAAAATTTAAGACAAAATAAATTTGGTTAAATTTATATTTTGTGCGATACAATTCACTTTTTTATCAACCACAGCTACGACGTTATTTTTCGTGAGAGTGACTTATTAATTTTAATCCTCGCTTTACCGATGGCACTGTATGCCACCGTGCCACGACTGTTGATGTCATTCACGGACTCACGGACGATGTCTTGCGATAGGCATCAGATCTCTAATTTTGACCCGAGCACCGCCGGAAGGCTGTCTACACGAATCGCCTGCACAATCTATCAATCAATCCAATAGAACAACACAGGCGAATTTAAAACATAATTAATTTCAATAAGGACTAAATTTGTGTGCACTGACACGGAATGTTTGTTTGTAATTTTGTTCCTGTAACCCATTTCACTAAGACAGCAGATAGCTGTCTTAAAATTATCAAAGATGATCTATAGCTTGAATGTTCTAACTGACCCGCGTGTAAAGCACATCCATCCGTTCCAAAATCTTATCTTGATAGGTAATTTCTGAAATGTCGGAAGTATCGCAATGAAGATGATGCGATTGATTGTTGAGATAGATAAGTTTAAAAGTATATTTTGAAACAAGGAAATGGATTTCAAAATAAAATGTGCAATTACTTTTTTATTTCGTCCTTTTAGTCAATATTGTGGTTATTAGTCCATGTCATAAAACCTACTGAAACGATTTTAATTAAACTTTACCACTTTTCTTACATACTCTTCCCTTGATGTAATTGTATGAATAAACAAAAAAAAGAATGTTCAAAATCCGATCATTCATTTCTTAGAAATACGTAATAAGTTTCAATTTTTGGTTGTTGAATTTGAAGCGAACTATAAACATCATTCGTTATTTCTAATAACTAAATATCAAAGTAAAAAAGATAAAAATAAACCTAAACTCCTTAGAGTATATATTACGGTAGTAATATAGTATATTACGGTAGTAGCAACCGTAATATATACTCTAAGCTAAACTCATAATTGTAGACGAATTGAAAATCTTCCCGTCTCCTGTTATTAAGTCAGATAAAAGTATATTACGTTTCATCGCTGACAAAATATTGAATTGACAATAAACGGTATTAGTCGGAGTCCAATTACCCGCGGTTGTTACCGACATACCTACTGTTAACCGCCCGTGCACCGGAAGCGGGCAATATGACAGCGATTTACGCTAACAGTACCGTTCTAAAACTACAATTACTCTTCATTCCACGTTCTATACATGTCCACTTTGCATTCGTTCTAAATATGTAGTACAATTGAACTGTTTAGTCTGTTGTTAGCTTTTAGGTGGTTGATGTTGTTTTCGGTTGTGTTGTTGTTGTGATGGCGGTTGTTGTTTTTTGGTTGATCATGGTCTCCCCGAGTTTCAATCAGAAGTTTGAATCTCTTCTAATTCTTTAATGTTGTGTTGATAACAGATTATAACTGCTAGCTGTGGTAAGTCAAGGTTCTTGCCGTTTCTTTACGTGTGCTCATTGGAAATTAATGTTGTCACTGTCACTTTGTGTCACAGCTTTAACGGAATACGTCACGAAGAAACTTGTTTGTTGACGTAATGTTAATAAAGATTAATTCTAATCAATCGTAATGTTTTGATTGGGGACCAGAGCTTAGTAGTAGTAGATTATTAACGTAATGTGACAAGGATGATGAAGATTTATCAAAATACATTTATGCATTAATACGGCAGGAAACCACAAACACTTCAAGTTACATTTTACAATATAAATACAAAGTAATTTCAATATACAGTTATGAAATAATATTTTATTCCTTTATCTATAGGTCTGTCTAAGTGCTTATTTGTTGCTCTTGCCAAAGTATAATCGAAGTAACAGTAATTCTCATTATGAACTTTTGCATCAACTCATGTTATCCTCACAATGTCTATGATCTCCACTTATCCAATTCGCAATAAATCAGTCCTCTCTCGTTGACATGCGGGCTCCGTCGTACCTATTTGGGTACATGATGATAGGGGCCACGGACGAATCACTGCCACTTCACCGTTCATATCTAGATTGATTTATTGTGCTCGTTTCGAACGCGCCTGCGGCGTTTACCGAACAATCGCTATTGGATTTGAACGATGCAAGCCGTAGAGAGTGCAGGACTCTGTTTACTATCTATACTTAAGCTTCTTTCTGCTTCCAAATGTCAGCAAATGCTCTCCCTTATGTCCCTGGAATACTCTGCCTTCTAAGTCGATGTTATGTAGAAGCTTATTGCTTGCCTGGCGTAATAGTAGGGGAGCCCAAGTGGGGATTTGCGCGTTACTCGAGCGCGTCGGAAAATCATATAACATTTTTGAAAACTTGTACTTCTTCGGAATCTTCACAATCCAACATGTCCCCATGACTTTTAGCATACTGGGCTCCCCTACCATAAGAAGTATATTGTGTGTACAAAGTAGATTACTTAAAAAGTTATTCATTTCTTTGGAGTTTATACGATTACAAGATCCATTTAAAGAACATAATATATGAAAGCGATTGTGTGTTATTATGTGCTGGGGTTTATAAATTATGCAACAACTATAACTATACAATCAAACATTTATTTAAGTCTATTTGATTAACACTTCAAATATTGCAGTTAGTAAATATAGAATGTAGAATATCAACAGATTGGCTGACTGACAAACAGATAAAAGGGCATTTATCTTTAAACATTTAATAACTCTTTTTGAATGTGCAATGTCCTTTAAGGTCGCTATTGTTGTATGAATATGTAATACAAGATTTGACATTGTGGATCAAACGACCGTCTGGAGCATAGTATTAAATTTATATTTTGTTTGAGAATGGCTTTAAATTTTGTAAAGATTTTTCGAAATTTTCGTCTACAATATACGCGGAAAACTAAATCGAAAATGCTATCATACACTGGCCTCACTCACCTACTCGTACTGCCGCAAACCAGTGACACCACCGTGCTGTCTTGGATGTGCTGCTTCATTGCTATCTATGGATAAAGATACTGTATAAAAACAGATCTATGGGTCTCGTCTCCGCATTCAAAACTCAGTGAGCAGATTAATGATTTGTAACCAGAATAAAAATAGAAACTACATATTTCTAGTCGCATATTATTGATTTACGTGCGTGTAGACAGACCCGTTAAAATTTAAACTATGTACATTTTTTCCCAAAAATATATTTTTGTTTTCAGCATTGTGGAACGAAATCAATGTATGATTATTATTTCTAGCATTGAACATAAAAGAGTCAACAAGAATTTTTGCTTGTTTATTAGACAGTCGCGTCGGCATAAAAGAAGACGATTTATCGAGTCCAACGCCCGAGTGTTCGTACAAAAACTCTTTTTATTGTGATTTAGATACCCGAATAGTGGGAAAAGCAACAGGTGAAATACTGCCAAATAATACTTTTACACTGTTGTAGTAGTACATAATATTATTTTATCAACAATTTATACTTAAAGGAGTTTGCATAGAAAGCCCGAGTAATTAACTCGCAGTGATATTTTACTTACATTTATATTACATTTTCTAAAGATAGTTTCGACATCTTAATCTTTTAACCTTTAATTGTGTAGGTATTATATCAGTTCATCTGAAAGTACGAATAGGTATAATGTAATAAATCCACAAATGAAGGGTTTAAACAGAATGAAAGTATATCTATCTATAGTTCGCGAGCTTACCTTTTTTGCTAGTTTATTACCACGGTACGGATTTTAGTTTTGTTTAGGATGTACGAAAATAGTTCGTTTAATGTTGCTAAACTGGTGTGACAGCTTTGATCTGGCGGAAAAAATGCTTCCTGGCGTTCTCTACCTCGCCGATACGCAAATGTGTTCATTGATACGTACGATAAATAATCGTTAAATCTGTAAATCAAACTTGTTTTGGGGCGACGCTGGTTGGTAGGTATTCTCCAAGGATAACGAAAGGAATTTATATTTTATATTTTGTTTGTACTTCAGTTTATAATCTAAATTATGTTGCACATGATTTTAAAAAGAAATAGCAAAAAGTATGTATGTAGTCGTATGCAAGCGGTATGGTGAACAATGTGAAAAAGTCTTCTAGCTGCGATGGGTACGCACAAGTTTTGTATTTTTACCCATATTTCGATACTGATGGTAGTTACGGCGATACTGAGGTACCTGGAGAAACTCTTGACAGTTGAATGTTAACAGATATTAAAGACAGACCGGACTAGACAGCTAGTCTGCCTTCTTCTTAGTCGTACGTTCATTACTGAAGATTGTGTCGGCTATAGTAGCCCTTTAGCAAGTGGTTCTTAGCTGTCACCAATGAGAATGAATTGTTTTATCTGGTCTGACCATGTGGTTGTTGATCTCAAACGTGGTCTCTTTGCCAGCGATGCTTCATTTTTCGAAGCAATCTTCCTCCCGACGAGCTATGGCCAAAGTAATGAAGTATTCTCTCAGGTAGACTACAGCTCAAAAACAAATTTACTGTAGTCTAGTTTGGTAATGTTGTCTCACCCATAATTGTATCAATTTCCGTTATTGTCGTTTCAACTTCCAAATACATACGCTAGTTTAATTTCATATTGGAACGTCGCGGGCGTATGGCCAAGGTTCGTCTTCCACTTGGCCAATCTCATCATGTTCAAAGTTTGCCAAACTGTAGCCATTTTATCCCCGAGAGTAAGAAATATTGTTACGACTTGGCAGTGTGCGTAGGTAAAGTTACGGCTATCGTAAATTTTTTCTCGGAAATGCAGACTTTACTTGCGTTTCATTTCGTTTGATGTGGCAGAGCTATGTAACAAAACTTGCTCGAACGTGTATTATTTCTTAGGTTTCGATACGAAAACATTCTTAACTTTATGTTTATTTTGTTTCAGGTATGTTACTGTCATTTCCCTGTGAGAAGAATTTATTGCGTTGTATGCTTCAATTATTTTGCATTAGGTAAGTAGATATATTCTTTTAGCGTTTCCATATTTTAAAGATGGTTAGAGCAATATCAAAGCCTAAAACATTATCAGCGAATACCGTCGGGTCGTCAACAATAAACAATTTTTATTATTCTTTCTTTCGTTGGTAAAGGTAAAATTTTACCTTTTTGCTAAGATTGTATCAGCGCATAGATCGAGCGTAATATAATCTTCCTGAGAGCTATTGTCCGATTAATTTGACATTTGCATTTTGCTTCTTGATGTTGATTTAAACTATCTATAACTGATATAAACTAAGCTGATATCTGTAAAACAGATTCTACTTCAAGAAAATCTCCAAAATCTATCGTTACAACTTTGTAGTACCTACTCAGTAGGTGTGATGTGAGTCGTTCAGATTTTATTGCCGCTCGTGATAACAGAGGGTACAGTTAGGTCCGGCCGGGTTGCCGGTTGTCGGTTGCCGCGTCGGCAGGATACAATGCGGTTCATGTTCATTTGCACGCGCGCACGTGTAATTTCCGTTGCACCGTACCTATGATCTCTGACCAAGATAGCTTATTTCATAGTCAGCAGTGTTTACGATATCTGCGCGTCTTGTACCAAACTAACTATAGATTATCGATAATCAACAGTTTTAAGTTTGATAATATGTAACGTGGCAGTAGCGAAGACTGCACGGATATTTGCGATCATATTGCAGTTCGAAAGCTATAATGCAGTTATCTAACATACCTACCAAATGTTAGATAACAACATTTTGCTAATTTTTCAATCTGATTTTTTTAAAGTTTCCGCAATAATGTTAAAATATTGCTAAAGTAAACAATGTAGAAGCAAACAGAACAACACCTCAACATTTTATTGTAATTTGAACAATTTCTTTTGAACCATTGTTATATTCAACGGAAACGTGCGAATTCGTTGATGTTAAATGTGATTAGAACAGTTTGTAATACAAAAGTTGATGAGTTTGTAATGACTAATGATTCACTGTTACAACAGAGTACAGTTAGATACACTTAGTTCCGATTGTATCGCACGCGGTCGTGTTAATTTTCTATTAAAGCACTTGTAATTTCCGTC
This sequence comes from Ochlodes sylvanus, assembly GCA_905404295.2. Classification (NCBI taxonomy): domain Eukaryota; kingdom Metazoa; phylum Arthropoda; class Insecta; order Lepidoptera; family Hesperiidae; genus Ochlodes; species Ochlodes sylvanus. The sequence continues at coordinate 12,424,714 of FR990126.1, read as the reverse complement.
GGCCTGCGGTATACCTGTACCTGTAAATGGGAGTGCGTATTGTGTTGTCGCCCGTACATTGTTAACTAATTGTTGGGATTTTTTTCGTTTTGGTAATGACTGTGGGATGGAATGCGGAATGCATGATGCGGAATGTTATAACAATAACAGACGAATTGCTTCTGGGTAATAAATATTAGCAAGTCATATCTTACATTTGTGCTAGTGTTAGTTGCATAGAGGACTGAGCGCGAATTATGTATGTCCAAGTTTGCTAAGTGTGCGTATTAGGAATTTGATTTGACTTGTTTCGATATACACAAACATTTTGGGAGGACTGGCTTGACTGAAAGATGCCCATTCATTATGTATGTTCTCAAAATAAGTGAGTCGGCTAGTACAGTTAGTAGTCTGTATGGCTCTTACCGCCGATAAGAATTATGTGACATTCTTGTCGTTCATCAGAGTATGGCGAGTTGGCCATCGTGTACTAATCGATATAGTTCTATAATAGTCTATACTTCACTGCCCACCCTCATTACGCAATCCTCGCCCTCCGCATTCAAGGTATTCGACTATCTCATAAACAATCATCTCTCTCTTACACACTTGAGGGAAAGGGACAGACGTTACATATATCGCAACACAACGTTTAATATCTACCCATTTACAGAAATAACTCTTGTAATATGAAGGGTTACCCCTAGCCCCCTTTCAGTAAACCGATGGAGTGACAATTTATTGGCTATATTGGACAATAGCAGAGAAAATTTATAACGTGATAACGTCCGTTTTTTCAATCCGTTTTGTTTCGGAATAGGATTTGGTATAAGCTGCTAAGCTACGAATGACAGTGTTTATAAGTGAAAAAATAATATTAGCTTTGGGTGAGAGATTTATTGTTTGGTATTTCATTCATTTATACTGATTTATAAGACGAAGTGAAACTATTAATAAATACATAGTAAATTATAATTTTTATTCGACTTTTCCTAATTTGTAGAAGTAGTCTGTCGAATGTTCATTAATAGTAACATGATATTTTAATAAATATCCTAATTAATAACCGGAACTTTTACGTGACGCATTTGTTTGTGCTTAAATTTCTTAGCAGTTCGTTTAAAGTATTTATTTAAAAATGTTGGCATAGCTTTTTTAAATACTATGAAATATAATCATTCCTATCTTTATTTACACAAATATAAGCAAATTGTATTAGACATTTTTATTTTCAATGAACGCAAAAATGCTAGGATAAAATAAAGCACTGTCAAAATTAAAAACCTGTTTTTAATCTACAGTTTGCATACGCAAAACAATAGACGCATGTCTGTCCAAAATATTCAGTTGCACAAAATCCGAGGGATGTGCAGTCTCAATTTGCATGCGTAAATAATCAAGTCGCAATCCCTGGGGAACGTTCGCCGGGGTGGCCCCGAAATTTGATGGAGTGTCCCCGCTGTGCCCCAGTGGGGCGCGTGCGGGTCACGTGTATCTAGAATAGGAGCCGTGGACGTGCACAAAGGAACCGCACGCTGATGTGTTTATCAGAGCCCGGCGAAATGCAATTTTCAGCTCCATTATGAAGTTGGATTGGTTGTTGGTGTTCACTACGCTCTACGTACTTGGGGTAGAGTCGCCCACTGATAGGCATAGTTGGTATGTAATTAGACAGTGCAATGTCGTCAAAGGTGGATGTGCATACGGTATGCAGATACAACGTAGTAATTGCTTTAGACATGAAACGCAACGGAGATTGATGATTGAGAATTGTGTTTCAGATTCCTCTGTAACTATCACGTATCTGCAATACACGTTATATAACGAACTTATTGCGTTTCGATTAACAATAAAACTATGCAAAGATTGGAATAAATTATTGAAAATCATAGTAGGTATATGTTTTTGGTAGTTATTATTCTGTCGCTTTGAAAGTAAACGTTTACTATAGGAGCGGCACAAAAGGAAGGCCCCTTTGACGTTTATTTGACGTCTGTCCGATCATCAAGTTTCGTATAAATTATTACATAAATTTGAAGGAGCAAATTCCTGTTCTTCATTGTCAATAGTGATGTGCAAAGAGTCATAAAATTTATCGAATGTATAACTTAGGACCCAAAGTTAATTAATTACATGGATATTGAAACAATAATATGTTTAAATACTAAGGACTAATGCAGGACCATATAAACATAGTATATGATTCCGCGAACAAATTCCTTCTCGTTTTTACTAACAAAATACAGCGCCACCTTTAATAAAGTAAGTAAGTCAATTACATCAATGAATATACTATAAATCATCTCAACCCAACAAGGCCCAGTACTGAGCATGGGCCTCCCCTCAAAGCCGAGGAGACGTGATTCGTAAGACTCTTGAGATATTAATAGGGGGTACTCAGTATTCGATTCTCATTCCAAATATGTAATTAAAAAGAATGCTTAAAATTTTTATTCCAAAAATGTATCGATGCGACTCGCACTTGACTTCACGTCACGTCACGTCACTTCACGTCACTATTTTAATGTGTCAAAGGGGCCTTAATTTTGTGCTGCTACTATAAGCATACTTTAGCGCGCTAAAGTGGAACATAATTAGATTTTTTATTTCATGTTTCTTAATTTTGCATACAAAGACATTGTACAGAAAAAAATGTATTAACATTATTATGTTTTTTTCGCCTGAGATGAAAATAAATTTTATATGAGTAAGTACTTTATATTCGTAGTCCGATGCCCGAGTTAGGAGAACCCCCCGGTTTACGCCCTACTGACGACACATAAGTTCTTTCCCACAACGACCGACGCGGGGTTATTATTCTACTGATCAATTTGTAACTTCTGTATAGACGCGTGCCATTTTTTACTAATAAAACAGCTTTAGGAATAGGAATAGGAATATTTTTTACACTTAAAATACATATTCTTTATTCGTCTATAGTCTAAAAAGTGTCTAGAGGCTTACAAAATATTTGTATCATGTAAATAGCCGAGCGTACGAGCCACTTCATGATAAGTGGTCAGGATACCGTCGCCCACGGACATTAATAACGCCAAAGGACGATGCATGGTCGGCAAAAACATAAGAAATATAGCAAAGAAAGAAAATTACCTATTATGTACTAAATACTAGTAAAACCAGCGAAAAATAATAACGAGCATTGAGTATAACCGTTTATGGTTTATTGTAAATTAAACCTACAAAAATATATTTTAATGAAAAGGAATTAAAATAGTGATATCTATATCTATCAACCTTAGCATTATGGCTTTTTACCGAATTTCCGATGTGATATGAAATAGCGATTGAGCCAAGTCTTGCAACATAGGGAACCAGCAATCAAAGTTTGTTTTATCTCTTTATGAATCTCAGTACCGTTAACTCCATACCCACGGCGTCATTATGATTGCTTATGAACATTTGCGTAATCCCATTATGGAAGCATTCGAATCCGTTGTTATAAATGACTCCAAAGTCTCTATAATCTATCCAATTCGTCATAGATAAAACGTCATTTTGCTACTGTCAGCCGTTTAATCCATTAACCGTGACACCGACGGGATGCAGTTTTTGTGTTAAGAGAAAACAACTATGGTGAACAAAACACGAACAAATCAGTCTAAAGTGACTCTTAATTTATTGTCTTTAAGTTGAATGTTCCAAGTAAAATAACGAAGGTTTTGTTTGAATACGACCCGAGTTGTATGCCGAAGTAATAAGGTATTTTTTTCGCTATGAAAAGGCTTTATAACGGAGAATTTTTCACGGATTTTTTTGTAATCCACCATAAGCCATTTCAATGTCACTTTGTTTTGAAATATCTTGTTTATGTAAAGCATAAAAGTTGATGAAATTGAAACAGACTTCAAGATTTCTGGCCTTGAAATATGAAATGCTGTGTTATTGCTTTAATCTTATCGTTGTAAGACATGTCTTCGTTTGTCTGTCACGAGAAGCACTGACCCGAGTTATTGATTATTTTTCAATCATTTTGAGAAAAATTATATTGACGCTACAAGATTTATCTGTTCTATAGTCTCATCACCGTCCACATTGTTTAAATTTTTGCATTTCGTGTTAAGATTGCTAAGTGATCGTGAGCGTGCAAACTGTTCGCGTAAACAGCGGTTTTCTTATTTCTGACTATAAATATACGAATATTAGCATGTTATTGAACCCACTGTTTCTACGTATGTGTCATGCAATGTATTTACTATAATGATCAAGAGTGATTGGAATTTAATGTTGCTTAGCTTAGTCAATTGAATTAAAATTACACGTGTAGTTTTTTTTCATTTAATATTTTCATTGTTATCATATTTTCAAGTAGCTTTGTGAGAGCGACCAGCGAGCTGGTAATGACTTTGCATCCCATTAGCAGACGAGCATCGCGAGGGACATAATTATGCCTATGTTTCCTTAAACTCCCGTTCCCCGATCCTTTGGGACTCCCACGGCCTCTAACTAATGGTGTATAAAGATACTGCTTTTTAGAAAGGCCTTCCTAATGTCCTCCGACTTTCAAATATAAACCCGAACATCTTCCATTCCGTGGACAATTCCCTTTACTACGTGTATTATCAAAATTGTGTTCCGAGTTTGAGACTGTAGTGCGGAGTGCGTAGTGCGGAGTGGTGCAATTGCGTTCCAACATTCGGTCCCTCGCGCAGGGGATACAGTTGGGCGCGCACCCCACGTCAGTTCCGTCTGCAGTGTGTCCTGCTAGTGGGACCAAGTCTACGGATGCTAAATGACGGATACGAGATAATTATAACATCTCCTCAACAGAACTGTTAACAACATATTTTATTACATACTTACTTTGATTATTGATTGTCAATAAAGTGGAAAAAATATGTTAACTAAAATGAATTATAATTTGCATTGCATAGGAGCTAGGATCATCATACGCTGCTCTGATACGCGCAATGCTACAACTATTTTCGGTAAGCAACTCCCTTCCGTGCTAAAAAAATGACCAAACAAGTTATTTCAAGCAATAAGTAAGCGTTTCGGTCTGTAGGGTGTTGGGATCATTTAGACACTAACTAACGAGGCGTTCTCCCCATTGCCTGTGTTGACATTTATTGCTACAGCAATAAATCTATGACTGGGTTAAATAACATTGTAGTTATTAGTAGGTTAGGTACAACTTTAGTTCGTAACGTGATTTCAAATGATGAGTAATCATGGTTTTATCAGATTTTACTATGTGGAGGATACTTATAATATGTATGATTTTTTGACCCAGCATGGACCATTCGCGGCCAAACTTTTTTCTTATCTACTAAATTAATAATTTAGACTAAATATTTCTGACACTAATTTCAAGTTAACAGTTTACATACCTATTGTTAAAACATCGGTGAAAACCGACCATCACCTTTGCTTTGCAAGCCAAACTATTAGTTGTTTTGTCCCGCGACTCCCGGCATCATGGCGAGCGTGAACCGCGCACCGTGACGGCACATGCCGGCGCATCACCTGTCGTCTTTGTTCCCACGACCGGCCGCTTTGTCAAGGGCTTGCTCGGGTAAACGGCGACGTAACAGCTTTGCGTCTGCTCTTGCGTCTTACCTACCTAACAATGGGACGGTACTCGCGAATATTTTGCGAAACAAATCTGAAAATCATTAAAACAGAAAGAAAGGGATCAAAAGTTTTTGATTCTGTCATTGTTAATTGGAAATTGTTATGTTGAAATATGTTTTGATACAGAGTAATAGTAATATCTTATTTTCAATCTGTTTTTTGACTGCAATCCGACTTGATGGTAAGTGGGGACATAGTTTAAATGGTATAGTGCACTAACTTAAAAGAAGCTGTTTGAATCTCTTGATTGGTAGTCTTGAAGTCATCCATATTATAATCGAACGGGAATACTAACGCGGGCGATTTTATTATAGCAAATGTGTAAATAGAAGACGATGACAAGACAATGTGTAAAAAGAATTCGAGACCTAGTTTCATATAGTCAAAGAGGAAAAATACATCAAATAAATATATGTATTTATTGAGTATAAAAAAATTCTATGGGCTATTGCCCATAGGTTACGAGTTACGACATAAAAAGTTCTTAGAAGTTTACGTCACTTAATTTCTATACACTTCGTAAAATATTACGAAACTTTCGTGATCATTAAAGAGTTCCCTCCATTATGGCAATACAGCACGTTTATTGAATCATTTTTCTATGTAATAAATGTTTGGTATTCAATGAGCCGCGAACGAGGTCTGTATTCGGGCATTTGGAAAATCGATGTCGGCAGTTGTGGCGTGCGTTTGTTAATGGTTTCAGGTTACTTAGCTTCTTGATTTTCAAAATTTACAAGGTCATCATGTATGTCGGGTTTTTGTCTTTGCTATCTACTTTATTCAATTGGTTATTATAGTGAAACGTGATACGATACATAACACGTATTTTTTACTCGACTGCGTCATAAGGGGTTTTGTTTTTCGAGTATGCAAGTATATTTTTTTGGCACGGCTTGGAAATTTTTAACATAAATGAGATGTTGTTAGATTCGATAGCGCGAGTGTTACTGGACAGTTAAAAATTAAAAAATTAAACGCCATTTTCTTCAAAGCCACCAACCACCAATTCATTTCAAATTAAAAAATATTATCGATACCAATTGAATTGGGTATGAAATTCAAGATTAAATTAAGACAAATTTAAAAATATATCTATAACGATAAAGCAACTACCGTACATACCTTATTTCTTTTTTAATAAGAAAAGTGTTGGCATAGTTGGCAATCCATACTTATAATATAAATGCAAAAGTAACTCTGGCTTTCTGTCTGTTACCTTTTCACGCTTTATAGTTTATACGGTGAACCGATTTAGATGAAATTTAATACGGAGATAGTATGTAACCGGGAAAGGACATAGGTAGTTTTTATCCCGATACTACGTTCCCTTGGGATATTTTTAATGGTACTTTATCTCTTTCCAACTCCCACACGGACGAACCCGCGAGCAGAAACTAGTATCTTCTGCTCAAGGGCACGATATGCTTCATTTATAAACTAATAGCTAATTTAAAGAGGATTGAAGGTATGTCGGATAAAGCCACCACGGCAACGGTGTAGATATCCGATGCCATGGAAAAACATCTAAACATCCTCGGCCCTATTAATAAACATAGACTAGAGCAAGAGTAACTTTAAAACTTGTCGTAAGATAATAAGATTTAATTAAATTAACTAGTCAAAGTGTAGACTCGGATGACGCTTGGAGTAAGCGATTTTTATTAATAGGGCCGCCTATGTTTATGATATAAAACAAAAAATCATAGGGTTCACATAACTCATTGCGACAAAACACGTCCCTATCCTCGGATATCGTGTGACTTACAAGTATTTAAGTACCTACTTTAATTTAGTGAACTCGTAACTTCCGCTTTGAATCTAGATAATAACAAAATATGTTTATATCGTGACACGCCATGATGTTAGTTTTTGTCAATTAAAATTATTTATCTTGTATTGCGCAATATATTTCAAGAACGAATTTACGATATACATACATGTTACGGGGCCACGTTTTGTTAGTTAAAAAAATATTTTTGGTCACGCACTAACTGTATAACACTGAACACTCATACTCTTCATTGTTAGCGGCTTAAACTGTATGACATAATGCCTCGCCTCACGTAATCTAACGATAAGAATAATCACATTGGTGTGTCCTAATGAGTTTCGATGTTGATAATAAATAATGATACGGAAACTGGTATTATATTATTTATAGTTTTTTACAGCGATAAGTGTTATTTATAAACATTTCCTACCAACTCTTACTAAACACTTCTAGCACAATACGATTGACAGCTTGCGCGTGGCGGCGCGCACGATTTGGGTCAAGGTACGCAGGAGTAAGGATTGTCACTAATAAAAATCTTACTGCATTGCTGCAATCATTTATTATTATTGTAATCACCGCTTCGTACATTTCAAAGCGCCTCGAATACTATTTATTTTTCAGACCAAAGTACATAATTATGCAGATTATAATTATTTTTTGTGTTACAATATTCAGTTTACAGAGCGAATTCTTGTCTTTGAGTGCTGTCCATGGCATCCATGACACAAGGAATCCTAGTTATTTAGTCTTTAACAATGACATTATAATTAAGTAAAATAATATCATTGGTCTATAAGAGTAATTAAAAGATATTTTGTTGGAAAGTCAGAAAAGAAACAACTAGAAAACATAATTATGGTAAACAGAGCCAGGTTTATGACAATCAGATACCGACAAAAAATGTTTACAGTGGAAATATTCCAATGATACCATATCGCAGTCGTAAATAAGTCGAAGAAAGGAATATATTTTACGACACGTACAATAGATTTAGTGCGATTATAGGAGTGTTGGTAATAGCCTTATCGGAGATAAGGATTTGATAAGCATGTTTACCTACTTACTTGTCATTTCAAACAATATAGGTACTTTATATTATCGTTATTTTAAGTTTAGAATGAACAATACATTACTCGTTTTTGACAGCAATGTCAAAGTCAGATAAGGTAGACAATTTGTCATGTTGACTACATTATGAAACAACCTTTGATTATATACACGTCTAGATATAGCGTTGCGCTGCAATCTCAACAAATATAACAGGCCAGATTTGACGGGACTGTGTGAGTAATACGCACACAAGTAAGCGTAACTTCTACTGTTCAACAAGCGCGCGCTTCACGGTGGGGGTGTACTAAGTGATACCAGCCCTTAAATATTTCCCATAAAAGGATGGAAAAAATATGTATTGATTTTGAGATAATTGTCCATAACTAGTTTTTAATTTAAATTTTTATTGATGACTTTTTCATATATTAGGAGTTTGTGCATATGAATCACTGGAAAAAATATATTTTGTGATGGAAAAGTGGTGAAGGTTATTTATTTTCATTTTAGAATTCTATCTATTAATAAAATTTGTTTTAAAAATATTTTTTATAATTTATGAATAAACATAAAAAGACACAGAAATTATAAACTTTTTACACTGTTATTTAATAATATTGTTGCGGAGATAAAGAAAAAGAAGAGCAGTAAAGTGAAGTAAAAGTGAAGTCAATGTGACGAAAATCAAGTGTGGTAAAATAAAATAAAACAACATTTAATCTACTAAGCCAGCCTTATTTATTACGTACTAACTTTGCTCCCCCTTAAGGGATGATTTTCGAAAAAATATTTTATACGTGTTTCAAGACTTGCAATGAAAACCCTTCATACTTACGAATTTCATTCGAATGACTAACAAAACCGGCAAAGTTTCATACTAACTTTGCACCCCCGTTTAAACCCCCTTAGGGGGTGAATTTACAAAAATCATTTCTTAGTGCTCCCCTACGTTATTAAAAGAACCCCTGTGCAAAATTTCAAGTTCCTAACCCTAATAGTTTAGGCCCTGCGTTGATATGTCAGTCAGTCAGTCAGCTTCTCGTTCTATGTATATAAGTATATATATAGATTATAATAACAAGAATAATAACAAAATTTATGATAAAAATATTAAGAATGTAATATAGAATATATAACTTATTTATAATTTGGTAAAGGGAGATCTCCGGCCGGGCAAGACGTATTGCCCGGGAGGCATTGAAGCCCCAGCTGCCGAGTTGTTGGAACTTGTATATATGCGAGCGGTGTAGAAAACTTCGATAGCGTGATTCAGGCTTCGTGACGTCACCATGTGACGTGTGTGCGATGTCGCCACGATAATACGTAGAATAAATACTACTTTAGTTATTAGCATCCAAGGACACCTGAAAGTGACACCCATATCAGATTATTAAATAAAATAAACAATTTCCGCCAAGTGTATAATATTATTATATACCTATATTCAGCCTATATTAAACAGCACTACAGTTAAATGGTGGCTTGAAATCTTGAAATATAGTATAAGGATCATGATTAAACATTTGTTAAGTTTAGCTAACGTTCAAACGGGAAATCTTACATTCAATCAACATACAACACTGTAAAAATGCTGTCAATATGGCGTCACAATTCCTAACAAAATTTAACTTTATTTATTTAATTGTGTCTTTATAATATAGTAATTTAATGTTTACTTACCGATGATACGTAACTTTTTTAATTGTTTTAAGTCGTCCACCGTAATTCCTGCACACTTTTATCGCACAAATCGTAATTTTTACTATGTCACAAAATGCGTGTTGACACTGTAATGACAGATTCGCCACTGAGCGGGTCGGACAAGCTTATAACCCAAGAGTTGGGTGATATTTTTTTAGACGTTTAGGCGCTCAATGGCACTATCTAGACGTGTATAAAATCAAAGGAAACAACATTGTTTATGCAAAATGTAATACACTCATACAGAAGCAATATACTACTATGTAATAAACAAATTTCCTTCTAAACAGAGAAATGTATATTGGTTTATATTCAATGTAATAATGTATTTTATATTTATCTCCAAACATAATATCTTCACAGTAAGTAGGTACATCTCGATTGTAAGTCACTAAAAACTTTTTAAAGATAATAGAAAACAAACTTTAAAAATCTATTGATGATTTAGATGAAGTTAATACTAATAAATGGTATTCCCCGCAACAATGTTGAGAGACGAACTTACTCCAGCATAAGCTTAACAGATGAAGATTTCTACGATTTCACGCTATAACGCTAAATTTGTTTAGGTAAGTGACGCGTCCTGGTGTATTTATTCGCACACCGTGCGCCTGACATCACAATGGATCGTCCATTACTTCTTAGAAATGATCCCCTGTGTTTTGAAAGTCAAGATTACGTTACACTCTCGGTTCGCGCTCTTGTCAACTTCATTTCATAGGTGATGTTGCATAATGCAACAATTTCAGCCAAATCAGAACGTAAAATTATTTCAGTAAAAAACCTACCGTAAATAACTTTCGAATGCGGCAATCCTTTCAGAGAACCATTCTATGGTCCAATGTAAAGAAGATATTAAAATAACATCAAATCTGGTATAAATGTCACGGATAATGTACCTACTGTATAATACGTACAGAAGAATGTTATGATATAAGTACATTTATGCTTTGTCATGTAGTTTACGAAATTCAACATCCCAAAATACAAAAATTACAAAAAAACAAAACACTAACAGAGCATGTGCAAAAATATTTTAACGGTGTTTTTTATCATATTTATGGTAGTTGCCCAACTGTGAAGTTAATCTTCACCATTTAATTTTCGTGTTCGGCGAGCTTCGGCGCTGCCTTGACGAGAGTGTACCGTGGTTGTTGCGTGCAAAGCTGAATGTTTATACGCTTTTACTTGTCACATCGCCCCGGCTCGGCTAACTCGGAGCTTCGAGCGGGTGAAACCCAACGACCACCCGCGCTAATTCCTGTGACAGTCCGTCTCGAAATGAATCATTCTAGACTCGCCTCGCAATGAGAAACGATCGGAACTGGGAATTTCGTGAGAGCTTATTTACTTTCTACTTGTTTACGACCGTTTCTGTCTCACCAATGTCTTATTGTTTTTCGACGGATTGCCGCCGTCGAAAGTTATTTACGGTCGGTTTGTTACTGAAATTATTTGATGTTGTGATTTGTCTGAAATTGTTGCATTATGTAACATCATCTCTCTTGTTTTCATTTTACGTGCTTCTAAATTTCAGGCTTTTGTAAGGGGGTCCATCCATATTTATTCCAAGTGTTTCCCCTCTGCTTGTAGGACAAACTAGGTTACGGCGCCCGGTTCTTCTTTTTGACTCTGTACCATATAGTTTAATCCCGAAGGTACTATAGGCTGATGGTCGGGTTTTGACCCAGTTGGCTAGCTACAACCCTTTTTCTTGCATCAGCCACTAAACGACTGGTGTTCCAGCTGGAGGCTTGAGAACCAGTTTTTCTTTTTTCCTTTTCTTTCTTGTCTTGGCCAGCAACGCATCGGTGATAATTATGGTGTTGCGGATGTCCATGGGCACGGTAGCACTTACCACCAGATGGCTCGTATGGTCGAATGTCTGCTATTAGCATAAAAAGAGCTTTCCATGAGTCGCCTGAATCTTATACGATTTATAAGGCTATTCCATATTTGACTGAAAACTAATAAACCTAGTCATTATCGTACGTAAGTGCTTTGAATTTCTCATCGCAACTCGTAGGAAGTAACAGTAAAATGTTAATAACGTATAAATCACGGTCGGTTGAATGGGCGAATGGGTACGTTAATACGTAACAGTCGTTATCTTGCAACCTTTAGCTCCTACCATGTGTTGTATCAAAACACATTAATATCACAGATAAAGAGTATTACTCGACGCCACGCGCGATGGATTATCTAATGAAAGTAATGAAACCGACAAGAAAAGTAATTCCCGATGCTTCATTTACTTACGATAATGAGGCTATGGACGGGTATAAAAGAATGATTCTATTCCGTTTCGGGTACTCGACCTAATACCATTAATGAGTTATAGAGTGATGTAATTCGCTCGGAATTGTGTGGTGGCTTTGTTTATTTCTCTAGTAATGTTATGAGTTGCAAATCTAATCTGTGAGTTAGAGCTCGCTTCTTATCTACGTTAAATGGTTTACTTTTAAACTATTCCATCTATTTCAAGTAGATCACTTATTATTATGACTATATTATTATTATAATTACTTAACAAGTTTCTACTCGATATTGCTCCTTTTTCTTTTTGGAACGAAGTTCCTTATCGCGCGTTGTAAAAGGGGGCTAGACGGAAAAAAATCTTACGAAAAGTTGTCACGACAGTTTTTGCTATAGTAAGCTATTGTAAGCCGTGCGGCGTGCGCATGTTTTATATTATTAGTATAACATATATAATAGTTATATATATATGTATGTGTATATATATACATAATCTAAATATTATATATATTTTTTTAATTTCTTCACTAGTTAATCGAAAAAAACTTCGTTCCATCCGGGTGTCCCTTGACACCTCTCAAGTTTTTTTCTTTTAATATTTCTTGCGATATTCATAGATAATGTTTAGTAACATACTTGTTTATTAATCTGGACATACATACCTATAGTCATGTCTTTTAGCTGACTATAGAGAATTTACTTAAAGCAATTAGTTTGCTTTCATATACGAATTCATTTATGATTTAGGTAAATAAAGTATAACATTGCAGGAACGTGCTAAAATATAAATTAATACTTATTTAGTTTCTTCTAAATAGGTTAGTGTAATTTATAGTTGTTCAATGTGTTTGCAATTTTGCGGTCATCCAATAAGATAAGCCACGTTTGATGTAAAGAATTGCAATTTAGCATTTCAGCAGTAAGGGCGTACCATTGCGATAGGTTTGCAAATAAATGAGATAAGTACATGATTTCACAGTACGCCACGTAGACCTATTAGTGTTAACGTGATACACTTGTTCCAACTAAATAAATTTCGCGGTTCACGCATTTGATACTTTAGTGCTCGGTCATAAAGTTTATTTATTGAACTGACAAAATATCTGTACTTGTTCAGCGTGACTCACGATCAGCTACCGAGTCAAGCAAGATATTCGGCTTTCATAAATTTGGGCATAACGTACGTTTCCATTACGCCTTTTTAATGGTGAGATAATGGCTATGTCATACTTCACATTTCGTGTACCCCACTTCGGTTTTAGTTTCGTGCAGAGTATATTTTTATAGGCAATTCTAGATGCTTTAGACGTAAGACGTTGTATAACTAGCAGTACAAATGGTAATGCGCCCTTTGTTTATGCACAATGCATCCCAACGAGATACGTCAAGGCCATAGTTTGCTTATGTGATTATTTGCTTATAATTCGATTATCGCCACCGTTATCTCATTGTAAAATAGCTTCGTGAGCTCTTTCAAGCTCTACCGCAAAGTATTAAAGTCTAAATTAACGTGTCTAACAGACGTCTGGATAATGCCAACGTATTACGCGCTTGTTTACGTTTTCGCACATCCATTTCTTCGCTTGACTTGTGTTGGTTTAATATTGGAATTATGCACCAAGTGGCCGCCACGCTTCCGGCTACGATCTGCCAAATAACGTTTGCATAATAGTTATCATCTTTTTATTACAATCTCTTGAAATAATCAGGTTTTGAAACACATAGTACATTCTTGTATTAATTGACTACTTTTACTGTGATGTGTGATTGCAACAGGATGATCAGAATAACAACACAACAGTCAAGGTTATATTTTTCGTGTGGACGACGCGTTCAGGTCAAAATATTTTGTGTGCCTTAGCTCAAGATTTCTTAATGAACTTAAACTTTAAGAATCTCACGACTACTGAAATATCGGCTTGCTATTTATCACTACAAAACATCTTTCGAAAAGTCAACTAGGTAAAGGACAAAAATTTATCCGAGATCGACTCATATTACATTGTTAACAGGCTTATCGATCTGCGTAGATATAAAAACACGAGGCCACGACCGATCCGATGGTCAAAAAACCCTCGGTTATTGTGCTAACAAACGAGTTTGTTTGTAAAGTATCTATCGCTACCTATCGGAGTCCGAAGCTTAAAGAAAGTTCAATGATAAACAGCCTGTTTACGTAACCGCTCTTTTTGTTATCGAACCTAATAGCTTCGGTCGAACATCTTGAAAGTCCGATTGTATCGTACGTTTCGTAAGCCGTGCTCTATCGCGGACGGAACTATATCGGATGCGCTTCAAGTGATGCTCGGGAGCGGCTTGTGACGTCATTGGATATTTCCGTTGACTATGTTGTCGTGCGGTTCTTGTTAATGACGTTAATGAGTGAAGTTAACGAGATGACCTTTGCGGTGTAAGGGACTCTTCCTGAATCCAAGACGCTGCAGTCTATAATGTATTCTGCGACGGAACAATTGATGTAATTACCTTTAATTAAGCTCTTCAAGTATCACGTGTGATGTACCACCATGCAAGTACTATCGGTTCCGGATATTCTTATGGTCATGTTTTACCTGCCTGCTTACAATTGCCCTCAAACTACAACTATTCGTAAAACTGTTTTACGTGTTTCGGTTTGCAAAGTTGATTAAAAACCTTGTTTCACTTTAAGTCAGTGCGTAGCGCTTCTTATTTTACCGATGGTCAAGGGCCACGCCAATTACAAGGAAGCCCTTGTGCTATGCCGATTATAGAATAAAAACATTTTTTTTGTTAATTGTGTCAATAATTTATCAAATTTACGTTTCATTATTTATGTAACTTCATAAATACTAATTTAGTAACATATTTTTAGAATCGCTTAATTCTATGCCTTAATCTGTTTCTACTCGCAGTCAAAGTGACCATTGTCTGTGATGACTTGCAGTGCCTTTTTACTTTTACTCCGAGAATTGTTTAGGGTCCCTTTTGAACTTCACAATTGAACGAGATGATTGTCATTGGATAGTTAGTGTCATAGGCTATAATTGACAATGAAGTTCATCCATACTAATATTACAAATACGAAAGTAACTCCGTTTGTCTGTCTTTCTGTTCTAACTATGTATATGATTTTAAAGTTATTCGTCATGGAATTTGCTTGAACTTAGTACATATATTATTATAAGTACGTGCTACGAAGCGAGTACTCACAGTATTGTATACCTAGTTACGATTATTTTGTACCTACAACAACAAAACATATTATAATTAAGGCAAATTTGATTATAAGTAATGAAATAAATTTTAATAGTCATGTAGGACGAACCGTTTTTCAATTTTATGTGTTTTACTGTTGCTTTCACTACTGACAGAAATTACGATAAGTACTTACATCATTACGACTAACAACAAAAAATATTTTTTACAATAATTAAGTTTATCATTTGAATTGTAAATTGGCTCTCTCTGACCGTCGTTATTTGGCAGTTAATATTCTTTTAATATTTACGTAATCATTTTCTAAAGTTGTCTATTACAAAAGGATTTGTTAATTTATGCAATTATGCAGCCACGATTTTACAATCGTAATGAACGGGTGAGGCATAAACCTACATTATCTACTCACTTATATAAAAATATTTTCTTTCTTTCTATATCTACAAGGTGATTTTTTAGTCACTTGACATATTAATAGGGGGTACTCAGTATTCCATTCTCATTCCAAATTATGTAATTAAAAAGTGTGCTTAAAATTTGACGTAAACGTCATTAACCCCGCATGTACGGCCCCGCCGTACCGCAGACAGCTGTGATTCGCTCGTGTCCATACATTCCGAGTATTTTTATACAATTTTGATTGCCATTTTTGAAATAATTATCGTGTAGAATTTTGACTTTATATTTTTAATCATTACCTGACCTATGACATTCTTTCATGTCCTCGAATATAGATCATAATTATAGTAAAGAGTCTCATGTCTAAGCTTCAGGATTGTTCTAGAATGTACAAAACCGTTGTAAAAAGCATTCGCTAACAAGATGAACCTGGCGTCATGTTATCTGTTGTTTAGGGTACCTACACGACAAAAACAGATGAGGTTGAGTGGGGCTCGAGGCTGAATGCACCCTTACACCCCATCTGTAACCAATCTTAATCAGCGTTTTAAGTATTTATGAACACACAGTCATAGATATATCTTCTAAGGCAAATCTATTTTTATTTACCATTTTAATAAGACCCCTACGTTTGAATTACATACCTACAATTTGTGCAATTTATATAATGTTACAGTACAATTATATAAACCTTTCTCATGTTTCAGTGTAAAGAAAACTATTATTACCTGCTATTAAACCTAACTATTAAGACGAGTAAGAGTTAACTTGCTCAGTACAAATTACAGGTGAGCGATATCGTTGACGGATGCCCTCGCTAAGAAAGCTAAGTGAGCTCGAACACCGCAAATTGACCCTAATGGCTTTGAGGCACAAGATAAATAGTGACGAATATCGCTAAACGAGCCCCAACAGTTCGTTGTGGGTTTGGTCAATACGGGCTAAGCGTCAGCGATTCAGCATGCATGGTGTAAAATACACCACGATTGTGTAATGTTTTAAGAAGGCGCTTCCTTGAGAATATGTGTATTGAGTTTTCCTGAATCTTAATACTAAGTAGTGAATTGCATACATTAAAACGTCCATCAGAAGTAGATGCTTTATAAAATCGACGTCAACGTTAATAAAATTGATTTATCGCACGTAAAAAAGTGGGTTTGCATTTTGATGAACTGATATTACCTATTGCGGAAATAACTTGCAAATTAATAATAGGACGGAATTCAACACCGCATATTAACAGATCATAATTGGTTTTATATCCGAATTACTGGGATTCAGAGTACGTACCTAACGCTTTTTATAGATGTACACAAAAAGGTGCCTTAACCGGGAATCGAACCCAGCACTTAAAACTCAAAGTCTGCCACATACCGTACTGTACCGTAAACCATACGATGCCGTCATTTTTATGATTTCAGCTAATATAAAAATAAAAATGACGAAGTATAATAGATAGGCACCCAATTTTGACGCAACAATGTAGGTGTGTCTTTAGCACAACAAAAGCGGTATTCGAACAAGCCTATCCATATTTCAAAGAAATAACCACAAAGAAGGCTATTTGGAAACTATTAGCCGGCAGGTACCTCCTGCAATTCAACACGACCGCACTGTGCCCTTTAGATTTCCTTGTGGATTGTATAATTGAGGCACACAAATTGATTTTGGAATTGCATTTTGCAATCAGCTATGATTATATTGCCATGGCACGTAGATTTGAGCAACGTGAAATACCCAAGTGTGGTTGTGGGTGATTTGTAATGGCCGTGAAATTACTAAAAGGCTGGTAACCAGGTGAGAAGTGGTTTTTGCCAGTGGACACTTGCTAAGATCCTGAAAAGAACTACATACATTGCTTTTTGAGATGCGATTTTTATGGACGGAAATGAGATCGTATATTACCACGGTAAACAGAGACATATTAGTACGTATTTATACGCCACACATATATATCCCCACACATAATTTTACTGGACAAGAAACAGACATGAACACATACCCAAACCGAGAACAGAAATTAAACTCATCATTCAAATTTCCGTCTCGCTGGGATTCGAAGCAAGGACCCTACGATCGGCAGTCTGGTACGGCAACCATTGCGCCTTAAGGAACTCAGGAAGGAGTCTCGTTTCAATCCTTTATAGGTTCTACCACCTATTCAAACTAACCTACTTAAACATCTTAAAGATAAATGAGTATACCGACATGTAAGAACCACTTATCGATTCTTAGATCATGTCCTATTGATAAGCGTATTGATGAGTCGAAATCTTATATCATTGCTTCTCGAAGAAGTATAAATAGCGGAATAAGTTGTCCTTTGAGTCGTTGTTATGTTTTACATCTTCCAAGCCGGTGACTCATGTACGATTTGCTGATAGTATTTCGTATCTCTCCTCCACCAATTCACTGGAGCAGTGTGGTGGAGTATGCTCTAGGCGTCCCCAGTTCTGAAGACAGAGCCGTGGTCAGTAGTGGATCATTAATGGAATGCAGCCATTTCGTATCTATCTTTATAATTACAGCGATAATTTATAACACATAAGATTTGTCCGTCTATTTCTACACTGTATGAGTAAGAAGTTACAACCAGTTTCTTTAAGGTTTAAGTTATAATATATCGTTTGACTGTAATACATTTTTTAATTAATATTTTTTTCTTTTTTGTTTCAGGTACGTTGAAATGACTGTTCTCAAAGTGGTCTCAGTTGGGGAGTGGCCAGCCCGCAGCCGCAGTGATATGATGATAGTGATATGATGATGATATAATGATATGATATGATGATATGATAAAGATGAATTGACTCGTAATTATCGTACATTGTTTTCTTACAATTATCGGAATTTGTAACAGAACCAGTCCCGTAATTATTTTTTTGTCGTATAGGGTTTTGTATACTTTTATTTTAACAAACAGCTGTTAAATTTGCCATAAAGTAAACATCTTGAGATAAATTTGTACGAGTGTTTCAGTTAATTATATTGTTGTATGGATGATGGATGAGGATTCACTTTATATCAGTGACGGAACCATTTTATCCCGATAGTACGTTCCCTTGGGATAATTTTAAAGGTTTTGTCGTTTTTTTATTTCCATGCGAGCGAATCCGCGATTAAAACTATTTTAGTATTAAATAATACTAAGACTGAGTAAAGGTCGCGTCAAACTGTGGCACCTCTTCTCCTTGACTAGTTCAATATTTCTCCTGCCAAATCCGCTGTAATGGAATTATTCAACTTTGACACGTTGCTTGCGACTGTGAGGTACACGCTATAGAAAGTAGCGATAGATTTATTAGATTTTTATTTTATTTATACTTAACATGCTTTTCGGGCTAAGCTAAAACTCAATAAATTGCTCTGTACTAAAGTTGACAAATTCAATTTTTTATCGAAAGTCTATTGTTCGCATACTCAATAGAATGGTTGGACAATGTCTGTCGGTCCAATAAGTATTTTAATAACTCCTATAAGTATTTTAAGACTTCCACTATTTTAAGAACTCCAGAATATTATTTCGATTTGAGTTTATTCATACCAGTTAGTAATTGTTAGTAAGAGTTATATTCTAATTCAGTCACAGATGCGTTGCTACCCTTGATGACTTAGATGGTCGCCTGTAAAAAGTGTAGCCGACTCCACATATACAATCATTCTCGCTTATCACTTTCCAACGTCGGAATACTGTGTGTTTGGTAACTTTTCTTGATGTATGATGAGTCACTTAAGCCCCGCTTTGTTTGCTGTCCATTAGTATTCAGCTCCGAAACGTAAAAGATCGATGATTCAGAATGAAGGAATTACTGCGATTGACTAATGTTTGTGAGGCGCTTCGCACTGGCCATAACGTTATGCTTATTTGTGCAATCCTACATAATTGTATGGCATCACGTGCCGCATTTATTGAATGATGCCATGTAATTGATACTTACATAGGTAATAAGATGGTTTTAGGGTTCCGGTAAAATGGTAAAAAACGGAACCCTATTAATATGCATTCCATGTCCGTCTGTCACAGGGCTATATTTCTTGAACAGAAACGAACATCTGAATTTTTTTCAGGTTGTGTTATCGTAGCCAATATAACGAAAAATAATCAAAAATATGATCCCAAACGGGTACAAACTTTTATGGGTAATACAAGTAACCTTCAAAAAATATTTAGATGTTTTTATAATTGTCTTATATCTTAAATAATATCGCTGCGTAGTACGGAACCAAATTTGCATGAGTACGGCTCGCACTTGACCGGTTTTTGAAAGCACAATAGCCTGCTGCTTATGATTTCTTAAAATTTCTTGAAATAAACGTGTATTGGTTGGTTAATTACTTGAAGTAACTCGAGTAATATAAAATAAACCGTATTACTGTAACGTAGAGTCATGTTTCAATTACGTTAATAAGGCCAAATATTTATTTATTTCTATCAAAAATATGAATTCGTAGAATTGACTTGCAGCTTTATTTCATTATTTAATTATTGCTCTTTGTTTATTTATTTACGTAATAATTATTACGAAATTACTGTTGCCTAAATTAATATACCACTAAAGAAATAAAAGTCTCCCACGAATATAATAAATGAGAAATAGTGATATAATGATTCATGCACCGTCAATTTCTCTATTATGTTATTTTAAGTAATGACTGACTGAAAATATAATTACATATTTAGTAATTGAAATGAACTAAATGCATTAAGTGGGGCTGGTATACCCACTATTTTACCTCTTGGTCCTCAATATGACACCCTTGCCCGTTAGTACATCCCTAAAAGGTTAAAACCAAATCCATGAACCAATGGTCAGAAATATCTAGTTTTCTTTACACATATTTCTATACAAATACACCAAGATAGAAGAACATCTGTTCTGCTGCGTATTGACATGTCATTGCAGGACATAAACACGAACCGTAAACTATATCAAACAATACACACAACCAAAGTTCTTTCTGTATATATATTTCCTCAATATCTACTGCTACCACTCTGTACGATACTCACGTTCGGAGACTCCTTATTTAGCTGCCCCAGTAAATTTTAGGTTAATACATATGAAGAAATCTTTGCATTTAATTTTCACAAATTTTGAGACCTTTTGTGTAAAAATCCCAGAGCCGAGCGGATGAATTCTCATCCGTAAGATAGTGCGCACGGGGGACATTTGTCTGCGTGACATAAAAGTTTTTGTCTTCTTCGCATCGCGTTTCCAAAGTGGGGTGCGCTCACGAGGGCGACAGTGACAATACTTTTTTGATATGGAAGCGTCAATAGAACGACGATTTGGCATGTTAACCATTGCGCCGTCCGGCTCGTCAATGTGAACGGAGAGTGACAATTTTGTCACCGACGCCGGTAGGCGGACATAAAAGTCACCCAGTTGTCGCGTCGTAACGTGCACGCACCTCCATACATATCCAAGGACTTGATAAGAGCGACGAAACAGTCACGGTGACAAAAGTCCCCCGTGCGCGCACTTCTAACACGACGAGAATAATCGACCAACGCGCAACGTCTTGTCAAAGAAAGATGCGAATTAGCTAACACAAAGTAATTATATTATTGCTCCTCTGTAAGTGTGCGCACATAATAGTTTTCACAGCTGCAATGAAACACAAAACGACACACGGCCGCAACGTTTTAAAAGCATTACCAAAAACAAATTACCTTATCTGTCCGCACACCGCAGACTCCGTACCGTAATCGGATTAAACCCGATGACTCATTCATTACACAACTACTTAAAATTTCTCTTTCACAAAACTTATTATGTGCGAGATAAGATAAATTCGGAACTCTGATCTCGGAGTGCGTTTTGTAAAGCGGTTTTGTAGGGTAATCCACAATGAAAGGTTTAATGTGATTTCAATGTGTCAGTCGTTTATTTTTACCTCTGAAGTAATGTAATGGTAATTTTTAATTTAGAAACTAGCCTTTTAGTCGTTATTGTTATGTTGGATGAAACTAATTTATTTTGTTGTTGTATTACCTACTTTATTTTCTTTTTAATACGATTGCCTAATTTCTTTTTGAATGATAAAAAGGAATGTCGTCAACCTAGCTCTTTGTTATGTCTAGTTGAATAGCAAAGATCATCAGTGTAGCTCTTTGTATTCACGCTGAAATTCAATACTAAACAGTAGACCACTGTAAACAATAACGATGTGCCCGAGTCTTACTGTTTAGTCAAATATACCTGATAGTCCTCCACAACGTTCTCAAACATGTGTGAACTCTACCAATTTGCACTTGACCAACATGGTAAACTAAAGGCAAACCTTTGCTTAAATTATCAGGAATTATCGAAGCAAAAAAGCGGAAACGTAAATTATGGATGCAGAGCTTCCGCTTTGTGCCTATCTATGGGTATAATTTTATTCAACGTTCGTATTTGAAACATCGAATAAATTATAGCCTACATACATATGTTCTCGTAGACGATGCGTAAAAAATGACAAGCCAGAACGCGTAGTGAATTTAAAAGTAAACACAGCATCCGATTACTAAGCTTAGGCCTACGACGCGTCTGACCTTGACTCTCACCGCAGAAGCGTCTACGCGGTTTTAATCCGAAACACTTATGATTTATGGTAATGACATCTCTAGTGAAAGTGTTCTGATGCGACCGACCCGAATGGCCAGTCTTTTCAAAGTGTCCTAAGTGATTGATGTCGGCTATTCAAGCGTCGTTTTTCTACCTTTACGTACTTTTACATTGACTCGATTGAATAGAATTCCTCGTGATTGTAAGGTGTTTACGCGGTCGGTGTTCGTGATGAATAACTTCAGTACTATCGGGTCAATGAACTTGAGTCTTTGATTTTGTTTAGTTTCTCTTTGTTGTTGTATATAATTTACCTTGTATTTGATTTGATGATGATTTTGTTTGTGTACTTTGCAAAATTAGAGCGTCCTGGCAGGAAATAGATTATGGGTAGGTAAGTGAGGGAGACGGATGTCATCTACTACAAATAAGCTAGACTGCGTTTAAATATAACAAACCTACCCTAATATTCCGAAAAGATTATATTGTCTACTTAATCCATGATAGCACAGCACAAGTAGTGCCTGAGTATGTTGCGTGATCTTGCGCTACTAACATTTTTTATTAGATTTTACTATGAGTGATCTAATGTTAGACGAACTCACAAGTCATTATTTACAATGACAAAAGTTACAAAACAATACAAATAAAAACTATTCACGTTTATCTCAATCCTGCATCTGCCCGGGTCGGTATTATCGACCAATTAGGTTAAACGCACAAAACGTTGTGCAACCGGTGTTACGATGTTGATGTCGGTGTTAGTGCACTCTCCAGGGGACGCGATAACATGTTTTTGCTTTGATACTTTTTACTGAGTGAAACCCATAAGGAAAACCATAGTCGTTATGGTTACCATAGGTTTTTGTTTTTGGTTACGAAAATATAAATCAATTTGTTTGACGTATATCTCGGACGTGGATGGCCGCTACTAATTTATATTAAGTGATTCGTTAAATTCGTGAAATTGCTGAAAATATGTCTGAATCCTAATTAGGAGCGTGTAAGCGTTATTATCTTACAAATGCCTCTAAAAAGTAATGACAAGAAGTTTTTCGTTCAGTGTTCTCTTTAAGGGCAATAACACTAGACCATGATGATAATATCTTGGAATATATATCGATAAAAAATGCAATTCTAAATGTATCCTGTTCCGTTGAACTGGCAAAGCAATAACACATTTTGTTGCAGGCGATTGCTGAGTATTTCGTACCACCTTTTTTACACAGTAGTTAATGGTGCTTGTAAGCATAACAATTTTTTGTCATTAAAATAATGATAATAGCGATGATAAATTAAAACGAGTATGAATGTCGTTTTCCTGATTGGCTTTTTTGTGAAGTTTAGGGTTTTTTATATGTGTAATAAAGAGATCGATTACTATAAAAGTTTTGAGTAACACCGCGATTGGGTCCTCTTACTCTATTAGATGTATAATCCTTTCTTTAACCGCAAAACTTGTAATAAGACCGTTCATTTATTCGCATATGTTTTATCTATTTTAGGTTCCGAAATATCGACGTCCTAAAATCGTGACATCGTAATTTCGTTGTTACACTCCGCTCATCTTCCGAATTACGTTCACTCCTTAAAAATTTTACATAATAATCTACTTCCACAACAATTTCGTTCGGCTCTGTTTGACAACGGGTTAATTATTGTTGCTTGTTACTTTTACCTTACCATCCTAGATTCTAATGTAACTTTATGAAATACGATTGATGAGGTTGTAGCCCTAGTTGCATATCGCACAATGGGGCATAGATGATTTTCTAGAGCAAACATATGCACATAAAACATTGATATTACGAAACAGAAAACTATTGTGTTCGGATTCGGTTTTCGGTGTCTGTAATGTTCTAATTGTGAACGTTAATCCTAGGGCAGGGCTTTATTCTGTTCCTCAAAACGTTTGTGAAGCTCGTACACGTAAGGAGGAATGTCTTAATTACAATGATTATGTAAATAAGGCTTATCGTCACCAATGAGACTGTGAAGGATCGGTTGCGAAACGAAAGTTCACATGATTAATCGCATAATTAAAGATTGCGGTAAAATGAGCCTTTAGTAAATCGCAAAAACTTATCCGGCGCAATGATTTCGTGTGACGTGTTTTTATATCGCCCCCGTAATTATGTGTTTATGCGCCACCGGGGCCGTAAAACCGGGTGCGAAGTGCCGATTACGGCATACACTGCCCCGCCGAGGTGTTAAAACAAGTTGTTTTAATGCACTCATGCCTTATGCCGTAATTTACGGCCTCAGTACTCATTAGCCTTGGAATATTACTGCCTGTTTAACACCGTTACTGATACACGCTTCTTTAAATGGCTTCAGATTTTCGCCACGTTTACAACACTATCAAGCGTTCAAGCGGGGAAATGCGGCGACAAACTGAAAGCGAGTTGAGGGGACCGACCCAAATGATTTGTTTTATTATCTTTTCGGTAAGTTATTAAAAAGATAAAAGTAATCCATTTATTTTATTTATCTTATAAGTAGTAAAATGATAGAATCCATTTACATTTCACAATGTCTTTAGATAAGTCGATTTTTGACGATCCTGGTTTCTATCAACAGAAAGCTGCCGCGTCCCTTTCAAAGCTTACACTGACTACTAACCTCTCTAGCAATCAACAAAGCCGTGGAGCAAATTCTACTCCTCTATCACAATTAGAGGTCAACGTGGTAATGATTGAGCCAAATCGTTCCTTGAAATGTACACAACACGGATGCGGAACTAAACACATCACTAGCTAATAACATGTTACATTATACCAGCAGTCAATCACCTAACTCGTTAAGCAAAGATCCATCTGAAAGGCTCAACATACGAGCAGTAATCACGCACTAGCGCTTGGTCTCTGGCCTTAGATAAAAATAACCCGGCATCACTATTAGGTTACCGAAGTGTGTAAATGTAACCGTGGTGTAATCAGTCGGTCCTGGTTGCGTCGCAAACTGCGTCTTATAGGGATAACGCGGTTGTTTTGACTAAGTTAACTCAGGTACTAGTTACGTGGTTGTAACAACCGTCGGAACTCGGGTTTTCTTGGTTGTTTTAGTTTTTTGCTAATTCTAGTCTAGTCCATTGTAATTGAGGGCGAGGAATTTAGGCTTCGATTTCTTGTAAATGGTGATGTTAGAGATAAATAAATCTATACTCATATCCTAGGATGTTAGTTGTTGTTGGCATATAATTCATTTTTATTTTATTTTTACCATTCCCTCTTAATCTTGAAAAATCAAATTGCATTAATTATTTTTCAATTAACTTCTATTCGAAACAGGCTGATGGTTTTTTAAGTGATCCTTAACTACAAAATGTAATGTTAGACGAGTTCAATCACACAAAACGAATTGTTCAATACAATTAAACTAACCCGGAGCTTTAAATATTATTTTATTAAATATAAATGCCTACGAATACCCATTGCATGTTTACCAAGTAGGAAATGCATCATCATCACAACCCATAACTGTCCCACTGCTGGGCACGGGTCTCCTCTCACAGTGTGAGGGGTATAGGCCATAGTCCACCACGCTGGCCAAGTGCGGATTGGTGGACTTCACACACCTTTGAGAACAATATGGAGAACTCTCGGATGTGCAGGTTTCCTCACGATGTTTTCCTTCACCGAAGCAAGTGATAATTAAATATTAATACGCACATAATTTTTGAAAATTAGTGGTGCGTGCGGGGTTTGAACCCGGACCCTCCGGCTCGGCAGTCCAACGTTCAACCACACGGCTATCAGGAAATGCATAAAATATGGTAAATATTGAAACACTTGTTACGAAACCAATATGCAAATATATTATATGCGCGTTAATACGACTTGCCTCGACACTTGGACACATTTCCTGTTCAGTGAAAAGATATCGCTTATGCATCTGTACAAAAAAAGTTAGTTAGTGTAACTACACAATTTTAAAACGATTTTTAGATATTGCCAGTAAATATGACATATACTACAACAAGTCTACAGAAGAATATTGTCACTGACTATAAAAATGAATCCAGCATATTTATATAGGTAAGTAAATTGAAAAATTTTATTTACGTTTCTGAATAAAATATACTGAAACTAATATACAGTTTGAAGTCAAGTTATTAATAAATTTAATTCATCTAGGTAAATTATAATCGTCCACCAATGGACTGGAATGCACTGGAGCAGAGTGGTGTAGTATGTACGTTATTTGCATCTTCAGTTCTGTTATGAGGAGAGACCAGCACAGAGTAGCGGGCTGTTAATGGTTGAAGCCAATTATAATGAGAAAACCTATATCTTGCAAGTATGAGTTATTACCAGCCATTAATAGGTAAAGTGTTTAATTCATATTAGTTTACATTTTCAAAATATACGTATCACAGATATGCTGAAACTGAAATATTAATAAAAATCTTTCTAATCAGAGGCAACCCTGTGATGAGATTCATAACAAACGGGCGAAGGATTTAACGGACTCTAAAACAAACGGTACAAGACATAAGGAAGTCCTGAGCTATGCATGCACAGGATATTGTGAGCATCGATACTATTGAACACCGCAATGCAAATGTGAAGCGGTGTAATCCTTGAATCAACGGATGGCTCGTTTCAACATTGTATGCGGCGCCGTTCTAAGGTGTTTACACGGTCTAAGTTTGCACATACATTAGCATGCGATTATCAGTTCACGCGGCAGACCCATTCACGGCCCATCGGAGACCATCGGATGGTGCACACGTGGTGTTCTGCACGTGTGTGTGACGTCACGGTTGAATCAGTTGGTACCCATGTCCTAGAATAGTTTACCGATGGGTCGTTTTGAGGATGTAAAGGATTGGCTTATTATAATCTTTGTTTAAAATTAACCCGTCATTATGTGAACTGTAGCTCCGTTGGTGGAGAATGGAGATTCTCGGCCAGAAAAGACTTATGCCCGTTTTCATCAACATCCCCTAAATTTAAAGGACTTATGACAATTTAAGTGACTCTTAACTAGTGTTAGATTAATATTTATTGATTTTGTCGTTGTTGTTGATGCTGTTGGTTTGTATTGTATGTGCGTCTCTCTCTTTCTGTTATGTGTGAACAGTGCTTATTCATTCATCTTCATTTGGTCTTCATTTGAAAGACCCTGTCTTGCAGTACTGAAGGAAAATCTTAGTTTAAAGATCTAGACTTTATTACGGGCCCGGTACAAATTCACAGGTCTAGACTATATCATGTACCCGGTAGTCCCGGTACAAAGTGACGAACACACATGCATAAAGTCTGGTCTTGTGATGACAACATACCCAGACCGCGTTGCTATAAAACACATTAACGCTAAAACATGTTATATCAAACACAAAGTTTTAGTTTCATGTCGTACGTTACCTCCTTAAGATAAAGATCGCCTACTTCATCTCGCTTGTATAAACGTCCTGGATATGTCGAAAGAATTCTTTCCTGTTTGACGGTTGGATCTTACGTAAATGATGTTCCATAACAGATGGTCCATTAGTATTACGTTGTATTTACTTGTAGACAACACACTGGTTTCGAAGCACTTTTGAGGCACGTGCCACCGCGGTACGTGCACCAGTCGGAAGTTATAGACATAGTAATGATTGACATTAAATATTTATATTGAGGTCGGTATTGTCAACTGTGGAATGAACTTCCTTGGGACTTGAGAGGTATTTTCGTCCAAAAAGTTGAAAAAGGATTCTTCGCCAGGACCAACGTCGCATTAATGACTTCGTTTGAGTTTTCAATTACCATAGGCTACGGTAACTTCTTACCATTTGATACATGTATTTTTCGTCTATCCTTATGATAAGAATTCTTATTTTGAGTAGGGTAGGGTCATAGTTTTGAAGATATTTGTATGTTTTTATTATATTATAATTAAATTCATACCAATTGACAACAAAAAATACCTGGTAACTGTAGTCGTCTACATGGGAACTTGTGTACTGTCCTAGATTTGTATATCTGTGTGTGTAAGGTTGCATACTCATGCCACTCTCGAGCTGTGGAAAATGAACAAAAAGTAGTTTTGTCTTTAATAAGAATAGCTGTCGTTGCCGTACAGCTGATGTACACGCAGCTTATTAGAAGAGTCGCTTTTCAATGTGACAAGACTCACTGATCACTCGGCGTAAGTTGTAATCGATTAGAATATTTTTTGCCCACAGTGTGCAAAGATGGACGAAAGTGTGACATAACGAAGATAAAATGTATTCGATAAGAGGTTTTTAATTTCTTTCGTATCCGTCACCTAATACATTTTCTTATTATTTTTATATGAGAATCGCTTTGATATGGAATAGGTAACATGAATTCGTATCTTTGAATTGTTTGAAAACTGAAAACACGCTTTTTATTGCATAAATTTTAATTTAATTTTAATTCTAATTCATTTTATTTCAGTCAAACATACATACAAATATTGCAAGTTAAAAGTTTTTAACAATAACCTCCAACCAAGACAACCATTTTTACATTTCACGTTAATACCTATGTACCTATATTATTATGTTCTCGCTGTGAATCGATTTACAGGACTTCGTTAAAAATCGTCAATTTAAAAACACCAACCAGTGCAATTATTGACTACCCCCTGTAGAAGGGATATTTGTTTTGAGCTCCAGACAAAGGGAATGGAGTTGATTAGTCACGCAAATTTCACACTCGAGCAGACTTAAAAAGAGGACTCAAAGGGACTTACCTCCACTTCGCCATATGCGTGATTCTGCATTTTAATACCGATTGGCGATGAATGATTTTTTTTGACTCAGCTCACTTATTTGTAAATGACTAAGTTTTACATCTCACTACTAAGCAATACATTACTGTAAACCGGACACAAATGGATATGAGCAGGAAAAAATTCGTTTTGACTTTTCTGTTTAATGTTTGTACCATTCTTAAAGTTTTTGTTAGTAATTACGCTAGAACATACATACACTTGGTATGGTATGCTTCGTAGTAGGCATACCTGCACAGTTGGACAATATTATGTACGCTCAAGTTAACGTGTAAAGCTGTACCTACAGGTTAATCTTTCATACGTATAGGTACTGTAACGTATTGGGCAGGTTTACAAAGTAACTGTGTGTTTAGTTAATATTATAGATGGTTTAAAAACTTGTCACGCTTTTAGTGATGCAGTCCGTAGTCTACAAAGTAATGTATGTATTTACTAACTACTGTCTACATCGTCGTTAATAGGACTATTATGTGTAGACTGCGTTTACGAGTAGTCAACACGATGCTTCTATAGACCATATTAGTTGGTATGATACATTGCATACATTATACGATCGTCTGTCCATCGCAGCGTATTGTAGAGGCAATTGTGAATTTTATTGTGAATTATGTGCGACAATAGCGCGGTATGATTTTCATATCGCTGCAAGGTCGCCGGACAAACACTCCGGTTTGTGCATAGTACAATATGGTTTGTGGGTTGTAGGTACTCGTATTTCTATGCAGTTATGAATGAGGTCTACGTTAGATTCGAAGGTAGCAGTAGCAATCTATTTTACTAAGTAACTGTGACTGACAGACAAAGTAAACCAGTGGCATGAAACTTTGTATATGGGTTCCTCATATAGTGTAGGGGGCACTAAGAAATAATATTGTAAATTAAAATTAAAATATTAAAATAATTTATTGCAAATTCATGTCCTAAAGGGCTAAAATAGGGGTAGAAGTTTGTATGAGAAGATAATAAATACGATTATAAATCTGTGAGCGAGGTGTGAGTACACAATCTAACAGTTAAACGCTAATTGATTAAAGTTATGTAAACTTTATTCAGTACCTACTTTACCACCAAATAAAAAAAATATTAATTTTCACTGTGAATCTTCGTCACAATTACAACTTTATTGACCTTATTGTATACTAGATAAGGTTTCTAGGCAATATAAATTCCCGAGGATGCTGCCTGTGAGATTAGTAGATATACAAAAGTGGGTTGCGTGTTATTAATTAACCAATAAAGCACATAGAGCAGACCAATACATCATATGACTCCATAGTATTCTCGGCGTCAATAATTCATTAAAACGAGTCGCCGGGACGCGTTGATGACTAATTGTCAAGTGGTAGGGCGACAAGATTGCACAAACTACTGCTTTAACGGCTCATTCAGTTAAATCTTTAACATAAACGACATAGAGATGAAAATAGCACAACCTTACTGTAAACACGAGTGCACCTCGTACTAGTTTCGCTTTACAACTGCACATCAGTGTATACGCCCCCACAAATCTAATTTCTGTCCTATTAAATACAACTTAGAACCGTATTTTCAATGTACCAACTAAAAATAGTTTGATATCGGCCGTGTTTTATGAGAAACTGCGAACGCACAATGATATCAGCAGCGGGACAATAAAAGGAGCAAGCCTCAGTCTTACGAGTACCGAGACATTTGAATGTTGGTGCTCATTTTATTTTAAAAAGGCTAGCTATATGGTCTATTCAGTAGCTATTTTTAACTTGAAAGG
The DNA here is from genome assembly GCA_905404295.2 of Ochlodes sylvanus. NCBI lineage: Eukaryota > Metazoa > Arthropoda > Insecta > Lepidoptera > Hesperiidae > Ochlodes > Ochlodes sylvanus. The sequence goes on along the minus strand of FR990126.1, from coordinate 12,393,726 downwards.
AAAGTCCGCGCCGTGTTTCCCAAGCCTTTGCATCTTGAGGCAGTGGATAAATGCAAGCGTATGATGAGATTAACATTTCTAAATGACGTCTAAAGTCGTATAAACTTCTTGTACGTTCTCAAGACTAATGCTCAATGGAGGGATGTTATGGAACTCCGTAACCGTAACCGAAACTATCGGATATCCGAAATAATAATCTATCCGTAACCGTAACCGAACCCGTTTAAAAGTTAAAAAGCTGCGCGCGAGTCTTGCATAGTTTGTTATTATATCTACGAGTATTTGTTAGTCATAACTATACCTTATATCCGTAACCGAAACCATCCGGAACTGGCGGATAATCCGAAATAATTACATATCCGTAAACATGACTGGAACCAGTATAATATTATTTAAATACCTATCCGTATCTGTATCCAGATCTGCAATTTCATATCCATAACATCTTTGTGCTGTTTTTATACAAACACGCCGAGTATTCCATAGAGTCAGTAAGCGACACGTCTATTTATATACTTACTGTGATCAGAGAGTTCGTGAATTCGCAGAAGTTTGTGGTTTCTCTATGCCAAGTTGGCAACGTACTTGTGCCTCAAAATGTAACTCAGTGTTAAACATATTTGTTTAGCATTATTATTATATTCTACTACATTGAAAATACACTATTATTTTTATGACAAATAACATAAACAAAAACTATTAGCAATAAGTATATGTTTGTCCCTACTAGAATATCTGCATACCATGGCTATAAGTACCTAGTAAGTAAAGAGCAGGCATTGAACAATACAAGACACTTTATTTGAAATTCACTAAATTATAAATAATTAAACAATCGCTAACACACTCATAACCCCGCACTAGGATTCTTGTGTCGCGGGCGGCAACATTAATAACACGTCACTGACACCCATGACCCGAGAACAAACATTTATCCATCACATTAATATCTGCTCCGCCGGGCAATCGAACCCGGGACCCCTCACTTCGCAGGGCCAATACCAACCAGGCTACCGGCTCGTTGGTATAATTCGTAACACTAACATACTCAAGTATAAAGTGGCTTCATTACATAGCATTGCAATTTTTACATGAGTAACACGTTATTATGTCTATTTGTTCAAAGCAAATAAAACAACGATAAAATACAACTAAAATGAATGCGAATGTACTTTTACAAGGCAAAGTATCCAACGCTTTACTCATCAGTAGTGAATGTAACGATTGAAAATTACTACTAATTACTGAGGCCTGGTCTGAATAAACGGAATGGCGAAACATTTGAAGTGCCTAATGAATGATGCATTTGATGGGGAACGCTAATGAAATCAACATGAGGGATCGAGGTCGTACTTGGACATTAAAAGACAATGTGCACTAACTATTACTGTTATTACAATATCAAATATTCAGAAGTTGACTATTTTAGCTTCATATTCGTTTGGATCAAACCGTGCATATTCGTAATTAGTAGGTACGTTTTTTGGACTAAAGTTATTGACATCTAATTTACTACCCCGCTTCCGTCCGAATTGATGAACGACTTACTATAATCAACTCGATTGTCAGAAGTTCCTATGCTGCCCGAACGACGTTTGTAACAGTTCATCGACTACTGTTTTTACAAGCCTTTATTTAACTTGCTATGTTTGTATTTATAATTCAGTTAGCATTATGAAAACGTGTTTTTTGGGTTTTCAAACTATCAATTTATATAATAACAAGCCTACACCCGCGGCTTCGCCCGCAAAAATATCCCTAAATATTATAAAAGTTGATTATTATGAAATCAGAGAATTTTCACACTAACTTTGCACCCCCGTTTTACCCCTTAGGGGGTGAGTTTTCAAAAATCCTATCGTAGTGCTTCCCTACGTTATATAAGGAACCCCTGTGCAAAATTTCAAGTTTCTAACCCTTATAATTTAGGCCCTGCGTTGATATGTCAGTCAGTCAGTCAGTCAGTCAGCTTCTCCTTTTATATATAATTATAGATTAACTCGTTGTAAAATATTATAGGATTTAGGTGTTTTACAAAAACGAAGAGCTCGTTCATAAACTTTACTGTTGCAGTTGACAAGCAAAGCTACGGCTTTGTCCCTTATTGTCCAACCTTTACTGTAAGTCTACAATTGACACAAGGCTTTCCATGTTGCTTTGAGTTGTAAAACTTTATGAAAAACAATTGACAGTGCAGTTAAATTGGCTACAAAATAGTCACATTCACCACGCACAATGTTTCTACATTGTGTTGATGATTTCATGCTATATACATATGTAGCTGCATGCGTATTAATAAAAATGATCTCATCAATTAAATCGTGAGTCGTGTTAACTGGGTAATCTAAATGTAACATTTTAAATATTTTGGTAATAAAATCGTTAACTGAACGAGTTAAATTCAGTTCATACCCATGATTGCGGCACCTAACTGTTAATGGATGGTCCTGTAACATTGCGGCTATTAACGCCGATCAAAGCCAATTGAGCCATTAAGCCTACAATTACCATCGCCTGCAAATAGCCACCTTCCTGATTCCCACCTGCGTCTTGCTCATCTCTGTGAGTTCGCAATCATTGGCTCACCGCCCATTCTTTTTTTATGGTCAATTGTTTCCATTTTTTTTCTCTGTTAGTTTAAATTTTTCATTACCTTTATCGTGGTAAAATAAATTCGGACCTGCAATAAAATTTGTTACAAATTTCATTAACTGAATACAATATTTTCATAACAGTAACCCAATGACTTGAAGATTTGTTTTCTTTTTTTAAATAAAATCTTTATTAAATCTTTACACGTATGGTCTAGCCCAATTCTCAGTAATATCATTATATGCAGTCCGGACAATCATCTTCACAAGGCCTGTGTCATACGCATGCATATTTAACGGGTAATATATTATACAAACATTTAAAATTAACTTACAGTGATCGATTGTGATCTTCTTACGCATACAAGTTTTTTATCGGCAGTATAAACAATGAGACTGGCCAATAAGGGCCGAATGAGAAATTAATAAAATGAAGGTAACTCCAAATATGTAAGACTTGTAGATGCGCAAAAAATTCAGTGACGTTCATGAAATGTCTTACCCTTGTACCGTCGGCAGCGCAGGCGGTAGGATGACTTCAAGAAGTCATCATGCGAATTGAGCTCTAAAGATAAGGGCACATGAATTACAATGTGGTAAATATTTTATTCGACCTGCTGTTACGCTCAGTTAAGCTGTATACGTAAGAAAGAAGTCCGTCTAGGTTTCGCTTCAATACAGCTGTCAATGGCTATTGACGGTAGCATTTTGTTTTGTCATGTATGCCACCATTTTTTACAGTAATTAATAACGAATGACAAACGTCTTAACAATGGAATTCATATTGAGAAATATTACGATCAGATCACCAAAATTTCTCATCTGGTGATCGTGAATTTAATGATGAGATACATTATGGCGTATGGAACCCCATCAATCTACATTTCTTTGTTCGATTAAAATAAGTTTATTCTTTAGCAGTGAAGGTTTAAGTAAAATTGGCCTCAATAATTATGTATTTAATAATTAATCTTCAGATTATTCGATGGTTTACAATTCGAATTAAAATGACAGTGGTCATAATATAGCCAGTAATGAATTGGTTCCATACGCTACATCGAATCCATTACATCGAAGTTCATGACAGCGCACACATTACATCTATGGTTTATTATATTGAACTATCATCACATCCAAAGATGTTCTTGTGATTTTCAAAAAGAATGGATTACACTAGAAATACGAGATGTTTTATGTAAACATCCATTTCAATTTGTATGACTGTGAGAAATTTCCCTCGGGCACACGTTATTCAACACGTTGTTACATTTTAAACAAGTTTGGCCCTCTTCCAGCTTTGGTTGGTAGGTGGAAGTTAGGATCCTCTAAGAACCCCTTTTCCGTTTTCTTTTTACAATTTAAGATAAATCTTTATTTTTTTTCTTCAAATATACAGTTGTCATTGGCTCTTTCCGCATTTGCAATGTCACTGGACATATCTTTTTACCATGACCATTGACTTATTACTTACTACTAAATAAGTCAATGATCATGACGTAACAACTTGTTATTATGGTACTTGATATTGGTAAGTACTGTATAGATCACATCTATTTTATCTTATATTAATAATGATTAATAGTGTTAAATCATATCATAAATGGATCAATAGTATTAAATTTAACACCACTTTTAGAATTTGATTCGCCTGAGTGGCGGTTAAGGACTTAACAATAGTAATAGCATCACTTGGAATCCTTTTTGTTTTTAATAAAATGTAGAATTACCTTCACTGTGTATTAATCTTGTCACCATGCAGTATAAATCCACGATTTAATGCTTCGAGCGAGACGCTGACTAATTTCTCCAAGGCCAAAAGAAGATCCATTATTATTTATTACCATATAGAATAATTCCCTCAGGAATTTAAAACCTAAAAGCGACCCTATTGCCTACTGTTTGGGTCCATATCCGTTTTTAAAACCGAATTGGAATTACATTTAGACCTTTTACTACCATGACTCACCAAAGAGTATTGCTGTGTTTCTAAAAATAGGAATTATGCGGTTATTCAACAAAGAATTACAAATTTTTGTGCGAATACGATACCACTCATGCAATGCATTCGTGCTTACAAGTTTAAAGGTAATAAACAATAAAATGGAGAATATATGAATATTCTCCATTTTATCTTTCAAATGAATAAAATAAATAAAAACCTCACAGTTTATTGACAGTTGCATTTCAGTGTCACTACATACCTAGTATAAAACAAAGTCGCTTTCTCTGTCTTCTTCTTGTTCTTCATCTTTAAAACTACGGAACAGATTTTGATGGGTTTTTTTTTTAATAGATATAATGATTCAAGAGGAAAGTTTATATGTATAATATATTAAAGTTTTTCGCAAAATGAAAAATAACGCGCGTGAAAATAAATTCGTGCGCTGGTTACGTTTAACAATTTTGGAATTGGGTACTAAGGGACAGGTTTCCCGAAACGAAGCGAGGGCGGGTTTACTAGTAATCTATAAAGTAAACATGGACCATTAGGAGTATGGAAATTTTATTAAAATAATTAAAAGGCCTAGCGGGCCTTTACTTAGGTACCGTCTGCTGCTAATGAATTTCTTTATACAAATTTATTTGCATTTCTTTCTCGGTTTGGTATCTTTGGTCTGTCATGTTATGTTCGTATGGTATTTTAGAGAAGATAAGTAATATGATTAGATTGTAACATTGTCAATCAACTTTCCACTTTCGAACAATATTAAAGTACTCTTGTTGCGTAGCGCATGCAACATGAATTCCTGTAGCTTTAATTCAATAGAAAATTTTCCGCTATATTCGATAACAGTAAGTAGTACTTCCGCAACGGAAAATAACTGTATCAGTTATAACAAACAACAGAACTGTTTCCGTCATCCATGGGGCTAGGAACAGATGACTCGTGTGAAATTGTCAAATGACACTGCAACAAGAGAAAAATCGATCGCCAAAAAAACTTATTTCGAGTCCGGCACGGGTTTTAAAAATAAATGCAGTACTTACATAATTGTATGTAGCAAAATTTTGGTCATTATTTCCAAGTCACACTACTAGTATTTTAATTTAATTTATGTCTCTTTATAACATACGGCTTGTAATGAAATGTAATTTTTCAATAACATGTACCTATATAAATTTTGATCTTTATATGTACATAATATCTGGAATTGTTTTAATGTTTCAAATGAAATTTGTTACAAAGTCAGATTAGTAAGTATTCAGTCGTTTAAAAAGTTAAACTTCTGCAGTGCAATCCTCCCTATATTTATTTATGATTGTTTCAACGTTCTTCTCAAACATATTAAAAATTGTTTTTGATAATAAAACTCAGTAATGTAAAACTCAAACTCAAACTCAAATCATTTATTTCACGTAGGTATTTTGCATACACTTGGGAACGTCATTTTTTACATTTACCATTTACCACCGTTTCGCTAAGGTGCCTTTAAATTTTAAAATCTTGGAGGAGAAAAAGAAACGGCGAAAGAAAACTCCTCGGCACATCTTTTAAAAATAGTGCAAATTAGGTACACCGAAAGAAAGCAAGAGACAGTTCTAAGAAGATAAGGAGTACATCTTTGAATAGATACTTGTAATCAGGTCACTGCAGTTGTTGAACATGTTACACCATATGTTTGGTTTATGATGTCCGTAGTTATTTGTTTACGAGCGTCGGTTTATTTTAGATGCAGAAATAGGCGACCATCGTGCTCCTGTTGTATATCCGTCAGCGGCTTTGGTTACCTCATATTGCCCTTTGTAATACCGTATTTTGGTACTGAGATGCTTACAGTAATGCTTTCTCGTTACTTATGATGTAGGATTACATTTTGAAGTTAGTTACCGAATCCCACCGTCTTATTACTAAACGTCAACTCAGTCAGCACTTTACACCGTCTCATTAGTAAACGTTGTTTTATGTTAATGTAATCCTCAATGATACAATATGATATACGACAATTTCTTTAATTATTATATCACTTTTCGTTAAAGGACTCGTATCTTGGATTCAAATTCCTTTCCGATAAGTCATATCAGATGTCAGCTACATATTTGGATACTGTACTCGTAACTCAATTCTTCTTATACGAGTACGTTTTCATAAATATCATATTATCTGTACCTGTTTATGCGACAAGAATCTAATAGTAGGTATATGTCAATAAATAATTGCAATTTGAATTGATAAGTTGTTGATTAGATAGTTTGATAAGCTTCCAAGAAGTTAGCGCCTATGTATCTACTGTTAGTTGTTAGAAAACCTGATGATAATCGAATTGCTTAACATCTACTTTCTACACACTTCCTTGTTGATTCAATTTAAAGTAACGCCTCAGGATTTTTTTTTATTTCACCCAAATTTATTTCAATTCACGAAGATCATGGCATTTACTTTCTTTTCATCTGCCTCGTTTTTCTTGATTGACAGGCGACGTTCCAAGGTCAACTAAAATGAAATTTATAATCATAATATGCAATATTTAATGTTTTGTAGTAAAGCTGGATTTTTTTATGCAACTTGTGTTTGATTGTAATGTTCGCTTTCGTACCATACAACATTTGTTTTTCGTGGTAATTTATGAGTCTAGGGAGGGCTACAAATCCAACGAACTACGGGTTCACACTTATTAGTGCAGACAAGAGCTCTACAAAATTTGACGGCAAAACTCAATGCCGACCTGGCCTTACATTTTTATCAACATTATTAGAGTTAGACTGTAGGGTTCCGCACGCCCTCAGGGACACTTATACACCCTATTAGAAAAGTTAGAGGGCTTCCAGTATTGTTGCAAACACTAGGGTCCTCGACAACAAAAGGCTAGGGTACAAAGCCGTACTTGTAAATTATTCCTGCTGCGAGCGTACCTTTTGTTGCATCGAAACAGCCCTGTAGGTGCTATCGTAATGAATTCAAGTATGAATACCATGCAAAGTAACGTCTAATGGTATAAATTCTGAAAATGACAGTTGAGCATTATGGTCTTATACGGCTCTTAAGTAATCTTATTAACGATAAATATATTTTAGAGAAAGCTTTTGCTTTCTTAATCTACCAATGCTTTAATGTCACTACAACTTCCAACTGCTTCCATTTAATGATACATATTTACAAAATTCAAATAAAAAACAGTTTCACATATCTGGTATTTTAAAGTTTCTTTTATGATTCTGTTGCAACCGATTTAATTAATACTACAGTAATAATGTCTTCATCCTCAGCTGTATAATCAACAATGCTTGAAATGACCTAGAATCTCATTGCAGTCGGTATTAAATAAGATTTTACAAATGCCCCACCATTAAAGCCGTCGGGCACGGCGTGTATAACAATAACGTTTCTCACTAACGGGCGCCCAACGGGGCGCGGGCTCTGCTACTACGAGTATTCCAAGCTTCGCATTTATTTCTTTTCTTCTTCATATTTCTTCGTCTCGCCTGCTGTGTAAATAATAGCTCGTGGACGTCGTTATTGCTCAAATTATATTTCAAATGCTGGTTTATATTAATGTACGCTTTGACCTCAACGTTATATCAATTTGTGTCGTAGGTACAGCTTTTGCTTTTCTTGCCTTTGGAGTGTTATTTGCAAATTCTTTACAGTTAATGGGTCTTTTGGGTCAAGCATACCTAATATTATTATATTACAGCCTCGGGCAAAAGATTAATTTATACTCCAATCTGTTACTTATGATTAATTTGCTCTTAGCAGAAGTTAGCAGCAAAATAAACATTTATGCACGTGGTTTGCTGTTTTATTGTTTGAAGTATTTGATAAGAAAGGTTGCTTCATTAATAATAAAGCAATTCGTGTTCCTATTATGCGCTGTTTTTGAGTATCTACCTATTACATCATTACCAAGTACCAATTTTTCCCTATGGCCTATAGTATAACATTCACGTAATACAATTAACAACTCCAAGGTATCTCGGTAAATTAACATCTAAATTGTAAGGTTACATCACGATTTGCACTTCCGACATTCTTTCGTTACGTGAAGCACTTATATTATAAATTACATAGTAAGGTAACTTGGAGAACAAAATATTTCTATGTAATGAGTTGGTACGTGCCACTTCCCGTATATTATTTGTTAGCAAGGTCAAGTCAATCATGACCATTCATTATAGATCGATTGGAGAATCAATTTTGTTGTGGTATAACATTTTCAAATGCACTTCAAGGTTCTGTAGTATGATTTTTAGATAAATATTCTTTGATAATGGTTATGTATTAATTTATTTGAAGAATAATATGTAAGAGTCGTCCTCATGTAGATGTATAGTGTATGAACGCAAAAAATTCGGGTCTAGACGTGCGACTACTTACCAAAAAATAAAAAATTAATAAAAATAATAAAGAATAGCCGACGAACGATATGTTGAGGCACCTCATGGTAAGTGGTCATCGCCGCCCATGGACATCAGGAACAGTTAAAGTATTTCCGATGCTTTGTGGCCAAGAAAGAACGAAGTCGTAAGAAATATATATATACATATATATATCGGGATCCGGAACCCAATTTGTTTGGCGACTGACTCAAGATAACCTTTGAAAAGAGGGCACAGTTAAGTCGTTCGCTGACTTTATTGAAAGAAATATATTCGATATTAATAAATATGAGCTGGTAACCAACAAATCTCCTAATTTATTCGTTACCATTATATTTAATTTATTTGCAAAAGGCGAGTCCTGGCACAGTTTTAATAATTCAACATCTTGATTATAAAACAGGTACTAACTATCAATTACTAAGCTGATTTTAATGTTGTTTGCTAATTAGTATGTAACTGAACTAATAGGTACATTTATGGTTGGCTAAGTAATAATTCAATTATCTTACGAAGGATAGCAATGGACAGTGACATGTGATTAAAATTGCAAATATTTATTTTAATGAAAAGTCCTAGCACAGGATTTATTTATTAGTTCCTAACATTTGAACACCATTTTGCCCCTATAAAGCGGTTTTCCACCAACAAATATTTTGTTATGACAACTAGATTAAATATGAATTATTTTAATAGTGACTGCGAATATACGGTAATGATACTAGTTGTTTCCCGCGACTTCGATTTATACACTGACAAACTTTTACACCTTATTTTTCACTTTTGGGATATAAATTTTCACACTTTGATACATTTATTCAATTACGAAGAGTAAGTTCCTAGTTACAAGTAAATCGGACCAAATTTATTTTTCCGCTCATATAAAGTTTTACCCCATTTTCCCTGTTATGGGGATGAATTTTTAGGTCTTAATGGTCACTCATAAGGAGATTAGGAAGTTAGGCCACATGAGTAGTTAACATGTGGTCAGGCTGGGCGTTTTCTTGCTGTCAGTCACAGTTAGGATTTTATGTATACAACTTATAAGCAAGTGTACACTTACAAACTCGTATCCGATTGTACGTTCACGTCGGAAAATGTTTACCATAAAACAAATCTTGACTAAATTTACTGTTACATCAGTCTATTGTATAATTTATCTATACCAATAAAATTATATATTTATTCAAAGTAACTTTATAACCATAATAATATATGTTTGGTAAATTTATCTTTATTTATTTAACATACATATTTAAATTGGTTTTCTTTCATTAAATAACAGCAAGCTGGGGATGTTTTAAAATCTTGTAATAAAATGATGAATTTTATCTTGTGTTAAAAGGAAAGCCTCATTCATGTGGAAGTATTAGCGTCTCTATAGATGTTTGTAATAAAACATGTAAGTGTTAAAAGTTCGAACAACTGTTCATGTCTTTTATTTAGTCCTGAAAGTTAATAGTACTTATTGGTTTCATTAAGCTTGAATTACCCAAGAAGCAATAGACTCTTTCGGCCAATTTCAAAGGTTCTCTTTACCCAGGGGCAGTATTATGTTAATGTGCCTGCATTCCGACAGGTTATAATTGACATATTATTAGATGTGTTTTGTTCAGTCTGGCAAAATAGCTATAACCCCATTTTCCTAGGCGCTACGTCAAAAAGCCTCGACACAATAGGCATGAATCCACACCATTTCGCACGACACCAAGTTCTTTATCTCGAACGCAAATCGCATAGCAACCCGATGTCGCAACGCTTACGTCACAGATAGCGATTTTTCCGACCTACGACAACTCGGCGGTCGTCAACCTCGCTCCGATCCACTACAGTCCTGTATCGCCTCACCCCCAAGCTGACGTCGCATTGAAGAGGCTTCGTCTCGCAGATAAAACGGCACAAAGCCTCAAGCACCCTTAAAAATGACTCGCACGCTTCTATTTTTAAAGCGGGGTAACATTTTTCATTGCTGCATTTTTGATACTGCTGGATCATCACAGACGGTGCAGTTTTATTTTGAAAGTGCATCTGTACCGGCGTAAGTCAAATTCCACCTCTTGAAATTCAAACCCTGTTATAAAAGCCACAAGGTTCGCTTTCGTTTGAGGTTGCAAGCGATGCGACAATTGAGATGTTTACACAAATTTGCATCTCAGCCGTGTTAAGTGTTTTCTTTTCTGTTCGCTGCTGATTCCTCAAATCCCTCGCCTCCTCTTTGCATTTATGACTAAACGTCATTTTCAAAGGAATGTTTACGCGGCTCGTGCTATGTTTATTTATACTCGTTTATTTTCGTAACGATTTCTGAATTAAAAAAAAAAATTTATAGCCGACAAACGAACAAACAAACGAGCTGATGGTAAGTGGTTGCACCAGTGGTTTCACCGGTGCATTGACGGCCAAAAACAAAGGGAGGGACCCGTATTGTTTCTGGCCGTCCGACGTGCGATCGATACATACAAATATTTTATTATAAATATTATAATATAATAATAGTTCTCCGCTCGCGGCTTTGCCCGCGTGAAATTCTTAATTTCATAAAATCTTTCTTGATATTTACTTTATTAGGTTGTCAAGGAATTTATAAGCCTATTCTATGCGTTATAAATACATTGAGAAAATACGAGTATACAGAAAATTACTCGAACAAAGCCGTAATTTGAGTACGTGCTTTTTACAGGAAATGTCTAACCCCTAGTCTAGACTTTTATAAGTACAGTTCTAAAGTTACATGACCTTTACTACGGTGAAACTTGTATTAGTGGAACCTGGATAACCGAGAAACCTCTATTATTGAGAATTCTAATGAGGTCCCGGCACTTTGTCATCGAATTACCTCTGTTAATGGGACTTTTGGAACCTGGTTTAATGAGATTATCTGATTTCTAGGATTTTTAAAGTAATTGTTATACCTATATTTTTTTAAAATATCTTCCATGTACAGACATAATGTAGATAATTAGTACGATACAATTTTACTGCCGTTTGAATTGTTCGATTCCCAGTTAAGCGTAAATGTGAATGATGAGTTTAAATTTCTGTTCGTGGTCTGGGTGTGTTTTCCATAGAACCCGGGACACAGGGAATCCTAACGCTATGAGTGTGTGGCGTTATCTATTAGGTACTATTCATATGTAGGTTTGTATCTATGGATTACTTGTAGAATTGGTCATTTATGCCGCGCATTCGATTTTACGTTTACATTTCAGCCGACAGATGGATATATTGACGCCTTCGGATACGACGATTCCTGTCTTAGGTCGGTTATTAAAATTCATCAATGCTAAAGTTAATATCAAGAAAACTGGTAAAGTGAGTATATAAATTGTTGCTGGGACATAATCTTATTTGTACCGTTATTAGACGAACATGAAGTTAGTCCATAAACCCCTTCCGTTCCTCATCTACCAGCTAACTAGCCGTACCCCACAGGCTCATTCCTTGTTTAACGGTTATTACTAACGAATCCAAACAAACTATTGCTTGTAAAACGGATTACTTTACCGATATATACTAGTTCGTTGTCACAATAACTTGTGTATACAGCTTCCGTTCTATTTACACACATACTGCCTCCTGGCTAATGAATTCACTCCGAGTACACCCCGAGATCATTAGATATGCACGTCCATGCCGCTAGCGACAAACCTCGCTTTACATTAGCTTCAATGAAAATAAACTTTATTTCTATCGGTCGTAGGGTTCATTGAAACTGAATGGATAATGGCCCAAATGTCAAAAGTAATTATATGGAGCTGATGAACGAAAACATGTCTTAGTGCGCTGTTATAAGGGCTCTACAACACTGATTAATGTTGGACAGTAGCTCTAATCAACCGTAAGTTATTGCTACGCAATTGATTGTAAGTGAATTCTTTTATGGTTAAATCTTAACGTATGGATTTAGTATCTTTCAAATAAAATCAAGTAAAGGCTTACTTAATTGGAAGGAGCAAAGTGATTTACAGTTTTAGTTTTATTACATACTTTATATTATTTTTATATTTATTAAAAACGAGTTTAGTTTTAAAAATGAATGTTATGAGAAAAAAAATGTTATGAGGATACCGATTGTCAAATTTTAATGCTCATAGCAAGCTTAGCTACAACGCGAGTTTATAATGTTTGTCTTTGAAACGTGGCTATAAAATTGAACAACTATTCTAATAAAATATTATTGATGCTGCATTGCTTGTTTCAATCAGAATCGTTGTAATCGTTGGGGAATAAAGTTCTTGGAATTGCGACCACGTCTTCACAAAATCTTTAAGCTGCCCCCGAACAGGTGGATTGGCAACATGAAGGTTTTTGCTGGATTCACAAGGGTCGAGATGTATCAGATTTGAGAAGTGGAATTGGGAGAGGCCTTTGTCCAGCAGTGATCGTCTAAAGGTTGATGATTAATACTAGCGGACTGTGAACTTGGCGTCAAAAATAAAATTGCACTTCCTGCACGGAGTCCCGCGCGTGGGAACTTGGCCCATCGCCCCGGGCGCAGCGCCGGCGCAGCGGAAGCGTCCACGGTACCTCCACACTCGTATGTACCTATATCACGTGTACATTGTGGTTAGCACTATTGATCGTATTGTTCGTAGGTCTTAGTTCTAGATTCCTAGGTTCTAGGTGGGTAATGAGTTGCAAGTTGCAAGTCTAATCTTTTTTATTGCTGTGATGTAAAAGGTATGATGCACATACCTTACTGTTTCCACGTTTGGAAGAAGAAGACCTAAACGATATGAGCTGCTGATATAACAGCGGTAATCCGATTTGTTAATGACGCAAATTATACTACATATTATAATTTGCGTTATAAATGAATACTGATCCGTGGACTACGAAATATTGACATACGTAAAAGTTACTAGATATCCTAGTCTAGTTACTTTTATGTTCGCCATTATGTGGCAAATGTGAAATAGTGTCTGCGTCCTATCGTAGTTGACCATACTTGTATCAGTTGTATCAGACACACTTAATTACATAAAAACATTTATGTAGATTAGCTTTTTTATGTTGTTAAATCCGTATTATCAAAACCACTTCAAATGCTTGCTCGGATATTCTCTGTTCTATTACTTTAGACCACTATGCTGATCACGTTTAGGAGAACTCGTAAACATGCATGTTTTCTAATCTATTTTTACCAAAGTAATTGGCAATAATTTATAAATATGTTTTTTTATTTTGTTCCAGGTATTTTAAAGTTACGATACACACATATAACCGAGTGGCGGTCTTGATAAACCAAAGGTAATTCTAACTGTCTTCGTAGTTGAACCACATACTTCACCATGCTGCTCCAGTCCGGATTGGTGCAAGAATTAGTGGCCATACAAAGAGTTTTTATGCCGCCGGAAGGCCTCTGAAATTACTTCGCGACTGCTGTCTAACGATTACAAACAGAGACCGACAACTTTACGAGCCGAATTACGGAAACGCCTAAGAAATGATTGCCTCTATATCCACCTACCACGCGCTAACAGCTGCTTATTTCACTTCACAACCTCACAATATCGACGCGAGCCAGGCTAAGAACGCATCAAGTCAGTAAGGTGGTGAAAACGTTGAACGCATATTTTTTAAATTTTCCAAATTTTACTCACGCACGATTTCCTAATAGATCCCAAACAGTGTTCTAAACGGAAAAGGAAAACAAGCACACATCGCTACACGCGAACAACTAAATCAACCGTGTTCCGCGTCCGTTGACATAAACATTCGCACTCGCACGCCGAACGCCTTCTCGTGCTAGCGCTCGTGTAGGGCTGCCACACTCACTACGGTGACCACATTGTTCTTTCGTCTGTAGGAACGACAACTTATCATAATGCATTGAGACAACTTTCCTTAATCCATTAGTGTAACTTTCTTTTCAACACTTAGGTAATTTTTAATATATTTAAGATATTGTTGCAGATTAATGCGACATGCCGTAAAGCATAAATATTTATAAGGCATACAATATTAATTGGTACACGGTGCAAAAGAAAACTAACGTTTTATAATCTACATAACATTGGCTTATATCCCGTTTGTAACTTCCAAGTTCCAACTTACATACATACATTGTACGTATGTATTGGAAACATAATATCACTTTCTTAATTTTGATTGCATTTACTTGCATGGCTGTTTATTAAAACGGCTAGTCTCTTAACGTTATTTTTAGTACCTACATAATAACCAAATTATTCTAAGAGCCGTATCGAAATAGCGCTGTTACTATAAACTTAACAATTTGGTATTTATTAGTCTTAGTTCTTGATTTTACCAAACAATGGTCTTATCGTTATTGAATGAACTGTAAAAATGGAATATCTCGTATAAATAGTACACATGGTAACATTAGTAGATCCCTAAATTTATCCTCTGAAGGGTTTCCTGTTAGAAATGTTTATTAATTTATATTTATATACATATTAACAGTTTTGTTTACACTCACCACGTGGCCGCGCGGGGGCAACGAACTGTTCTATGATATTTTTACTTGATTTTTTCTCATTCTTTAAGATACGAACATTCATTTTATCATGGGACTGAGTTATTTTGATGTGTTGTTCTTCTGTTGTATGTATACTGCTTTAAGATATGACATTTATTTTGGTAAAAAATATAGTCTAATAATAGGAGGCTGTTCCATAATAAGCGGAGATTGGTGAAATTATTACGCAATTTTAATGGTATAGCACACCATGTATGTACTTACTCTTTGATTCTTTTCGATATATTTGTAAGACATATTATTCGTCCGTAGCTTATGTTTTAGAATATAACTAGAATGTTATTTACGTCAGCCTGTTGCCAAAATAATATTGAATGCTAAATTTTAGAGTATGCGATTCCAAGGTTTTAACTGTTTGTTTGAGTGAGCAATAAACATCAAATTTCCTAAGCTTATTAACATAATATCGACGGGTTCCGGGCTATTTGGAGTAACCGACATTTTTGAAACTTTACACCAGAGTAAAGTTTCGATTTTTAGAAAAAAAAATTATAACTTTAGCAAATCTCATTACTTTTTGAAAAAGAAGGATATTAACACGATTATCCGATCGTCACCAAACCCAGCTCAAATGACGAAGAAAATTTTGCTGATTCCAAATATGTATAAAAGTCTATATCGCCCACAGTGTCGTTTAATACAATTAGCCCGCAACTCGTCAATATAATTACTTCGGATGTTTACACTGCCGGCAAAGTTATAGACTTTAGAGCCAAAAATATCAAAACCTAACAGCAGAAATTGTATGCGTATAACGGAGTTAAAAAGATTAAAAAAGCAAGAATAACAGTTCAGCCATGTCAGTACTATCTTTTCTTTGCTTTCTTGGCTGGCAACGCATCGGTCATGCATTTGGTGATACTGATTCCGACGGTGACCAATTGATCAAGAAATTACTTAAATATAGAAGGGAAAAATGAGTAAGTGGACATAGTAAACAAATTAAAAACTATTAAGCAGCTTACGTTATAAGGTAGCGAAGAATATTTAACTACATCTAACAGATTAATCCTGTAGAGTGACCAAACCCGATACATTCGTCACAAGCTGCATTATAATTCTCTTCCTTGTTCCGACGTCAATGTGTCAATACTGGCTCCGTTCCGGTCCGGACCGGTCGGCAATCGATCACTGCACCAGAAAAACCCGCTGCTCCTATGAATATAAATTGTTCCTGTTTCAACTATCCAATCTGTCGATAAGTGAATTCGGTTTATATCTTGTCATATTTTAAAGACTACTATCACGTCAAATTTAAATTTAAATTAGGTGGCTGGCCAAGTGCGGTTTGACAGACTTCATACACCTATGAAGGAAAGCTTCCTTAAGATGTTGTATCCCCTGCTCGGGAGTCGTACGTGGAAACCGCTGGGCTATCACTGCTCAATGGATGTGGGTTACCGCTACTAGAACAATATTAAGTCACTTTCCATTCCGATCTCCAATGAATTCGAAAACATTTTCTCCTTTCAGCTTAATAAATTCCGAGCTCGCAGCCGGCTATATTTTCTACTGCGGGCGTCCCACGATGGCTCAAAGTCCCGCTGAGACGGGCCATCTTCATTGTTGATGCTATACGACGCTCTGCTACAGGACGACGCAGGAAACTCACCGTTAATATCATTTGGCCAGAGATTGTTTTGGTGTTTGTTTGTTTGTTCATATGTTAGTGGTTTACGTCGCGACGATGTTACGGATGAATTATTTTTTGCTTTGGTCAAGGCAAAGCTTATGAGGAAACCTATCCAATACTTAGGCATAATATCCTCAAAGGTGTGTATTGATTAGATAGTGCAAAATATGTCTTTAATTTAATCAAATGAATAAGCCATAAAAATTTGTTATGAAAGCAGGGTGATGATGTGGCGGGCATTAAAGAATTGCTACAAAGTAATCTGAAAAACCAATTCTTTTTCTATTTAATATCATACCTACATAGTGTGACATCGAAGCACACTAGCCGTATGGTCGTGGTTATTATGATTTTCAATTGTCCCTCGCTCACACAATAAAGGAAATTACCTCACATGTGATTAGTACTTCCATTTCATACCAAACACTACGCTATTGTTGTACGCATAAAAGCTAATATGGAACCACATCCGCCTGCGGTCAACTAAACAGTATTTATGCGGCGAAAATATAATTTTACAGGAGTGTCGTTTGATGATTGCGTAATTCATGGAAATCAAGGCATTTATGTGTCTCTCGGGCATTGTATGCTTTTATTAAGGGTATAAGTGCATTTATAAGCTTTTTTATTATCTTTTGGCGACCCCGTAGCCTAATCCAATAAACCTAGTCCAAATATTGATCTTCTGCTTTGATTACGTAAGCCGCTATTTTGCCGATGCTTCGTATCTCATTTTCTCCCACGTTAAAATGTGTCTGTCTCTTTTTCGTTTCCGTTTCATTTCATTTGCGCGTCATTTCCGTTTCATCGAATTCCAAATCACAACTATAACTATAAACTATAAAAGTTTTCACTTCAAAAGGTTAGTTAAACATAGAGAAAGGTTACAATGGTTATATTTAGAACATAGGTATAGCACACATTATATCTAAAAGTGAACTGACTGAATCAAGATGATGCACAACCAAAACATGGATTAGAACTGCAAATACAATAAAAAACCAACCTTATTTGGAACTTGTTGGCGCTCGTTAAGTTAAACTCAAAACGAGTCGCATCTGACCGTTTAGCGTCAGAACATGTTAGACAAGTCCAGTTCATCTTACAGACGGGTTCCCTAATTCGGCGCGAAGGATGACTTTAGCTCGGCTTACTTTATGCTGACCAAAAAAATATTTATAGCATGTAAGGATCATATTTTTAAATGAATATAGTCGAGACTCGAGATTTTTTGACAGGAATCTTTTAGAAATTTCATTTAATTTTAGATGTGTATTCTTTTGAACTACGTTTATTCTTCATAAAAATAATGTGACTACCTAACATGGTCATCAAAAGAATGATAAAGATCATTCCGCGGGCGAAAGTAACGTACATAGGTAAGGTAAAACATAAAAATGTATACTGAATTTGAGAATGTATTTTTATAATAGATTACATAGAACTATAACTGGTAGCAAATTCAGGCGCCGAGTTACTTCATCTGTTAACGTATTTGTGGAGTAATAAATCGTAAATTTCGTTTCGTGTCTTTAAAGCTTTCTTTGTCTTTCAAATTTTCATTATCTTTCATTGATTCCGGATGAAGGTAGACAGAATAAGCATGTTAAAACAACACAAAACTATGTATACTTGTTCCTTTCAATTAACTATCTGCCTATTTCCAGTCGTGTTTCTACCCTTAAAGTCTCTTTGTAAAGTTGTAGAATAGATCGATGTCAATCAACAGCTTTTTACTGCGTGCACCTAACCACTTTCATCACCGGGGTACGATGGCATCACAGATTTCAATTTCCAATTAACATGCGCCCGTCTCCCCATTGTGTGCAGCGATTGAAACGCGTGATGGACAGATAGCGCTGTGAAACAATGGATCGAGTGTGGTATCTGCTGGTCGGCCGTGTGATTTATGCCGTCCACCGATTGTGTCACGTTGACGTGGTTCGGCTTTCTCTCTGATGTTACGCGTAATAATTTGCTCTTGTTACTTTATTACGCTCATGCTCGAAGTTAACATGTGGAGTGATTGGGTGGTTATCGCTGAGCGCAAAGTGTAAATGATTGAGTAAAGTCTCTCAGGCAGTCTGTACCTAGGTAATGGTAGTAAGATTTCAGGTACAAAATGTAATGTAACATTAATCACGCTTTTTATATTATTTTTATATTTTTATATCGCACCAGTAAACGACGAACAAAACGCGTGTTAAATAGAACGAACAGTAACGTTCCGGTTAACA
Source organism: Ochlodes sylvanus (assembly GCA_905404295.2). Lineage (NCBI taxonomy): Eukaryota > Metazoa > Arthropoda > Insecta > Lepidoptera > Hesperiidae > Ochlodes > Ochlodes sylvanus. The sequence continues at coordinate 12,374,448 of FR990126.1, read as the reverse complement.
AGGAATGTTGCATATTTATTCGACATTTCACGGCACATTAGCGTCCCGCGCGCGATATTTCACACCTCGATCTTTACTGGCGGTGAATATACATGCTCGTCAGCAGATGGGAAAAAATGTAATCATGATTACAGAGTACAATTACATTTGGATGCCCGGAAATGTCAATGTGAAAACATGTAGTCAAATTCCTAGTAATAATCACAAATGTAATCGCAGAAGTATATTAATAAATTAAAATTAGATGTTAACACGATGGTAAATTACAGCTACAAAAATTGTAAAAAAGAATGAAATATAACACAGTACACACTTTTACAATTCTAAACGGTAGGTACACAGTACCCCTCACTTTTAATTTTTCCTCTGTAAATTTCAGAATATTATAGCTCGAGCATGTTCAATTTTAGCATTTTCAGTTCTTTTAACTCCATTCTAGTATACGAGTACTACTCGTATAACATACGGATTTTGTTTTTTGACATTGATCTACGGACGCTCTACACCGCACTAATCGCACTCATCGTACGAGCAGCTCATCAGTCTGCCGCCTCGTTATCATGTAATTAACATAAACGAGTTCCGTACTTAACTCATTTCCTAGTCTAAGTGTTTCACACCTCGATTTTACCGCTCGCAGTGCAGCGGTCAATGCATAATCGCCGGCAGTTCGCGTCGTGACGGCTCTTCCCATTGTTGTTCGGACATGCGGGCTTTGCGAATGACCAGTTCGTACGAGTGGGCTAATGTAGGTTTTTAAGTTTATTCACGTCTTAAATTGAAGAAACAAAAGACAATATTAGTGTCTTGCATGTAACTATTCAACCAAAGATGGCTAGATGGTGTGAAAGAGTTCAGTTTTAGCATGACCCAAAATTTCGGGACAATATTTTAATTTAAATAGTAACTGTGTATTAATCAAATAAACGAAAATATATTAGGCCCATCTATACACTACACAACTATTTGTGTACACAACTTAAGCGTCCAATACTCCACAAACGAGACAATCAGGATTGTTTGCTTTGTGACGTAATTAGTAGCGTACCTGCGAGCTACGCCGCACAAAGGGACTGAGCCCTTCTCGGGTAAATATTTGCACCCTAAACAAACATTTGTACAGTCCACGTTCTACGTGCATTGTGTAAAGAACACATGGGGTAATTTACACGCTTGTCTGATTTTCAGATGACTAAGATTATTTTTTAAGATGAGTGAGAGCGCGTTTATATAACACGATGAAAGATATTGCGTCGTCTAACTGGGACCTAAAGGTTCTCATAATATTATTTGTGTCAGAATATCGATATCGATACTACATGATAGTTAGCTGGGTAGGTAACAAATAAATAAAATTTAAATAATAATTTAAAATTTCCAATTACAATCTCAGTTTACCTTTATCAATATTTTCTCCCAAGAACTTGGCGTACTTTGCTGGACGTTTGGAGACGACCGTGTGTCACTATCACGGATCCAACCTTGAAACACTTAACTGTACAAAGCCTGTTGAAGATTCTCCGCAAACCTGTTGGCGACCTTTAACGAGTAACGAAACTTCAATTAGATTTTATAGGAAGCTTTTTGAAGTTTTTATTCGACACAAATTAGAAGTTACTCCGCGGTTATGCTTACCATTAGATCAGTTTGCTTGTTTGTAGGCTAGTGACTTAAAATTTCTTTTTCATATCTATTATTTGTCAATCTGTAATAACTAACTGAAATTTAAAGTACATATTAGATAATACTTTACGTAATAACTACGGATTTGTCAACATTATTCATATAAAGGAATACTAGATTAGATTGGCGGGCGGTGGTACTAACCCGGGCGAACTCTACACAAAACCTACATATACTCGTAATATACGAGTAGTTCCATATAGACCACCTACCACCACCCAAGGACGTAAATACATTATTATTTTCACTCGGTATCTTTAGAGTTGGTTGTGATATCAATGGCTCGTAAGGTAACTTAAAGTTCGTATATAATATCAGAATGTAACATATCGCAAGCCATGTGTACTGTACAATAGAACACGGTATAAAAACACAAAGAACAGATACGGTATTAGTTATAAATGCTATAACTTATAATGTAATGTAATGATCAGTTTTTTGTCTGCCTCCGCTATTCAATATTCAATCGAAGACAAATGCCCATAGTCGTTCGCCATGAATCATGTATGCCAATGAACTCTCAGACAATGGTTTTTACGGTACGATCCATCCATGTTTCTATGGGTATTACACGAATGACTTATACCAAAGTGTTGAGTTCCGAAGAGGCATTGGTACATTCAGGTATAATGTATCAATTTCAATACAGTTTTCCAAAGCTGGCATCGATTTGATTGAAATTTATCAGTTTACTGATCGGAGGCTTGGGATCGGTGGATCTTGACTCTTGTTTCTTAAAGCTATTAAATTATAATAAACGCTTACACAGATACTGGTACACACCCACGGCCCAAGAACAATAATTTATCTGCCTTTTTAACTGTAAAGGGTACTCACGATTTTCATTTTTTATACCGATATTTCGACTCAATTGCTCAATAATATAATTATTACCACACCTGCCGGGAATTGAATCCGGGATCACGCACTTCGCAGGCAGGCACTTAACGGGGCCATTTGCGTAATTTAATTACATAACTATCTCTTCATTTGATTAAACATTATCAGGATAATAACTATATACGTAAGGATTCTCCAGTGTTGTCAAAAGATTCTTTGGCATACTTTGCTTGGCTAGCATAATGACCTTATTCAGTCCATTGTGGCGCTGAGCCCAATACTGGACTTGAATACTTTAATTCCAGTACAAAAATGTTGCAACCTAATAGAGCCAACATACCCAAATGAAACCTAAAGGAAATGTACCGATTAGTGTTATCGAAGTTCAATCTAGATCGAATTATATTTCAAAACTAGACCATTTGCTGAGTATGTCCAATCGAGTATTGAGAAATAAATCATGTTTCTGAAAACTAATAAATTCAATTAAAATTTAAGTCATATACTTAAGGCATTTTGTGTTTGACCATAACTATGTATGTGAAATAAAAAAAGGGACGAAATAAAATTAAATTCGATTAAAGTAATTAAAGGGCGCTATTTTAATTATCTACATATATTATTTGTATGTAAGCGAATGTTAGGTACGTTTAGTACTTCCGGAACTTTAGATGGTCACTAACCTGTGCATGTGAACGAGGCACCCTCCGATAAGTTGAAGAGATCTGTGCTAGCAGAATGGGAATTGGAAGCTAATACACTTATCCGTTTATTTGTTATGAGTCTACGGAGAAGAAAAAAGAAGGGTTGTGATTTTGACCGGTTTGTGTTTATGTTAGTAGGTTCGTGTTCATCAGTTCCGTCACAATTTCTTAACACTTATCATAGTTAGACTAATGTGGTATTGATGGTAGCGTGTTGAACGTCCGCTGGTTATAGACTATTTGAGGTCACATTAAATTGAAATACGTAAACAATATACAAGACCAAATCAATAGTTGTGTTAGGTTACGTATGGAATTAGACTTCAAACATAAATCATTTTCACGATGTAGACGAAAAGCAAATATGTTATATCGCGTGCACAAAAATGAAGTAACAATAGATTATTTTCGTTCAACACAGTTAATATTTACTGCAAATTTACACACACATAACATTTATCTAGCGTGCTATAAACCGCTTAACGGATAAATTTGTAAACAAAATTCGCATTACGAATTTATGATCGATCAAAATTTACGAGCACTGTCTGTTCCGTTGCGGTTTGTATTGCACGATCTAACAGCTTGTTCCGTACTCCTTATGATTGGAGACACAAGGTTGAAGCTCGTGTAAATGCAGACCAGTATATCGACACGATGATTGTAAGCAAAAAGTTGATACGTTACGGCTAACACGCTATTGTTATTGGTAAAAATTACCATTGTAACGTTTAGCACGATTGGGCAGATTTCGAATTAAAACACTTTTAGGAATTAAATGTTAGTGTCCATAAGTATCTCTTTTGGAACCTAAAAATTGAAATAAATAACGCTTGGTAGTAATATTGCTCAGGCATTAACTGGGAAATAGCCCAAAACAAACAGCCACGTTAGTGTGTCCCAGACTGGGAGTCCACTAACAACAAGGTAACACGAACTTGAAAAGGACAACCTCTTTCCTCTCTCTCTCTCTGACACACACATCTTACGCATTATTCTGGTCGCCTTTTATTCTACAGGTGCAACTGAAGCAAAGTGCTTCTAGACCTAGAAGTATGTTAAGACAATTTACTGCAACGTTCAATTTACGACTTACGACGCAATTGAAGTCTTAACATCGGTCTATAAAAATACCCGACCGACATATTACGCTCGACGAAATATGTAGCTTTCCTCTCAAATTTAGATGGCGGCGCTTATATTGAAAAGCCAATTCAAAATGTACCCACGAACCTAGACGAACTGAATTAGCATTTTTAAATGGAAAACGCGCGTCAATGCTACGCCGACGGTGCTTTACAGGGATTTGAACTTGAAACTATTGGAGTACTCGTAGCTTTTCGAATTATTGCGCTCGGGGCGCGAATTTTTCTCATAAATAGAAACTTAAACAGTGCCATTATAGATAGGAAATGGTCGCGGCCGTGTAGGGTAAAAGGCACGACATCTGACGCGTTCGTCCGACCCACTTTCCAACGGTGTAAGTGAAAAACGACGGACGACTTTCACGTATGTATATTGGAGCAATAAAAACGTGTCAGTATTTCCTGTATTTTTATAATGTGCGATAAATCAGTAACTTGCAATCATTTTTATGTCGTATCAAACAGACAATTTTCAATTCTACTTTCCTATTACACCACAACAGATAATATATAACTATACAACTATAACAGATTGCTATTAACTACTGGTGTCGATTTTAAACAAAGTAAATAATTAATTTAATTTCAGGTTTTTACTTCCATGCCGGCATTGTGTAAAATCGTAATTACCTAACTAATACATATACTAATACTATAACTAAACGTAATTCATTATTTACGATTTCTTTAGTGTCTATTTCTATGAAAAAACCAGGAAACGGTAATAAATTCAATTGGGAAGTTTCCTAGAAATTATATTTCGTCACTATAAATAAATAGCTGTCGGAACTGTAGTAAATTTGTAGTGGCGATGGTGATTTAAATTATGTTGGCAGTTAATTCGCTCTTTTTTATCGGAGGTATGTTTACTACCTTGGCCTACCCACCACAGTACCCTAATCAACATTGGTTGTTAAAACAAATTACATTAGTCTATTTTTTTTTTTTTGTATCTTATTTTTGTATAGACTTTAAAAGCGCATACATTTTATTGAATCATAGATTAACCTAGAGATATCAATCATTGTTTAAATATCTAATTGGAAATTAAAGCACAATTAATTTGACACGTTATTAGGATAGGTATTGACGAATAAAATAATAACAGCAATTAATAATCACTTAAATATCAATGGACTTATTCATTTAAATTATGATGATAGTTATTTTATTATAGCATTTTATTAATGTTCATTTATTGGATAGTTACCTTAAATTATATTGTACATTTTTCGTGTCTTTCCCAAGATTGCTTAAGCAGACCTTTAATAATTATAATATGGACTGAAAGCAACACTCGTCTGGATTACACATTTTTGAAAATGGTTTTTTTATTTCCGCTTCAGTCCAAGACTAGCCATGTTAGCTCTTGCGACCGCCGAGGGTACAGCATCAAGCATGTGCTTTCTATTATCTCCCTTTACATGTCATGCTTCGCTGTTTGACATTTAGTGTTTCTATAATTATCGGGACCGTGCTCTAAAAACTTAGTTATTGAATTTCTCAAGTTCATAGTCTGTTTTAAACTTATATCAATTTGTAGAACAAGTTTTTGAAATAGATTGTTCGATGTATTTTGTCAAAATCTTTTTTTTGTTTTAAAGTTTAGCGTGGGGCTTCAGCGACCACTTACTCGTGACAGATACATATCTGTTTTTTTGTTGTTTAATATCCAGCAATATTATTATTTAGGAGAAATATTAGGTTATATTTTTCAATAAAATATTTTTTTTATCAAAATTTAGTTCTTTACTTTTTTGCTGATTTTTATTTAATTTATAATTACATTGTCCACGATGTAATCGTGTGTATTTTCTCTAGAAACCTCAAGAGCACCTGGTTCTGCCCGCGTCACTCTATCCATCAATCAGCCGTGAAGTAAAGTTGCCACTTGCAAGCCACCGGATTAGCTGTAATAGGCAACCGTGTACTTGCTGACACTTCAATATAAGAGCTCTCACAAACAATATTGAACTTTATTCCCAAATGTATAGATACCGAAAACGGTTGCGGGTTTTAGACATATGGCATAATAACTCATGTTGGTTATAGAACAAATCGCGATTAACACGTGACAACAGATGGTGATCTTACCTTATAAGCGCCGCGGTTGTATTAGATAGTGCGATCGCAGATGAAGACGTAAATTGTATGTGCAATTTGAATGTCGAAATAAATTGCATAGGTCTTAAGTCATACAATTAATAATTACCGTGGCCCGTTTAGAAACTTCTTGCGGAAACTTGTCGGAGCTGCAGATTAGGTATCATCGCCCTTATTACCTGCGCGAGACCTACTTTAACAAATTCGATTAACTGGCTTCCTGTTTGCGCATTTTCCACGCGAGCTGATTGTATCTGTAAATATTGGATGAAAATCGCCCGTATCCTGTTTGCGTATAAATTGGTATTGATTGCCTTTTGATATGACGATTGTAAAATACAATTTGAATGTTTCAATGAGCTAGAGTTTAAATTTATTGGATTATTACTTTGATTGAAGTACTTTACTGGTTTTTTCATTACTGCTCTGTGATCAGAATATTATTATGTTAAGCGCTCATAGGTAGTAATGGAAAAGGAAAAAGCTACAGTGTAACGGCTTGTGTCGATCGTAAGTGAAATAAAACGGGCGTAGTCAAAACTTAGATGGGTGACCACTGGTATTTAATTACGTTTCAGGAACTCATTTATTTCTCTAACGAACCAGGAAAATACACGGTTATACCTACCATAGAGTTCTTAGTTATTATACGTATCAACTTGCGCTTCTAATTTTTATGACTATGTAGTTCAATATACAATTTCTTAGAAAATAATAGCATTACCAGTTTGTATAGGTATAAAAACTATCAACACACTACCAATCCGTATTCTATTGAGCGTGAAACAGAAAAGTTGCCTTGGTGTGTTCGAGTTCAGGAAAACTTTGTAAGGTCTTGAACCGCTTGTCTAGAGCCGTTTCTTGGGGCCTGGCAAGCTTGCATAGACAAATAAGACGAACGGTCCGAGATGGCTTGCGGATAGTGTCAATTAGTGGTGCCGGTGCTTCGATCGGTCTTAATCGACCAACGTATATGGAGCGTGAAAGTGTTGCGTAAAATAATTACGCCAACAAACGAGAGGATTTGCTCATTATGTGCCTATGGGCAGTTGTGATCGATGGGTTTCACTCTTGGGGCTCATATGAGTTTCATTACGTTGTGTTTGAGTGATGTGCTGGTGGGTTTTTAAAGCCATTTTTAACTGATCATGTAATAATTACAGAAACAAATGAGAGGTTTTGTGCCTCATTACTTGGTATGTCTGATGATGATTGACATGCGTAAGGACCTGGTTGAGCTTCGTATGAGTATTGTGAAACAAAACGATGTCAGCACATATGCATATGTCCCGATGTTGCGGCCTATTTGACTTGAAAGGTCTATGGCTCACACACGCGAAAGAACACGACGCGCTAGATCTTAAGATTCCTTAGTAAAGAGAGAGAATACAATCGTTTTAATCCATCGCTTTAATATATATGATGGACGGATCGCTGTTACAACGAGGATAACAGTTACCAAACTTATTCGGACATACAATAAATAAATAATATATTTTTTTCTTATAGTTAGAATAGTACCTGGCTGAACGAGCTTTGCTCGGTATTATTTTTTTTACATTTGGACTCGACCGGTGTATTCTGGTTTCGGGACTGTCCGATTTCCCACCTGAGCTATTATAACTCTGTAGATGGTGACGAAATGCATACTAAGTTTCATGAAAATCGTTGGAGCCGTTTCCGTTATTCAGAGTATATACAAGAATTGCTTGTTTAAAGGTATTAGACTTGGTATGTTTACCTAATGTTTAACACAGGCTTCATTATTATAAAGCTTTATATGCCTATCGTCTATAATATACTAGATTCTACAATTTTAAGAAGTGAATTTCTGTTACAGCAGGTACTACTGCTAAGCAAGTGCTAGCGTTGATAACATCCATACAAACATACTCACTCTCTCATTCAATTCAATGAAAACATAGGAATTGATAAAATGATTGGCTGTTAACACTATGTAGGAGATTAAAATAAAAATAATGCCTGTTCGATAAATTTTTGCATAATGGTTATTCAGCTATTGTGTCAGTTCGCGGGTCGGTGACCTCCTGTTATGTAATATACCTACCTAGCATGAGTAAGCGTGCGTTACAAACTTACAATAGAAGTAAGTCAATTTAAAAAAGTGAACTGTTAGTAGTGTACAATATGGAATGAGGCACCTATTTCTTTTTTATTCTTATAGTGTTATTTCTAGTTATTCTTTGGAATAATTATAGTATTTCTGTCCAAGCAAATTTATAAGAAGACTGTTTAACATAAATATATTAAAGTACACACAAATGATTAAATTGTCTGTTGTCTTCTGTTGTTTTCTGTCTATTTTTAATTTCTTTTATAGTAAAATAATTTATTCTTAAATTGAATTAGTAGGTGTAATTTTCCGTACGGTGCTTAAAATATTTCAAAAATTTAAACACTGCATTCCTTTATATAAAACTACGATTATTTATATATTTTTCTGAATATAAAACTAGGATTTATATTCAAGAAAATGATGTGTTATTATAAAATGCGCTTCGCTGCGAGAAAACATGCATTTTATACGGAAACAATTTCGTAAAAATAATTTAGTACAGAGCGACGCCATACGAAACATATTGCACAGTAAAGATTTATAGCAAAACCGATCACTTGCACTATTTCAACACGCAGAAAACGTATATCAGATTTGCTAATACCCAGAACAGACGCCCACGCGCATCTGCATAAACATGATGTATCGCGAACGTGATCATTGTTCACATGCAGATGAATGAATATCGGTTATCCGATGTACTTGGGACCCATGTTCGCCTAGTACTCGTGTTTGGTGAACATAGGATTCTGTGGGTGTTAGTTTGTTTGTCTACATATAATATCGGTGGTGCATGTACATATTATGTATGTGCAAAATTACATTATCTTTTTTGTGTTAATAGTTAAATCGTGTTGATAGCTGGTTTTAATTGTTGTTATGAACATCAGACATTAGGCTGCTTAAGATTTTCGATTTAAACATTTTCTGGTCCAGGGACTTGAAACTTACGATGGTATTGATGATAGTTGACATCGTTTCACTCCCAGCTTTATTAACAAAGCAACCTAAACTTTATTTAGACTACGCCGGCTTAGGGTACGCGGTGCTTGCGTCACATTCCCATTATCTCACCACACGTGGAAAAGTTAAGATGCATCATTTGTGACGCTTCTTATATCTGACCATCGCTTGTCAACGTCCACCTGCGTATTGAAGATATTTAATTTCTTGTCCTTTTGTTCAGGTTATCCACGTGCTGCAATGGCTATAGGTTCCACCGTGCGTATACTGCGTATTACCCGTGAAGTTACGGCGTGCCTACGAGATAGTGACCGCCCGCCGCTGCGCGTGGGCTGAAAGCTCGCCCTGTTTGTTTCTTAACCGATAACGCACAGATGTTCCGCGAGATACGTCAGATGTGACTTACATAGTGGTTGCAGCTGATTGTCTTGTGCACTTACGACATGCATACGCTTTACGAACGGTCGTGTTGCGATATGCAGACAAAGATATCGTAACTATAGCCGTGTTATGTTCATACAACGCGAGTTCCATTTTTTGAAGCGCTCCCATGACGTTATTGTAACTATGGAAGCGAAAGATAAGTACGGAACGTATGAGACAGAAAAATATAGCTAAATGAAAATAACGTCAATTAGTCCAACTGTCTTATTTTTCGCGCGCTTATAGTTAATGTGTGAAAAAGTGTGGTTATGCAAAACGGTGTGGAATGGAATAGTATTTTATTCAAGAAACAAAATTTGTGCATCTTATTTTACGCGCTTAATTGATACGTTAACCTACAGTTAACCTTGAGCTGCATATTTGGCGCTTTTGCCGGATGCACTATACGATTCTCACGACTCTACCAAGGTCCCAAATACTTTCATTTCAAAATTAAAACTTACTATTAGTATATTGCGAACGATGTGCCTGTCCAATCAACGATACAGTTTAGATTGCTTTGGTCAAGTAATTGTAAAATTTTATTATTTTTATAACAAATATGGAGTTAAGTGGCTTGAAAGCTTGGATTTTGTATGTACCCTGCTTGGAAACTTAGAAACTCTTAAGCAAAGTAATCCCCAGGGTCAGGTCAGGTCGCGTCAACCCTTATATATTTAATAGCCCTTTGTCCTGCTGCTTCCAGTACCTACACTAAATTATTTCGCAGCTACTCACAGGGGACAGACCATTAGTCAACCATTCGCCATTTACTCGTCAAGAATAAATTATGAAATGATACTATTTAATTTAAATATTTATAACATTTCTCGTGGGAAAACATTTAATAAATTTATTATAGTAGGCCGTGCTGCCCACTAAACCACAATTACCTTGTATATTAATGGGTTTAATTACTCTGAATTTACTTTTAGTTCATTGTGATTGACATGTGAAAATACAGCTGACCTCCAAGTCTCAGTTGTTTCACAAAATGTTTTGCAAAAGTCCAAACAAAATCCATCTTTATTAATTTTTTAATTATACATAATTAAGTTGTCTTCGATCGATTGGTTTCAAAAATAAAAGTTTTTAGAAAGTAGATAGATAGATATTCCCAAAAGTTGAAGTTTGTCAGAAGGTCACTAGCGAGTAGAGCGAGCGAAGATATATTTCATGAGAATCATGAATGGATTGTTGAAATTATTTATTCAAATGATATTGCACTGCAAAGTATAAACCTATATGAATGCCGCCCTCGTAGTGAATACCCCGTTTTCCCAAGGGTCATATGAAATGAAAAGCCTAGATCCCTAGGCTTTTCATTCTATCCACATTGTATGTATTTCAGTATGGAGCCTTTTTCCTTTATGAATCGCATTCATATTTTTTCTGAGCAAATAAAAACATGCCGAATGTATATTTCAGGGTAGCTCGATATATGTATGTATGTAGGTACTGTCGTTATCTTTATAATTGGCATAATTAGATAAAAACAGACATTCATTCCACGTCATGCAAGAAGTATCTAAACTGATCATACATATTAATTACACTTTCATTTATAAAATTATATTATATATTCGCGAAACTATTACGGGAGTTTGCCTGCAAAAAGTAAAATACTCAGTCTAAGGTATGCCTGTATTAGACACAGTATTCTGGCGACTAGATCCAGTATAAGTGATTGGTGAGAGTGGAGAGATAATAATAATTGCCATATCGGCAGAACAGCACATCAGACGCAAGCAGCCTCGCCACAGCCGCAACAAAAGGACCTTTAGCAACCTTTAGGCCGCGGCACGACTCGCGCCGTTTGTTCGCGACATATAAATTATTCAAAGGCATGTAAACACACACCTTATAAGCGGGCGCATGACCTGCATCGTGACACTTTATCTATTCGCAGGCCCAAACAAGTGTTTATAATGAAGACATTAAAATTCTTCGCCTTTTCGAGATGCCGGAGGAGTACTGTTAGTTGTATAGAATATATTGAAATGTAGAGAACTTGTTTTGTTTGTTTGTTTCTATGATTGATTGCTCTTGCACGTAAGCATTACCAAAATGCGTCAGCTACGGGTTGCCAGCTCTGATTATATATACATAGCTTTGTCATGAAACTGTGCGTTTGATGTTCTAAAATACTTGTATCTGGTTATGAAGTGGTAATGATACCTCGTGAAATATAAGTAAAGTTCCGTTGGCACCCTCTGGATATGGAACCCTAAATACAATAAATGTGCCTAGTAGTTATGGCATTTCGTAACAATACCATCTACTTGCATAAAACATGTTATTTTACGATCCGTAACTTACCTAATTCTTTCAGTATGGCCGAATATGCTAAGACATTGAGGAGCTTAGGGACTGAAAGCATTAATTATGTAAGTTGTTGCGGACGAAAGCGCCAGAAAAGCTAGAGTGCTTTATAAATGTTTAATAGATTCGCTGGGGCTTTCTCGACGCCAGATGGTCTGCAGTTGTGACCTTACGGTTCCACAATGTCGAGGTATACCTAAAAATTTGTCTTAAATAATTATTCTTATCTCGAATAAGATTAGTTACGTGTGACAAACATCATTACTTTTATAACATCAAAAAAATATTCAATATATTCCAGATATTTAAGTGTTGCACGGCTTGACGTCTGATCAAATTGTGGTGACATGCATTTTCAGAGTATCATAAACATGTCGGGTGCAACGTTCCGAAAACACTTTTAATCTGATGTTTCCAAGAAAATCCAACAGCGCTTGGACATCAGACGGGGCATTTTAATTTTTACGTTAGCATTTGTTACACATTTAATAGCTCTTTCTGAATATGTACCTATTGAGATGTTGTGTGATGTTCTCGTAATGAAAAACATCTCGTTACCAGCACCTAAGATATAATTAAAGCTATCGCCACGAGCGCCATTCAATCAAATGTAAACTAGGGTAAGAAAAAATTAAATCGTTGCATAATAAAAAGTTTTCAATCAAGCGCCCGGTTGATTGGCACCGATCAGATGGTAGACGCAAAAAAAACACCAGAGGAATTGATGGCCAGCAAATAAATACACGTCGTTTAATGTGAGGAGTGTTTATTATTTTTACTTGGATAAATAAAGATTTAGTTGTCGAGTTGGGTCGCCTGCTGAGATGAAGTGTGGATTCCGTGATTTTGCACTCACTAAAAAATGTCGACGCGTTGCCAGCGACGCGATTTCGATAAAACTTATAACATATTGTGTTGATATTCAGTTTAAGCACCTACGTCATCGTATCGCGCTCGTGTTTTAATCTGTGGGGATTTGGGAAGAAGTTTGGTTTGGATTATTTAATTTTATATCGGTGTTTAATATTCATTTGCCGTAAATAGCACTGTTTTCAAATCATCATAATATTTTACATATACCATAAAAATTTATCAGAATCAATGTTCACCATGGGAACGGCGAAAAATAGCTCGTTGCCTGGGAAATATAAAGTTTAATCAAAAAACGATCGAAGAAGTACATTCGTAGGTGTTCGTAACCGCCACATAAGCCAAATCAAACCTCATCCGCAATCCAATTTCTATTTTCACAATACAGACAATACGTTTAGTGTCTGTTCACATTTGCGACAACGACACTACGACGTCGACGAGCAGTGATCACGGTTGAATTGTGTCGCTGTGACTTCTGCGTTGTCGCTACCACAAATGTAAGTCGTTAGTTGGTTGTCTCCAGCTAATCGTTGCGCGAGCACTATGATGTGGCTGTTGATTTAGACAGCACAATATGGTACGTATACATTTATCTGTGGATTTTTAGACAAAACGCCCACCAACGTAGTTGTCGTTGAAATGTCCCGTCGCTGTCGCCCATGTGAACAGACACTACTACTTAGACAGTAACGTGACGCGTGAATCAACGTCCGATATTCGTTCGGTTTGGAGATGTGCCAAAACGAGGAAATAAGTGAAAAAAATAAATCGGCCTTGAAGTGGTCTTCAAGAACTGGCTGACACTTCTTCCTACCAGACCTCTTTCTTGTCTTATAATGTACATATCTATTTGTGTTCATAACGACAGATCACGGCTTGAAACTCTTAAACATAAATAGTGAACAGACAATACAACTGCACTAATAAACGAATGAACATTTTGTATGTAATAAGACACAAAACTGCATTTCACCTATCAAACCCAACGCGACTGGGTAAATATATTGATGATCATACATCGAGTAAAGCTAAAGAACTGTTGAAAGCACTCGTTAATTGTCGGTCAAAACTTGGACTATTTTTCACTCGTTTTATTAGGCACGCAAGGCAATTTAATTTGCCGATTCATCCGCGTCACCGCAAATTTTTTCGTCTATTAATCAACTCGAATTGTTTAATTAAACTCAATCACGGCTATTCGTAAAAACACAATGTGCCTAGCTGTCAGTCGCAAATGTTCCTGTATCGCGAACAATGTGGTTCTAAACACGTCGGGGGTATTAACCCATGCTCCTGATCCATTTTATCAGCTAATCATTGGACGAGACGAATGAGTGACGCAACCAATCCATTGTGATTCAATTTTAATCGATATTGTTAGCTGGGATTGATCTGTGACGAACTGATAATTAAATAGAATTCAATATAACACGGTGGCGGTTAGGTAAATAAGTTTAGTAGAAAGTTTATTGACTACTACGTAATGTATCTTGTTTCTTAATGTATAGTAAAATGCGTGTCAGCATGAAGTAAATTGAAAAAAACCGCTATAAAAGTCAATATTACGTTCCCGTAACCGAAAATTGGGAGAGGCAGCCACAAACTTACGATACGTATCAAGTGGTTATAAAGTCAGAATCGAAAGTAATTTACCGTCGTTATCGATCTTAACTGACCGATCTAAGGTCAGTACTCACAGAAGGAATGTTTAATGCACGAGCGGGTAGATACGTTTTACATGCGGTGACATTGACCGCAGAAAGTTCGCGTTGCGTCACCGTGAGGCCGGTTTGCGTAACCCGGTCTCACGACTACGAGTACACCATTTATTACTATTTTTATGAGTCACGTCATACGTAATCCCGAAAAATCGGTCGATTAGACGCATCGCCGGAGCTTTGCGTGACTTCTTTGGAACTGATACATGTATATATTTTGATGTTCATTTAGAATTTTAGATTAATGATCGCGCTGTGTATCTGTCGCTTAGCGCACATACGCTAATTGATGATTTGCACTTTTGCTTGTTATTGACTCCGTGACACTAATGTGTCATATCTGTTAAAATAATTTGTCAATGAAATTCAAACTCAAACTCAAATCATTTATTTCACGTAGGTATTTTACATACACTTGTGAACGTCATTTTTTGCATTTACCACCGTTTCGCTAAGGTGCCTTTAAATTTTAAATCTTAGAGGAGGAAAAGAAACGGCGAAAGAATACTCCTCGGCACATCTTTTAAAAATACTTAGTGCTTAAAAACGAATTACAATATTTTTGCTAGGTACTACCATTATATACCTAAATACTAACTTGAGCGGAACTGGTTGCGGATGTCTATTACCAAGCATCCTTGTCATTAATATACTCATCAATAGTATAATAACTTTTCTCGATAAGCCGTGCTTTAACACGTTTCTTAAATATTTGTAAGGGGAGGTCAGTGATTGATTTGGGCAATTTATTATAAAAGCGTACACCGAGCCCCACAAAAGATCGCTGAACCTTACGCAGGCGATATGAGGAGGTAACTAATTGGTGCATATGTCTAGTTTGCCGATTGGTAACATCGCATTTTTGTTTGTATAAACTCATATTTTTCCGAATAAACATCAAATTGCTATAAATGTATTGTGAAGCTACTGTTAGTACATCTATTTCTTTAAATTTGTCACGCAGTGATTCGCGTGTTTTTAATTTATAAACTGTCCTAATAGCTCTCTTCTGTAACACAAAAATTGTATCGATATCTGCCGATTTACCCCAAAGTAAAATACCATAGGACATAATGCTATGAAAGTAGGCAAAATAAACGAGCCTTGCTGTGTCAACGTCAGTAAATTATACTATAAGCATATTGGACAACATTAAACGGTGATATTCTAATAGTTCTTTTCAATTATTTTTAATTTTAAAATGATTTAACGCAATATCGATTATTTTTTTGGTAAATAACGACATTTAAAGCATTCCCGTCGTGGGATTCCCCTAACTTTCCTGCTGTCTACACAAATATGGCATTTTCGCAGACACAAAAACCAGAAACAGGGCTCATAAATAAATGTAAAACAATGATATATTCGAGGCCTGTTCCTAGTCCGCGCTTTGCATAACTTTTCTGAAACGCTACTATGAATCATCCGCGTAGATGAGATATAGCGGCCATTCATCGTTCTACAATCTACGCGTCTCGGTCCGCCTCGAGTGCTTTATTTGCTTGCCAATTTTACGCACTTACAACGTACCGGAGTATTTTAGTCAGGTCGTGTCTTAATATGGTTTCAAACCATTGTGGCACATTGCAGAAGACTGATCTCTTCTCGTGATTGAGAAGGCCTAAAGCGTAATTCTCCAAGCTGCTCCAGTACAGATTAGTAGAGGGCTGAATATTCAGACTTAGAGATCGTTAAGACCCGCATGGCTCTGACGTACTTCCAGGACTATGGCTTGGCCCTGCTCTCCAACAATCCAAAGTACGGAAGCCCTTTAGAAAAAAAAAAGTAGAAACTGAAACATCAAACAACAACAATATCAGTTTGAGACCACGGCAGTGCAAAGTGAACTTAGCGCGGCAAGTTGGCGCTCGGCACAAACTCCGAATGCGACAGACTTGCAGTGGAATCATAAAATCAATTGCGTTAAAATACATAAGCGTTAGCATTGAATGAATTAGACACAAATAAACGGCAGACCTATACAAATGGGTTTTTCGTGTTCGGTCGGGCCCATAATTATGCAGACCTTTTAGAAACCCCCTACGTACATACAAAACGTTTTATTGCATACAAGTATCAAATGTTTTATCCCAGTGAGCTCAGCATTCACATGCAGTTACATAAGAGTGTGCACCGTGCATATTAATAAAATAGTTGCATAAGCCCGGAACTTATTAGTCAACGGGTAAATCGGTCCATCGGTCCGGCGCGCGACGGCTGGCCTGTTTTCTCGTCAAACTTTATCGACACTACAATGACTAAGCTTTATCTTAATTGCTATCTGATGTATGGGCGTGTGTTGCGAAAATGTTTACGAGTAGTGGTAACTGAGCACTTTATCGCGTGGTTTTCTTTGTGGATGCATAATATGGGGAAATAATGGAAACGGAAATTTTATCAGATCATTTATCAATAAACGGATACTAATTATAATAATTTTAATCATGTGACTGTATACCTTTCTCTATCAGTCTGCTCATTGCCACTGTGAATATATCATTCCGAACGAATTCCCAGTGGAAGGGGAGCGGTGATAATTTCCCGTCGCACGTCATCATTCACGCGTCGTATGTTTGCGCTGTACTCGTAAATCTATGGGCGGACGTCACAGGTTTGCAATCGACTGTTAAATCTATTACGTTATTGTAATGGTATATATGCTTTAATTTTGTATCCAAAATTTCAATGTATATTGAAATATACCATTATACCCGCATGCGTCGCATTTTCATTGGTGGACATTTTCATGTTATTAGCCAACAAACTATCAGACGAGCCACCTGATGGTAAGTGGTCACCGTCGCCCAAGGACGTCAGCAACTCCACAGGCATAATCTAATGCGTTGCCGTCCAAGAAAGAACTAAGAGGAAAGAATGAAGAAGAAACTTGCTGCCAAGCTCCTCCAAAAAGGTGTTAGCTTGCCAGCGGGGTTCAAAACCCTACCACCAGTATAATTTTTTATTTAGATTAGTATCTACGAGTTTAAATCGGGTGATACAAAACCTAGCGACCTCTGAAAAGAAAGACCGTGAGCCGTACCTCGTCCATTGTTCAGCAGGGTGCATAAGGATGCTGCTCATTATACCCTATATACTTTTTAGCAACACATCTGTGACCGAATTACAACGAGACTCTTACTAACATTTACTAACTGGACTATTACTAACAACAACTAACAGGACTAACATTCACTATCAGTCCCTGTCCCAGTCCTCATACTTACAAACTAACCAACTAATGTTCTAACACCGTCACCTATGAGTTTTGTTCTATGTCGGTCACAGTTGTCATGGGCGGCAGCGGAAGGTGGTGCTGCATGCTCGTTTGCTGCCTTAAATCAATAAAAAAAACCCTAACATTGGAAGCATCTATTCTTTATTCACTAATTTGCACTAACGAACATTTCCACCGCTTTAGTTAGGCCTTCTCAGCTATGCGGAGACACCCGTGCCTTGCAGTATAGTGGGCCATTAATAGGTTGAAGCCAAGCAAATGCGATTGCATAACATAACAAGAACGGCCCGCTTATTAACACTAACAAGCCTGACACGCATTCCGAACTTCAACGCGTTACAACCAAGGATTCCAAACCGGCGATAAATTCCCGGGATCTGAAACGTAGCGATTACCCAATGGAATCGCAAAACGCGCTCGCGGGGAGAAAGTGACGCACGTCGCACGTTATCCCGCGAACTGCGACACCTGTGTCCTATTGCGCGTCTCGTTTCGACAGACCATTCCGAAATGGTATCTAGAACAGACGATATAGCAATGCTATTGTTTCATACAAAAGAAGCTTATGTTGAGATACGCGCGATTGGTGTCAGCACTTATTTTGTGAAATATTCAGGTTTGAGTAAATTAGATGTTGACACTCAAACCGTGTCAGCTTCTGTTATAACTTTCAAGCTTCCTTACGCACAAGTTCAATATTGTTTATTGAAACACAATTTTTTAAACTCTATTTCTTTTGGTAATAAAATGCTGTTACATTAGTAGGTACTTACCTATTGAATCGCTTTTACTGAATATTTTTCCACTCCGTCTGTTACACCTAACTTTGTCAAAGTCTACTGGATAACAAAAGTTTAAATTAGATTTAATTTGGGGATACGTTAAGATTAACCTGTGTTTTATTTAAATATCTTACATAATAAAACAAAATATCATGAATACTGAGAGATAAATAATGCACTTACTAATACGTTTTACAGGCTTATAAAGATACCTCACTCTCAATCGGCCTAAGTCGTTGTGGACATCGTAATTCAAAGTTTAGAAAGCCCAGCTTTTAACTCTACGTATCAGGGTCTGTAAATAATCGGGGCCGTTTCCGTCTGTACCCCACATTCTAATGTTATTTTATAAGGCGAAATGTCCCGTTCAAATGATTTGTTCAAGTGAATTGTGCCGTACGTCACAGTAGACTCCCGCTTATGGAATTGACTTCCATATAATACAGATTTCGGCCGATTCAGTTTTTACTTATGAACAATACGTTAAATAATGTAGCGCGCATCTGTGTTTAGACGATGTGATGAAGATATAAACAATTATGTCCAGCAATATCAAGATTGCTTCATGCACTATTAGTGAATCATGTGAATTCCCTCATTCAGAAATATAACCTTATCGAGAAGAGGAAAATAAGCATCTGTTGATATAGGATTGTCCTCTTGGCTCTTGTACCATAGTAAGTATATTGAAGTATATCCTTATGCGAAATAACCAGTAAAAATGTATAAACTTCCCGATAATCCAATAAAATATCATACATAGTGATCGATGTATCTTTACGATTTCCAAAATACACATATATTCCGTCCAGTTATGACGACGTTAATGTTACATTGTTAGTTCAGTACAAGTACCTAAATAAATGTTAAACTTTCCACTTCATAAAGCTAGCACACATAAAGTTCATCACGTGTCGTTAATAAATAAGTGGATTAATACCAACTTAATATTCATTAGTTTCGCTCAATTCGCGCGCACACTCGCCTTTCATGTCGGGGCCTATGAAGCAAATGTACTTACATGTATGTGTATACTGATGTAAGAGTATATTTATCTTTAATCTACTTGACGGTGCTATGTTGATACGACATGCGTGCGCCAGACGTCGAGTTTCATGTGGGACAAGTTGGAAGCTGATTGGAAGTAAATAGTAGTACTGAAGAATGTATTAGGTTGAATATTGTGTGTAGTGAAGTATTTGTATTGCTATTTATATCGTATTGCTTTGTATAAGCGCACTGGGGAGATGGGCTTCATTACCACAATGAGCCAATATAGTTTTGTAAACAACGTCACAAAAATCCACGTGCGCATAAATCGCACGAAGGCTTGCTTCAAAGCTCGACTTCAGTTAACCGTTCGATTTTAAAATGCTGTAGTTTAGGTATACCTATGCAAAGTTCTTGAAACAATCATGTCATTTATTGTTTCTAATTAGTTCTAATTCCCATTCCCCTTTAACAACATGTCACATACACCGCCTTGAAATGGATGAACAGAAGCCCCTAAGTGGATAATGTCAATTGCCGGGAGCCATTCCGCATTCCATCTCGGACGATCCGACATTAATGTACCAACATTAATTCATTAGAGTTGACCACTTCGCTATGAGAACGTGCGAAGATATACAATGCGATGTCCACACCCTGCGTGGTTCGACATCCATGCGAATTAACAGGTTCTCCATTTTTTTATATCGCAACCTATGTGTGTTAACCGTTGTTATACCGAGATAGCGGATCGGTTTATATCTCTTATCGCCTAAAACGCCTCAATCTGACGAACCGTGTGGCGCAATGGTTAACCGTGCTAGATCGCCGTTCGAAGGGTACGATTCCCAGCGAGGCGGAAATTTGAATGATGAGTTTAATCTTTACGTAATATTAATCAATTTTTATCTCCTCAATCCTCATTTTTCCTGAAGTGACTGCATAGAATCTGAACCGAGATAGGGCGGCGGCAGGGGGTATGCTTCAGCTGTCTGCATAAATCTATTCCGTGGGTCGCTGCTAATAAATATTTGTAGTTATTTTTGAGAGAATTTATCTAGTAGATCTAAACTACATTAGTTATACAACTTCTCGGATGGATATACTGTGGTGATTTATCAAGTCCTTAGGAATATTTGAGTCAGTATCGCAGCTAGGTAGTAGGGCGTGCTGATTGGACATGTGGGCGGAAACTTCCCGCGCGTGTTTGCGTAATGATCTCAACGCAATTCGTACTGAAAGATTATGATATATGGTCTACGTAACATTACTTTTCGAGGGCCGAATTAGATCGGCCATGGTTCCGGGATTCACACATATAGATACACTAACCACAAAATAATATCGCATGGTCTGTGAACCTGTGAACTGTGTGACTGTAATTTATAAGTATCACTTTTAATGTTTAATTAAATATTTAAAAAAGTCTCAGTGGTCGCTATTTCATTGGGTGACCTGAGTCTAGCCTCACAAGCTCATAACTCTTTAAAGGTTAAAAAATATCAGATGTTACTGAGAACTTGCCTTGCATCTAACTCTACAAGGCCTGGCTAATATACTTGTCACCAAGATGTCGTTTAAGTAGTGAAGTAAATTATTATTATTTAAGTGAAATATTTTAAATACGATTTTCTTCAACTGAAAACAACAGAAAATCTCGCTGAAGAAAATAAATGTCTTTGACTCGACGAGGTCCTACGGTTCTATTATCGGGGTTTTAGTTATATCGCTTCATATGTTTACGGTTTAAAACGTGACCCGCGTTGCAGCGTGTTGTCCGTTTATTACCTAACAATATTTCGTGAACGACTTCATGTCTCGGGCTATTAAGACAACTCGTTCTTATGGACCGCCACTTAATCCTGCCCGATAACCGTCCATATGATTTGTGTCGCCCGTTCCAACAATTTGTCGGAGCGTGCGAGGTACATTGTGCGCGTAGTGGTTCAGTCTTTCAGCTAGTCCGCGTCGACAAGTGTGATTGTGAAGGCTGAACGCCAGTTTTGTAACGCCGTTTGAATTTGTTTGTGTATTTATAAGGATCCAAGACTTCAATGAGACATAATGCCGCATTCAGATTTTTTGATGATAATACATTTAATGACTACCCCGAAGACTGCTTGGTAGCAAGCACCCTGTCTGTGAAAGGAGGGGTCGCGGATTCAATTTCCACCAGATTTAGAATATGTGACGGATAAATGTTTATTTTCATGGGTGTTAGTAATGTTATCGATGTCATCCGCGAAATAGAGAAGCCTAGTGCGCGGTATGAGTGTAATTTTAACTTTAAACATATTTAATTTAAATATAACAGGCATTTTGTGATAGGGGAAAGTCGTTCAATGACATTAATAGACGATGAAGTAATTCGATTGATCTTCCGGGCTGACGGAGTTTGAACCAGATCACGTATTATGCTTGATGTGTATTGGAAATCAATTTATCATGTTTGCTTTGACCTTAAAGGTAAGTACGCCGTGAGCAAAAGTAAGTCACCTATTTCTCCGTGATGTTTTCAGTAGAATCAGATATAGATTAAATTCAAAAGATATTGAAACAAATTATGTTAAAATGTACCAGTAAAATCAACTGTGGGCCAATCGATGTTGTCCCTAAACCCCCATGGCCTAGTTGATAGTTAAGCCTTGCCTGCAAATCGAGGGGTCTCGCGGGATCGATTCCCAGCCGGTGCGGATTTTTATGAATGAGATAAATGTTTATTCTCTGGTCATGAGTGTTAGTGTGTTATTGGTGTTTTAAGTAAGAATGAGTGTGCTCGCGTTAAAAAAATTATAACACTGGTAAGGAAACGAATGGAAGTGTTACAAAACAAACTATTAGTCAACAAATGCGTCGAACAATGCATTCTAAACATCGACGTGAAGATGACCTACTTATGGAAACTAATTACCTCTCGTCTGACTAACATCGGGGGGTTTAAAGGTCTCCAAAACATCAAAATCCGTTCGCGGCTAAGTGAGTTTCCTTGTACTACGACGAATTACTTTGTAGCTTGTGTTATGCGATTCTATCTCCTATCTGTTGCGTTGCGTGTAACATTCGTGCGCTACTTAGAAGTGCTGTTACCCGATGCCTTCGACAGAGAATTGTGTAGCAAAGCGATGGATAGATTGTGTATCTCAACGGGCTTGCTAATAACGTCGATATAAAAATAGTTTAGATTAGATCATAGTGTAGTATCGGTACTGTCTATGGCCCAATCTTGTTCCCTATGAATAATCCTATGAATAGCCCAGTTAGTGATCCTACTTATGAAGCCATGGTCCTGGGTCCCATTCCCACCCCCGTTTCGCAGATAAGGCCATTACCAACAATTCTACGGGGTTCAATGATACCAACAAGTCCTACCTACTAGATAAGAACAAACCGTTTCCTTGTGTTTAACTTACTTGTATTATACATGTTGTTGTACTCCTCAAACATAACTCTTGTGTTTCTATATATGTATATTAAAATATACGAACAACTCATTGCATCTACTAGTAACTCTCTCCTGCGTTGATTGCATTAATCCGTACGCCATCGCCGGTGGAAAACGTATTTTATAGGTGTATAAATAAGGGTCGCGAACACACTCGCCGTGGGTTAGGTTAAATTAGTGACGCTATAAATAAATTTCCTCTAATTAAATTAACCATTTCGCCTTCATATAACTCTCGCCGGCTTTCTATCGGGCCTTTGCAGCGATGATTAAGAAGAGCTAATGAACCAATGTGGCATTTGTTAAAGTATAATGCATTACTTTAGGTGCCTAAAACAATATTTGATGAATATATTTATAGTTATTAATCAAGTTTTTTATCTACCAATTAATATCGTGTAAGTACAACACACGCTAGCTATAATACACGCTAGCTATAATTTGTTTGTGGTGTTCTTAGTTGGCCCAGTAGATGTTGTTCTGTAAATATATTTAAATAAGATAATTCCGGTAAAATAACTTTATACTTAACGCCACATGATCCCATGCCGTACTGACGCTATGGGATTCCCTCTTGCATGTGACGAACGAACGAACTGAGAACCAATATTTCTGAACCTTTCTTCTCGGACAAGAATTACTTTCTTCACAAATGCCAGTACCTGTACCTAAATATAACAATTTAATAGAAGCTTAAATTTTATACCTGAACAATTGACTTTGTACTGTCGACGAGTGAATTATTTGCGGTGGCGACCTGGGCGTTCCTAATTCGCTTCTGGCTTCCATGACCCCTTGAGCTCGGCCGGTGAATAACACGGTACCGGTTGGGAAGGTTTAGCTGTATGGCATTATTCAGGGATTAATCTCGCGGCGCGGTGTCTGCAATTCATTACGTACCGTTTGCTGGTCAACGCGGGGCTAAGTCGAGGGGAACACTGTAAGGAAATATTGTAGACCAGTAATAATATTTTATTGATCATACATTTTGAAATAGTTTTAGTGGAGAGCTCTGTCTCCTAGAAAACCGTGAACTTGCTTTGGAGGCAATTCCTTCCAATTGTGTCATAAGTTAAAAATCTTTCAATGGAGAATTTTCAAAGTCATATCATCTACTTACATTATGTCCCTACATCGTACACGGGTGATATTTCAACTCAGTTCCAGCCAAAGTAGACAAGTAAGAGATCATTTAGATCAGTTGGTAGAGTTCAGAAACGAGGGGTCCCGGGGTCGATTCCCGCCCGGGGCATGTATCTATTAAATGTCTATTAAATACAATATTTATACCCATTGATACAGTACCTACAAATAACTACAATGAAAAATATTGCAAGTGTCATGTAAGAATTATTATTATTATTGTGTCAATGTAATTATTAATGAATTATGAATGGCTTTTTGTAACCGATACCGGTATGCCGATATAATAATATAAATTGTTTTTCTTTATTGTTACAGGTATGTAGGAGGTTTGGATCGGAACCATATTCTCCCTTACTCGTTGATAACCGAGATATTACAGGTTAGTTATTAAAATAATGGTGTTTAGGAAAAGAAACACGCTCTACTAGGTCAAACACATACATTTCGTTTTTGAGGCTTCGTTGAACCTTGAAGCACAGAGCGAATTTGCTTTGACCGTTGCCGCTCATGGTACGTGGTACGGGAAGTGATGTTCCCATAATATAATATAATAAAAAACAGAGAAGAGAAGTTAAAATAATATAAATATAAACAGGGAAGTCATCCCGTACGACGAAACGGTACATTAAAATTGATTTGTTGGAGCAACAAATTCTAAATTGATTTTAGCACGAATCACGCGAACCCGGGGCGTTATGTAAAATTATGTAAATGTTAACCGTTTATTATTTACAATGTAACCGGTACGGTGTAATAGCGAGGTAATTCGTCAACACGACGGGAGCTTAGGGTGCCCCTCTATTGGGTCGGTCTTCGGCTCTACGCCGCGAACATTGTTGTTTATGTGATAGCATTGAAGAAACGAAAGAGACCTATTCAAAAACTTGTATCGAAGGAGAAGGTTCCTATTTCGTAAACTAGCAAAATTTTCTAATATATTTAGTTATTTTGGGTACTTCATTATTTATATGTATATGTCAAGCAAAAACTTTGTACCCCTGTTTACGAAAATTGCGCGGACGGACGAGTATGTGGCACACTTATTACGAGTTTATAAAGAGGAGTGCAAAATGTTATTTAAAAAATACATTAAATGAATAAATGAAACGTTACACACAATATTAGTTATTCTATTCACACTGCCATACGTTTGACAAGGCGTTTGAAATGTGTCATAGGGTCATCGTTCATAGAGTCAATTCATATTTAAACAATGGTCGCAAGGCTTATTGTAGCTCATGACATTTAACTGACAGCTACGTAGGTACTTTAATTTTTATTTAACATTTAATATTTTGTTTTTATGACAAACTGATTATTTGTAATTAAATTAATTTAATTGTTTGTCTTTAAATCTTTTATTTTGTTAATTTATGTTTATTTTTGTAATATTGGTTTCTTTTTCAAATAGCGTAAATTGTATACCTGTTCTAATTATACAATGTAGTAAAAAAATAAATAGTAGCAACAAATAAAAAAATAATATCGCACACAATTTTAACAGGTGGCCGCTCGATCCGCATTAAAGCACGTGGACATAATGCCTTTACGAGGCAGTCCGCTGAAGGCATCACGGTTCATCCACGACAAACACCATGTAATTGTTGGAACGAGGACGTAGAACAGAAGCTCTGCTGGTGTGGCCTTATGCTTGTATCGGATTTCGGTTTCATGCGTTGTTATTGCTGAAGCAACAGCTCATTTACGTCTGGGGTTATTGATTGTGCGATTATAAAATATTATTAGATATTATATAGCAAGTTTAGATTGAGACTTAACCTCAACATTAGTTTCGTAAAGTGCATCTTAGAAATTCAGGGTAGGCCACGGGCGCGGTCACACAGCACGCGTCACTCACGCGGCCAATTTAGACGTTAACGGACAGTAGGTACGTTATTTACGACGGAGCTAATATTATTTATGTGTGTCAACTCGTTCTATTTACGAATTCGGCACACTGGATGCGCTCCCGGACCGCCGAGTGATTCATTGCCGGGAAATGGATGCATTTCTACGCGATTTTGTAGCGCTGTTACTAGCTGAGTTTCGTCAATGCCATTTGGTGTTTGCCGGTCGATAAGTCAGTTTATCATATTCTATTTTATTATTAAATTAGTTGACATCTCTAACATGACGTAGGTTTAGTCTAGACAGAAGATATTCTGTTAATCAAGTAACGTAAACAATGGTGCCCAGCTTGTATTTTTTACCGCGTCAAATCGTTTTTGTCCCCATAGTTATGACTGTTATGAGGTAAAATTTAATTCAAATTATTTTTATTGAAGTTTCTACACAGACATATTATAATCAAAATATATCATAATCAAAAGTATAAGATACTTTTTGAGTAAAAATATATTTTTATTCCCTGTACTCCACACATAATTTAACACCCCGTCCGCAACTCGCAATTGAGTTATAACTCTGTCGCTTAATCGCGGCGTCAAATCGCACGGAACCATCACCGTTGTGCATGCGTCCTAACGAGCGAAGCTGAGACATTGTCCCGCTTTGTCACACGTACCCGCGTGAGTTGAGCACGCGCATCCATCACGCGGCGCGCGGCGGACTGACCGCAACCTGTAATTGATGCCAAACTATATATCTACGTTGGTCAGGTATGCGGACCGGGAAAATTACTAATTGTTCAAAACTACATTGAAATATCTCATTCTGTTCTATAAATACTGTTTTGTTCTTCTTCAAATCGACAGTTTCGTAATAAATTCGTCGTCGTAAATTGCAACACAAATAGCTTAGTTATAGATAGCGTTGTAGAAGAGGAATTAGTAACTCCATGTATAATCTATGAGTAACTCCTTTCCGTTTTAACTATTCTGGTTAGTAAAGATAACCACGCTTGAAAAGTTGAGAACAGTTGTACTTTATCCGTTATCCAGCAGGGTTCAAGGTACTTACTTGGATGAAAGGAGTCTCTTACACCCCAGTCACTTCTCTCATACAATTGTTTGGAACAGACAAGTTCTACCTAGCTGATAAGTACGTTGAGGGTGTTCAGTAAACGATGGACTATAAAGTCACCATATTTAGTCAATATGGTAAAGCCAACTCCGTTATCGTAAGACTAGACGTTGACGCAATACCTACGTGGTTTGAAACTTTGTACTATGACGGCTCAATCAGTGGTGTCCATTGACAAAAGAGATATACACCAATGGTTAATTACCAGTAATGAGAGTTACTATTTTTTTTATATTCGTTTCATAAATGATAAAATTAAGTGAGTTGCAGCACAAACAATAATGTAAATATGTAAATTGTATTTGTACTTTACGTTTCGTTCCAATTTTTATTTTAAACGATCGACTCCCAAAATGTTAAAACTTTAATGAACGATTTCTCCTTCGTTAATGACATAAAGACATTATTTTAAATGGCAACGATTATTACACTCAAGTTATTCTGTTTATAAATAAAGTTTATTCATTACAATGAATTAAGGCGGGTAATTGGTGTCAGCTTATCGTACAAATGTCATGATCGAGAGATAAAGGATATTAATCGAACCCACAACAGTTCGAACCATATTTATATGTATTACGTAAAATATTTTATGATAATTTTATGGCAGTTAATACCTTCCTTAAGTTTACTTGTATGACCCTTTCCATTTCATTGATTGGGTTTGTACACAGTACAGAGAAAGGTCTGTCTCGGTTTTCTGTCGGTTTGTAGCACAAAAATTGGATAAATATAGTCAAAGCGTCATCCTGCACCTCTCAACCGTATTACGCCTGTTTCCGCCGAATTATATGACGTTCATGAAATTTAATGACAAGTTTTGTGACCAGAACACAAAATTCATTTATTATTTTATGCTGATGAACATGAACCAAAAGTAACACCTTTTCTTCCTTCTACAATATATTGTGTAGTTCCCAGTTCTCACAATAACTTCGCCGATAACTTGCCATTGACAGGTTAAAAATCTACGAACATCTCATTTGCATGTAATAAAGAAAAATAATTTTTGAAACATACTTCAATACAATACGCGGTTATGACATCGCTCACGTGTGCTGTTCCCTCTCATTGCCCATTTCCAACCGCAGTTTAGAAAGTGTCCGCGTCATAAATCACGCTGATAGACACTGACGAAACGTAACTGCCCCTGTCTGCACTCATTCCCAGACCCATACATTGTAATAATTGACAGGCGCACCATACATACGCACTACTAAACAATTCTTTGACAAGACAATTTAAGACGGGAACGAGTGCAATAAAGACAACCGTGACTTAGGTTTGTGCTGAATACAAAATTGAAAAGATGTTGCGCAAATTGTGTTACCTAACGTGTACTAGGGAGGCAGGAGGACTGCGGTCTCGGCTGATACCCGTTTGTAAATATGACGGAGATAGACGATCGTCATCAGTCAATGTTCACCGCGAAGTAAACAACTTTGCAGCGGTAATTGGTAATGGTAACAAGCCACGTTAAAGGGCGTGAAAACGAATCAGTCAGATATACAATACTCGATCTTTATTAATGTTACTGGATTCTTATTGATTTAGTGTTCGTGGTTTTAAACCCTACGGCTTATGTCGATTGTAAATGATCGATACAATCGATGTTGTATCGCAATTGGCGGAATTTTTAAAGAGGTCTCGTGCTTCAGAATGTCTGTAACGCAATCTTTCTAACGTTAACCCTTCATGGCTCCCAATTTGCTGTCTAATAAAATTCGATAATGTTGTCTATTAATCATTACTCGTGTAGTGTTCATCATCAAATGGTGAATATGAACACGAAAATGTGAATAACAATGTTGTCAATTTTAGATCCCCTTCGCTACGCTCCTTATATGTGTTTGTAGATCCCTTCATACTTCAAATAGGCAGCCATTAAATGAAATCACAAATAGAAACCGAGTGCAACGTGTATAACATCGCGATACACAGCTCGTGTAATCCCGGCCTAATCACAATAATGACAGTAGGGTCTAATCGTCTTATACGGAGAGAGTGGAATTGAGTCGTCGCCCACACTATGGGTTGAAAACGAAAGTTGACGTACGATTGAGACGAGATTATTGGTTTTTCGACCGAGAATTGCCAGCTGAATTTGTGACGGTGTCGGATAACTGCCGTAATGAGACGTTTGGATGTTAATAGCGGTCGATGTCACTGCGGGGTTTACGTTTGAACTGTCTGATACAAATCAGCCGCGGATTCATTGACTCGTCCGACGGTGTCCGCTGTCCTTATTAGGTGCTTTACGATTTCTAGTTCGTCCACTTTAAATTCTTACAACGTTAATACTCGAGTTATCACGCTGGGATTGGGTTTTTATGAAGGCGGCGTTGTCAGACCTGACATCTACCGTAAAGATCCGGAATGACGGACAACATGACAGAGACGGGAGGTTATCCAATTAACTCCTCAAGGGTGGTACTGCCAACATTTAGACAGTAATTGCCTCTAATCAATCAATAAACTTGAAATCGGGCAACCTTTTATTGAAAGTTGCATGTCGTCTCAATTTTCTAGGCTTGAGATATCACCAACGTATAGGTTCGTCCCATATCAATCATACAAAGTCTGTATTAAGGTTGCTGTAACATGCTGGCTATTCTACTCTATCCATCCAACTTTTATTATTGTAAATACTGGTTATTCCCACCTGATAATTGAGTGACGGAGCCTGATGTTCAGATCTATCGCAAACGAGCCTCAAGAGACTCTTGAAGCGAGAGCGTATTAATCAAATCGCAAGTACATACATAGTTGAGCAAATAAAAGCTGTACCGGTCTTTATCGATACCTTGCGCTAATCAATTAGCCGCGTGGCATAATCAGCGCATTAGGTGGATTGATTTAACGTCGGGAAACTAGCAACATTTCAACGTCCACTTCAATGTCTAGGAAACGTTTAGGCTCATTAATTGCACAGCTTGCGTTCAAACAAAACGGTAAGGTTAATGACAGCCCTCCGCGCCGCATCAATCCGCGGCTGTAATCGGCCTCCCGGCGCACGCTATTTTAACATTTATTTTGTCGCCTCAAATGACTATAATTGCGAGCGATAATGCTCTCGGATCCTCCGCCCACCTTACGTACGAGTGTTCGAGCCTCGTTATGTCTGGAACTCGCATTTGCGGCGCAATAAGCGAGCTAAACTTTTAAAATATCACGTTTCTTGATAAACTCAGCGTGAAACGTGACATTTGAGACTGCGACTTGCGATTGCGACGAGGCTGGTAGTCGTCGGTTGTCGCAACAACTAGCTCTTGACCGCCATGCGCCACTCCGATGTCATTACTGCCGATTTAAAAATAGATAAAAAATACTGTCGGTGAAAAATAACGCAACAGTATTACTATACACGACAGTTGAACCGACGTTTGAGATAATAACTTGCAAAACCGTCATTGTGTTGAAGTTTATTGCTGTACAAAAATTATGAAGTTTCGCATCAAGAGCGGCTTGCGTGATCGACTTTGTCATTTTTAAGATAAATCATTATTCTTGGGTTTTTTTAAGATGTTGCGATATGATGATTTTTTAAGATGATCGATATCGTAAATAAAATATACCAACTTGTCCATTCGAAAGTCGTAAATAACGCTATTTTTGCATTGTTTGTGACGAATCAACAATCTTCGTTGAAAAAATATTTATTATTTTTCGATACCTTTTACAATAACCAATATTGACAGGAAACATATTTTTTCAATATATATTTGCACTAGGAAACCTTTCCTCTCTTGGGAATGTTTATGAAGGTAATGAGACGTGACAGTATATTTGTAGGAACGAGTATCAAGGAATAAGGTTTCGTAAATTATTTGCATTCTTTTTGGCATTTCTGCTTATTCTTTAATAATTATTTTTAATGATAACTAAATAATATTAGATAATGTTTGTATTACACATAATACAGTGCAACCTCAATATAACAAATCGGAAGGGACCAAGTAAATATTCGTTATATCAAGAAATTCGTTGAACTGAGTTTTGTTATGTTGAGGTTAGGTTGGTCTAAAATTCGTTATAAAGAGGTAAAAAAATATTTTTATTCACCTCAACATTACAACATGTTATAGCGAACAACTTCCACTAATAAATGATAACACATTTTTATCAAATAACTGTTTGTATTTTAAGAATCAACAATGTGGGCATAGTAGCTTAATCTCAATTTTGTTCATCTTAATTAGAAAAAAGTCATAAATAGTTGTAAGAAAGAAAGAAAGAAAAGTTTATTTTGTAAGTTCGATACTTCGACAGAGATAACATAATAATAATTTTACATTCCTTTCTCCTGAAACCTGTCTCGACATGAATCACATACTATGAGGTTAAGAGTCAAACATTGGTGGGAACGGTGGGAACTTTATATAAAGGTTTTGGGGTGACAAAATTCGTTAATTAGAGGTATTTATACTTTTTCTTGATAGTTGAAAATTCGTTATAAAGAGGTTATTCGCCAAAAATGTTCGCAATGTAAAGGTATATTTTACATTGACTCTTATGGACAATTCAAGGGGATTACGAAAAATTTGTTAAATCGAGGAAGTCGTTATATTGAGGTGCGTTATATTAAGGTTGCACTGTACTGGCGCAGTGACGTTTATTACTAAATATATTTGGACCAGAATATTCCCTATTGTTTAAGTTGATGGGACCAGACGCACGGACAAACAAACAAAAAGACAAACACAAAATTCTAAAAACATATTAATAATACCCGCAGTAATAGTTTATCTCCAATATCTATGCCACCTATACAGACATTGATCATGTAGTTTTATAGACTACACTGAAGGAATCGTGAATATTTTATTAGGGTCTATGAATACGCAACTTATGATATGACGGAAGGTTTTTTTCTTAACCTTTACTTTGTCATTAAATTTTTTAACGCGCTAATTGTCTGCGTCATTGTCCGTCAACAGGTTGGTCTTATTTCATTCGTAAATTAATCATTCTGAAAAAATATTAAATTAAATATTTATATCTGATAATAAGACTCGAACATGACAGCTGACATTTACCATGAAACGAGCGGGCGTTAATACGCCCCTCCGAACTAAAGTGGTCTCCATACGACACAACTAGTGAGTCTAATGTAGGTAGTACATAATATGTAAGTAGATGAAGCAACCGTTAAGTGTTGAGTTTAGTTTAGTGCAAAGCTTTTAGTCCTGGAATAAATTATGTAAGTAGCAGGCCTATGTCACGTTAATACGTGACATAATTATATCGAGGACTATATATCTCTTTTTTGTTTTTTTTTTTGTGGTAATGCTTCGAGTTGAAAGATGTTTATTTCGACTACAAATTACAGATGTAAGGAAAGTTACCTTCAACTATCCTTGAATCATTGCGAGACCTAGATAAGTGACCAGTCTCGACGTGAGTGTTCCCACCGGTCACAGTTTTCTCCCCGAGATTGTTAATAGATGTGAGTGCGATCTTATCACTAAATGGATCTCGGCTTCAGTCGGACGCGGTGGGCATACTGGCAATATAAAAATTGTGCAGCGGTATAAATCTTCACTTGTGGAAGGTTTAGTTGCTCTAATAAAGGAAATATCACTTTCTGTTTTTTATTAACAGTACATAAATGTCAGGTTAAGTTATCGTACATTTGAAACTGTACACCGAGGAAAGGATTTTAATAAATATTAGTAAACCCGTCCTTGCCTTGCTTCGGGAAACCTGTCACTTAGTACCCACAATCGAAAACTGTTGTGTAATTCTTTAAACTGACAACTTTTTTATGCATGAACTGATTGAGATAAAACAAACACAACATTTTAAGTGAGGCTTACCACTTGTAGACAAGTAAACCCGCTCTCGTTTCAGGTGACTTAGGTAGGTAACGCAATCTTTATATTAAAAAAAATATATACAGTCGAACATAGAAGTCATAGAACCTCCTCTTTTTTGAAGTCGGGTAAAAAGAACATACGCATCGAAAACAATTTGATAAAGTTTAAAACCCGTAAATGTTTAAACAAAGCAAACTTACTTGGCTACTTGGCTACAACCCATTAATGGCCCACTACTGAGCACGGGTCTCTCCTCGTACCTGAGGAGGCCTAGAGCATACTCCACCACGCTGCTCCAGTGCGGATTGGTGGAGGGGTTAGTGGCCAACCCAAGTGTCGGAAATTTTAAGCCGCCCGAAGGTATCCGACATGGCTTAACGACTGCTACCAAATGATAACAACCGGGACCGACGGCTTTACGTGCCCTCCGAAGCACGGAAGCGCTCAAGAAATTTTTGCCACTAGCGGTCACCCATCCAACTACCGACCGCGCCCGCTGTTGCTTAACTTTGTCGATCACTTGAGATCGACGCAAGCCGCCGGGCTATGAGCGCTTCAACTTACTTAAACTTAAGCAAATAAAAAAATATGTCAATTTTAACGATTTGTTAAAATTGTCATATTTTTTTATTAAAATAAAATAATACTTAAAGCACAGCTGGGAGCAGTTGTTAGTTTTTTAATTGTATCAACAATATGCATATATATTCTATACCCTTAAACTTTACGAAATATCATTAAAAATCTTATTATAGCCTTTTTCTCTTTAGCGTATTGTATTTATAACTCAAATGAATATTTTATTATATCCAACATTCATCAACTTCATCTAACTTTATTATTGTTTTACGAAAAAGCACTTTCTCCAAATACAATTCCGACTGAAGCGCTACACAAAGAATGCGGATAGCCAGAATCGTCTATATTAAAAATACTCTAGATATTTCGGTACATGTAAAGCTATTTCGGCAAAGCAAAACGCTTTCATAAAGTTTATTTGCTTTCGGAAAAGGGAAATAAATGTTTCTGTGGTATATTTCAGTTGTAAAATTGAATTTGGAACGAATGTAAGTGTATAGCGATACATCTGTATAATACTCGTAGCTATGTAAGTAAGTATATGTACCGATATAGGATTAAAGAAAAAGAATAGTTTGATACGTACGAGAATAACCAAACGCAGTTTCACTTACCATCTGGTGGGTTTGAAGTCAATAATTATTATTATTGTATTTATAATTAATAAAAAAGGCCTCACATACATACATTCATACATACACACATACATACATCCAATCGGTTATAGTTTTGAAGTAGCATGGCAACCCAGATAAATGGTCCCCGTCGCCCATGGACAGCAACATCATCCTCCAAGGATATCCTAACAAACTATTAAAGAACTATTCATGTAGCCTATATTAATAAAACCATTAAAATTGATAGCAGTAACATTGTAATAATCCATCCGTCATCGATAATAATCATGAATATTTTTTATGCGTAATGCACCGGTTATCTAGGACATGGATGTCAATTTGAATTGGACCTGTCACCTGTGGGCGTGGCAGAGTTATTTCTTTACGCTGCAAGTTCACTTTTTTGCCGCTTTCGGACCTTGTCACAGATAAGATAGATTTATCGTTCACATTAGTGGTTACTATGAGTATGATGAATCAATTGCGATTAGTAATATTATAGGAAGGCGTTATTTCCAGCGTTCATAGTTTCACCAAAGTTTAATCGACGTTAGTTTAGCACGTAGTAGTTACGTAGTTTATTTTAGTGTAAGGTATATGAATAAAATATTGATTATCTTCTCGAATTATCTTTCTCATTTGTTCTCTTGTTTCTTGGTCGACCATAAGTCGGTAAAGTCGGTGTAAGTTGCTAATAATCTCCATGGGAATTTCATGAATTCGGAGCTTCGGGCGGCACTTTGAATCATCGGTGATGTCGTATTTATTATTACACTTATGCGACCAAGTTTGAACTATCTATCTGTGTCCACCTTTTATCTGTTTAGTGGTAGTTACCGACAATCGATGTTTATTGATTGTCGTTGCCGAAGGCCGTTGAGTAGCTAATCTAAAAATGTAGACACTCGCCACCGCTTACCATCAACCTTGCACCATTCGGCTCATTTTAAAGTTGTTTACTGTTGTTCTCTGCAACATCATCACAACTTTGGAATTCTATTAGTCGTATGCACAAACACATTTCAAGGATAGGTACTCTACCCTGCCTACCTACATTTCATCCATTGACGCGATGTGTACCATAAGAAGTTATAAAAATTCAGTGCGTCGTAAAACAGTTGTAATAAAATTAAGTACGTAGTCAAAAGCCTTTAAAAGTCTTAAAACGTTGATCGACGTTCGCGTTGCTGCGAATACTGTTCATGAATACATACTCAGACTGCTCAGGTTATATATTTGCTCACGAAAGTCGTAAAAGCAAGGCCGAGAGGCTTGTCTATAAAGTTTTATTTGGGGTTAGTCACCTTGCGGCCGTCCCGGGACTTTGAGATCGCGGGCCATTTGCTGAAACGAGTCGAAGTGGCCACAGCGCTTTGCGACTGGGGTGTAGCTTCATTGGATTTTGTTACACTATAATTATGTCTTACTAGCTTTTACCCACGGCTTCGCTCGCATTGAAGCCATATTTTTGCCAAGGAATTTAATGACAAACCTATGTTACTTCTATTACCTGCAAGAATATGTTTACCTACAAAGTTTCATTATGATCGGTTTAGTAGTTTTCGCGTGTAAGCGTAACAAACAAGCTTTCATTCACATTTATAATATAAATATTGAAAATTAGCCATGGCCCGATCCGAAACGGTACGGTTTAAAACGTGATTCATAAAATTGAATTTAGACCATGTTTACAATATATTAGTGAGAACCCCATCGGTTTGGGCGGGGTTTGGGGATAGGTTAAGCCGTGTCTGAGAACGAATTGGCGAAACGAAAAACAGGCTATTGCGTTAATAAATAGATACCCCTGGCATTCGTTTCTTCAGGTCTGAAAACCGCCTCCAACTCGATTAAACCATGTCTGTGAATAACGAGACTAAACTTATAAACTAAATGATAAACAGATCATTAGTAGTAGTATTAGTAGTAGGTATCAAATGAAATAGCTGTAATTTTGTTGGTAAACATGTAGAATTTCTTTGTAAGAATACTTAATTGAAAAGGGTTACGCTCATATCAGAATTCCTCGCCCGTTGTGTACGCCGGCCTAGTATCCTGATAAGCCGTAGTTTACTATGGGCTCTCTTGTTACTATGCAGATTGCTCGGAGTCTGTTGTTCGCGTTTATGGCGGTCATTTGCAGCCGATTGTGTTGTCTAAACTGTTTCGCTTCTGTGCTGGCTGTAATTTTATTTGTATAGGATTTTCAAGGTATTCTTTTACTGTGGAATATAATCACGATACTATCTATATACTCGTACGTACATAATTGACGTTAAATAAAAGCTAAAAGTTCGAGAATTATTCTAAGTCAGCTGTGAAATACACATCAGTGTCGCAGCCAAGAAACACATTATGGTCGCGACACTCGCGATTATTTGCCGCGACTTATGACGCGACATGCGACGCGACATACGACGCCACATGCTGCAACATGATCGCGACTACGTAGTCATGCTGTTTTGACTGTCTAAAGGACTGCGCACATTACACCAACTCGACGTCAACTCCACTCCGACTCCACTCCGTTTCAACTCCGACGTTCTGTTCCGCGATCAACGCTTCATCGACGTCAACTCGACTCCGCCTCCACTCCGTTTCAACTCCGACGTTCCGTTCTAGGTACATTACGTCATTGTGTCGGTCGACGCGTGGACTACTCGTCTACGGTGAGTCGTCAACGCAACGTCGACGCGTTGGTCTCGAAACGGAACGGCTATGGGTGTAGGGCGGGGAGGGGCCGTACAGGGCTTTTAAGTATAAGTTCGAAATTCAACCTTACCTTCAAAGATATAAGGCTCATAATTGAATGTTAGCTTTGTCAAGGTTTTAGTCGCGTTTTCGTCTGTCGGTTGTGGAGTCGTTGTACTGTGCGCAGTCCTTAAACGTGATTCGTGACGTGACTCAATTAGTAGTAAATAGGGAATCCAGGGCATTATCTACAATGTAGAAGTTTAGCAACCTAGTGAAATAGTGAAGTATCAGTTTTTAAGAAAAGAGTGAATAGGCTTTTACTAAGTTTGGATGATAAGTAAATCTTACCATCTGGAAAAATAATAGTCAAGTAAATTATTATGCCTATTAACATAATATATCATAAGTAAAAAGGAAATATTATGACAATACGCTTAATATAAACATATCAATAATAAATAAATAAATAAGACATCTAAAAAGGAAAACATCTAAATCCTATACACAAAAAGGTAAGGTAGGTACGCTGGTCGTAATTACTGACGCACGTCGAGCGCACTCGACGCTTCCGTTAGCGCATAAAAAGTTTACGTTTGAACGAAAGTGGTTCCGGTGCAGTGGCGCTGCAATGAAACACCGACCGGTACCGGCGCAAGTACCGACATTTAGGAGTCGTAAATATTTATGGCGTTAAATAGACTACAATAAATTTTTACGACTACCCGCCGTTAGGGTTGGCGTTTCGGCAGGTACGCGGCAAATGGAACACCAACATACTAATAATATAATTTTCATAATAAATTAGAACGAGGTTAGAATAAAAAAATCCTAATCAAAGTTTACGTAGCTTTCTCTTTTTTGAATAGGTATTTAAAATAAAAAATTCGAACCTTCAAGAATTGCAAAAACGGCCGCTTGAAACAATTTCCCCCGAGTGATTAAAATTCTGGGACAAGAGTAACCCTCATTAAGCTGAAATGGTTTGGATCCGCAATGCAGAAAAAAAGGAGCCGGGTACCAATGGATGAATATTTATATGCAGCGGGTCGTCGACATCTGAAGGATCGCAGTGGGACCGAGATCGCAGTAATGAGGATCACGCGGATGAATGGGTTTCATGTCGATGAATAAATCCTGTTTGCGGCTCGGGGAAATGTTGAAAGTAATTCGCCGAGATCGAGGGGAATCTGAGTTTTCATCTAATGAAAGCTGGAAGGGTTGAGACCGCGCGCCGCTAGGAAATGCCTCGCTATTAAAATATTTTCCTCTTGCATCTTAGCTTGCGTATATAAATTAGATTAAGATTAAATCATTTCATGTTACGAATGCGTCTAAATGTTATGAAAGAATACAACAATACGAACAATTTAATTAATCTAAAATCAATTAAAGAGAACTTAGTGTATATCAATTACTAATCAATCTAGTTCGCTTTGAAGAAATCACTTTACCGATAAGCCCAACTCTTTTGTACTAATTTGGTTCATGTTGTCATTGTGTTAATAATGAAATTGATAATTGTTACGAATTCAATTCACGTTCATGTATCCGTAAGAATTTCGACACTGAGCAGTTAGTACTTACAGAATAAAGTATAGCTTACGGTGCATGCATAGCTATACTGATTTCAATTAGCACATTGGTATTAATTGGATTTACATAGTCCTATTTAAAATATGTATATACAAGCCCTGGCCCGAATACTCCACACTAGGTGAATACTGGAATACCGTTTACTTTACTAAATAAATCATACATGGACAAATACGGGTCACAAGGTCCAGAAATTGCCCTTTTGTTCAAGTCTGAATATATCGGAAAATAATTGTACCCCAATTTTGTACACACATACGTATATAATGTTTCTGTAAGTCTGCTATTCCAAAAAATATTATAATAGTAGATACCAAAGTGAAATTGTTCAACTTTTTACAGAAAATTTATGATGAAAGACGTATGTATACATTTTATAGAATCAGAGGATCTATTTAAAACCCGTGCAAAATCCCTTGAGAGGTTCTTGTAAACTCGGGAAACTAAACATTTCTCATTACTTCGCAAACCTGGCAGCTAATAGAGACTTTATACAGTGGAGTATTATTTCGCCGAAAGGATTATGGATATTGTTTCCTGTAGAACCCGGTTTATAGAACCAGTAAATTGGTCTCTAATCCAGTGCTTCTCAAAGTGAACGACGACGCCCACTTACGGATCACTGAGGGCTTTTGTTTAGTAAATATGAAATGATTATATTCTTCCGATAATTTAAACTAAAATTAAACTCTTTTTTTCTATTAGTTCAGTTGCATCGGACATAATTATTACCTAAATAATGACAAACTTATCTCATCCACTTCCAACCAAAATAATAACACCCTACATATAGGTACGTATATGTACGTCGAATTAATAGTGTTCTTTTTGTTTTCTATGTCCACAAGATTTTTTTTAAACGGACGTTGGATTATATAAGTTTGAGAACCTGTGCTTTAATCCTACTTATAAAGCGATATACCAGAATCGATTTTACAGTATAAGCAGTAAACAATTCGGTGTTAGATATAATGCGGGTTCGGTTTCCAGCGGCAACATTATTAGCCATGTCCAAGCGTTGTTTTACATAATTATTGTAAATTCATGTAGAAAGGTAGTTTTCAACGATCAAATCATAAAGTGCTGCGGCATTATCGCCCGTGTTGCTTTCATTTAGCAATCAGGGAGATTTTAATTTAAAAATGACGTGCTGTTGCTTTAGATTTTTGTTTATTTCTATTGGTTCTAAATATTCTACGAAGAAAAGTAGAAAAGTTTGGTGGTTTTGGTTTTTTTTACCCTTTGGTTTTCTTTTCATTTTATGATCTACTATTGTTTGATTTTTTTTATGAATTAAACTCTACATTTTTGGTTATTTCTATCGGGTTATATGTAGTTATAATACAGAGGTGTGCATTAGAAATTAATGAGCATAGCCTCACTCTATGTATTTACCTACTACGTACTACCTATACGAGCATAATATACCTAACATGGTGACCTGGACACACAACTATAAGATATCCCAAAGACACATATTTGTATATCTTTAGTAATTATCAGGTGGGTTCAACGCGGGATCTTGTGTCCGCTACGCAGCTTCATATTCAAGGGCAATGGAATTGACGTGCCGCTATCAATTGGCACATCGAGAGTAGTGCAGTAGCATAAATGAGTTTCTCCAAAATTATATAAATGGCATCAAGTTGTCCTCCCGCATGCGGTGGATATAGTGAAGTATGTATTCTCATACGCTTATACTAGTTCGAGTGGAGCAGTTTATATTTTTATTGCTCTCATACAAGCTCATATACCTCCTGGTAATCCATGCCTATGCCGTAGGTGGCTTGCACACATCCAGCTATGTCATCAGAATCATCAATGCTGGGTAAAAACATCAAATATCCGTTGAAGGTTCTGATAATAAAATTAAATCGAATGTAATTTATTCGAACTTTAGTATGGTAAAGGTAAAGATTAAATAAGTTTTTTATATTACTCTTTATAATTTTATAATTCATATAAATGTAAATGGAAACGCATTTAATTATCTTCATCAATATTCATACGC